>CM052706.1:31355569-31421500 GCA_028551405.1 Uromys caudimaculatus | reverse complement strand
ACCACCACCTCCACCACCACCACCACCTCCACCACCACCACCCCCTCCACCACCACCACCTCCATCACCATCACCACTGTCACCATCACCATCACCACCCCTCTTCCTCCATAACCACAGATAGCATCATCAGTGCTCCATCACACCATCACCACCTTCGTTTATTCATACCACCATCACCAGCATCACTGCCACCATCTCACTAGGAACACCATAACCGTCATCAGTACGGCCACCATGACTACCCACCACCACCTTTACCATCACACGAGACACCATCATCACTACCACTACCATCACCACCACTTCCCACTTTCATTTGATTGATTCATTGGTTGATTGATTGACTTTTAAGACGTAGTCTCCCTGTGTAGCCCTGGCTGTCCTGAAAGTCTCTCTGTAGACCAGGCTGGCCTTGGTCCCACAGAGACCCACCTGCCTCCGCCTCCGCATGCTGAGATTAAAGGCGTGTACCACCACTGCCCAGCTTATTGACACTTCCATCCCAGTTATCGCCACCAATCCTCCATCACTGCTACCCATCCCCTTCACCACCACTCTCATGAGTACTGCAAAGACCACCCCGAATTTGAAGCTAGCAGACAATGGGGACTTTAGGAATGGAAGTTAACAGAACCAACAGCAAATAGAACAGATCAGCTACAGAACTAGCATTTATATGAGAGATTTTACTTTGCTAAGAACATCAATAAATATCTTATTATCAAAACCCTACAATAACCCCAAGAGATGAGACAAAGGGCTAATTCCACCTTTGTGTTTGTCTTGCTTTGGGATATTTATACAAAGAAATACAAATGGAACATAACGAACACCCCCATACTTGCCACTGAGAACTGACAGGTAATGATATTTTGTCATACACATCTCAGTTGTTTAGAAGAGGCTAACACTCCACTCTGAGTGGACGTGTCTTTGTAGCTCTCCCTGCCACTGTTTCTTTTCCTCCATCCCAGTGATAACTTCCCATTTGATACAATTATGTACAATCTGTGTTTTTATCTTTTTAGTATGTATTTATAGTGTATTTTATGTATACACACAAGCATATCTTTCTCCTAAGAATACAGAGTTCTGCATACTTGTAGTGAGAAATGCGGGGTATCGCACTGAAACACTTTGCAATTTTTTTCCCTCTTCAATATGCTTTCAATATTATTTCATATAGCTGTGTTGGGAGCAGTCCATTCATTTCCAACCATAATAAAGTATCCCCACATGTAAGTCATCCACAGTTTGTTTATCCAGCCCCCTCCTGATGGGCGTTTGGATGGCACCCAGTGCTTCATTCCACACGCTGTGCTGCCATGAGCATCATTATGTATGTCCCCTAACATCATATTTAATTACAAATGAGGAAACTGAGCCTCAGACAGGAGGGACTATATGATTTTCCCATCTTCACACAGCTCTCAAATGAGTCAAAACTGGATCATTATCGGACTACTCCATCCTCTAGGCGTATTTGTTCAGGCCAATATTTTATAAAGGATGCAAGAGGGAGCAATGATAACTAACCCAAGCTGCGAAATAACCAAACTTGATAAAATGAAGGCTCTGAGTAGAATATAATTAATTTTTAAAGCAACATAGACTGAGAATTGGATGGTACCTACTCAGAACCACTGGTCATGAGCTGAGCTGTGCTTGTGTCAAAGATGCATTTATTTCAAGAGACCATGTAGGGACACGGGGAGAAGAGAGTCCTCTGCAAGCCACAGACTTAGGATTTCGGTCTCTAGAACTGTGAAAGAGTGGGATAGTGAGGTTCTGCTGTGTATGCTGGTGCATGTATACATGTGTATGTGTGGAAGCCAGAGGACAACCTCAGCTATCATTCCTCAGTCACCATCCACCTACTTTTTGAGACAATGACTCTCTTGGCCTGTAGCACACCAAGTCAGCTAGGCTAGCTGACCAGCTCTGGGCATGCAAGTGCACACCATAACACCTGGGTTTTATGTTAGTTCTAAGGCCACAAACTTGTGTCTTGATGCTTGTGTGTGATGTGTTTGTAAACAATTTACCAACTGAGCTATCGCCCCAGTCCCAGATCCCTATCTCTTAAGTGTGCCTGTTCTGGTCACAGTTAGAAGACAGGACTTTTCTATCCAAGGCTTAAAAGTGGCCATTATGGTGGCACAAGACTTAGAAAGAACAAAGCAGACAGCCCCAGATCCAGTGTCCACCCTTGTCCTTCACCAATACTTCCTTCATAGGATGGCATCAGAAGTGGCTGCAGCTAATCTTATTGACTTACTAGAAAGATAAGTAGTTTTCTTCACCTTACATTTACTAGCCAGATGGCCCTGAAAAAAAGTTGATGAAGTTCTCTGTGCTGTGTTCCTCATCCATAAAAAGGAAATGTTTACATTCTACATCAGAGAGCTGTTGTGAGCTAGATGCTACACACAAAGCAGTGGAACTAGAGTTGGCATAGGGCAGGGACTGATTCTGATTTTCCCTAGTTATTTAAATTAGTACTACCCCCAAATTCTTGGTAAAAATAAGATTAGCATTTATACTTTCTCCTATCTTTCCTCACTCCTCTTTGTTGCTATGCTTAAATTATTAAGATTTATAAAATTTATTTTTAGTGGATTCTTCCATTGTTGTCTATGGAAATTAGATGAAATGCTTGCTCACCAGCTGCCCTTTTCTGATTGACTTACAGTCATTGACATGGTGATGGGCTTCATACAGACATTTTCATTTAATTATGTCATATACTTAGATCATATTTATCTCTATGCATTTTCCCTGCCCTGCATAACCCCCTTTTCCCCAGATAGTATCATTTCTAATATGTCATAATACGCAACTGATTATGTATATATGTGTGTGTGTGTTTGTATATATACATACACATACATATAGAGTGGATAGGTCTACATATAGAGTGGATAGATAGATAGATAATCCAGGATCTGTCCTCCACCTTTTATATAATGGTTTACTCTGACTCAGTAGAGTTTTTTCTGGGAAAGTTCATTCAAGAATGTGTTTTGTAGCCGGGCAGTGGTGGTGCACGCCTTTAATCCCAGCACTCTGGAGGCAGAGGCAGGTGGATTTCTGAGTTCCAGGCCAGTCTGGTCTACAGAGTGAGTTCCAGGACAGCCAGGGCTACACAGAGAAACCCTGTCTCAAAAAAAAAAAAAAAAAAAAAAAAAAAAAGAAAAGAAAAAGAAAAAAAAAAAGAGTGTGTTTTGTGTATTCTATGTCATTAATTTCTTCAAAATTTAGGCTAGCCACCCATAGATTTTGCAATTAAACTGCATGATTTTGTGTCTATGTTTCTGGCCTGGTGGTGCATGCCTGTGATCCCAGTACTCTGAAGGGTGAGGCAGGAGGATCATGGCAAGTTCAAAGTCAGTCTGATCTAACTAGAGAGTTCCTGGACAACCAGGAACAGAGTGAGACTCTGTCTAATTAAAAACAAAGGAAAAGATTTTAGGTCTATAATAGGATGAGTTTCTCTTAGTCAGTACTACAAGGTTTTCTACCAATAAATGTCCAAGAGAGCATTGAGTTTCCACAATTTTTCCTCAGTAGAGGACACACTTCTTTTGTTGTTGTTGTTGTTGTTGTTGTTGTTGTTGTTGTTGTTGATTGTTTCTTTATCATTCCCTGAAGACCAGTAGCCTTACTCTGTCCCTGTCACTGTTTTCTGAAGTGCAAAGTGTCCGTGGGAACCAAGGATTGATGTCTCTGGTTTTATTAAAGCTTGTTCTGTTTACTTTAGGAACACAAGTTACCTATATGACGGACAGATGGCCTTCATGTGAAAATCTTTCTGCCCCTCTCCTGGTCTATTCTGGGCTTCCATGGTCTTCCTCCTATGACCAGTGGTTCTGCTCCTCCTTTGACTGTCATTTCTGCAAGGGTATGGTTCGTTCATGTCACTCCTGGGATTCAAAGGCTCCTTAAAAACAACACAACAACAACAACAAGATTTCCCATGTTATTTTGTGTTGTATGAGTGCTTTGGATTCATGAATGTCTGTGTACCCGGTTCATAGCAGAGGTCAGAAGAGGTCATTGGGTTCCTGTACTGGCTGGTTTTGTGTCAACTTGACACAAGCTGGAGTTATCACAAAGAAAGAAGCTTCAGTTGAGAAAATGCCTCCATGAGATCCAGCTGTAAGGCGTTTTCTCAATTAGTGATCAAGGGGGGAGAGCCCCTTGTGAGTGGTACCATCTGTGGGCTGGTAGTCTTGGGCTCTATAAGTAATCCAGCTGAGCAAGTCAGGAGAAGCAAGCAAGCCAGTAAGTAACATCCCTCCATGGCCTCTGCATCAGCTCCTACTTCATGACCTGCTTGAGTTCCAGTCCTGACTTCCTTTAGTGATGAACAGCAACATGGAAGAGTAAGCTGAATAAACCCTTTCCTCACCAACTTACCTCTTGGTCATGATGTTTATGCAGGAATAGAAACCCTGGAGTTATGGCTAGTCATGAGCCACCGTGTGGATGCTGGGAACTGAGCCTAGGTCTCTTCAAAAACAAGTGCTCTTAACTGCTGAATTAGAGAAATTACCAGACTCCAAAGTACATGTCATACAGCCTTAAAGCCCCCAATACAACAACAGAACAGAGATCAGACTGCCTTTCAGAGCCTCATCCAGCTGTGTTCTAAGAGAGAGCCCAAACAAGTCTGTGGGCAATGGCAACCAGGTTTCTGGACTAGAGCAGGTAACCTTGAGCCTCACACAGTGAGCGGAAAGCATGCTGAGAATGGTGCCACAGGCTTAACTTTTCAGACATTACCCACTCACCCGCAACACTCACCACGGTATTTAGAACCGCGGATTACCGTAAACTATTTGACTATTGCTTGGAATAGTAACAGGGTTGTTGTTTGTAACACCCAATTTTTGGAGTTTTAAACATTCACTTCTTTATTTAGTGTGTGTGTGTGCGTATGTGTATGTGTATGTAAGCTGGCACATGCATCTAGGGTGCATGTGCAGAGATGAGAGAATGATTTGTGGGCATCTGTTTTACGAACCAAACTCATGAAACTCCTTAGCACCAAGCCCTTTGCCTACTAAGCTATCTTGCTGGCCCAAATCCATTTTTTTCCTGTAAATATATTGATTTCATTTTTCTTTTTTTTAACTTATTTTTATTCTTTAATCCTTTTTTACAGTCCAGATATCACACCCCTCCAAGTCTGCTCCCCAAACACTCCCCATCCCGTACCTCCTTCCAATCACCTACTTCCCCCAGTCTCCAAAAGGATGTCCCATCCTTCCAACCCCACCCTACCAAACCTCCCCACTCCCTGGGGCCTCAAGTGAGAGACGATGTCAAAATCCAATTTTAAAGTGCCTTAGAGTTGGAAAAACAAACCCCAAATGTGCCCCAATGTCCCTCCATCACAGATGCTGTTACCTGGCCCCCTGGCCCATACACTTGATGTCCCTGAATATCTGAGGCTGATAGAAAACACGCATGCTCATGCATGAGTTACCGCGGCCCCCTCCCTGTGTGGCTCTTCAGGCGTTGTACTGTTTCTCAGTTACATCTATTGACCTATCATGCCTTCCTAAACTCCTGTGATGCAAATGAGTAATATTACAGCCTGATGTGATAATTTGCTTTCAGTTCTGTTCACCAGATGTTACAATAATTTTCTTTTCTTTTTGTTTAGTTGATATTTCCTGAACTCTTTTCATCTTATTTTCAACATTCCTTTGGGGCATTTTGTATATTTATTTATTCTTCTTTCATATCCTGACTGCAGTTTCCTGTCCCTCCTCTTCTTCCAGTCCCCGCCCTGACCCACCTCCTCCTTCCCCAGATCCATTCCTCCTCCATTTCTCTTCAGGAAAAAGCAGGCTTCCCTGACATATCAACCAAACATTCATAACAAATTACAACAAGACTAGGCACATGTCCTCATATCAAGGCTGGACAAGGCAATCCAGTAGGAGGGTCACAAAAGCAGGCAAAAGAGTTAGAGACAGCCCCCATTCCCACAAGAACACCAAGCTGCACAATCATAACATCTATGCCGAGCACCTAGGTCAGACCCATGCAGGCCCCCGGATTGTCACTTCAGTCTCTATGAGCCCTGCTTGTTGATTCTGTGAGGCATTCTCTTCTGGTGTCCTTGACCCCTCTTGCTCCTATAACCCTTCATCCCCATCTTCCTCAGGGTTCATTGTGCTTCACCTACTGTTTGGCTGTGGGTTTCTGTATCTGCTCCTATCAATGCTGGACAAAGCCTCTTTGAAGACAGCTTTGCCAGGCTCTGGTCTAGAAGTATAACTGGGTGCTTGTTTCAGGTTTTGCCAGGCATGTTCAGTTTTATCCTAGGTCTCTGGGCTATAAAACCTCTGGTTCTTGGCCCTCCAGGGAGTGTCAGGCATGGGCTCCCTCTCCTGGCTGGGTCTCAAGTTGGACCAGTCATTGGCTGGCCACTCCTACAAGTTCTGAGCCACTATTACCCCAGCATATCTTGTAGGCAGGACCTTGTAAGTCCAAGGTCTTGTGGCTGTGTTGCTGTCCAGGCCCTCCACTGTAAGTTAGCTGGTTACAGAAGATGGCCAACTCAGGCCCCATAACCCCCATAGCTTTGCCTGGCTATAGAAAATGGCCAGCTCAGGCTCCATACTCCCCATTACTAGAGGCGCATCTTTGTTACGTGATTTTTTTATCACTGACAATAATCTTTCAGAGAATCAATCTGCAAAAGGAAATAGATATTTGAGCTCAGGATTTCAATCCCTGACATTTGGTTCCACTACTTTGGGCCTTCAGTAAGTCACAAGACCACGGAGGGGAAAATCTCGTCTGAAGTCAGGACAAGGGATTCATTTTAAGCCAGTATCTTAATTACCAGAAACATAACTTCATACACTGAGGTGACGTTTTTTTACAAACTAAAATGCAGTTAGTTCTTCTTGAAGGCAAACTGTATAATAAGCCAGGTTATATTCATAAAGTTGCATAACGATCCTCCAGGGGGTCTTGACTTTTTCCTATTACACAAAATGCCCACCCCCACTTCAACCTAGTCTGCCTTGCTATGGAAACAATTGCCAAGGTGACTTTTAAATCATTTACACATTTAGTTTGTTTTTAAGAGTGTGTGCACACATGTGTATGATGAAAGATGGGATGGAGAGGGGGAGGAAGAGGGGGAGGGGGAGGGGGAGGGGGAGGGAGAGGGCGAGGGCGAGGGAGAGGGAAAGAAAGAAATGGAGCACTGGGGAGGGGCATAAGCATGTCATGACACACATGTGGAAGTCAGAGAACAACCTATAGGAGTCTGTTTTCTCATGTGGGTCCCAGGGATTGATAGCAAGCACTTTTAGCTAGTGAACCATCTTGACAACCCAAAACACACGACTTTTTAAAGCTGCTTTTGAAGCAAATTCTAAAGGGAACAGCATACTTTGATTGGCATTCACTGGAGAGCTTCAGCGGGAGCTGCTTCATTGTCTTTGAATGTCAGAAAAGTAGCAAACAATTCTGTAAACCATTTACAACTTCATCCTTATATTTCTACAGCTTAGAAGTCTTACTCAACCCTCAAATACATGGGATCTTCTTAAAAAAAAAAAAAAAGCCCATCAGTTAGTTGGGGGGATGGGTGGTGATAATTCAGTGGCCCCTTTAGATTTTGAGAGGGGAAGAACATGTTTAAAGCAAACAAACAACAAAAATCAAACCCCTGGATTTCTGTATGCCCCTCCCACCATCTAACTCCAAGCCTTGACCCGCTAGCCTTGAGCTAGTTTTGCAGCTACTGTCTTCTCTATATAGCACATCCTCCTGGGTTACAGACTAGTTTGTCTCAATGTCTTAGAGCTACTTCACAGCTCTGAATCAGTGTCTGCTCCTCAAGTTCTCTTTTGAAACCATTATGAAAGCAGACTCCATACTGATTCAGGAATACAGTAAAATCTTTAACATGTTGTGGTTGTTTGAATATTCTTGACCCATGAAAAGTGGCATGATTAGGAAGTGTGGCCTGGTTGGAATAGGTGTGGCCTTATTGGAGGAAGTGTGTTGTTGTGTAGGTGGGCCTTGGTGGGTTCCTATGCTTAAGCTCTACACTCCTCCTGGCTGCCTGCAGATGGTAGTCTTCTTCTGGCTACCAATCAAGATGTAGAACTCTCAGCTCCTCCAGCACCATATCTGCCTGCATGCTGCCATGCTTCCCACCAGGATGATAATAGACTGAACCTCTGATACTGTAAGCCAGTCCCAATTAAATGTTTTCCTTTGTAAGAGTTGCCTTGGTCATGGTGTCCCTTCACAGCAATGGAAACCCTAACTAAAACATATATATTAATTTGATATCAGGCAGGAGGCTCATGATTTGACCCTGTTTAGAAAAACACATGTCTACTTGGGCAGTCCTGTGGAGGATGTCTGACAGCAATGATACTTGAGCTTCAAATGTTATAGCTCTTTCATATCACACTGCAGTAGTCTGACTGGCACAGGGCTATGTCCCAGGGCAGCCAGAATCAGCACTGTGGGGGCCAGTCCCAGACTGTCCAAATTCATAAGGACTTTAGATGCCTCTGCAGAAGCTCCACTTGCTTCTGAAACCTATGGTATGAAGCACATCATATTTTACTGGATTTCTCTCCACTGTTTTCCTCGCTCCCACTTCTCTGTCCTCTGTGGGACTTAGACACAAGTTCCTGAAAGTGCCAACCTTATACCTTCTGGGTACCAGCCCTCAGTTCTGAAAAGCCTCTCCTCCCTTGAGAATACTAAGCCTCAAGGAAGTCAGAAATCTTCTTTCTCTTCCCATAGGGATTCTCAGTCTCCTGGCTAAGCTGAGAACAGCTGTGCTATCCACCTGCCAGCAGCATCCAAGTTTAAACTCAGATTTCGCTAGGAGAGAGTGAATTCTGCTCAGTAATGATGCATATGGCTGAGTTCCCTATCCAGTCAGAACGCTCTCTCATGTCTACATCACCAATAAAGAGTAGCTCGTCCTCATCTTGTCCTTGATGACACAATGATGCACGGTAGACCTGGATTCAAATCTCAAAGGGCCAAACCAACTGAGTGTTTCCTACCCAAATGCCACATTGAACACCTCCTATATATGAAATGGGAGTCTCCCCTAGGAGGCCCGGGCTTGAAGGGAGGGAGTACCTTTTTTTCTTGAATACCCAAAGAAGGTTGGAGAAACCATAAGGTCTCCCAACATTTTAAAGTTTGTATCTAAAACCTCTCGTAAGGAATACAAAGCTCTGAAAGACACCATTTAGGCATTAATTTGTTAGTGGTTGTGACTATTGGATGCATCAAAAGGCACTAAAGTGTGTGCTCAGATTTTCCATCTTGCCTTTTCCTCCCCAAACTCACATTCCAATTCACCTCTATGCACCACGCCTCCTCTATGTTTGAAATTCTTATTTGCAGTATCCTATTAGATTTCTCCATTTAAAGGTCTTTCATTTTAAATGTTGCTTCATCGACAATGTTTAACTCAACAAGTTAAAAATTATGTCTTTGGGACTAGGTAATTATTACATTTGTTAGTATGTATGTGTTCAAAAATATTTGGCAGAAAATGAAAAAAGCTGTAAGTTTCATTGCAAACATTATCCAAAATTGAATGAATGGGACAGTGTCTCCTTTAGTCTGTGTTCTTGATAATTAAATAAAGCTATCTTAAGAAAGCAGAGAGTACCATCAATTCTCTTTTTTGTTTGTTTTTTCTTAAAGTTAGAGAACATTCTCTCTCAAGGAAATATGATATGAGAAGTTGTATTACCACAATGGCCTTGGCTCCTCAGACTTCTCAGTGACTGAAGGACAGCCACTATGTTCAAGTTGGTGGTTCCCGAAGAAGCCGAGGCTGGCAAGGCGCATGCAGCTAGGGAGCATATAAGAAGTACAGATGAAAGTTAGATGTGGTGGTGTGCATCAGTTCAAACAGGACTCAGGAGGACTGAGAGTTGGTGGCTAACCTGAGCTACGTAGCAAGAGCTACCCCAAAACAGAACCAAAAAGTAGCAGCTCGAGTATTCTCTGTCAATCTGGGCAGAGGTTCTCACATATACTGTTGATCTAGATAGCAGATACATGAAAGTTTAGTGTTTCTCACTCTGCCCTATAGTTTAATAAACAATCATATATATACATACACACATATATATATACACACACACACATATACATATATATATGTGTATATATATATATATATATATACACATATATGTATATATAAAAACTTAAATTCAAAATAAGAGACAAACTCCTTCCGAAAGCACACAGAGAACAAACTTACCTTCAATCAAGCGAAGGAGCAAGGTTCCAAGCCAGCTTCTCAAAGGATTGTTCTTGCTCAGCAGGTTACTGTCAGCTTGGATTGCCACATTCCTTGCTAGTTTTCTTTTAGATGGACATCCTATCTTTCTCCCAGACCCACCATACTCCATAAGTGTGCATTAATTCCTTCCTAACACAAGGACATTGGGACAAATGTGACAGTGCCACCTAAATTGAGAGATGGCATCTGATTAACAGGAAATGAGGAAGCAGACCATGCACACAGGGCTTGGTTGCTGCCACAGAGGGAACCATGTATATGCAGCCTGCTGAGTGAACAGCCAGGGAAGGGGTCTTCCTGTTGCCATTCCCTCGGGAGGGGCGCGGTTCACTGGTTCCTCTCAACATCTCTACCCATGCTGTATACAGCTCCAGCCCACACACTTTCTGTGTCACACTGTTTACCTACACACCCATGCTCCACAGCAAGCCAGACACTCCTTTAAGAAAAAGAAACGGAGGCACACCACTCCAGAGTACTCAATCTTGGTTTTTATTAGCACAGTTTTGCCTCCAGGAGACAAAGATCACCAAGGGCACTCACTCTCTATTTGGGTCCTGGTTGTATATCTGACCCTACTGCTTCCAGGTTAGACCTGCTTTCCTCAGGAATAGAGAAGCTCATGAAGGGAAGGCAAGAACTCAGGGTTCCTTTCTCCTCAAGATGGAAGAAGACACAACAACCTAATGACCGAGCAGCGGCAGAACCCTAAGCTTCCCTGGAGGCCCAGGTACTCGGAGTTCTCCCACAGACTGGATGCTAGACCGCTGCCCTCCCATAGTGCCCAATCCCTAGGTTGACCCGTAAACATGTTTGGCCAATGTTACACACACAATACAATCAGATGACTGGGCTCTGTGAGCTTCGGTTGCTGGAGTGCAAGGGTCAGATAGGTGCACAAACAACAAAGTGTGGCCTCTGATCTCCTTGCAGCTCTCCCTTTACCCTGTGTCACATTGCCATCCCTGCAGGAACTGAGACCCTAGAGGTGGGTGGGGCTGTGGGTGGGGACTGCAGCTAGGAGTGGACCGCTCTGTTAATAGGTCGTTTTTCTGTAAAGAAGCTTTTCAGCAGTAGCACCTGGCTGACGCTGACCACGAACAGGGCAATAGTCTCGCCTACAGACCAGTAAGACACTCGGCTATTGAGGTCTTCAGCTCGGGCTCGGTCCTGAGCCTCCCGCAGTCGATAATGTGTCTGGGAGTCGATCACAGTCTTCAGAGCCTCGTGAATAGTTACACAGGCAGATTCCATCTAGGCAGAAAGAAAAAAGTAGTCCGTTGCTAACCCTAAGTCAGGCAGGGTAGAAACCTGGAGCCAAAGTTTACTGCAAAATCCTAGGCATCATCTACTGGTGCTTCTGAGGGGTCTGTGTTAAGCACTTTATGTGGTTTCACAATCCTACAGATAACCTGGGTGAGGGGGACTCAGAAAGCAACTTATTCAATCACACAAGTTTAATAAGTGACAGCATTTGCCTATGTGTGCAAGCCCTATCCTGTGTCTCTTATTTAATCCTCATAATGCCTTGACAGGCACGATCACCACCTCCAGTCACGGACAGCCAGATCATAGCTTACTTACCCTTACTGATGAATAAACTGAGCTCAAAGAGGCTACATGAACTACTTTAGGTCACAACTAACTAACAAGCAGTGCGAACTAGACTCAATTAGGCCGGACTTCTATTGTATAATGGATGCCTACAGTTTCATGTATAAACACAAACACGTGTGAACATACAACCATGCACATACACACATATGCTCACCCCTAACTTCACAATATCTTATGCCTGCTAAAACAGTCTATGTTGTAGTCAAGATCTCTGCAAATGTCTTCAACACTACCACCACCAGTCCTTGCTCCCTACCCAGGAATTTAAGACATGGGGAGCCGCCATTCCTGTAGTTAGAATGTTACTTGGAAGAGCTGACCTTAAGACAGAGAGAAAGATGATACTGCAGCTGGATCTATTCACACAAGCCTTGCAGTAGAGATTCTGTCTAGCTGCAACAAAGAAGAAAACCCTACAAAGATCAGCAAAATGTCTCAAGGGGGTTTGTTAATGAAACAGGGTCCTTGGCCATATGGCTAAGGAATCTGGCCAGTAACTGGATAACAAGAATGCAGACGCTTCCTCTTCTAGATAAACACACAAGCTGGTCAACAACTGGATCTTAGCTCTCTGAGACTATAAGGAGAGCTACCACTGAGCCTGCTCAGACTCTCAGCACTCAGAGTTGCGAGGTGAGATGGGTGTGGCATTCAGCCACCGTGTCTGTGGTAATAGACAGCTAATACATCAGACCCGCTGAACAGCATGAGTCCTTACTCTAGCATTGTGATTACCTGCACAAGACTGGACTTGTCAACACTGTCATGAAAGAGTCACAAGGCCCAGCCTCTGACTGAGGATCTACAGCAGTTAACTGTTGCTAGGAGAGAAACAGCAACTGGTTATTCATGTTCTAATAAACAACCTTTACCCATGCTTCTAACAATGATTAGAAGTAATCTTAACTAACTAAATTCATTAGCTCACGAAACCAATAATAGTGGGGCTGGACAAATGGCTCACGGAGAAGCCTATGGTTAAAGGCACTGACTGCTCTTTGGTGTACATATAGGCAAAACATTCATACACATAAAATAATAAATCTTTTAAAATAGAGATGCAAACTAGAATTGATTAATGTTAATGGTGTAGTGGAGGAAGCCCTGAGTAAATGAAGTCCTGAGTGAGTGTGCTCTGTTGGCACGGCCATGACCATCAAGGACGCCAACGCCTTAGGCCGGTGGTTCTCAACCTGTGGATCTCAAACCCTTTGGTGGTTGAAGGACCTTTTTACGGGGGTCACCTAAGACCATCAGAAATATCAGATATTTACATTATGATTCAGAGCTGTAGCAAAATGACAGTTCTAAAGTAGCAATGAAAAAAACTTTATGGCTGGGGGTTATCACAACATGAGAACAATATTAAAGCATAAGGAAGGTTGAAAACTACTGCCTTAGACTCACGAGAAAATAGGCTAAGCTCAGAGAAATAGCAAAGCCTTCCATCATGGTCCTAGTGCAAATGCTGACAGTCTGGGCAGAGAATATGCATGGTACCTTTCTCCCTCAGATCTTTACAGCCTAAAGTTTATTATACCTTACAGAGTCAGTTCCTATCAAGATTAACTAAGCCTGCCTCCTTGTTCAGCTGTATATAACAACCCTGCCTCCTTATTTATCTGATTAATAACTGAACCTCCTTGTATAGCTATATGTAACAATCTCACCTTCCTGTCCAACTGTACATAATAAACACCCTGACTTTCCAGGGTGCTGAGGTTTCTCCATCTGGGAGCCCAGACCACTCAATCCAGCTTTTCTTCCTGTGTGTCTATGTGTTTGTCTTTTCTTCACTCCCTCAACATCCCAGTCAGGACCAAGTGCCTGGAGCTCTGCAGGATGCAGAATAACAGGAAAACTATGATGCAGTCTCAGAAAGAAGTACAGTAGAGAAAGAGTTCAAGAGTATTTCTATGACCGTCAGTTATAGAAGGAAAAAGCCAAAATAATAAAGAGATGAAAGCAGTATAGCATGCTAATTTAAGCAATCAAAAGAAATATAGGAAGAATAAATTCAAAAATGTCCTTACAGAAAAAAAAGCATACATTAATAACAAATTATACACAGCCAAAAAAGAAAATAATTGCAAAAGACACCTCCACTATCTAGCAGAAGAGGCCTTTAGCTCCCGGAGACCACGCAGTATACATGGGCTTGCTGCTTCTCACTCTCTATTTCCAGAGAGCCCTACAGTTGACACAGCACTGGCAGAAGAAGATCTCCTTAGGTAGGCCCCTATGCTGGATGGGAGTGGGCTTAGGGGGAGTTTAAAGCCAGAGAACTTAGGAACAAAGGAGATCATTAGAAGGAAAAGTGGATAGAGGCATATACATGTGTGGTGTGTGTTCAGTCATAGGCTGTGTATGTGCAAATATGTATGTATACATATAAATATGTGCAAACACACACATGCTTTCATTTATATAAATCCACCGGTACTTTGTTTTTAAGCATTGGGGAACGGCTCCTTCGGTTCTCTGAGTTAGAAATCCATTCTCTAAGTTCATTTCTATCCCAGCACACTCAGGAACCACTAAGTGGGACTTCCTCCAACCCTTAGCCCTAGCCTGACACTTCAGTATGGGTCCACCACCTCTCCATACTGCTAACTGGAGACAAGCCTCCAGCACATGAACCCCTGGGGTGAGGGTGGGGGCATAGATCAACCAGAGCACATGAGTAGGACACATGGCCTAAGCCCTCCCCAAAGCAGTATGTCACCAACAGTGACACACACTCAAGAGCATCCCCTTACCTTCAATGTAAGCTACCCTCCCATTCACTGGGGTCTCCCACTGCTACTGTCTACCACAAAGCTTGTTACCACAACATTTCAGTTAGTTGCTTCAGTGGATGTGGGAAAGCAAGCATTGGCTAAAAGAGGAACCACTGATACTGAGTAAAACAGACTGGTGAAAGAGGAACTTTACAAATCCCACCTGCACTCCTCACTGCGACAGGGTCCCACTGGAACAGAGAAAGGCTTTCTCTAACTCACTAACCTTTTCCCTCTCACTTTCTCCCACTGGCACAAGAGGGACTCCTTAAGCCTCCAGCTTCATCCGTGACCAACAGAACAATCTATCCCTTCAGCTGGATCTTCTAACTTCTATTTAAATAGCCAGTGACATAGTGGGTATTATTGCACTGGGCAATGCAATTCCATTCCCTAACTGTCCAGAGATGGTGGAAGCCTGGGCATGAGCCACAGAGAAACAGAACAGAGAGCACACAGGAGGAAAGACTGACCGGCCTCCTTAGAGATTTGAGACATTCTGGCTTTGGTCATGAAATAAGATGGTTATTCCTGTCTTACAGGTTCCCCAGGTCATGGTGATCAGTCATAAGACAAATGTTTGGTGAACTCCTTTGGGTGTAATGCCTCCTACACCGGTGTATTAAGAATATAAAGGTAGATAGATATCAGAGTCCTGGCCCTTGGAAAGTCCAGTCTATGTGTAGGAGGAAGAAGGAGAAATCCAGATGGAGGCTGGGGTTAGTCAATAATCTTGAGAGCCATGGGGGTCACTGAAAACCACCCATCCTCCAAAAGTGCTATGAGTTCTCTTCCACAGTGGAAATTTGTTGTTCAGAGACTGTACTTAGTAGCCACCCTCTCCTGACTTACTACACAAGTGGTCACCAAAGGGACATGAGTGGACGTGCTATGTGTGTTAGTACAGGCCAAGGCTTTGAGGGGACAGCTGTGCCTTTCTCATTTCTGCCTCTTTTGGGATCCAGAGACAGAGAACTCAGAAGTCTGAGGCAAGGGAGAAGGATGGTGAGAAAGCCTTGAGGCTCAGGGCATAGTTCTGTGGTAGAGCACGTGTTTAGCAAGCACAAGGCCCCAAGTTCAGAAAAGAAAAGAAAAGAAAAAGAATAGAAAGGAAGGAAAAGAGGATAGGTAGATAACAAGTAAGGAAAAGTAGAAAGGGAGGGGAGGGAGAAAAAGAAAATATGAAGAACAAGTGATAATAATTTTTAAAAAAGAGCCTGGATTCCCAAGTTACCATCCACCCTATTCCACACTACCCTAAGAGCAGATTGCCAGTGTGCTAGGCACTGACATACGGGTTTGTTACGGCAGCTTGTCTTGCCCTCACCAACACACTTCTGAAGCAGGACTTTGGTCTTCATGATCTGAGCATATCACACAGCAGACAGGTACATGACAGAATTTTGGAAGAGGTGCTGTGCCAGAGAAAGTCAGTTGGAAGGGTGGAGAGGAAAAGCATCAGATATGAGAGGGTTCTGGCTAGAAAGAGGAGACCAGACATGGAATGGAGTCTTTCCCAGGTAGAGGGTGATTCCGGCTCATCAGCTGGGACAAGGACAAAAAGGCAGGCAGGAACATGCTGAGAGCAGGAGGGTTTCCCTAGCCCTGTCACTGTTTCACACACTCACCTGGGTGAGAGCTGTGACCTTATTCCCCATGTCTGGGAGAATGGGGGGCTCGTCTCCCACTTGGAAGTCAAAGTAGACGGTCTTGTGAGAGAAGGTGGAGAACTCATTACTGAAGCAAAACCGGTAAATGCCCTTGGCCTCCGTCTTGTATGTGAAGCTGTCATACTGCTTCTTGGTCTCCCTGTAGATGATGTTGCCCATGGGGTCTTCCACATAGCAGTCCACATCGTAGTGGCCTCCAGTGATAACCTGACAACCACAAAATGTGTGCAGTTACAGGGAGGCAACCAATACTTCGAAATGCTGACCGTAGCAGGGACCATGTTAAGCATTCTATAATTTAACCCTCACCATTTTCCAACACAGATGCCATGATACTTCCCGTTCTGCTGAGCTTGAGCCATTAATAAGAGGCAGTGACCACTGTACTCAGGATTTTTCTTGATACTACAACAAAACATTTGACAAAAGCAATCCAAGGAAAGAAGGGTTTATTTTGGCTCGCAAATAAATTTGAGGGCATAGTTCATCATGGAGAAGGCATGATGTCTGAAGCATGAAGGCTTGGGGGGGGGGGGGGGAACTAGTCACATGGCATCCAGAGTCAGGAAGCAGAGAGAGAGGAATGCTAGTATTCAGCTGGTTTCCTCCTTTTTATTCAGCCTGGGACCCCAGCCCAAGGAATGATGGCACTCCCAGTTACAGTGGCTCTTCCCACTTCAAGTTTCTAGCCCCTTCACAAGCCAGGCAGTGGTGGTACACGCCTTTAATCCCAGCACTTGGAAGGCAGAAGCAGTTGGATTTCTGAGTTCGAGGCCAGCCTGGTCTACAGAGTGAGTTCCAGAACAGCCAAGGCTACACAGAGAAACCCTGTCTCAAAAAAAAAAAAAGAAAGAAAGAAAGAAAGAAAGAAAGAAAGAAAGAAAGAAAGAAAGAAAGAAAGAAAGAAAGAAAAGAAACCCCTTCACAGACATGCCCAGAGGCTTATCTCCTTGGTGATTACACATTTCTCCCACTGATGGGGCATACCTACCCCCTACGGCTACTGGCCACATCTAGAATGCTGTTCTTGTTCTTATGCTGCCTGTGCTGAGGCAGGCACATACACACACTCTGCATGCTGTCCACAGATGTGAGAGGGGTCTCATCAGTGACTCCATCTTACATGGAATTGTCTTCAAGCAGAAGCAATCTTCAGAGCTTCTGCCATAGAAGGGCTGCTCATTGTACACAATTGGGCTGCCTGTGTCACCTAATTTCTAGAAGTCTTGCTTTACTGTGCTCACTCATCCCTCTGACCCTAGGCCTGCTTATTAACCCTAGGGAATAGAGCCTTTACCAAAGCAACTGTTAGCTATGAGATCTGTCCATGGAGACAAAAGTGCAGGACCTGACTGACTTTGCTGAGCCATATGGTAAGCAAAGAGGCAGGCCACATAGCCACACCATTAGGGAGGGAGTGTGTGTGACTGTCCTCATGTATCCACTGCCAGGGTTCGAAGTCTGCACTGAACCCTCGTTTCCAAAACCCACTTAATCACTCCAGCTATCTCACCCCAACTCCAGCTGTAAATGATGCAGCTGGTTTCAGCACCTGCAAGACATGCAGCCCAAGAGACAGTTGGGACAGACTGCCAGCCTGTGTCCAGCTAATTAATACTGGTGTTCATAGAGTCGAAGATACCTGGGGAATTATTCTGGCCAATTCTGCAGGGGGCGACAGGGAGCGACAGGGGGCGACAACAAGCTTCCCCATCCTGGGCGCTCACCTGTAACCTGCCTAACTCCCCAATCCCCCTGTCTCACTTCGGGAGGGCTCTGACAGACACAAACGTTTCTTTTCAGGGAGAAGTCTAGGGTTATCCCCGACCCCCTTAGCCTTTGGTGGCTAATCTTTGCCTCTCCGGATGGCGGCGCACCAGTGGCCCGGTGAGACGCGGCTAGAGCCGCACCTGGTAATCCAGAGAGAACTTCACACCCTGCTCCACCTCTTCGTGGAAGCATTGCTTAGCGTTGTCCGGCAGCTCGAAGGTGAGCTCAGCGCTCCGCAGTGGCTCGGCCCGGAGCAGGAGCAGAAGCAGCAGCAGCAGCATCTGGAAGGATGAAGCGCGCGGAGCCTCCTTGCCCATGATGCTCTGGGCCTGGTCCTCTCTAGGCTGGGGCGCAGGGGCAGCAGGGAGCAGGGAGGGGCCCCCTGAAGAGACGTGGCGCGAGCTCTGCACAGCGGTTCCGGGCGGCGGCGACTCAGTGCGCAGCCGCACACCGGATAGGTGGGCGGGGAACCTTTCCACCCGCTGCGCCTGCGCATCACTGAACTTAGGCGCGGTTGTGTCAGCTGGCGGTTTTGGATGCATTCCTCCAACTCTTGTAATCAGAAACCTTTGGGCTTCTAGTCTGTTTCTGACTTGCTGTCACTTAGTATCTGCCAAGTCTCCAGAGAAATCCGGACGTAGAGCTCACACCCAGTAGTTACGAGGGCTAGATGAACTAAAAAGGAAAGGGAAGGAAGACAACGGACTCTTCATTCCCCTCTCCTACCTAAGGTGAAGAGGTGTCCAACAAATTAAACCCCATGGTTACACCTGCTCCGGGGAAAACAGGTTCCCTCGCACACAGACTCCCTTCTGAAAATAAAAGCATCTAAAGGATTTCAGTTATATTTTCGCATTCGGGTCATATTGAAAATTCAGAGAGTGTCATCCCCTTTAACTTCTAAAAGTGTTGAAAGACAAGTTGATTTACTGTCTTATTCATGACAACTGCCCTAAGAAGGATACATATGATTTTATGTTCACCATAGTCCCATAAACAAAGAGAAATTATGTTATAATATTTGCTACTAAATAAACATTTTATTTCAGTAGAACATTATTAGATATGGTGACTCTTGATTTTAACCAAGAATTTCACTGCTCATATATACTACCACATATGTAAGATTGGCATACACGGCCACTGGCCATATTGGATCCTATATCAAGGAGCTAATGTGTGTGAAAGCACTCTAATTTGTGAAATAGCGGCACCCATAATATAATTATTAATAATGTATACTGTCTCTATGCTAGATGTGAAAGAGGTGTTGAGCGGTGTGCCTTGAGGCTCCTTCCCTGCCTGTCCTATTTAACATTATTTTACATTTCTTATTTTCAATTATGTGTATGGACATGTGTGTATATGAGTATGTATATATGAGTGCAGGTCTCCAAGGAGGCCAGAGGGTCTGGATTCCCTGGAGCTAGAATTGCAGGCAGTTGTCATCCATCTGATGAGGCTTCTGGGACCCAAACTGGGGTCCTCTAGAAGTGTCCTCAACCAGTGAGCCATCTTTCCTCCAGCTCTTAACACTTTTAAGGAAGAATATTTGAAGATGTGAAAGGTATAATCATCTAACTGGAAGAATCAAGGGAAGAAAAATAAACAAAAACAAAAACCAGAAGTTCCCGAAGGTCAAATATGAAGTGCTACATTTATGTTCCAGGTGGGGGTGGGGGTGGGGTGGGAGTGTGTGGGGGTGGGTGGGAGTGGGGCGGGGACCTGTGTAAGTTCAAAGGAGAGGCCTGATTTCACAGCTCTTCAAGTTGGAACAGGCAGAATTGAAATCAGCATTAAACTACATAGAAGACAAGAGAAAATGCCTGAGTTTTTAAAAAGTAAATTATTGTCTTAGCGGACGATGATCAGGTGGCACCTGTTGTGCTATTTTAGGAGCGGTATTATCAGTTTGGGGCACTAGTCAAAGGAATGTGATAGGAGGAAGCCAGCGTAGACCCTGCCAGGAAGCTGGCTTAAACAGGAAATGCCCAAGGGGGAAAAATAGAACTTAGCATGGAAACTAAAAACCAATAGGGAATGTTAAAGTGTACATAACAGCAACCATTCATTTGGCACTAACAATGTACCTGACACAGTGTCACCTAGCTATCCAGCTCGGCATAGTTTATATTAATTAATCTTCACTAGCAGCCATGTCTTTAAAAAAAAAAAGTTTGTTCCTATTTGATAAGAAGCCCAGGATGTTTAATTCAGTACCGCTTGTCTTTGTTCACTTTTCCTGTGTGTCAGAAGCTTGAGCCAGCTGCGATTTATAATCTCCATGGTTTTGTGGGTCCGCTGGGCAGTTGAGCTTCAGACAGTCTTTCCTGGATTTACCAGTGAAGCTACATTCATCTAGAGTCCATCTGGGCTGGACTGTGCAAGATAACCCTACAGGCGTGTCTGGGGCAGATACAGGTTATTGGCTCTAATACCTTTTCTTCTCTTCGAAGCATTCTCTCACCACTAGTAGGCTAGTGTTGGGAGCCATTTTGCCTGCTTCTGTGAAAGCCTGCCTGTCAGAGTCAAGTCAGGCCAGGGTCTACAATAAGAGGGGATGCACTTGAAGTTCAAGGCAGGGGGCTGAGTGTTCTGTTAACCTTGGAGGAAGGAATAAGCAGGGATAGGGAGGCCTTGGATGGGTACAGATATTGAATGTATATCAGCCATTGTCTCTGCTGGTTTGTGGCTTTGTTCCCCACTAGGTACTGTAAAGTATATAAAACCTAAGAGAATTAAGAGAGTCTGCTGCGGCACTGACTGGACAGCCCTCCTGATTTCTAACCTTTGTCTCTGAGTCTTCTTTTCTGTCTTTCCTATAATCCTCACTCCCTGCTCAGAGGACTCATACCAGCTGGACTGGTATAGGTTAGGCTATTTTTCGTATGTGACATACTCAAAGAAGCATCCAAAAAGGACCCAGGCACAGATAGCAGTGTTCTCTAAGAGCTAGGTTTCCAAATTCTTCCAACATCACCCTGTATACATTTTAGTGGCCAATCAAGCCCAAAGCTGATCTAGATATAAGAAGAGGAAGAAATAGACTACCCATAAGGTAAGAAGTTGTCAAACCTTGTTGTGAAGGGGGAGCCTTTGGGGATAGAAGGCATTTTGTGACTGTTAAATAATCTTCTACAGTACTCAATTTCACCTGCCTCATCAATAGCTAAGCCCAAAGCTGAACTCAGACCTGCACGGTCCTGAAGGCTATATGAACCTCAACAAGCACACTGCCTCTACAGAGCCCTTGGAATCACTAGTTCTCCATGCTCCATGTGAAAATTTAGGTGCTAAGCACGAATGACACTGAGGTGTATCTCAGCTCAACATAAGAAATATCTATTGGGAAGAGAATTAATGGGCAGCCCAGTTTCTACCCCTACATATACTAGAACAGAGACAGGTGAACAGCCATATTCTGAAGATGCTGTAGAGATAATTCATGAGCTAATTGTAATGTTAGGCAGCCTCTAAAGTGCCTTTGACTTTTTATATTTTATCATATTTGAAAAGCCCTAAAATTAAAAAAATCTGAAAGAAAACTAATACAACATTTGTCTGTCCTCTTCCTGAGGTGACTCATGAAATCCCTTTTAAAAGTTAATATCTTAATAGATGCAGAAAAAGCATATGAGAAAATTCAATAACTGTTCATGGTACAAACTCTTAGTGGCCTAAAAATCATAGATAATTTCCTTATTGTCATTAACATCCATTAAAACTGGGCCAAGCTTCATGGTTCATGATAAGCACTTAAATATTTCTTTTTGAAGCTTGAGAAATAGCTCAGTGAGCATAAATGCTTGCTCGCAAGCATGAGGTTCTGATTTCAGATCCCAGTACCCACATAAAGATAGCTGGGCATGGCTATGAGCATGCTGGTAACACCAACACTGTTGAGAACAGAAACGGGGATCTCTAGGGTTTACTGACTGCCAATCCATCTCCAGTGTTAGGGAAAGACTCCTTCTCAGTGGAGTAAGATGGACAGTGACAGATCTAGACACTAAGGTTCTCTTCTGACATTCACCCACACAGAGAAGTGCACACATGCACATGATGTGAGCATATACCACATACATTTGCACATCATACACACATACACACACTAAATCTTTCCTTTGAAGTTGGGGTTGAAACATAAGAGTCTACTATTACATTTGAGATTTTCAACCAAGAGGCTAAGGCAAGGGAAAGAAAGACAGGGATGGGCATTAGAAGAATAAAAGCAGAACTGCAGTACCACCAAGCAGAAGCCAGAAACTGTTACCCCAAAATGCTCGAGGGACTCACACTATGAACCTTCATTGAATCATTCATTAATATTCTATATATGTTTGTTTCTGATCTCGTAGTTAGAAACATTTAAAAGGTAAATAAGTGTGATAGGGTGAAGCAGGCAACCCCAGATGGCCTATCTGTGCTGTTTCATCCTTACCCCACACGGCAGGAGCACTCTCCAACATGCTGCTAGGATTCTGAAATGAAATCAAGATTTATCCATGCATGCAACTGATGAGAAAGAAATATGGATGGATCTGAAAATCATTATACTAAGTGAAGAGAGCCATGCTAAGAAAGTAAGCACTGTATGTTGGCTTTCAAATGCAGATCCCAGCTTCTAATTTTTACATGTGTGTATTTATGTGGAATTGAATGTAGGTAGAGGCCATGTGTCTTAGTTAAGGTTTTATTTTTGCTGTGATGAGACATGACCACGGCAACTCTTATAAAAGAAAACATTTAATTAGGCTGGCTTACAGTTTCAGAGATTGAGTCCATTATTGTTATGGCAGGAGACATGGTGGTGGGCAGGCAGATATGGTGCTGGAGAAGGAGCCGAGAGTTCAACATCTTTATCTCATCAACATCAGGAGACTGTGTGCTGCATTGGGAGTGGCCTGAGCATATAAGAAACCTCAAGGCCCACTCTCACAGTGACACACTTCCTCAATAAGGCCACACCTACTCCAACAAGGCCATACCTCCTAATAGTGCCACTCCCTATGGGTCAAGCATTCACACACATGAGTCTATGGGGGCCATACCTATTCAAACCAGCACACCACGGAATTAGAAAGGAGCCCATGAAATAAGGGGAAAAGGTTTTGAGGGAGGGTGAGTGTGGGTCTGTGTTCAGTAATAGGACTCATGTGATTCAAAGGTGGAAAGAGGAATCCTGGAGGTGAAAGGGTTTAAGCATGAATAGTGGGCAGGGAGACCAGAGAGAGAAAAGAAAGCATGGGGAGGAAGCATTGACCACGATTAAATATTTTGAAAATATAGTAAGAACACCCAATCCATGTGCATTCATTTTCTTTAAATGTCAACTGGTAAAGCAACAAAAAAGAAATAAATCCATGTAGTCACTATATGGAGATTGATTAAAGCAAATAGAAAATCCACTGATAACTTAGTGTTAGCATGAATTATCAACAATACCGAACAGACTAAATAGAGAAAGTAGAAAGTGTTTGGAAACTAAATAGTAGGGTATATTGGTGCCAATGCTGTTCTCCTAGGACTTATCAGCTTCTACAGAAGAATTCTTTTCGGAATTGCAAAGCATTTTTAAACATCCTTTCAAATACTTTTTAAAAATGTTATGTGTATGAATGTTTTGCCTGCACGTATGTGTACCACATGTGTGTCTGATGACTACAGAGTCAGAAGAGGGCCTCAGAGTCCCTAGAATTGACCTTACAGATACTTATTAGCCACCATGTGGGTACTGGGAACAGAACCTGGGTCCTCCACAAGAGCAATAAGTGTTCTTAACTTCTGAGCTATCTCTCCAGCCCCTCAAACATCCTTTCTATTAGAAGAAACTATCCTGCCTTTTACTGCTGAACGAAGTGGGGCAGATATCCCCTACCCCTATTCCCTGATCCCTACACATATGAGTGTGTATCAAAGACTCTGCCAAATGTTTGTTTTTGCCTATGAATCATAAAGCAGTTCAGACTCTTGAACATGACAGAGATGAATGATCACATTGAGAGTCTTATGATTATAAGAGCCAGTGTCAGCCGTGCTTCATGGGGAGATGGTCCCCACGGTATGATTTTAGCAATGAACTCGGCTACTTACCTTTCTTAATCCCTGTTCCAATTTGAGACCATTTCTGGTCTTTCTCCATTGGTTCAATAGAGTTTGACCTTGTTCACTGAAATGCAGCTTGAAGTCTTGGGACTTCATCTCTGTGGTAAGTGGTTACCTAACATGTGCAAGGCTTTTGGTTCAATCCCCAACACTTCGAGTAAAACATCCATTTCAAATGGAGTTTGACTGTATTTTTTTTTTTATCACCAAAATAGCTCTAAAGCTGTTCATTTGCTCAAAGTATCAGGATGGGAGATGGGAGAGAGAGATTCTACAGAGCACTTATGAAGTGATCTTCACAGCAAAGTGGGTTCTTTTATGGTTATAGCTCACTATCACTAGTCAACAAACAGTTTCTCCTATGTTTTTATTTGTTTGTTTCTTTGTTTGTTTACATCCCAAACGTTGCCCCCTCCCAGTCCTCCCTTCACGAAGCCCATCCCCCACCCCTTCTGCCCTCTGGATATCCAACCCCCTTGTCCTATTAAGTCTCCACAGGATTAGAATCATCCTTTCCCACTGAGGCCAGCCAAGGCAGCCCTATTGGGGAACAGATTCCACAGTTAGCACCCCCAACCTCTCCAATTGTGCTGGACCCACACAAAGACCAAGCTTCATATCTGCTATACATGTGTGGGAAGGCCTAGGTCCTCCAGCCTTTGTATGCTCTTTGGTTGGTGGCTCAGTTTCTGAGAGCTCCTAAGGGTCCAGCTTAATTGATTCTGTTGGTCTTCCTGTGGAGTTTCTATTCTCTTCAGGCCCTTCAATCCTTACCCCAACTCTTCCATAAGAGTCTCCAACCTTCATCTAATGTTGGACTGTGGGTATCTGTATCTGTTTCAGACAGCTGCTGGGTGGAGCATCTCAGAGGACAGTTATGCTAAGCTCCTATCTACAAGTATAGCGGAGTATCATTAATAGTGTCAGGGATTGGTGCTTGCCCATGGGATGGGTCTCAGGTTGGGCCAGTTATTGGTTGGCCATTCCTTCTCTGCTCCATCTTTGTCCCTGCATTGCTTTTAAAGATGACAAAATTTGGGTCGAAAGTTTTGTGGGTGGGTTGGTGTCCTTATTCCTCCACTGGGGGTCAACCAAAACAAGCCCAGGCCCAGACAGTTTTAATGCAGAATGCTACCAGATTTTCAAAGAAGAGCTAATACCAATACTCCTCGAAGTATTGCACAAAATAGAAATAGAAGGAACACTACCTAGTTCATTCTATGAGGCCATAGTAACCCTGATACCTAAACCACACAAAGACTCAACAAAGAAAGAAAATTTCAGACCAATTTCGCTTATGAACATCGATGCAAAAATACTCAATAAAATTCTAACAAACCAAATCCAAAACCATCATTCACCAAGATCAAGTAGTCTTCATCCCAGGGATGCAGGAATGGTTCAATATATGAAAATCCATCAATGTAGTCCACTATATAAACAAACTGAAAAAAAAATCGCATGACACCTCATTAGATAATGAAAAAGCCTTTGGTAAAATCCAACTGTTTCTCAAAAAACAGAAGCAAGAGGCTCGATTGCATGGCTTTTCTCAAACATTTTGTGTTGATAACACATTTGGATACAAAACTTTATCAGTAATATATGTAAAGGACCTAAAAGATTAAGCAACACTGTCACCAGTAGTTCAAACATAATGTCTATTACACATCACAGTTCTAAAGTCTCCACAAACCCTTACAGCTCACGAGGGTCACCTCTGCCCTGCAGCTACCATGCCCCCAATGGCTCTTTGCTCACTTCCTGATATTCTTACAGGTTCTAGGAAACACACAGTGGATCTTTGGCATTGATTTATTGTTATAATTAAAGTTTCCCTTTTTCTTACATGAATACCCAGTACAGCTCAATATTTAGCTGAGAGATTTTATCTTAAATGTATGTGTCCTTGTGCTCCACTACATTCAATTTGCAATAGCCAGAAACTGGAAGCAACCTAGATGTTTCTTCAACCAAAGAATGGATACAGGAAATGTGGTTCATTTACACAATGGAATACTATTCAGCTTTTAAAAATGAGAACATCATGAATTTTGCGGGCAAATGGATGGAACTAGAGTGTGGCAGAACCTTTCCCTAATAAATAAAGATGTCAAGGGACCAATCACTGGGCGAGAAGGAGGTGGGACTGCCGGGGTGGAGAGAGGAAGAGGGAAAGGAGGACTTTCCTTTTGGATGGGAAAGAGCATGGAGGGACAGTGTAGGTAGCAGGAGGCTGTCAGTTTAGGTGGTCGATCCGCCCGGATCCGCCACCAGCGAATTTATAACTTAAAAGAGCTTACAAAATTAGGATGCTAGTTTCTGTGCCCAGTGATTGTGTTCCTTGTTGATTCTAAACTAAGACTATGTGTTTTCCTTCACGAGGCGACTCCTGGGTTCCAGAGAAAGGTACGGCAGCAGGACATCCTAGCCAGCCATGGGAATTTGGAAGAGTGGGGCATGCGTGACAACAGCCCGCCATGGAAACTTAAGGAGCCAAGGCTCAGGGAGAAGAGAGCGATTTTGGAGCTGAGTTAGAGAGTCTGCTGGGCTGAGAACAGGCCGGCCTGTCTGCCAATGCCTTGCCAGCGGTGGCGTGATTTGTTTTTTTTATTTTTCAGGCAACACTAGAAAATATCCTGAGAGAGGTAACCCATATCCAAAAGGACATGCATGGTATATACTCACTAATAAATGGATATTAGCCAAAAAGTGCAGAATACCCATGATATGCCCCATAGACCCTCAGAAGTTTAACAAGAAGATAGGCCCAAGTGAGGATGCTTCAATTCCACCTTGAAAGGGTTGAAAGTAATCACAGGAGGCAGAGGGAAGGAGGAACCTAGGTGGGAGATGGGAGGGGGAGGGAAAAAAGGGACAGGATCAGGTATGGGGGAGACAGGAGGGAAGCCCAGAGGGTCAGGAGAATGAATGGAAATATGCAGCAATGGGGGTTGGGGGTGAGGGGAACCTCTAGAAAGTCCCAGATACCTGGGATGTGAGAGGCTCCCAGGACTCATACTTTTACATGGGTCATACTTTTAACATGTTTTAACCTCCCTTCGAGCCCACCACCAACCAGAGGTAATGAAAAAGAAAGATTATTAGGATACAAGGGAAGTGGACCTGTTTAGAAATTCTTCGGAGCAAATCCCATCTGTGTTGTCAGGAAATCAGCAATTCATTTCACAGGAATCGGCGGTGGCAGCTCAATCCACTTGCAAACACAAATATACCAGCAGTCCAGGTCAGTAGCATTAGGATAGCGAACAGAAGTCAGCAGCAGTGGCATGACCTAGCAGAAACAGCCAGGCCCCCGCTGAGTCAGCAGGAATGACCAGGACCAGTAGGGATGCCAGGAGAAGTTCTTTGATGTGTCTCTCTCAATGAAGTTTAGGTCATAGACGATTAAGCCCTGAGAAAACTAGCTATGGAAGCTGCTATCGCTGTCTGTTGGGTCCTATTTATACTTCTTCCAAACATCACATTTCCTACCCTGGGTCTTGCCTCACCACGTGAGTCTATCTTATCAAAACTCCAAGTGAGTTCTTATCAGCTGACATCACTCTGCCAATCAGTTCAAGTCCGTGGAAGCAGCCAAAAGCTGCCAGAACACTGCCAGAAGTTTTTTTGGTGTGTTTCTTTCTATGAAGTTACAACAAGTGGAATACATGCATGTTGTTAGCAAAGAATCCCTCATCATGAGTTCTTTCAGCAAAATAGTCCTTCATGGGTCTGCTTTAGCAAAACATCCTTTCACCCATGTCTGCTTCAGGAAAACATCCTCGGACATAATTGACTTTCCAAAGAAACCAGAAGTCTTCATTTCAGGCGACCTTAGCTGAAATGCCCAACAGTGGGGAACCTGAAGAGACCACCTCTAGTAGATAGACAGGTCCTCCAGTGGAGGATGACCAACCCACCTTCAAAATTCTTGATCCAGAATTGTTCCTGTCTAATAGAAATGCAGGGACAAAAATGAAGCAGAGACGGAAGAAAAGACCATCCAGTGACCAGTCAAACTTGGGATGCAAGCACCAGTCCCTGTCACTATTACTGATGCTATGTTGTGCTTACAAGACAGCAGCCTAGCATAACTGTCCTCTGAGAGGCTCTACCAGAAGCTGACTGAGACAGATGCAGATACTCATAGCCAACCAATGTCAACCCCATAGGAAGCCCAACAGTATCAACTAACCTGGACCCCTAGGAGCTCCCAGAGTCACCAACCAAAGAGCATACACAGACTGGTCTGAGGCCCCTCTGGCACATATGTAGCAGAGAACTGCCCTGTCTGCCCTTACTAGGAGAGGATGCACCTAATCCTGTAGAGACTTGAAGCCCCAGAGAAGAGGGCTGCCCAAGGGAGAGAACACCCTGTCAGAGGTGAAGGGGAGGAGAACAGGGACCAGGAAGGGGCAACATTTGGGATGTAAATAAATAAGAGAAAGAGAGAGAGAGAGAGAGAGAGAGAGAGAGAGAGAGAGAGAGAGAGAGAGAGAGAGAGAGAACCTCCATTCTGCATATTGGTCAGTATAGGAAAGGCTATGATACCATAAAAATTAACCCCCAAAATCTTATGGCTCAGCAAAATAAGGTTTGTCATCAGTTGCTATCCATAGTTCTCACAGGTTGGGGAGCAAAGACGTCCCCATATCATCACTCAGAGACCCAGACTGACAGAAATCCCAGGTTATTTAATTAAGTGCAAATTGATAAGGGTTTCTATTGCTGTGATAAGATAACATGACCAAGCAACTTGGAAAGGAAAGGATCTATCTCACTTATAGTTTATAGGTTGTCACTGGGGGAAGCCAGGAAAGGAACTGGAGGCAGGAACTGGAGCAGAAGCCAGGGAGGGGTGCTGCTTGTTGGTTTGTTCACCTTGCTTTCTTATACTCTCCAGGAACATCATACCACCCATATGAACTGGAACCTCCCACATCAATATTCAATCAAGAAAATGTGTCACAGGCTTTCCCAGAGGCCAGTCTAGTGGGGCAGTTTTCTCAACTGATGGTCATCTTCGAAAATGACTCTAGTTTGTGCAAAGTAGACACAAAACTAACCAGTACACGGTCCATCTCTAGCCTGCCTCAGAAAAATTAGGCATAATGAGGCTGCTGCTGCTGATAAACAGAACAAATGCTTGAATTTTCAGGGAAAGGCAGGTTAGATTACTCGAACCTAAATTCTTCCAGGAAAGAAGTAAAAATACTATTTTAAAGATACTTTCCAGATCATCACCTAGCCTAGCAAGCAACAAAGAATCATAAAGACAAAACTGAACGGACAATGACATTCCAGAAATGGAGCTGCCCTGAGGTAACTTTTCCCATCGGTCTGTTTACCAATCCCGGATATTCTGGGATATTGATTCTGACAGCTGCACAGGGACAATGCACAGGAATCAGGGTTGGAGAAACAGTGAAGAGCCTCAGCATGTCACTCTCCTGCTGAATGATGACAGTCCTGCTTCATGGCCATCAACTCCTGACTCCATCAAACATCATGTCCCAACCCACTCCTGCCATCAATCACTTCTGTCCTAACAAGATTCCTTTGGGCTTCCTGGGCTGGAAGAGTGACTATTAGGTCTCAACCCCTACCCCCACACCCCTGGGACAAAAGGAAAGTGAAGATTCTTATTAACATATCACAGCAGACCCTGGTTCCCAAGTTCTCTCAGCATCCCCTACCTGTTACAGGGTATGGTTGGCCTACCCCACCCCCACCCTTGACTCTCCAGCCCAGGGACTGGATTGTTCTCTCCCCAGTGGTTCTTCCCTATATAATCCAGCCATTTTGCTTACACTGGTTCTTTTTTACCCTTTACCTTCCTGGCCTCTAGGTCTCCTGGTCTCCTGCCTCTCCCTTTTCCCCTCCCCATCCCCTCACTCGGGCCTGCACAGGCTCATAGTCATTCTGACTCTCCCAGATGTCTGCTTCTAGCTACACTCTCCCTTTTATCTACAATAAACTTTCTCCTCTATATTATACCTAGAAACAGTCATGGCGTCCTCCTCTTTTAGTTTTTGTTTTGTTTTGGGGTTTGGTTTTGGGGATTTTATTTTATTTTGTTGATTTTTTTGTCATTCTGTGACTTCCAACTCCATGGCTCTGTCTGTGGCCGTGGCCTTTTTGCCCAGGGGGTCTGTCAACTCAATTTTGAGACCCATTGTTAATCACAGCCTCTCTAAACTTCTCCCTTTCATGTACACTTGACATGAACTTAATCACTCCCTTTATAGAATTGTTATTGGATTCTTCCTTCTGTAGCTAGAGTGTCTTGGTTACTTTTCTACTGTGGTTACAAAGCACACTGACAACAGCAGCTTGAGAAAGAGAAGATTTATTTTTGACTCACTGTTGTCAGCACAGTACATTGTGGTAAAGTCAAGGCAGCGGGAACGTCAAAGTAGCTGGTCACATCACATCCACAGCCAGGAGAAAAAGAGCCTCTTGTGCAGCTAGCTTCTTCCTTTGTCTGCAATTCAGGACTCAAGCCCAAGGAATGGTGCTGCTCCTGTTAATAGAGAGTCTTCCAACCTCATTAAACACAATCAAGATAATCTCCAGAGGCTAATCTAATCTAAATAATACCAACAGGTGTGTCTGAAGACTTGCCTCTTGGGTGATTCTAGATCCTGTCAAATTGAAAATCGACCTTAATGGACCATCCACAATGAGCGACTTATTAAGAGACTTCGGTAAAAATTCATATACATATAGTGTATGTATGTAATCTATATAAAACAACACAAATATAGTTTAAAATGTTTAATTAGGTAAGCATTCAGATATGTGCACTTGCAAGACTACTGTCAGGATCATGAAATGAGCATGCACACTAATTCTAAAGCCATCTCATGCTTCATAATCTCTCTCTATAGTTCATTCTCAGAATAACAGATTTTTCACTACCCAATGTGTGAGAATTTTCTAAATTACTGAACAAGTGGAATCATATAATAACACGTTTTTATCATGTCTTCTTAAACAACATGATTATTTTTAAATTCATCCATGTTCTAGTGTATGCAAATAGTTCTTTCCTGCTTCCATTTCTTGTGTATGTATACATCTTTTCCCCGACTGTTTAATCTGTTCCATTGTCTACTTGTCTGTCTCTTTGCCAACCTGGCATTTTCATGATTACTAGAGATTTTTAATAAGATATGAAAGCGTGTAGCGCTAGCCTTCCAGCTCTGTTCTTCTTTTTCAACATTGGTTTTTGAAGGCCTTTTGCTTCATTCCCAAGTAAATTTAAAATTAATTGATTAATTTCTAGAACATGTATGCATAACTGAACTTGGCCAGGTATATGGACAACTGCCTGTTGACCACATGCAAAATGAGCATTCATTCAGCAAACAGGACCAAAATAATTGGATATCCACATGCCAAAAAGTCATCATAAATTTATATCTTACATCATATGCCCAACTTAATTCAAGTGGATTTACATCTAAATGTAAAGCCCCAAACCACAAAGTCTCTAGGAGAAAACATAACAGAGCTTTTACGACTTGGAGTTGGTAGGGAATTCTTAGAAGACCCAAATTGCAACCTGGAACAAATCGATCAAATCGATAAATTGGACTTTATCAGACCGAAATTGTTCATACTACAGAAGACTCTTTCAGGAGAATTAAAGATTTAAGTCCAAAACCAAACAGCCCCTTTGGATCTTATGCAAAACATTATTATGAATAATTTTATGCCCCAAAATGATAAACTGAGAAGGAAAATGAGTAATTTCTTAGAAAGATGTAACTTTTTAAAACCTGACTTGGGAAGAAGCCGAGGAGATTGGCCCTGAGTGCCTGATGCTATTTGGGGGCCCTGCTGAGTGCCTGATGCTATTTAGGGGCCATGTCTAAATTCCCTTTATCCCTCACTGGCCCAGCTGTGTTTGCCATTCAGTTTCTACACGTCTATATTTTGCCCTACAATTACTCCCAGATTAATAAGAGAAAAATTGCCTGTTCTCTTTGTCTGCATCTATCATGGTCAGACGCTAGAACGACAGCTCTGAGTCCCTTGCATTGCAGAGAAATAATATCATTGTTATTTTTATTGCTTTGACAGTCCCTCACTGATGACCTGGCCAAGCAACATTTCCCATGAGGTCATATCTGAAGGGCTCTAGCAGAGTTAAGTATGGCAAACATGGAGCTGGCAGGTCTTGTCCTTCCCCCTCTCCCCTTCCCTTTTCCCTTTCTCTTGCTAAACCATTAGATTACATTCTTAAAGCTATTCAAGGTCTATTCCTTTATTTGGCCACTATACTATACATGACTCATTCCTGAGGCTGGTCACCAAGGTCCAGCTCTCAAAACATCAAAGTTCGACAATCAAAATCCCCATTTAGCTATAATAATGAAAATACCCAATCAGAACCTATCAACCCATCTTTTTATTTTGTGTGTGTGTGTGTGTGTGTGTGTGTGTGTGTGTGTGTGTGTGTGTTTTATTTTATATATTGGTTATTTTATTTATTTACATTTCAAATGTTATCCCCCTCCCCAGTTTTCCCTCTGCAAAACCCCTATCCCACCCCCCTCCCTCATGCTTCTATGAGGGAGCTCCCCCCCACCCCCCCCCTCACTGCCCTAGCTTTCCCCTAAGTTGGGGCATCAAGTCTCCCCAGGACCAAGGGCCTCCCCTCCCATTGATGCCAGATAAGGCAGTCTTCTGCTACATAAGCGTTGGAGGCATGGGTCCCTCCATATGTACTCTTAGGTTGGTGGTTTAGTCCATAGGAGCTCTAGGTGGTTGATATTGTTTTTCTTCCTATGGGGTTGCAAACCCCTTCAGCTCCTTTAGTCCTTCCTCTAACTCCTCCGTTGGGGTTCCCATGCTCAGTCTGATGGTTGGCTGTGAGCATCCACATCCCTATTGGTCAGGCTCTGACAGAGCCTCTCAGGGGACAGCTATACCAGGCTCCTCAGGAAACTGGATATAGTGCTACCTGAGGACCCAGCTATACCACTCATGGGCATATACCCCAAAAATGCTCCAACATATAACAAGGACACATGCTCTACTATGTTCATAGCAGACTTATTTATAATAGGCAGAAGCTGGAAACAACCCAATTGTCCCTCAACAGAGGAATGGATACAGACATTAGCTGAAATAACCAAAGGGAAGATAGAACCAGTGGATAGGCGCTGCCAGCAGTTGAAGGATGGGGTCCATCCACCCATCTCAAAAATATTAACACAGAATTGCTCCTGTCTAAAGGAAATACGGGGACAAAGAGTGGAGCAGAGACTGAAGGAAAGGCCATCCAGAGACTGCCCCACCTGGGGATCCATCCCACAGGCAGATCCCAAACCTGACACTATTGCTGATGCCGAGAAGAGCCTAACAGCCCATCTTAGCTCCCTCTAAATCAAACCTCCTCCCCTGCTCCTCGTAAAATTAACATTTGCAAAACTATTTGCTGTTGTTTCTGCCCAATTCAGATTCAGCCACCTAGCTTAATAAAGGATCTCTTTGTGTTTGGTTTGTGTTAGGAAATTGGTGTTTGGGTGTGGTCTATGCCTAATTCAGAGTCCAGAGGGGACCACCCCTGAGTCCACAAGACCCTTCAGAATCCTTCCTGGGCCCTTTCCCTTTCTCATTCCTGTTTCCCCATCTTCCTTAGGGCGTTCCTCAGTAAATCACAACAGCCCAAATTGCTGCCCTGAATTTCATGAGCCCAACCTAAGAAACCCTGTGTCCACTAAGTATAATAAATGCTACAGTTTAGAAGTGGGTTGTCCTCACCCAGATTCTAAAGGTCTTTAGATCTTTGGATAGGGAGGGGGAGGGGATAGGGGGTTTCCAAAGAGGAGACCCAGAAAAGGGGAAACATTGGAAATGTAAATAAAGTATCAAAAATAAATAAATTAAAAGAAAAAAAAAAGATCTTTGGATAGCAGGGCTCTGCCCTCTTGAAAAGATTTGTGTGTTCCCAGGAGATTGGCTGCCTGAAGGCATCCACTCCCTTGTGTGTGTTCTTCCCTTCCACATGTGCCATTTGATCCCCTGATTTCTGCCTTGACATAAAGCAGCATGGGGCCCTTCCCACCACAGTGCTCCAAAACCATCTGATGTCCAGAAATGTATGCCCAAATAAGTCTTACTTCCTTATAAAATCACTTGGACTCAGTGTTTTCTTGTCATATCATTAAAAATAAAACAGCTGGTACTTAAAAGATTCATGTACCTGATAAATGAAGAAAGGAAGGAAGGAAGGAAGGAAGGAAGGAAGGAAGGAAGGAAGGAAGGAAGGAAGGAAGGAAGGAAGGATCTAGGCCCAGAGTACGTGAGTTCTAATCCTAGGTTAGCATTTCCCAGTGGCGAGGCCTTGGGAAAGTCACCTGACCTTACTATAGCTTGGTTTCTTTATCTTTATAATTTAAGAGTAGGATCTTTCTGCACCCATGTGCACCCATGCTTGCACAGGCCTTCTCACCTGGCTGAGACAGTTACCAGCAAGGTCCATATCTTAAAAGTCCTGTGAGTGAGCACACGATCAAGAATCATTTCAATCCTAATAGATAAACCTGTCAGGAGTTTATATAAAAATGAGAGAACATTCCCGCTATCAGAATCCGACTGTGTTAGTGCTTCTGCTGTGACAAAACACTGAGGAAAGAGCAAACACTTTGTCATACTCTCATTAGAGCTAAGCTGCTTAACTTGTGGTAGTAAAAAGGGAAAGAAACAGAGACAGAGATAGAGACATAAAGACAGAGAGAGACCCCTTTATTCTTTCTACTGTCAATACCTAACTTCCACGAAGCCCCATCTCCCAGTAGCACCACAGACTAGGGACCATGTTTTCAACATATAACTTGTTATGAGACTTCAAATCCTCAGATAAAGAGTGTTAAAAAGGAATGAGCCAATCTCATCTGTAAATATAAAAACTGAAAATCTATTTTTATTCACATTTTAACTCTATGCTGTAAAATAAAAATCCAATTTCATCTTTATATTTTACTTTACATGGAAAACAAATTATTCCAGCATTATTTATTGGCCAGAAGAATTATCTCTATCACACCTAATGTCTTTTTTGTTGTTGTTGTTGTTGCTTGGGTTTGGTTTTTTGTTTTGTTTTGTTTTACCTATACAAGGGTTTTGATTTTCTGGGTCAGTTCTGTATGCTGAATTTTGGTACACTGCTCTAGTGACTATTGCTTTTTAGACCTCATCATCTGGTACCATGATCTTCTTTATTATTGTTCTTCAGAACTAACTTAGCTATTTCTAGCTCATTGCTGTTCCATATGAATTCTGGGATCATTTTGTCATTTTTAAAGAGAAACAAATCCTGCTGGCACCCCACAGTTCTCACATTAAAGGAAACCCAGAGCTGCTGAAGCGGCTTGGTTGAGAAAGCACCTGCTGTCAAGCCAGAGGACCTGAGTTCTGTCCCTTGGATTCATATGGTGACAGAAAGAGAACCAACTCCTGCAAAGTTAAACTCTGTCCTCAACATGTACACATACATGCACACACACGTCTAGATACACACACTCACATACACATATGCATATGCACACACACAGGAAGACAGGTATGCATGCACACACATACATACACACTCATATACACCCCCCACAAAACCCACATTTTTATTGGATATTTTATTTATTTACATTTCAAATGATATCCTCTTTCCTGGTTTCCCTTCCAGAAACCCGTATCCCATCCCCCCTTCCCCTGCTTCTATGAGGGTGCTCCCCCACCCACCCACCTACTCCCAACTCCCTGCCCTGACATTCCCCTACACTGGGACATGGAGTCTTCCCAGGACCAAGGGCCTCTCCTCCCATTGATGTCTGACAAGGCCATCCTCTGCTACATATGTGGCTGGAGCCATGGGTCCTTCCATGTGTACTCTTTGGTTGGTGGTTTAGTCCCTGGGAGCTCGGGGAGGGGGGTCTGGTTTGTTGATACTGTTGTTCTTCTTATGGAAAACCCACATTTTTTAATATCCTAATTTTAAAAAAAAAGAAAAAGAAAAAGAAAGTCTAAATTTTTCTATAGGTCAACAATAGCTGCTGGTATAAGAAACAGTGTCATGACCATAGTCACAAAAGAAGTATTAAATAACCAGTAATGGGATAAAAAGAAATGTTTTGAGATCTCTATGAAGACAGTGAACTATTTCACTACAGGATAAAGACAGTGAAGGTTTGAGGTTTTAGGGTAGCACTCCACAGCTCTGGATTGCAAGACTTAATCTTTAAAGATGTTAATTAGAACAAACATAACTAATATTCTCAAAGACTCTTATCCATACTCTCAGTTACAATTTTAACATTTCATGAGCTATGTGTAAGGAACAATTTGTCCAACAGGAAGAATGGACTTTCCCTGTGATTTTTTAAATCAAAACCCTAGACTAATTGAAATAGTGTGCTGGGATAAGGTGTTTAAAGACAAATACATGCATGGAATTTAATCGGATAAAAGAGAATATGTATGAACTCTATTATATGTGTAGTGACTCTATATTGTATGATTCAAGAATATATTCCCTCACATAGCATAAGTCTTGGAAATGCTATGGACTCCAGGCATAGAATTATCTGGCTCTGGACTCACTTCTTTTCTCTCCTGTCTACTCGCCTCCTTTCTCTCCTCTCACCTCCTCTTTCTGCTCCTCTCCTTTCCCTTCCTTTTCTCTTAGTTCTACCCTCCTCTGCATTGCTGGTTTTACCCTTTGACTCTGTTCCCACATTGTCAAGTGAAAGTTATCAAACCAACCAAAAGAATCTGTTTAAGACAATATAGTTTATTGATTATGACTGCTTAAAAGGAATAAAAAATCTTTCCCTCATGCACAGGACAAAAATCCTCTTCTTCAGGGAAGTTGGTCTGGCCTAAGCCATGCACTCATTCATCTCAGAGCCAAAGCACTGACAGAGGAAAAGCCATGTGACCTTTGGTTTATGCTGGATCCTGTAGCAACCACGAGGAATTCATCCCAATCAGAACTTTCCTCTTAGAAGATGGGTTCAGCTTCTCTCAGACAAAGTAGCTCTTAGGAACTAGGCTGGCTGCAGGAACACACTTATTAGGATCTTACAGGAAGGGGGAGAAAAGAGGAATCAAACTCAGTGGGCAACCGACTAGCTAGCAATGCAGTGGAGATGGGGTTAAAGACTGTGAAGTTGTAATGGAATACTTTAAAGAGCTAATTTAGGTCCTGTACCCATATGAGGAGAGCATTTCCCTCATCCCTAGAACAGAAGTGTCTCTGATTCTGAGCACATCAGCCAAGAGAAGGCAGAAGACTCTAAGAGGAGGCCAGGGCTTCTTTCATCAGGATGATTATCTGGATTGGCATATCTGGACATTACCTTGCTCTCTCTGACATTTCCACACCTTTCTCTTTCTTCCTACTTTCCTTCAAACCTTACCCACACTTACTACTCTTTTCTCCAAGTAGCTGCCACTAAAATTTATCTCTATCATTTCAAAATGGCTTCCACAGCCAATCTTCTGGGATTGAGCCATAGGATTCCTGTCATGGATTGGATATAAAGTGCTCCCATGGGAAGCTTCATGGGTTGGAAGCTTGACCCTCAGCCTGCTGAAGCTATTTAGAGGTGGTGAAAAGTTTAGGAGGTGAGGACTAGCTAGAGGAAGTAGGTTGTTGAGTGACATGCCTTTGAAGGGAATGTGCTGTGCACGGTCCAGCCCATACCTCTCTGCTTCTTAGCTGTGCTCCACCACATGCTCCCCACCACGTGCTCCCCACCACGTGCTCCCCACCACGTGCTCCCCACCATGCTATTGTGTCTCATTACATTCTAAAAGCAGTGGAGCCAGTCAGCCATACATTGAAAACATCAACTGAAATTAATCTTTTCCCCTTTAAATAGCTTCTCTCAGATATTTCTCATGTCCCACCCCCAAAACACACACACACACACACACACACACACACACACACACACACACACACACACCACACACACATACCTGACACAATTACATTCTCACATTCTCCTAAGGAGTTCCGTGAAAGCTCTCAGACAGAGTCCGCTGCAATATGTACTCACTTTTATCTCCTCAGGTCCGTTCTTTACTTTGTAAAGATCTTTACCTGACAATTTAAGCAATAAAGATCCCATACTTCTATGCTATCCTAATCAGCTTTAATTGTCAACTTGACCCAGCTTAGAGTCATCTGAGATGAAAGTCTCTTTGCAGTGATTGCCTAGGTCACAATAACCAAATATCTGAGAAAACAAGTTAAAAAAAGAATTTGTTTTGACTCACAGTTTTTGAGGTTGCAGTTCATCACTGGGGAGGGCATGGTGAAGCACACCAGTCAAACCAGGGCATCGTCTTTTTCCTCATCTAGTCTCCTTGGCCAAAGCCTACGGGAATGGTCCCACCCACATTCAGAGCAGCTTGTCTCTGTTTAACCATCCCTGGAAAGTCATAGCTAAAGATGAACCTTACTAATCTCATCAAGTTGACAATCAAAATTAACCATCAGAGGTGTCTTCCCACCAAGCTTGATCATGTAGCCATTTCTTTCTACAGTTTCACTCTGGAAAGGGGCAGTTTGCATTCATTTGACCCAAGTTTCTATCTGGGTCCTAAGCTTTTTATCAGTCCCAGGAATGCACCTCGTCTCCCTGGTGAGTCAGTTTAGCCTCGATCCTCATTGCTTCTTCTACATGCCCCAGGATTTTCTCCTCCTCCAGGCCTGTCACTCATAATTTCTCTTCTCAAAGGATTTGTAAGCAATATTAGGTTCCCTTTGCCCAATGCAGAACTAGAGAAAAGACAGGTTAAAACTAGTCTGAGATCCAGTAATTACTTGCTTTAAAAGAATAAAATTTAATAATAAAATTTAATTTAATAATAAAATTTTAATAAGCATTTTGTTTTGTTTATAAATATTACTAATAACTCTTTTGAGGATTTGGATAAATTCCTATCATATGTCATTATAGAAATGGTGTAACATACAGAACTTCCCCCCCTCTTTATTTGTTGACTAACTTTATTTTTGTGTCATGGATGGTAATCATGGCAAAGTCTGGCAATGACCAGAGAGCCACCAAACGCTAATATTACAGGACAAGGGGAATATTACAAATAGTTTATTTTATACTTCTGCCTAATCTTGAATGAGAGCTAACAGAAAAAAAGCTTGCAGGATCCAGAGAGGAGTATGCAGTGACTATGATCGTCCCTGAAAGGAGGCAAGCAATCCTGAGAGTCCGAAGCAACAGGGACAAGCCTTTATTTTCAAAAGTGGCAGTGCAAATTCTCATTAATTAAATTCTTCTCTCACAGAAGAGAAACCAACCATAATGTTCACCAAACTTAAAAGTTCATTTTTCATATTGTGTGACAGTAACACACTGAGGATCTGCTGAAGTTGACATTGCTGGGAGATCCTGGCAATGTCATCTTACAGACCATCTACCAGCCCAAGCAGAGTGAGATTCTGCCTTTAAAAGATAAGAAATAAAATATACAGAGATAATACTTACCCTTGAAATGCCTCTGAGGAAAAAGAAAGTGAAAAGTCATTTGTATTGAAGGATTGTAATACATCTTTTATTGATATCTTATAAACATCTAAATGGTTTCATTGCACGGACTTGGATACATGTTTGCACAATCCTCCATTTGAGACTAGGACAGAGCACTGCAGAGAATCAGGTCAGGCAGCATGGGCTACCTCAGAAGCACCAATGTACACAAAACAGGAAGGTCACACACAACCTGCATGTGCAAGGTGCATCTAAGGTCACATACGACATGAAAGGGCAAGGTACCATCTATTGACAAAGTTCTAAGAGAATCGATAGTAGTTTGACTTAAAAAAAACAAACAAAAAAACCCACAAAACAAAAAACAAAGGCTTTGGGATGTCTAGAAATTAAACCAAAGTTCTAGACTTTAAACTTCAGGCTCACTTTCTAAATCATACTTAGGAACAATCCAGACACTTAAGTGGATAGATTATTAAAACCATAGTTTGAAGCTGATGTATAGAGTGACTAGATTCCAAAAGGAAATACTAACCTGACTAGAAAGCATGTATGGGTTTAAAACATTTTTAAAAAGCGTTTCTGTGAAGTTCATTGACATGGACAAGATTACTTATTTAGGCATGACCAGTGATGCAGTAATTTGGCCATCATGCTAGCTTAGGACAATCTAGCTTGACTAATACATCACCAGGAAGTGATAAGCTGCTGCCCTGATGACTATCTAGAGAAAGACTGATGGAAAGGTCACAACTGGCTGACACCAGCATGAAAATATCTGATCTTATGTTTTTGTGCAATGGACTGACTACTCTGAATGAGCAATTTCTCATTTGGTATTTCACCTAAGCTAACTAACAAGAATGTATCACAGTTACTACTTAGGACAAATTAGACTTCCCAATCTTAGCTAAAGGCTTAGGAAAATCTCTAATGGAGTGTCTTCATATTCTCACAGCTAGATACAACTAGCAGAGGTTAATTCCAATTAACATTAATTATAGATTAAAATGTACTTGAAATGTACAGTGGTGTGTGTGAGTATATGTGTGTATGCGTGTGTGTGTGTGTGTGTGTGTGTGTTTATATGATGAAACCAGTTGTTATCATTATATCTAAGATTCTCTCTTTAATGCATTCAGAGTTGTTCTTTGTCTGTGACCATATCTACTTAGTGAGAACTACTGAACAGTTCTGAAAAGCTTAAAGGGTTTTCACACTGAACCAAGTTCATACAGCCCCTGACCTTCACTACTTAGTGTACTTTGCTTCTAATATGCTTCCTTTTCTGCAAAGTACAAAGCTTTTAATACTCCTGTTGGTGTGCAATTGCTAGGAATTCTGAAGGGCACACCTCCAATTTGCTTTGTAGTTCATGGCATATTTCTATTATATACTGTATTTCTTAAAAGCATTGGTGAGCAACCAGGGCAATGTTGTTGCCAGGAGACATCTGGACATGTCTAGAGTCTTTCTGACTGTCATAATCTGGGGGGAGGATCAGACTGTCATCTACTGAGTAGTGCCAGGGATATTGTTATTCATTCCACAATGCCTAGGGCATAGACCCCATAACAGTTACCAGTCCCATGAGGCAAAAGCTCTGAGATCCAGTAAGCACTTGCCTTAAAGGAATTCATTTAAAAAAAAATAAGCATTTCATTTTGTTTATAAATATTACTAATGAATGTTTTGGAATATGTAGATAAATTTCTATCATATAATCTTATAGAGATACACAAGATATATAGCTTTTGTGGCAATTGTTTTATGTGACAAATGAGTTTTAGGAAATTGATACAGAATTACTAAGGGCCTCGTAGAGACACTGGAATCTTTTATCTAAGCTTGCCTCTGTTTTGTATAGGGTGTCATTTACTGCTTGAGATTTTTGAGAGTTCCAGGATCTCAAGAAATAACTTAAAGAGTAGCTACCTATTATCTAATGATTTATACTTATGCTAGGCACATAATCTGACACTTCTATATGCTTCATTATTTAATCGTTAGCCAACTTCATAGGCATTATGAATCTGCTTTCACAGCTGATGTAATGGAAACTTGAGGTAGTATTGCTACTTCCCTAAAATCAAATACTAGATAATGAAAAGGCTGGGATGTAAGCCCTCATCATGACTTCCTCTGCATGATGCTATCTATAGAGACACCTCAGCTTCTTAACCACCAAACAAATGCACCTCCGCAGCATGAACGGAAAAATAAATGGGGGAAGACCAGGAGTCTGCTCACTTATAGTGTATCTACATCACACCAAATGTGCTACACCTCCTCTTCTATGGGGTTTGCTCAAGCCTTGAAAGAACTGTAGAGGTGCTTTACATAAGTCCTCCATCACCTAGACGATGCAGGTAAAGAGGAAACCAGCTTGTTCTAAAATTACTCAGGTCATTGAAGAGGAATGATGGTTTTCACACACACACACACACACACACACACACACACACACACACACACACACACACACACCTATTGAATGTTTAGGCTTAAAAAACAGAACTGGTTCCTGCTGCATCCAGCTGGAGAGTCACCTCCTATACTGTTTAATCTGTACCCATCTCATAGTCATTTATCATTATGCTTTCCATAAAGCTCCCTGAACTGTTTTTGATATAATCAGGAGGTAATTATGGATGTTTTTGTCTAAGGGGGTGCTCTATACAGTTTTATCATGGAGTCTTTGTGATATCTCTGGTTTTATTTCTCAAGGAAGGCTCATCTCTGAGTTTCCAACTACTGTGGCACAACAGAGGAGAGCCACATAAATGTGGTATTTGGGGATTTATGGCACATCCAGATTAGTATGTGAATAAAAACTATTAGTAAGGAATCTGAATGGTCCCTACTTCTTGGCAATGATCACAGCACAGCAAAAGGTGGGACCTGCATGCTAAAACCTCTTCTACAAGGGAACACTTTGCTTCTCCTTCATCATATAGAACCCAGGTGTTCAAATATAGTAGTTTGGGGTGTTTTGAGTTTTTCCACATTCCAGAAAATATGAAAACCTCATTTTCTTTTTAGGCACTTTATAGACTACAAATGACATATTCCAAATACAACCTCATATTTTAAATCTATGTTCTCTGCTTTTCTAGCAGAAAATATTAACCATTAAAATTGCATGGTCACTTTCCAGCTACAAAGGTGTATTTCCTTTGGAGAATATATTTTATTCCTGTAATTTCATCTCCAGAATCCAGTTAACCTAAGCTCTTTTTAGTATGTACAACAACAACCATAGCAGCAATACCCAGGGGTCGTCTCAGAAGTGACATTCCCAAATAACCCTTGGGTTTGACTCAAAAGTGAACTTACACTCTGTCACTATGTTTTCTGATGTTGCCATACATCATGATTGGGCTGAAGGGGGGCTATGGGAATGGGTTGCTCTAGATTAGGTTCCTTCCTTATTCTAAAGATTAAGAGTTGGGGAATTGTTCTTAAAGGGTTCTAAGCCATGATTTCTTCAAAGTCAGACAGCTGCTTCATCTGCTCAATCTGCATAGAATGCCTTCGAAGGAGTTTCTTTTTACTTCTCAAGTCAACTCTCTTTGGTGAATTTGGAGCAACAGGAACCATAGCTTTTAAGCCACTAGCAAGTGGGGAAGCTGGTTTGCTGCTGGCTCTAATATCTGGGATAGGTGGATTTAAATTCACATTTAAAGGGGGCAGAAAGCCAGGCCTCGTGTGAGCAATGCGGTCTAGTAAGAGAGTTCCAGAACCTCTTCTTTCTAGAAGATGAGGTGGCCTGCGTCGAACTGAGCTGGGAGATGTGCTTGGTACAGCATCCAGGGACTCCCGGGAGCCATGGAAAAGAGACAAATGGGAGTTGTTGAGCTTCTTTCTATCTAAAGGTCCTTTGCCTGACTCAAGGGACATAGAGTTGGGTGGGTCACCCCCTGGCTGTATGTCTAAGTCATAGAGGTCATTTTCCAACAGCTTGAGAGATGCTGGATCTTTCAGAGTTGAGGGTCCTGGTGGACACATCCCACCCTTCTCTTGCTCAACAGGAAGAGTTCCTCTCCTGGCCAGGCGTGGATGGGGAGCCTGGCCTTTCTCATAAGCTGCTTTCCATGAAGTTGGTGTTGAGGCTGAAACCTTCAGAACTTGTTCCTGGACTGTGGGGAAGAGGTCTTTACTGTCAATGCTGTTTGCTCTGGAGAGGGGCCCCCTTTTAGGGAAGGTCACATCATTGATGCTCCTGATGACCTCATTGTCTGTGCTTGTGCCATGGGTTTCATCCTGGCGTGCAGCCGCTGCCAGCACAGAGGGAGCAATCAAGCCCCAGGGTTCAGACTGGAGTCGCTTCAGTTGGGGCAAACGGGCCCTTTTGAGACTAGACACTTTCCTGGTGGGTGATCCAGGCTCATTAAGGACCTTAGAGGTACTACAGCTACTTTGGAGAATGAAGAAGTCATCATCCTTCTCACTGGGTGGAGAACCCATGCCAGAAGCCTTCAGTTCAACATCAGAAGGAGTTGCACACAGGGGTGGTGACTGTCTATCTTCCATTTTGGGTGATGGAGGGACATTGAGATACTGCTTGGTGGTTTTGGTGCCTGAAGATGATTTGTCTGTTGTTATAATAATCACTTCCTTACCTTTGGCTTTGCAGGCATCAAGGAGATGCTTCAGTGCATCCTTGTCATCAGCATTGATTGCATAAACCAGAGCTGAAGCCCCAGTTCGATCCTCAAGGCTGGGGTCTGCTCCGTTCTCCAGCAGTAGGGACACCACGTCTCCCCCAGCCTTCCTGATGCAAGCATGGATGAGTGCGGTCTTACCAGACTTATCCTGGATATTGGGATCTGCCCTGTTGTCTAACAGATACTTCACCATCTTAGACTTGCTAATGCTTTGCTGGTCCACGTGTTTGGTAATGCATGCCACCATGAGGGCTGTTTCTCCTTTGTCATTGCTTTCATTGATGTAAGCTCCCCCTTCTAAGAGGAGTCTGGTCAACCGAAGCCTCCCTAGCCACACAGCTTTTAAGAGAGAGTTTCCATCAGTCCTCAACTCAGTGTCATCATCCATCATGGTGGCTATAACTTAGAGTCTCTGAGCCACAGGGACAATCAGACCTAGCAAGAGAAGAAGAAGAAAAGAAAGCGTTAACATACTGCTGTTCTATGCAGCGTGATTATTTCAAAGTCTAGGTACAATCACGTCCCAGCCCAATTCTAAGCTGTGTTGCCTGAACTAGGTTATCTAAGGCCTATGAGTGAGTTTCCTCATCTATGATGGGAGTGAAAGTAGTAGTGACTTACTTCCTAGGGTTATTCTGAAGATTTCTTCAGATAGTGTATACATAACACTTGGCCAGGGGCTAGAGCATTGGCTCAGCTACTTTTTCAGAGGACCCTGGTTTGAATCCCAGAACCTACTTGGTAACTCACAGTAATCCATGAGTCCAGTTTGAGGGAGCCCAATACCTTCTGACTTCCCTGGGAACTAGGCACACACCTGATACCAATACACACATAAAATAAAATGAATAAGTCTAAAACATAGGTAAAACACACACAAACATACAACCACCTGGCCACATGAAAAGCAATTAGCAAAATGTCGAGCAAACAGCAATTATTTTCAAAATGCAAGATATGATTATGTTGACCACTCCATTAACACAAATAAAGAAATCTAAGTTCCCTTAGGAAATAAACATTCATATCTGCTTTATTTTTCACTGTTGTATCCTTGCCATTTAGCAGTGATTCACATATAATGAGTAGGCGACTTCACAAACAATTATTACAGGCATTGTTATTGATGTGCATTCGAAAAGCTAGTAGAAAACACACCAGCATGTTGATTGTTATTCTAGGAAATAATAAACCTAGGGAGGGATTCAACTTTTTTTCTTTTTGTTGTGTTCCTAAAATAGATATGTATCACTATGATCATTGAAAGAAAGCTGCAACAAATATATAAAATAAAGTCACTCTAACTATCTTTTTCCAGGCTCTAGTCCCCACTTTCCCAGCAGACGTCAGAATTCTCTTTATAGTGCCTCCCACCATGCCATCCTTCTCGTGGAAATGCTACATGGCAGAGAATGGAGACCAGTGTTGAATTTTATTAACAAAAACAACTTTCCTCCACCAAAGTTTCTCACAATCAAGTTTTCTGTCTCTTTCCCTTTGTATGAGTTCTCTAGTCCGTGAACTCAGAACTTCTACACAGGGTGCTTGAGATGCTTTTTACAAATAGGGAGGGACGGGCATGCCAGCATCTATGCCCCGGCCAGCCTATGGGTACCAATTACATTGACTAATGTCTGCAAGAATGACCTCTCCATGTGGATATTCTAGGTATCCAGCTCCTACTGAACTGGTGACCTGTGGTTTCCTCCTTATCTAACCCACAGCAATCTTTCTCTCTCAGTACCACTCAAAGCAATGGCTTCTCATCTTCTGTTTGTTTGTTTGTTTGTTTATAGAATCAGAAGGCAAAGCTTTCATGGTTGAAGTTGAAACATAGATGCACATTTAAAAAAAAAAAACTTTGATTCATAAGTCATACAAGCCTCAGGCATACAAGCAGGAGGACCTGAATTCAATCACCATAACCCATTTTAAAAGATGGACATGGTAAAGCACACTTGTAATCCTAGAAATGGGGAGATAACAGCAGAAGGATCTTCAAGGCTTGGTGGCCAGCCATCCTAGCCTAATTGATGAATTCAGGTCCTAGTGAGAGACCTTGTCTCAAAAAAAGTACATGTCTCCTTAGGAATAACATCCAAGATTGACCTATGACCTCTCCACACTCATGCACACATGTGAACACACACACACCATCATCATCATCACCATGCCATACCACATCAAGAGGAAGAGATTTAATTCATCCATCCTAACTCCTGAAAGCACTCTCCTTTAAAAGTAACAGCAGCAACAGCCATGTCTATATCTCTCTGTTTCAGTGCATTCCCACCGCTTTCGATGCAGCATACAGAAGATGCTGAGTCTAACCTCCTGCAATTGTGCATATATGTTTCTCTGAGAGGTTGATAGATCAACATGTCTCTATTCCCATCTCCTTCATTCATCTTATCCCCTTTTCCTTAGTACCCTATTGATCTTTATCCCCTCCCTCCCTCCAATCTGTGTGTGTGTGTGTGTGTGTGTGTGTGTGTGTGTGTGTGTGTGTGTGTTATGTGTGTTTTTCTCTCTTGCTCTCTTGCTATTATAAAGAGCCCTTTAATGGTGTGCTACCTGTGATGGTTATGTTAAAGTCTTGAATTATTCAATATTCGATAAACTTCTTAGTCTCCCTGCTCTGGAGTCCAAAAGCAGAATTTCCAAGCATTAACCAATGGAAACATTCTCCTCATTTCATCACAGAGGCCCTTCTTCCTCTGACCCCAACTCACCTTCCAGAATCATCCCCTGCAATGCCAGCTCTTCTCACATTCTACCTACCTGAAAATGTCACTGTTTCTTAAATACACCCACTTTTTCCCTTCCTGGCGCTGCTCTTGTTTCTAACTATAAGGACTCCCTGCTCTTCTTTAATTATTCATCAACCTCCAAACAGCAGCTCGAATGCTACTTCCTTTGTAATCAAGAGAAAAATCAATCAAGATCCAAGAGGGAAAGTGGAGTAAAATTGCAATGACTCATATCTAGACTATATAAAGAACTCCTCAAAGTCACTTCCTCCAAAAGAGGATACACAAATGACCCATGAGCTTTGCATGATCACCAAAGGTACTCAGCCTCATTACTACCCAAAGAAAATCAAATCAAAGCACAGGGTACCACTCAGTGTTGCACAGAATAGTAACCCAAAGGAGGCAGGAAGTCAGAACCTATCAAGAACCCGCTGGGGTATAAATAGCTACCACTATACTAAATTAAAGCTTACATTCTGACCCAGTCATCCCATGCCTAGGTGGATACTTGTGGTAAACTATAAACCATGGCTACTAAATTCTCTTGTCTTGATATATGTGTGAAGAGTTGTCCAGGAAAATAGGCATAATAACACCATCACTTTTGAGCAAAGCCTTCATAGGCCTTGTAATGTCTGCACATTCCCTCTTGGAACCCAGCTGCTTTATGAGGAAGACTGAGGTATTATCCTACCAGAAAGGTCAGATAAGACCCACAGCTAACTTCTTAAATGCAGGTGAGACCACTTCATCCGTTTAGCCCCAACGACCTCCCAGATAATTGCAACTGAGTGAACCAACCAATAAGCTAAAAGGAGAGTTGAAGAAAGAATTCTCTCTTCTGAGTTTTTGTTTTTTTTTTAACTTTAGACTACAAAAGAAGGCATTCTAGAAGACTTTCAGTTAATTAATACGATTTTTGTCTCTGATTATATGAGTTAAAATTTCTGATATTTATAATTAAGTCTTGACTCAAGTATCAGTGAAGTCTGCTTATTTGTTCATTTATTCATTATCAAACATAGTCTGCATATGAAGATAAAGAGATTATGGAATGCAGACATTTATAATTTAGAAGAAAGATAATAATAATTTTTATGTTATGCTTGCCATGTACCAAGCAATGTGCTGAAGAGTGACAATATTTGTATACATTGCCACTTAATCCTTATAACAATAACAGGAGATGGACAGTAATATTATCCCTTTCTTAAATTGAATTTTAAACTGGCCATCATCATGGAGATAAAGCCACTTATCTAAAATCACCTAAGTAGCAGGTTGCAGAATTAGAATTCGAATCCAGCAGTCTCACCTCAAAGTCCATGTTCTCAGCCTCTATGTAAAATAATTGTAGTTTGGTATAATAATTCCGAAAATTACTGTAGATGCTCTGGCCGAGAACCCAGGTTCTATTCTCAGACCCTATATGTCACCTCACAGCCATTTCACACCTTCTTCTGACCTTCTTAGGTACGTGGCACACACATGGTATATAGACACACATTCAAGCAAAACACTCATGTACAGAAAATAAAGTAAACAAATCTAAAAATATTGAAAATGTCCTGCCAGGGAGAGATGAGTACCATGAGGAGCTAAAGGTACAGATTAGGAAAGGATTATTAATGAACACACAATTGGGATAGCCCTTGAAAAGGAGGGATGGAAGTTTCTGGAACCAAATATGGAAGACATTACACCTAGGGTTATAAAGGAAAGGGTAGCATAGCACAGAAACTTAGAGAGCCTTGTGGTAAATAGTCAGGAGTAAAGGGGCATAGGCATTGGTGGTGAGCTAACTAGTAGGACCGGAAACACACTTTAGACTGTTGTCCTGAAGTAAGATGCTGGTATGTGGAAACATTAAAGAGTGGAGAGATGTAAAGGAAAAGGTGACATAATCCTTGGTGAGAGGGTGGGGGTGGATTGGAGGCCTGGCAGCCCTGTAAGAGCCTGTGGAGCTGAAGAGAATTGGAGCTCACAGTACAGAGGCTGAGGGTGAATGAAGCTAGGGAAAGTCAGGAGGGCAGAACTGGCCAGTGATATGTTTGATGGGAGACTCAACCAAAACCTGGGATTTTTTTTTTTAATTTGAAACTTGTCTTCTATCATGCCCCACAAAGTGAATGCTAAGCAGACCTAACGCTGGACACCTTACCAGGGTCTCTAAACTCGCATCTCTCACTGAAGACAGCTGATACATCCTCTGAATTCTGAAATCCTAACACCCTGGTTGCCCTAGGGGCCATTATTTTATCTTTAGAACATTACTCTAGGTTGGGTTAGTAAAGCAATTGCCTTGCAAACATGAGGACCTGAATTTGAGACCCAGAACTCCTGTGAAAAAGAAGGGTGTGGTAGAATGCACCTAGTAACCCAGTGCTGGGAAGGCAGAGACAGGAAGATCTCTGGTGTTCCCAGAACATCCAAGCTAGCCCATTTAGGGAGTTCCAGGCCAAAGACAGATGCTGTCTCCTGACCTGCCCACTACATACACCTCTCTATGGTCCTTTAGATTTTAATTTATTTAACATAACTATGATGATGACTAATATGACTTCCAAGGCATCAGGGCTACAAAAAATGCTGAAGACTAAATACCGCCAACATCCCAAAGTTAAATCATGTACTGTTGGATTGGCAGGACAGAGAGAGAGTGTGCACCATCTTTATCTTGAAGTCTTTCTGTTATTTTGTTGTCCTTAAAACTATAGAAGTCTTATGTTCCTTGTAAGCTCAGAAGCATCACCTTGCTCCATCTTCATGATTTAAAAGTAGGAACTAAAAGTGACAGACTTTGAACCGTTTTCTCTTTGAACCTGGAATCATTCACATCTTTCTAAGATTTTGGTATGAGTATTTCAGACCATGTCCACAAATTAAAGGCCTGAGAGCCATATGGCCCACAGTCATGCCTGTTTGACTGGCAGGACATTTTCAATATTTTTAGATTTGTTTATTTTATTTTCTGTGCATGAGTGTTTTGCTTGAATGTGTGTCTATATACCATGTGTGTGCCACGTACCTAAGAAGGTCAGAAGAGGGTGTGAAATGGCTGTGAGGTGACATATAGGGTCTGAGAATAGAACCTGGGTTCTCGGCCAGAACATGTGTTCTTAACTGCTGAGCCATCTCTTCAGCCCTTGGCATATTTTAATTATTGTATTTAAATATGTTAATTGCTCAGCATGAGAAAACTCTATTATTCTCTATAGTCTTACATCTAGGGTCATTCATACATTTGTTACTTATCTGGGTCATATAGGGTCAGAAGTTTGCACAAAAAGAAAAGGCCCTCATGCCATTGCTTTGCCATTTCTCTCCCTTCCTACTACTGACCTCTTCAAAGTTGTCAGAAGTCTCAAATAAAACAATAAATGCAGAGGCTTTCTCCCCCAGAAAGTTTAACGTGTATATGGTCACGTGAGCCATCATAAATTATGTAACTAGCAATTACTTTGGTAAAGATGTAATGTTATAATATCATGGCTTCTCTCTTCAGTCTCAGGTCCAACAAATTTCCAGTTGCCATCCCTCATTTGTCACATAAGCAGGTATTTCAGTAACCTGGAAGACATCATTACGCAAAAGAGAAAGGTCTATAGACTATTGGTGAATATCTTCACAATTATTAATGCCTTGCTGAAAAGGCTTAGGTAAATTTTTCTCTTACTGACCCAAAGCATGCTTCTAAGACTTTTTAATAAACATTTTATAGTCATTTGTTTCTGGCTATAGTTTCATCTTGTTTCCCCTCTACTTTTTCAATTACTACTGAATATAATAAGCCTGGAATCTGGTGACTCTTTAAAGATGGTTTTGAGATCATTTGAACCAAAAAGAGAATACAATTAATGTGCATTTATTAATTGATTCAAAAGTAGTTTAGAAGTCACATGTTAATACTATGTATCTAAATGTGTTCAGTGCTGAACTTGCCAAAGTCCAAGCTCCTAAGGAAGTACCAGTCTGAGGCAGGAGGGCTGCAAAACAAAGATGCCAAAGAGCTGTTCAGAACTTCACTTCTGTTGCTAGGTAGGTCCATAAGGAATTGGAATTCAGGCCAAGTGTCCTTCTGCCAAATGAGTAGAGTGACCCTAAGCTTGCCCACTGCACGGTGTTGTTATGAGGATCAAATGATAAGCAATGTGTGAATGGCCTGCAGGAAGTTCTGCCTTAAAAATCCTAAATGGTTATCACACTGAATTAATCTTGTCTGGCATCCCTTCCATGGAGCCCTGACCTGCTCTGAACCCAAACTACAACAGTACTGTGCACGACTCCTTGTAGCTTTTACATCTATCTGTTCCTTTCTCACTAATTCCACCAACCACAATTAAAGTTCAGTGAACATGAACACACACACACACACACACACACACAGAGAGAGAGAGAGAGAGAGAGAGAGAGAGAGAGAGAGAGAGAGGGAGAGAGAGTGTGTTTCTGCCAGGGAAGCATTATCCTAATGTTAACATTTTAAAATCGTTACTTATTTATTTTTGAAACAGGATCTCATATATCTCAATGTGTCCTCAAAATTCACATGCAAAGGAGGATGGCCTTGAACTTCTGGTCCTCCTGCCTTTCCCTCCAGACTATTGGATTGCAGTCATGCAGCCTCCATGCCTGGTTTTACAGATTCTGAGGGTCTTACCCAGGGCTTTCAGCATGCTGGGCAAACATCCTACCAACTCAACTGCAGCCCCAAACACTGATCCTTAATTCAAACACCTGCAGTAACGTTGTCCCAAATGCTACAACTCTGATCTCGTTCTGTCCCCACTAACCCCTAGTTCAGAGCAGTTCCACAAAGGAAATTAGGCTCAGGCTTACGGTGCTACTTGTGCAGGCTGGGGTGGAGTTTAACATTCAGTCTGCTGTAATAGTCCCTGTTTGTATAAACTTGGACAAGCTTCTTAGCTACTCTTGCTTCAGTTTTTCTCGTCTGAAAAATGGGAATAAAAATAGCATACAAATATAACAATTATGGTATGTAAAATTATACAATCTATATAGAACGTTTGGCACCGGGTGTTGGCACGCAGTAAGCGACTTATAAAAGATAAGTACTTGGGGAAGTTTGGGTACAACCTCCCAAACTGCGGAGGCCAGTTGGTTTAGCTGCAGCGTTTGCGGAACCTTGGAAGGATACCTTTGCACTCCGCCCCTTCCTTCTGTAGTCACAGGAAGCAGTTAGGAGCCTATTAAAAACTTCACAAATATTTGTTTTTGCGGTCCAAGAGCCCTTTTTCGCCAAACCCAGGGAGTCACCGCCCACCACGGAGAGGTAGCTGCGAGGAGCTTAACAGAGCCTTTGGCTCAAAGCTGCTGGGGTGGAGGGGGGAGAGGGCTCTGTCCGAAGTGCTGAAACCCGGGGTGAGGCTGCTCCTGGTGTATGGGCGTCCATTGCTATCAGTGTTTTTGGGCACCTTCCTGAGGACTGAATATGGGTGGGGGTGGGGGAGTCAATTGAAGTCAGAGCCGTAAAAGCTCCTCCCATCATTTCTCAGAAATTCTCAGACACATACACTTTACGATTTTGTGCACATTTTCAGAATCACACCTTGTCATTGCCCACTCCTCACAGGTTTATGCAAAAACGTAAGGCTTTGCTCTGGTTTTAGTTCCTGTAAAGACCCAGACGCCTAACAGCCAGCCCCAATCTGCAACCGTTTCCTACAAAAGTCCCTGGCTCCCACGCATGCCATTCCCACGCGTTAATGCAAATACATATATTTTTACATTAGATCCTTCCATTCCAGTCTCCCACAATTTCCTGTGATAAAAGCAGACTCTCTCCTACCAGCCCCGCCTCCTGCCCTGGCTAGAAAACGCAGACTTACTTCTGGGGAGACTCTAGTCTCACCTAGGGGACCAGCAGAAAGCCCTTGAGGTGCACTTAACCAGTGGGGATGCTTACCAGTTTACCCAGAGATGCTACCTTGGTCCAGGTCTTGAACAGTGCCATCACTTCCACAGCACTTCCTCCTGCGGCTTCAGGTTGGCTCTAAGAGGGCTCTGCCTATCTAAAGCAGAGCCAGAAGCTGGACTAACCCTGTCCTCGTGGATGCCGTTGAATGACTTGCTCAGAACTTCTTCAAGGGCCACAAATGAAACCTCTGTGCCAATTACTCGAATCACTCTGCTCTTCCAACTTGCGGCGGCCAAGGAGAGAGAAGTGTTTATTAAGAGAAAGAAGTATTAAAGAAACATGAGAATGCTCCCCAGCTTGCAGTTTCTAGCTGCAGAGCTCCTGCGCAGCCCAGTCCTGCAGCTTGGCTTCTGCTGGCTGGCTCCACTGCTGCCCGCTGGCGCCCGAGAAAGGCTCTCCAGCCTGGAACAGAGAGGGCTGTGTAGGTGGGTGTGAGCGAGGAAGCTGGAAGGAGGGGGCAGTGTGGGTGGGGGAGGTGCCTACCTGCCCCTGTGGGAAAAGGAGCCGCTGCCCCGCCCCCTTGTCCCCAGTTCCAGTTGGAATCAGACTTGCTCAACAGTTTGGCAGGAGCTTAGAGCCCCTGGTGTACTTGCGCTAGTGGAGAGTGTAGACGTTGGGGTCTGGAGATTTGAACGGACCTTTCCAAAGTCTGCCACCAGTAGGGATTCAAACTCGTGTCTGCTTTGCTTTTCCTATGGCTCTGCCTACTTCAGATTTCCCTGATAAACTAACTCCTCGCGATCTCAGGATGAGAGTACACAATGTGAGAAACTGATTTTGTGGGATGGTTCCCACATGGCTACTTCTGGATTGCATCAACCCCCATCTTTAACCCATCTCCTCCCTACTTCTATGACTTCCCGTGGAGTCAACACTAACAATTTTTGTTATCTTTTAACTAAGTTAATTCACGGCTACTGCATATCATTCAAAGCAGAGTGCCATTTTAGGAAGTAGGTGCTTCCTTCCTCTGAGCTCTGTAACATCTTTTCCCCACTAGTCAGCTTCCCAGAGGTAAGTTGAATTTTCTTCTAAATATACATGCACGCATAGCATTTATTTTTTTTATTTATTTATTTTGGTTTTTCGAATAGCATTTATTTATCCTATCCCAAAATGTCCTACTTCTTGAGTCAATTTTAGTAATTTCTATATTCCTTGAAAGTTATCTCATTTATATGTTCAGTGTTCCAGCACAAAGTTTCAAGTTTCAAAGTGTTGTCTTGTCATTTTTAGTATGTATGTATGTATGTATGTATGTACGTATGTATGTATGTACGTACGTACGTACGTACGTATGTCTCTGCCACTGTTCCAAGGAAATCCTCTTTGCTTTCCTAATACTTTCTGTTGGCATGTTCTATTACTTCTCTTCTACTTATCTTAAAACCAAACTTATTAGATGGCTATCAATTTTACTGATCTTTTAAATGTATCAATATTATTTCCTACACATGGAAGTTTCTATTCGGCCCCATGATTTTTAATGACTTGAGTTCTGTTTATGGAGTCCCCTCCACCCCAGTAAAAGTTTGTAGAGTCACTCCTACATCTCCCATCTTGCTAAGAGAGGCTTTCTACCCCAGAATCTCAACAATGTTTCTTTCCCTAAATGTGTCCACGGTTTGTAGCTATTATATTTGGGCAAAGGAGTAAGGCAAGAAGGATCTTCCAGAGGTTAGAGGCCAGCTGTTCCAACCACTTCTGAAAAACGTGTTCCTCTACCCCCTGATTTCACATGCTACCCCTGACATTGCTGCTGGACGGTTAGGGGTTGGGGTCTGCAAACTCTACTTGCATAGTCTGTTCTTTTTGTGCAAGCATACTGCTGCATTCAGATTGTTTATTTACGTAAGAGTAGTTTATTCCACTCCCATTAATCAAATGGTGTTTGTTAGAGATAGCTGATCATTCACTGAGTGATACCAACCTAAAAGGATGATTTTGTCCACATTCCAGTTTTCCCCCTCAGAGATATTTCAGTTATTAACATGGTTATCTATTCATTGAGAGTTCTTTAGACGACCCTCAAAAACTATCTGTGCTTCGTGGATTTTAAAAGGACAGATGATTTTTATTTTTACCTTGGTTGAGTCAATTTTGAGTGGTGTGCATTTGCTTAGAAACAATAGACCATTTCTTTCATATTTTCACATTGTAGTTTTTGCTACAAATTGTTCTTTCATAATTACTCATCACTGACCTGAATCTTTTGTCCCCTTTCATCATCACTGATGTCCTGTACTCACACGTCATCTTTGCTACCTGTAACCAATGTCATTTTGCTGTCATTGAATTGTATGACTTAACGTAATTTCCATTTTATAGTCTACTTATATGGCCATTTCAAAAATACTCAGTAAGCATTTTCCCTAAGTTTTGATGAAAAGGTGGCATTTCCTGTTATATGTATAAATATATCTTCTACATTTTTGTTATACACCACAAAGCAGTAGCCTATTGATTAAGAGCACATATCATGGAGACAAACTGCCTGCATCTGAATCCCAGTTCCATCCTTACTAACAATGGGATCTCTGGTGAAAAAAAAACCAGAACACTGAACTTCTTCATGCCCCAGTTTCCTGTTGTGTAAAATAGGGTAAATTGCTATGTCTACGTATGTGTCAGTATTTCTGTTAGTATTTAATCTATTAATATTTTAAAACAAATTTTAAAAAATAGTATCCCAGGATATTTGAAAGATTTTTCTAGCAAAAAAAAAAAAAATCATTGAATCTGGGTTATAATGACCTCATTTGCCCTCTTTGGTGTGCTCAGATTCAGCTATGAAGAAGACAAACATATTGTCTGCTTTTATAGACAAGACCTGCTGAAGATACCTGAGTTCTGTTTCTGGAATCCTCCAGCCCTGTAAGTTTGTATAGTCACTCCTATATTTCCCATCTTGTTAAGAGCTCCTCTCTCTCTCTCTCTCTCTCTCTCTCTCTCTCTCTCTCTCTCTCTCTCTCTCTCTCTCCATGTGTGTGTATGTGTGTTTTTCTATTCTATGCCATCAATGTCATATTTGTCAGTATGAAGCAAAGGCTCTTTGCAGACTACTCTAAGTCTGCTTGTTAGTAAATAATGCAGCCACTTCCTCACACTGGAACTGGGCCTGCTTGGTTAATCACAACAGCAATAACAATGTTTTAAGATTAATTACTAATAAAAGCAATACCATTTTAATAATCTGTGTTGCTGGTCCCCTCCAGCCAAACACACTACACCACTAATTCTGTCAATTCTTTTTTTTCCCCTGTGTGCTATTTGAACCCTATAGGCTATGACTATATCTTGACATGTTGTGCCTGCTTTCCTCTAGCAGTTTTACAATTTCAGGTTTTAGAAGACACTTTGAAGTGACTTTTCTGCAGGATGAAAGAGCTAGCTTGCATCTGACTCCTTTCTACATGGATGTGCTTTTTTTCCCAGCACAATTTGTTGCATCTTTTTTCCTATGTTGTTTCAACTCCTTTCTCAAAGATTAGGTGCCTGTGGCCACATGGGTTTATTTCTGGTCATCCAGTCTATTCCACTGCTATATGTGTCTAGTTTTGTGCCATGATGTTGACTGTGGCTCTGTAGGATAATTAATGAGTAGGTATTGAGATTTATCTACCACTACTCTTTCGAAACAATAGGATTGTTTTGGCTATTTGGGGTGTTTCACTATGAACTTCAGACTGCTTTTTCAGATGTCGTTAGAGTTTTGACTGAGATTTCAACAAATCTATAGACTTCGTTAAGTGATACAGCCATTTCACAATATGAATTCTGCCAATCCATGAGCAAGGAACGCCTTTCTGTCTTCTAGTGTCTTCTTCAATTTCCTTACTGTCTTAAAGTTTTCATTATAGATATCATTCTTATGTAACTTTTAAAACATTTATTTATTCTATATGTATGTGTGTACAGCACATGTAGAAATCAGAGGATAACTTGGAGAGATTTCTCCTCTCATTCTACTATGAGGATGTGGGGATTAACTCAAGTTGTCAGACTTGGCAGTAAGTGTTCTACCCCCTGAGACATCTCACTGGCCCAATTCCAAGATAATTTTAAGGGTGTTATGAATAGTATCATTTCATTGATATCTTTCTTCCTAAGTTCATTACTGGAACTCAGAAAAGCTGCTGACTTAGCAGCTGCTGCTGTTCCTGCTGCTGCTGCTGCTCCTTCCCTTCCCCTTCTTCCTCTTCTTCTGGGTTGTAATAGTTTGTGTGTGAAGTGCCTAGGGGGCCATTTGGGGAATGGCGTTCCCAGAGGGCTGTTAGCATCCATGAGGGTGCTGGGAATTCCGTGCTCTCAAGCACTGAGCCATCTCTCCAGGATGCTTTAATTTTTGTATGTTGACTTTGAATCCTGATATTTTGCTCAAATTGTTTATTAAATCTCTGAGGGTTTTTTTTTTTTGATGGAATCATTAGAATCATTTAAGTGTAGAATAGTGCCATCTACAAGCAGAGGTCATTTTACTTTGTCATTTCTGATTTATATCCTTCTTGTTTATTTCTCTTATTGTTGTATTACGATTTTGAGCAAAGACTGGAGAGAGCCAGCACTCTTGTCTTGTTCCTGATTTTAGAGAAAATTATTTCAGTTTTTCTCACAGCTAGTACAATCTTGCCGATAAGTTTCTTGTGTGTAATTTTTATTATGTCAAATTATGCTTCTTCTAGTCTTGGTTTCCTCTGGATTTTCAGTGTGAAAGAATAGAGAACTTTGCCAGAAACCTTTTCTGTGTCAATTGAGACCATGTGGTTTCTGTCTTTGAGTCTATGTGTTATGTTACATGTATTGATTTGTATATATTCACTATCCTTCCATCCTCAGAAGGAAGACATTTTGTCATGGGACAGGATCTTCTTAATGTGTTTCCAGAAATTTTGTTTAAAATATTTGCATTTTTGTTCATTGGGAAGTTGAATTGTAATTTTCATTTTCTGTTATGTTCTTATCCAGTTTGAGCCTCAGTGTAATGCAAGTTTGATTGAGTGAGTTTTGGAGACTCCCTTCTCTTTGTAGTCCCCGAAACAACTGGGGAAATGTTGGCATTGGCTCTTTTAGAGGTTTGGTAGAATTTTTCAGTGAATCTAGCTGGTCCTAGGTTTTTCTTTGTTGGGAGACTTTTTGTTGCTATTTCTACAAAATTGCCTGTCCTGGAACTATTTAGGTTGTTTAGACTCTGTTCACTTGATTTTGATAGATCATATGCATCTAGGAATCCATGTATGCTAGCTTTTCTAGTTTAGGGGAATACAAATTCCTAAAATATTGCTTAATGATCATCTGGATTCCACTGGAATGTATTTAACTTTCTTTTCTTCATCTCTAATTTTATTAATTTGAGTCTTGTCATCCTCCCTTTTCACTAGTTTGGCTAGGTTTTTTTTTTTTTTTCAAAGAATTGACTCTTCATTAGATTGAATCTATAAGTTGTTTTGCATCTCCATTTCATTATTTTATAATATATACCATACTATATAATATAAATACAATGACATTTATTATTTACTTTTTATTATTTATTTTTTTTTCCACTGCTTTGGACTTGTCTTACTCTTCTAAGACATTTAGGTGTATCATTAGGTTATTTGTTTGAGATATCTCTGAATTAAATAAATTATTTACTTACATATTTTAGAGGTGCACATGCATCTCCCCCCCTTCTCTCTCTCTCTCTCTTTGTGTGTAAGCATGCCACATGCATGTGTGGAGGTTGGAAGACAAATTTCTAGATCAAGTACTCTCTTTCCACCATAGGATCCAAGGTTCAAACTCAGGTTATCAGGTGTATGCAGCAAGCACTTTTGCTCATACCAGCTGAGTTATACATCTCTCCAGTCATGCAATTTTTAATGCAAGCTCTCAATGCCATACAATCTCCACATAGAACAGACTAGCATCCTCAACACTTTTCTCAAATTGTTTTCTAATATCTGATGATTGATTTGGAGAATTTAAATCCCTCACCCTGATTTTATTAATGATCCACTGGCCATTCAATTCTTTGTACTGTTCATGCTGCATGTATTTGAGTAGTTTCTCTTATTATTGACTTTACATTTTACTCTAATATGATCTGATAAGACATGCCAGAGGGTTGGTTTTTTTTTTATTCTTTTGCATTTGTTAAGGCTTTCTTTATAGTCTGAACTGCAGCCTGGTTTAGAGAAGGTTCTATAGGTTGCTGAGAATGGCATTCAGTATATCCCAAGTGGGATATTAAGTTCAATTATCCATGGTACAGTTTAGCCCTGAAGTTTCTTTGTTGGATTTTAGTTGGTGTGAACTGTCTAGAGATGAGAGTGAGGTATTTAAGTTATTCACTGTTTTTATCAGACCTATTTGACTGACATGCTATACCCAATAATGTATGTGTTATCAAACCAGAAGCCTTAACATTTGGTATATCAATTTTTACAATTGTTTTTCCTTATTTCTAAACTGTTGCTTTTATTAGTATGTAGTGACTTTCCTAACTAATTTTGATTCAAAGCACACTTTATCAGATATCAAAATAGCTATGCCAGCCTAGCTATTTTCAGCTTCCATTCACTTGACAGATTTACTTTCATTTTGTGACTGTCAGTCTGTGGCTGTCTTTGCCAATGAGATTTGTTTCTTGGAAGCAGTAGATAGCTAGATCTTGGACTTTATTAAAATTTTATTTTATTTTTAAAGTGTGCATGCACGCACGTGTGTGTGTGTGTGTATGTGTGTATGTGTGTGTGTGTGTGTGTGTGTAAACATGACTGCAGGTACCCACAGAGACCAGAAGAAAGGCATCAGATCTCCTAAAACTAGCATTATGGGTGGACATAAGCCACATGAGGTGGGTGCTGGGAACAGAAATTTAATCTGGATGAGCAGTTTACACTCTTAACTGCTGACCGTCTCTCTAACCCATGCTTTTAAATCCATTCAGCTAGTCTACATGATTTATTGGTGACAAGGCCATTTACATTTAAGTTTACTAACGAGAGAAGTTTACAAATTTCTATAATTTTATTGGTTATGTTTCTATATGCTTTGGATTAGTTTATTGTTTTTGTTCTTTCCTATTAGAATTAGAGGTTGATGAGTTTCTCCTTTCTTTCTTCCTTCCTTCCTTCCTTTCTTCTTCCTTTCTTTCTTTCTTTCTTTCTTTCTTTCTTTCTTTCTTTCTTTCTTTCTTTCTTTCTTTCTTTCTTCCTAGCACTACTTTGTTTATCTCTAAAATTTATCATACTCCAAAATTTATTTTGTCCTATGCTCTTTGTACTGAAACTGTCTTTCTTTCTCCCTTATATGAAGCATTGTATTAAATATCTTCTTTAGGGCTTTTTTGATGGTCACAGACTGACTCGGTCTGTATTATTTATAGCATCCTTATTTTACCAACTTTGAAAGATAGATTGGTTGAGCACAGTCCTCTTAGTTGGCAGCTGTTTACTTTCAGCTTTTAAAACAGATCATCCCATGTTTTCTAGGCTTTTCACGTTGCTTACAAAAGATCTGCTCAGCTGGGCAGTGGTGGCGCACGCCTTTAATCCCAGCACTTGGGAGGCAGAGGCAGGTGGATTTCTGAGTTCGAGGCCAGCCTGGTCTACAGAGTGAGTTCCAGGACAGCCAGGGCTACACAGAGAAACCCTGTCTCGAAAAAACCAAAAATAAATAAATAAATAAATAAATAAATAAATAAATAAATAAATAAAAGATCTGCTCTTAAGTTTTGACTTTATAAATGAATTAACTTTTAATGTTATCTCTTTTCCTTGTGTTTTGACACCTTCTTTATAATATGAAACAGAGCTTTTTATCTGGTCATGGGTATTGGGGCTCTAAATGCTTCCTTGTTGAGCTCTATCTCTTTCTCTAGATTTAGGAAACATTATGTTATAATTTAATGACTAGATTTTCTATGCCTTTAGTTTTTATCTCAATTACTTCTTCTATCCCACAGATTTGATCTATTAAATATATCCCATAATTATTTGATGCTGTAATCAGATCCTTTATTTTATGGATTTTTAATGCAGCATTTCCTTGACCTTGTCTCCATTTTTGAAAGTCTTTCTTCAGCCTAATCACAACTAAACTTTCCATTTTACTTATGATTTGCTGAATTTTTCATTTCTATTTGTTTTTTGTTGTTGTTTCAGAATTCCAGTCTCTTTCCTGGTTATTTTTCTTCCATGTTGCTGACCTTTTTCCATAATATTGTTGATTTTCTCATCAATTTTGCTGACATTTTTCTCTATGTCACTAACTTTTCTCTGTAGATCCTATATTCTATTTGTCTGCTTATTTGTATCCTCTTTGGAATCATTGATCATTTTTATAAGTAAACTTTTGAAATCTTCATCCAACAATTTACATATTTCAGTATCTTTGAGTATAGTAGTTGAGGAGTTGTGAGTTTTTGGAGGAATCAAATTGCTTTGTTTTTACATGTATTTTGTATTTTAATTTCTGCTTTATTTGGAAATGTTTGGGGCTGCTTTTATTGAGGAGCCTATCTTTGAGTACATTTCAGAGTAAAGAAAACAAACTGTTGTAACAATAACATCAAACCATATACTTAAAGTGGATTAAAGCCCACTAACAAGTCACTAATGACTATAAAATAGAAAATGACAAAACTAGTATTAAGTGTTCGATATATTTTTAAATGCATTTAGGAGAGAAAATCAGGGAAAAGGGAAAATTAAAGGAAAAGTGTAGTAAAGGGGAAAAGATGAAGAGATTTGAAAAATTAAAATGAAAAGTATTTTCTAATAATTAGAACCTTTATAGACAAACTTAGATAAATTTAACAAAATTAAAAGCAGAAGAACTTTAAAAATGAAACTTCAAACTGTTACCATAAGCATAGCAAAAAAAGACAGGGGAGGCCAGGCAGTGGTGGCGCAGGCCTTTAATTCCAGCACTTGGAAGGCGGAGGCAAGCTGATTTCTGAGTTCTAAGCCAACCTGGTCTACAGAGCAATTCCAGGACAGACAGGGCTACACAGAAAAACTGTCTTGAAAAACAAAACAAACAAAAGAATAAAAAGAAAAACTGTGGAAACATAGAAAAAAAGAAAAAAGATTGTCCGACAATATTAAAAAATGCATAATAAAAATTGGCAGATAGACAAGTGCAGAACAGTGTCCACCCACTGACATTAGGCTCAGCGTGTCAAACCCCAGGGTGACCCCAGTTGATGAGGTTTGTTTGACAGGAAACAACTGGCAACTGAGGAGGAAGCCACCTTCCCCATACATCCCACTGCTTGAACCCAGCCTACTGCTTGCACTTTATGTCTTGCCAACACCAGGGCCCCTCACTCTTCATAACTACAACCCAGGGTTGCCTCTCACCTTCAGTTTGTGGCAGGTTAAATTTAGGCTTACGGGTTTATGGTTGTTCTCTGTTCTCTGGCCTCCAGAGTAGCAGTTTTAAGCAACAGATTTTCTTTCAAGGTGGCACCAGCAACCCTACTCTAAGTTGTATAGAGTGACAAATGGGACTACTTTCCTCTCTTGGTGACTTGTCCATCAGAAGAATTACTTTCTCATCAAAACTTGCAAGCAGATTTATGGTTTCTGAGAACATGGGCTTACCCAGAGAAGTGGGGCTGTCAGTCTCTTTGCACTCAGGCTGCCTGGCTTTCCTTTGGATGAGGGTACTGCTTTCCCTCACTGCCTCTGGGGAGCCATGCAATTAGAACTCTGGTTATTTATCTCACATCTTTCTGGGCTTCACTCATCTTTTTCTCTGACCCTTTTAACTGTCTTTTGGGAGCTTCTGAATTTCTTTCTCTCTTTCACTTTGAAATGACTCTGTTCGTTCTTATTCTCGCTCTTTCTCGCCAGGTTCCCCAGTCCACTATCTTATCTGAAATGCTTCAATTCCTTCTAATCTACCTTTCCCCTTAAAAGAGGATTGTTGTCTTTCATATGTTTCTATTAAATATGCCCACAGGTGCCACAATTAACAGAACCCCCCAGCTTAAACATTATGGAAGTTGTTTTCGTTTCTAATTTCAAATTCTGGTAGGAACACTTAACCTAAAATATATTAAGTGTACAACATAGCATTGCTAATAGGCATAGCGCTGTCCAGCACAACACTAGAGAAGGGTTTGTTTTCACCAAGTAAAAGGTCTGAGCATGGCCTTGGGTGACTGGTTCAGGGGCTTGCAGCTTGCATGGCTAGCAGTAGTGCTTTCTGCCTTTGCCTTCTCTTTGCCAAGCTGACTCAATGGATAGCACCACAGCCCAGACAGAAAGGATTTAAGGGTGTGGCCACCTCTATTGCCAGAACTTCCCCAACATCACATCTCCCAACCATCGTCACCTTTAATTATATTCTGCTTCAAATAGGTCATAGGCAAGTGATTTTGGTAATATAGAAAGCAAGAATGCTATGATTGGCTGAGACCAAGAAACGATTCTGTTTCTTGGTCTGATCTACTTCTAGTTTCAAATAAGTCACCATGTCCTTATCAAAAATAAAAATGGATAGTGTGATTATCATATTTGTTATGAAAATTTTGCAAGAGAGAGAGATTATGTGCATATGTATTGAATGACACAATACAATACACACAAAAGAAATTAAGCCATGGGACACAGAATATTTATCATATACCATCCCCTTGTCTTCCTTAAAATATTAGCAGCAAAGTTATTAATTTAAATTAATTTTATATCCCTTTATATCAGTTCTATACCATTACATGATATCTTCTCCGCCATTATTAAAGGCTACGTTATATTTTAATGAATGCACAAACCAGACTTCCTTTAACTAATTCTGTGTTTCACTGAAAATGACTGATTTTATACTAATGCCCACCAATGAGTAAATTAGATGAAATCCTAGACAACTGAAATGAATGAGCACAGGAATACTCAATGAAATAAGAGAGCACCAATGACGTTCTCAATGAATTCAAAGAGAAGACAGACAGCTGAATTAAGGATGTCAAAATAAGATATGAAAGTAGAATTCAAAAGACAGAGATAATAAAAGCAACCAAACTAAAAATATCAGTAATTATCTCAAAATTAAATAAAATGAAAATCCTCGTCAATGGAATTAATCAAATGGAAGATAAAATCCTAGGACTTGAACACAAGATGGATAAATTAGATTCTTAGCATAACATAGATGCTTAATTTAAGATGTTAAAGCATAACAAAGATGAAATAATAAAAAAGCACAAAAGAAACCTGAGAGAGCGATGAGACATCATAAGAAGTTTAAAAGTATGACCCCTACACATATAAGAAGAATTTCAAGACAAAAACATAGGAAACATATTCAACAAAATCGTGGCAACATATGCCCCAAAATGATGGCAGACATTTCCCCAAATCTAAGTAAAGCAATGACAACCCAGATAGAGGAAGTATTTAGAGCACTAAGCAGACAAGACCAGAAAGGAGTTTCTCTGCCACATCACATTACAGTTGAATCACTACACATATAGAACCAAGAGAGGATATTGAACGCTAAAAGAAACACCAATTCAAACCATCAGAATAACAACAGCTAACTTATAATCTATATCCAGTAAAACTATCCTTTGTAAATAAAGGAAGAGAAAAAAAACCTTCCTCTGTGACCACTAAGATAGCACTAGAAAAGATTCTCTTAAATTCTCCCCAAAGAGAAAGATAAACACATCCATGAGGTCACAGGAAAGACTAAACTACAATAGAACAGCAAATATAAGAAACTATCCAACACTGTAGAAACAAGATGAAATGAATAAATGCATACTTTCCGGTAATCACTATGAATACTAACAGTCTCAATTCCATGATCAAAATATATAGACTAGATTGGAATAAGAAACAACAGGACCAATATACTTTCTTCTGCCAGAATACACCTCAACGGCTAAGACCAACAGCTTTAAAATGAAAGGATGGAAAAAGATACTCCAAGCTAATGGAACTAGAAAGCATGCTCATGCAGAAATTCCTACAAAATAGACTTCAGACAAGTATTAGAGAAGATAAAAGTTACTACGTGTTGAAAGTCTACCAAGAAGATATTATAATTGTAAACCTATGAGTACTGAACTTTGGTACAGTTAATTTTGTAAAAGAAACACTGCTGTATGCAAAGGTACACATTGACTACAACACTGTAATGGTGGGTGATCTAAATACCCCTTTCACCAACAAACATGCCACTCTGATGAAAATCAATGAAGAAGCTTTAAAGTTAAACGGCATCGTGAAGTAAATGGACATAACAGACATCTGCAGTATGTTCCACACAATGTCTACATAGCACACATTCTTATCAAAAGCCCATGAATCTTGCTCTAAAATAGTCCATGTTTCAGAATACAAAGAAGTCTTAACAAATACAGTAAAAGTTAAATATTTCTTGTATTCTACCTGATCACACAGGAGTAACACTGAAAACTCAACAAGAATACAGAATATACACAGACTCATGGAAACTGAACAATACTGTTGAATGATGAATGAATTGTGGAAATCAGGAGAAATATTTTAAAACTCTAAATAAAATAAAACCAAAAACATAAGATACCAGAGCTCATTAAATACAATATAGCAATTCTAATTCTATTTACAAATGACAAGATCCTGTACTTAAAAGATTCTAAAGATGTCATCGGAAAACTCTTAGTTCTGATGAATATTTTCAGTAACATAGTAAGAGACAAAAAAAAAAAAAAATCTGAACAGAACACCAATGGTTTATGCTCTAAGATCAAGAATCGACAAACAGGACCTCATAAAATTGCAATGTTTCTGT
>CM052706.1:31187726-31355469 GCA_028551405.1 Uromys caudimaculatus | reverse complement strand
TGGAAACAACCCAGATGTCCCTCATCAGAGGAATGGATACAGAAAATGTGGTACATTTACACAATGGAGTACTACTCAGCTATTAAAAACAATGACTTCATGAAATTTTCAGGCAAATGGGTGGAACTTGAAAATATCATCTTGAGTGAGGTAACCCAGTCACAAAAGAACACACATGGTATGTACTCACTGATAAGTGGATATTAGCCCAAAAGTTCAGAATACCCAAGATACAATTCACAGACCATATGAAGCTCAAGAAGGAAGACCAAAGTGTGGATGCTTCAGTGCTTCTTAGAAGGGGGAACAAACTACTCACAGGAAGAAATATGGAGACAAATTGTGGAGCAGAGACTGAAGGAAAGGCCATCCAGAGACTGCCCCACCTGTGGATCCATCCCATGTACAGTAGCCAAACCCAGACCCTATTGTGGATGCGGGGAAGTAGCTATTTCCTGAGAGGCTCTGGCAGAGCTCTGACAAGTACAGAGGCAGATACTGGTAGCCAACCATTGGACTGAGCATGGGGTCCCCAATAGAGGAGTTGGGGAAGGGACTGAAGGAGCTGAGGGGGTTTGCAGCCCCATGGAGGGAGCAACAGTGTCAAATGGCCAGAGCCCCCAGAGCTCCCAGGGACTGGACCACCAACCAAAGAATACACATGGAGGGACCCAGGGCTCCGGCCGCATATGTGGCAGAGGAGGGCCTTGTTGTCCATCAGTGAGAGGAGTGGCTCTTGGGCCTGAGGGGGTTTGTTGTCCCAGTGTAGGGGAATGCCAGGGCAGGAAAGAGGGAGTGGGTGGGTGGGGGAGCACCCTCATAGAGGCAGGGGAGGGGGATGGGATAGGGGGTTTCCGGAGGAAAGACCTTGAAATGCAAATAAAGAAAATATACAATAAAGGAAAAAAAGAAGAAATAAAAAAATACCATAAGCTTTTATGTATGCCAATAACAAACTTTCTAAGAAAGAAATTGAAAAACAATTCCTTTCACAATAGCTTTTTTTAAAGTAAAATAACAACCAAAAAAAATCAAAGCTTTCTAAAAGACTAAAAATTTGACTAAGACACAAAGAGATGGAAAGACCTCCCATTCTCATGATTTACAGAATTAATATCACAAAAATGGACATATTGCCAGGGTCATCTGTAGATTCATTGTAACCCCCATTAAAATTTGTCACAGAACTATAAAATTTCTCAAGCTCCTATGGAAGCACAAAAGACATAACCAAAGCAATCCAGAACAAAGAGAACAATGCTAGAGAGGCCATGATACCTGATTTCAAGTCATACCATAGAACAATAGTAACGAAAACATCATGGAATTGACATAAAAAATAGACATGTAGGTCAATGAAATGGTATAGAGAAAGCAGAAACAAAACCCACAACCATACTCACCTGATTTTTTTGACAAATATGTCAATAATATACATTAGAGAAAAAATGGCTTCTTCAGCAAACCATACTAGGAAAGAAAAATGTTCTCATGTAGATAAGTGATCTAGTTCCCTGTTTCTTACTCTATGAAAAGCAATTGAAGACTTTAATATAGAATCTGAAACTCTAAAGGAAAACAGACAAAACACTTCAAGATACGGGTATAAGCAAGAATTACTGAGGAAGACACTAATCCCTCAGAAAATTATGGGCTTAGAGTTTTCAAAACCTACTTTTAATAAAGACTCTTAAATGCTTTAACCTCCCTTCTAGCCCACCACTCACCAGAGGTAGTGGAAAGGAAGGGTTAATAGAGAAAAAGAGGATGTGGACCTGTTTAGAAATATTTCTTTGGAGCAAATCCAATCTGTGTTGTCAGGATACCAGCAGTTCAGTTCACATGAATCAGCAGCGGCAGCTGGATCCACTTGCAAACACCATTCACGAATCAGCAATGGCAGGACTCACAAGCACTATTCGTGAATCAGCAATGCAGGTCAATCTAGAAGAAACTGTAAGACTCTGACAAACAGCCAGAGCCCAAGGAAGTGGCAAGAAGCTGCTGGAACATCACCAGAAGTTTTTTGGTGTGTTTCTCTCTATGAAGTCACAACAAACAATAACCAACAAAGAATAGTAAAACATACCAGCACCACCATCATCAGAAAAGACCAGCATCAGCAAAGTCCAAAGATAACCAGAAAAAATGGGAAGGTATACCAATACCATCCAGCATCACCCACTGTCTGTTGGGCTATATTTATATCCTTTTCAAATATCATGTGTTCTCTCAAGCATCCACTTCTAGCAAAACATCACATGCCCTTTTTCCAGGCTGCCTCCAGAAAAACACCACATGTCTGTTCTTAGCAAGACATCCTCCCACATGTCTGCTACAGCAAAAACATCCTCTCATAAGACAGTTTCTAGAAAAAAAAAATCACATGACACAACTGAGTCTCCAGAGACACCAAAAATTTCCACTTCAGGAAATGATGACAAGAATTGAGAAATAGGGTGGCATGAAATTAGAAAGCTCTTACACAGCAATGGAAATAATATCAAATTAAAAGATGGCTGACAGAGGGGAGCACAAATTAAACTCGATGGGAGAGAAAGGACACAAAATTGGGTAGATGTTTTGGCCCTTTTGGCCCTGGTTTGGGCCTTGAGGACAAACCCAAGCCTGGCTCGAGTTTTGAGACATGTCTCAGCCACTTCTGTATCAGGGTGACTCAGCAAGACCTATTTGGCCCTGTATCTGCCCTACTGTTTCTGGTGTGAAGCTTTGCCATTGACCCTGTCGGTTACCCCTTACCCTCTGTCACCCTTTCCCACCTCCTACATCATCTCTTCCCGTACCTAAGTGCCCACCTCCTTTCCTTCCCTATATAAGCAAGCGTCTAGTTTTAATAAAGTGAGTTCCTACTGGAACTCACTCCCGGCCTGGTGTGGTTTTTTTGGGCTGTCAACACTCACCATCCCGCTCGCCTGGACCTGCTGGCAAAGGAGCCAACAGGTAGATAGAAGAAAGTGTGGATTTGGGAGGAACAGAAGGAGGTATAAATATGATCAAAACACACTGTATAAAGTTCTCAAAATATCTAATAAAATTTCACTATTTTTGAATTTTTATTTTATGTGTATGGACTACATGTTATGTCTCTGCATCACATGTATGGATGATGCCTGTAGAGGCCAGAAGAGTGCATTGGATCCCCTGGAACTGGAGCTACAGACAGTTGTGGGACATCCTGTAGGTGCTAGGTTTAGAGCCTGGCACTGCTGAAAGAGTAGCACATGCTCTTCTAAGTCATCTCTCCGGACCCATAATAAAAAAACTAAAGACTTATTTTTTTCACTAACATGTATGCATGAATGTGTACCATGTCTGGACCCCTGGAGCTGGAGTTGCAGGTGTTTATGAACTAACTGATGTGGGTGCTAGAAGCGGAACTCAGGTCCTCTGAAGAAAGAGATGCTCTTAACCAGTGACCAACCCCTCCACTCCCTCCCCCAAGATAACTATTTTAATCAGCTAATAATTTTGTAATCACCAGGAAACTATTCTATAGGATTGTAAGAAGATTCTTATTGTTGAGAAAAAATCGGAACAAGCTATAAAGTAGAAAGCAGGGATGTTAATGATTACTTTTCTCCTCTAGTAATCCTCACAGCACCTTTCAGTACTATGAAGGTTATCCAGCAGGGATGAAGCGTCCCAGTTAGTATCTGCAATTTCTCCAGGCCTATAACTCAAGTATATGGCGTCTTTATAATCATGTCTTAGAGTCGAGTTCTAGAGAGTAACCAATAGCATTAGCAATAGCCTGTAATATTTGGGTTTCTTTGTGACTTTACTAAGCAACAGCTCCAAAAGAAGGAACTCATTTCCGGCACTGGACTGGGTCCAGTAGGGGCATTGTTATCATTACATGGTAACTCCATTTTAACTACTTTGAAATATGTATATACACACATATATGTTGGGATATATATGGATATATATTATAGTAGGATATATTTATGGTTACTACATATGGTTTCCATATGATTTTTTTCAAAAGGCCTTTAGTGTTAGTTCATCCTCCTCTTAGTCCTGCCTTCATCCAGTCACCCCACCCCCATTCCTTTTAACCCTTCCTGCTCCATTATTCCTCTTTACTATTGTATACCACTGCATTCTATCTCCCTTCTCATGAATTCCTGCCCTGACCCCTTTCTAATTTTCTGACCTCCATGTGTATTCCAAATGATATTTATTCATATATATATATATATGAATTATATATATATATAATCAAAGCTAACATCTACAAATAAGAGAAAACATATGGCTTTGTCTAAGTCTGGGTTACCTCACTCTATTCCCTTACCTGTGCATTTCATCATTTCATTTTTCTTAACAGCTGAATTATTTCCCATTGTGGCAATTCACCAATTTTCATTATCCATTAATCAGTGTGTGTAGCAGCAATGAACATGAGGAGCAGGCGTGTGATCTGTAGTAGGCAACAGAGTCCTTTGAGTATCTTCAAAAGGCTGCTCCAGCTGGAACATGTGCTACTTTTCGATTTTTGACAAGCCTCCATGCTGAGTTCCTTAGTGGCTGCACCACTCTGCACTCCCACCAACAGAGAACAAGTGTTGTTTTTCCCCACAGCCACTCCACCATTAGCAACCATTTGTTAATAACCTTGGTCATTCTGGATGGGATAAGATGAAATCTTAAAGTTGTTTTAATTATCATTTCCCTGATGGCTAATGGTGTTGGGCATTGTAAACATGTTTCTCAATTATTTGTATTTCATCCTTTGAGAACACTTCATTTAGTTTTATGCCATAATTTTAATTGGATTGTTCTTTTTTTTTTTTTTACTTTGTTATAAAAAAGGCTTGTTAAATAAATAAAAAACATCATATACAAAAATTAACCAGCCCCAAAGACTGTGCAATATAATTAGCTTACATACAATTACAATTGGCATTCAAAATGGAATCTGTGAAGCTTATGTTAAATTTATGCATTTATCCACACCAAAACAAAAATCTATGACAGAATTAAAACTAGAAAAACATATCCCTGCATTCAGTTCTTCCATAGTACCTCATACTTAGCTTTCCTTGTTCTCATTTTCTCACTTTATACTGTAACCACAAAGGTACAGCATATATATGTACACACACACACACACACACACACACACACACACACACACACACACGGCTAGATTCCACACATGAGCGAGAACATGTATCTTGTTCTCTCTGGGATAATGTGACTTCCCTTAATACATATCTGAGTTCCTCTATTTTTCTGTAAAATTTTAACTTCATTTACCTTTAGAACTCAGTAGTATTTGTGTGTGTGTGTGTGTGTGTGTGTGTGTGTGTGTGTGCGCACGCGCGCACATGTGTGGTTTTAATTATTCATTTATCTGTTGATGGACAACTAGGTTGATTCCAATTCCTTTCTATAGTGAATAAAACAGCAATAACATGGGATACAACCATCTCTATGATAAGATCTGAAATATCAGGGTCATATGATAGTTCTATTTTTAATTTTTGAGAAATAACTAAACTTATTTCTACAATGGCTACATTAACTTGCATCCACATAAATATTCTCTTTCTCTCTCCATCATCTTGTCAAATTACTTGATGATAACTGAGGTGAGATCGTATCTCAAAATAATTTTAATTTACATTTTCCTGGTTTCTAAGGACACTAAAAACTTTAAAAGCTTTCTAAGTGGTTCTTGGCCATTTTTCTTTCTTTCCTTCGTTCTTTCTAAGTGTTTATTCAGTTCATTTGCCCAGTTGTTGATTCTAAGTTTCATTTCTTTGGTATTTAATTTCTATAATTCTTTGTAATTTCTTGATATTAGCCCCTTGTCTGAAACGTAGCTTGTAATGATTTTCTCCCATTCTGTGGACTGCCTGTTAACTCTGCTGATTGCTTCCTTTTCTGTATGGAAATATATTATTTTCATGATCCCCATCTGTTGATACTGTTGGTGCTTGATATCTTTGATATCTCTTTTGCTGTTGATTTATATTCTTTTTAAAAAATAGCTCTTGCCTACACTAATATCTTGAAGTGCATTCCCTAGGTTTGCTTCTGAAATTTTCAGTGCCTTGGGATTCAAATTAAGGTCTTTGATCCATTTGAATTCTTTTTTGTACAAGGTTGCTCTTTGTTTATTCGATTGAGAATCCTAAGAGTACAAGCAATATTCCTTGACAACAATTCCTATATTCCTTTTAGCTCTTCATATCTGTGCTTTAAAAAAATGGAAATATTTACAAAGATTGCCTGGAATACCTTTTCCTGCTCATTCAGCCAGGAATTAAAATGAATCACCCAGAGACATAATATTTTGAAGGTGGTAACATGAATGCCATCATAAAGCATGGGTTTCTTTAACGATTTAGAATCTTTGGCACTACCCTATGTAAATAATGTTCTGTAAGATGGTGCCCAGAGAGGGTTTATAAATGTATATTCTGAGCATCCACAAATATTGAGAACAGAGAGTATGTTTCTGCCAACAAGAAACCAATTTAATCATGGTTTTAACAGACCAGATTAGAGTGGATGGGACCTGAAATTCCTTTGTATTTGTGATTCTCTCTACTGAGATTCTCAGAAGCAAGTCACATCTTTCACTCATTATGAATAGACTCTGCCAAAGGCTTAGCATTAGGAGTTGCTATGCCGAAAGTGTGTGTTCAATGATGTGTGAATGCTGCAGATGTCATTGGGGAGAGAAATGGAAAATGTAACATCAGAAACCTTGAAGTCCACCATGCAAGCAATTATCAATAACACTGGAAAGGGACCTGTCTTAAATTTCTTCCCAGGGGTAAAAATAATTAAATATAAACAGTCATCTTGCTTTTGGGACAAGTGTGATTCATGCCCAGACTCCCCAATAGTTCTCTCTAGAAAGATCTTTGGCTTTCCAGACTTAGGGCTCAAAGTCCTCAGTCAGCCACTCTCACTCTCTATGACCCTACCCTGTTCATTGCAAAGACTATAACATCAACTTTAGACATCACAATATAGATTGGAAATCCCTGCACACATACAGATTTCTGTCCCAATTCCAAACACAGTTACCAGGGAAGCAAGTTGAGAACACCTTTCGTAAAATTATGATCTGTTATGGATTGGTTCTAAGCTACTTGTGTTAATTTGGCTCCCAAAATTACACAGGAACACACAAGTCTGTTGGTAAGACGCTGAGGGTCCCTGCCCCCAGTTGGCTTTGTTTGGTAAATAAAGTTATGGGTGCCCCATAACTGGGCAGGGAGGCAGAGGCGGGACTTCAGGATTCATGTGCAAGGAGACTACCCAGAAAGGAGGAGAATCGCAATGACAGGAGAGGAATAGGATGCAGGCTTGAGAGCTGTGGAAGACAGAGAACCAGCCATGTGAGAGCAGAGGAAGAGTGGCCCCAGCCTTCCCCCAGTTGGGTCTGGGATAGCAAAGATGGAGTGTAGAATTTAGTAAGTAATAATTCGGGAGTATTGGAGGCTAAGCGTTAGCAATGTGGAAGTTTGGGAGTGGCCCAGCCATTGAGCTGATTTAGGCATATTAAATATAAGGGTGCATGTGTGTATCTTTCATTTGAGAATCCAGAGCATTTGGGCGGGCAGTGGGGAAGTCTCGCAGCAGCCGCTGGCGGGAAGATTAGAGAGGATTAATCTACTAGCACTACAATGATCTTTGCATCTGGTGGCATGATGGTTAATGACATGAGCTCTCTGGTTGGCAAGATGAATGTACATGTTATATGTCTGTGTATCTGTATATATGCATATGTCCACATATATAACAGCTCAAACTTTCCTAAAATCAAGGGCAAGTGGTACACTATTTATAAATAATAATAAAATATGCAAGTCCTTTTTGATAACCTCATCTAATTAATTAATTCTCACTGAATGGTTTTACTAATTTTGACTGTCTTTTATATTTCTTCATCAACCTATGAAGCAATCTAACTACTAACTCGTTTCCTAATAAGTTTGCTGTCATTACATCAGACTCATGATCTAGTGTCAGATTATTTCTTACTGTTTTGAGAAATGTGTGTGTGTGTGTGTGTGTGTGTGTGTGTGTGTATGTGTGTGTGTGTGTGTCATTACACTAAAACTTGTTTCTATTCCAGCCTTTATTTTAGGTTTAATCTACATTATTAACATTTCCTCCATTGCTTGGTTACTGAAATACAGACAAAGTGGTAGGCCAATAAGTCCAGTCTTGATGTGTTTGCTGATCCCATAGTGCAGATTCTTTTTTCATGGATGATTTTGGTTCACTGTCTTCCAGGAGAGCTGTGGAGATTCCAAAGCCATTCTATGGTATTGTCACCATACAGCTATAACAAGCTTATAGCCCCAGGAGTTTATACAATGGTAAAATTATTAAATAATTGGAAAGAAATGCATTTTTAGGACTCATCTCCTTTTTTGGTAGACACAACTGTGAAGTTGCTATAAAATGTTAAGTAGTGGCTGTATTTTGACATCAGGCTGGCAAAATTCCAAGAAATTTTACATCCTACTCTCTCACAAGCTTTAATAAGCAAGATCTAATACACTCCTGACCAGCATTTTCCAAATCACAGAAAAGCTGAGGTTGAAGGACTCTCAGCAATAGCATGACCTGATTTACATTTCCTATAGATAGGGTAACTGAGTATAATTGGTATAGATATGGTTATTGAAGGGGGGCAGAGATGGGGAGGGGGGTCTTCTGCTGCTGCAACTGGTCCGGTATGAAGTGATCTACATCTGGGACATCAATGTGGAATGCCAGCAGCAGCAGCAGCAGCAGCAGCAGCAACACATAGAAGCTTGAGAATAATGGAGATTCTCAGTCCCTGCACTGGTCCTATGCTGGGTCCAGACAGCAAATGCTTCAAGTCAATCTTCCTCATATCAAAGCTTGACTTGCAGAGCAGTAATTCTAATGCAGACTGTCGATTAGACTCATGTGGAGTATTTAATTTAAGCCCCCATATCTGTATCCCACCCTCAGAAATTACATAACTGAATGGGCTAGAGCCAACCATGGGTGTCTTTTTCAAAGAGGCAAATACGGTTTGGCTACAGGCTCTAGATCTTAGCTGTGCCACATGCCTTCCATCATGCCTGAAACACTAAAGGTCAACTTTCCCAGAAGTAGGAATGTAAGTGACCATACCAGGTGGTGGCCCAATGACTCCCTAAAAAACAGAATCCCAAGATCTGAATGAAGACACAGTTCTGAGAAGCATGGCCACTTGAAACTTCTTCTCTCTTATCCTGTCCATCAGGAAGAATGACAGTTCTGGGAAAGCCTGCAGAGGCAGTGAGCTGTCTCCTGTGATATTTATGCCACCGCCTCTGCTTCATTTCATTCTCTCTTTGTACTAGAGAGACTGAATCCAAGGTGTCACCAACACATAAAAGCAACAATATTATGGCTGCCCTCTTCCTTCCCACCCCATTCTCAAAGCTCCTACAGAAGCAATTTCGTCTTTTCAGATTTAAAGTACTTTATAAAAATACTCAGCAAATATTTCAGCAAAAATAAATGTCCTTTAAATAGCTGCTCTACCCAGTAGAAAGCATGATCACCCGTGTTCTTCTTAAAAGCCCAAAATAGAGTCCACACTCGCAGCTCCCTCCAAGTAGCACCCTTGTTTAGCTAGCCTAGTTAGAAGCTGTGAGCTTGTGCTTTTGGGTCCGGTAAGAGCCTTGTGTTGCTTTTTAAAATATTCTTGTTTAAAACCTTGATTCCCCCAAAGGAGGTTTAGCATATGCAAATTTACAGGAACTGGGAGCCAAGCACTGAGCTGTATGGAGATGCAGCCCTTGCTTGCAGTCCCCCAAGGAACACTGTGAATGGGGATCGGTGATAGAACTCCCCAGAAGATCCTTACCTGAGAGCCCCTCTATGTTAATTTCTTCAAGCACCATGCCCGTGCAGGTAACATTGGCAAGATAGAGCCTGTCATATCAAGGTTCTCCAGAGACCCTTTATCCTAAACCCTACATTTTAATCACTTTTTCTTCTTTCCTTTTCTTTTCTTTTCTTTTCTTTCCTTTTCTTTCTTTCTTTCCTTTCTTTCTTTCTTTCTTTCTTTCTTTCTTTCTTTCTTCCTTCCTTCCTTCCTTTCTTTCTTTTTTTTTTTTTTGAAGCAGGCATAAAGGGTAGATCTTGCATTTTGATTCAATTCTGACTTAGTCTGTGCCATATTCACGAACTGATGGCACTTGCAACAGGGCAGGCTTCTCCTGGCCCAGCTTGCTATGTATGGGTGAGTCAAGTATCACTGATTTCTACACAGTGACTAAAGAACTAAGGCAATCAGGCATAATGGCATGTGTCTACAATCCCAGTACTCAGAAAGCTAAGGCAGGAGGATTGTCATGAGTTCAAAACTAGCCTGGTCTCCACTATGAGACCCTGTACTTAAAACAAACAAACTTTATGCCCATGGACATGGCCACGGAAGCATCTGTCTCAGCTACGGTTTCTATCACTACAATAAACCGCCATGACCAAGGCAATGGATAGAAGGATTGATTTGGGGCTTACGGTTCCAGAGGGTTAGAGTTCCACCACCGTCATGCCAGGAAAGCAGGGCAACAGGCATCATGGAAGATGTAGCTGGAAACTGGAAGTGGTTTCTCACGTAAGTCACAAACAGGAAGCAGAGAAAGACAATAAGAATAGCACATGGCTATGAAACCTCAAAGCCCACCTCCAGTGACATACTTCCTCCAGCAAGGCCACACCTCCTAAAGCTACCCAAACAGGGCCACCAACAGGGAACCAAGCATGTAAATGCCTAAGAATATGGGGACATCTCATTTAAACTACCACAGCATCGTTGAAGTCCCTCTTCTACTTGACAGCATGGTCAGAGTCTTTTATCTGACTGCTAGCATGTCTAAGTCAGTCTCTGAAGGAGCCAGGACAACTTTGGAAGCTCTTCACTGGACAGCAGAGCTGCAACAACCCTGGCAAGTCTGAGGAGTCATTCTGAGTAGTGGGGGCACACATCAACCATACAATAAGGAAAGATCCTACCACCAGCTGCTCCAGAGAGTTTGCGTTTGTCACTGCAAGGAAGTTGGATGCTGCCATTAAGCAAAGTCACACAAGGTGGATGGGAGAGCTATGGGACCAAGGAGAACTTTGTAGAGAGGAGAGTCTCAAAGATCAGGTCTCTAATTAACTGTGAAACAGATGTTTATTGGTTGAAAAAGACACTTCCAATGTTCTTTTGAACACTATGGGGAAGTTGAAGTGGTTGACATGGTGACTGACCAAGGCAGTGGAAAGAGGAGGTCTGTGTTTTTGTACCTTTGAAGGGCATGGCCACCCAGGTAAGATTGTCATTCTGAAATACCTTTCTGTCCTAGTTCGTTTTCTAGTGTTGTGAGAAACACTGTCTTAGTCGGGGTTTTTATTCCTGCACAAGCATCATGACCAAGATGCAAGCTGGGGAGGAAAGGGTTTATTGAGCTTACAATTCCATGCTGCTGTTCAGCACCAAGGAAGTCAGGACTGGAACTCAAGCAGGTCAGGAAACAGGAGCTGATGCAGAGGCCATGAAGGAATGTAACTTACTGGCTTGCTTGCTTCCCCTGGCTTGCTCAACTGGCTTTCTTATAGAGTCCAAGACTACCAGCCCAGGGATGGCACCACCCACAAGGGGCCCTCCCCCCTTGATCACTAATTGAGAAAATGCCTGACAACTGGATCTCATGGAGGCATTTTCACAACTGAAACTCCTTTCTCTGTGATAACTCCAGCTTGTGTCAAGTTGACACAAAACCAGCCAGTACAAACACCATGAACAAAAGCAACTTAGGGAAGGAAGGATTTGTTTCATCTTACAGCTTACAATTGTATGAAAAGGTAGGGCAGAGATTTAAGGCAGGAACTAAAGCAGAAGCCATGAAGAAATATGCTTACCAACTCATTCTTATGATTTGTCAGCAAAGTATCAAAGAAGAATATCCCCAGGTATCTGAGAAGACAAGATACACCTTCATTCCCAGCTGCACACCGTCATCCATGTCTGGCCTCCTTCCTATCATCCCTTTTGTTTGTTTGTTTGTTTGTTTGTTTTTTGTTTCACTTATTTCTAGATAAATTTAAAGCAGTGTTGCATTTTCCAATCTCAGCATTCTTCTATACTTTTAAAAAATATTAAGGATCTCAAAGAATCTTTCTGTTTGTGAAGGACTGAGAACCACAGACTACTTCTGGGACCACCACCCTTCCTGATGAAGCATGTTTCCAATAATTTAGTAGTTAGGAGTGTTTGATGTCTATCAAGGGATGACCTCGGGTAGGACACTATAGAACAAGGCCCTCTGTTACCATTGTGCCACTGGCAAGGCTAGGTGCCCTGGAACACAGAACCTCTCATTCCAAAATTGCAAACATAAATGTAACTGCTGCCGTGATTCCCTTTGAGATGGCTCACTGATGCTTGGCCAGGGATGTGGTTTTGACATTTCTTTCCAAAGGCAGAAGCAGATAGAGAGGAATGCGTCCATCTGAGATGCACAGAATCCAGGGCTGGGTAGATGTCTTCATGGAGATGACTCATTGGGGTATCTGGGTCTGGAACTCAGGAAAAGAGTATGAACTAGAGATAGAGATTAGGGAGCTGTGCACACTTACACTGTAGTGAAGAGGCAGATGTAGGTAAATACAGCCAGCATCACAGAGAACAGACAGGGCTAGGAGAAAAGACTAAGAAAGGGTGAACCAAAAGTAAGAATGCAAGGAAGTAAAGATGGTGGTAGAGTAGGACCCAGGAAAACCAGACCAGTAGACAGAGAACGTATGGTCAGGAGAGACAGAAGGAAAGGTGAGATGTGAGATGGCATTAGTGACAAACGCAAGCAGTCAATAGGAGTAAGGTAAGCATGGACACTCGCTGAACTCAGCATGGCAATGCCAATAATCATAATACAATAATCCCTTGTCCCAAGGGATTTTGTAGGTCAGCAACTAGACTGAGGTAGAGAAAGGGGGATAAAAGAGGTACATAGGATGTGCAGGCAGCCTTAGAAAGGAAAGCACATCGGTCAGCAAGACGTTTTCCTTCTTTTCTTAAAATAGAAAAGATTTTAACATGATTTTGTTTTTCTAAATCTGTTTGTTTCTTGAGACAAGGCCTTTATCTCAGGCTGGTCTCAAACTCTCTTCATCGCCAAGCATGACTCTGAATTTCTGATTTTCCCACCTCCACCTCTGAGTTCAGAGGTTACAGACCTATGTGACTGTACTTGTTTGTGCCGTGCTGGACATTGGGCCTAGGACCTTGTGTGTGGTAGGTGAGCATAACACCAGCCCTTGAACATATTTTAGTGAACATTTTAATTGATTTTTTTTTCTGGTGGAAAGAAATCAAGATGGAAGTTAAAGAGGCATCAATAACATGGAATAATAAGAGGGAAGAATGTAGAAGCAGACAGCAAGAAAACCACACAGAAAGAACAGCAGATCCTGGGAACAGGGAGATACCATGTCTCACAAACCCAGTCTGCTTTCTGAAGATCCTGAAACCAAGGCACAGAGAGACTGATGTGAAAGCCACAAACAGAGGCAGGACTGGAGTTCAGGCAGTTTGATGACACAGTCTGAGTTCTCAAGCACACTGTGATGCTTTGTTTTCTAAAAATGTATATTTACTGAGTAAATTGACATTTGTATATGTGCAGGCACATATGTACATATGTAACACATATTCACAAAGAAAAAGCTAGAGGAGTAAGCACCTCTGTTTAATTGGATTACAGCTGGCTCACAGCTGGCTTTGTATATTCTTGGTGCTTTTTCATGTTTCTAAACTCCCTGGGAAGGGTAAATTACTGTGTTATAAAGGGAGAAAACAGTATTTTCCAAAAACAAGCTTGGGAGGAGACTAGGATACAGATGTAGAGCAGAGCCTCATTACTCAAGTCTCGCTGCTGATGGAAGCTCCAGGGGAGGGGCAGGGATGAGGCAGGAACGGATGCCTCAGCATCTTCCCACTCAGAACCCACAGTGTTTCCCCTTTATCCCACTCAGACACAACCCACAGCATGTCCCCTTGACTCTCTTGAAGGTTGGGCTTACGGCTTATCACCCACATTTTCCCTAGAAAGCGATGTCTTTGAACTTTTATCAAAGCCCATGACCTTATAGCCTCTCAGATTAGAAGGCTACCTTATTATTTCCTGCCATCTTCCTGAGGAGAAACCATGAAGCTGCATGCCCTGTAGATATGTTTCTGTACTAGATTTGGAAGTGTGGGTCCCCTGTTCTCCACAGAGCCCAGACTAAATCAGAGGTCTCTAGCCCTGCTGGCACATGTCCTCGGTGAATCGGTTTTCCAGAACATCCCATGGTGGCTCTCCACTGCGCATGCCTGGCTCCTGCTTCTTGGAACCATTCCCTTTCTATCATGACTTGTTCTCCTTGAGAAGACATCATGCTTATGAAGGTAGGTTTTCTGTCACCCTGGCAGGTGACAGCCTGCTGTCCTCAGAAGCCACATTCAGCTGTTTCACCCACAACCCCTATGGCCTCAGTGGCCCGGTATTTATTTAGCTAGAGAGTTCACAATGAGCTGCTTATAGCTACTAGATTCTACAAGACACTAATGCTCTTCAAATTTTATCTTAATTGAAACATCATATAATTTCTTTGGCAAAAATAAAAAACAAAACCTGAAAACAAGAAATGCTGGCCATGCCCTGAGAGTAGAATTAGTGATCCATACACATACACAGCTGTGGAGCCTACAGGGCATGAACAGTGACCCAAAGGAATGGAACTGAGTGCTAGTCCTGGCCTAAAAGAAATAAAGTTCACTGTGGGGGGGAGGAGGAAAGAGGAACAAACAGTGGTCATCCCGGGAAAATGATACAGGATGAGCTGTGGTGATGTGTGTGAGAGCCAGAGAGATAGGGCATTTCCTCCCTCCTGCCCTTTGCTACAGTCTGAGTGCTGAGTGGTCTTTGTGGTCCAGCATAGAAACTTTTTGAAGCTCAAGGATATTTTGTGCACCTCTCACATCCTGAGTCATGCCCTTCCTCATAATAGCTACGTCCTCAGAATAGCGCTGTCACTTCCTAGGCATGGGAGAACCTAGGCAGAAAGGGCGGTGTGACCCCCTCCCCAATACTTGACCTGCATCTCTCCTGGAAATGTCTCCTACCCTGACCTCTGAGTCCTTTCCTGTCCCCAAAGGGCCAATCGGAGAGGAAAGAGTGCCAGACCTCACAGAGTGCGCATGTCAGCCAGTTTTTGATCATGTGGCCCGGATCCCGCACGCATCCCTTGAGCCTGAGCGTCTGCTCTCTGTAGTAAACCTGGGTGTTGTGAAGTAATTGATTCAGAAACATCGCTTCTTTCTACCTTCCTACACCCATCCTCCACGCCCTGACCCAAGTCCTGGATGGAGCCTCACTTGTTCCCATCATCAGCAATAACCCAGACGCTGTTCACTCTACATTGGCCTTGTATTCATTTCTATAGAAATAAAATAAAATAAACCATCAACGAAATGTCTATCTGTCCTCAGCCTGAGTCCCAAGGTGTGACCATGAGGAACCACGCCTTCCCTGTTCCACAAGACGCCAGGGCAAGGGTGCAGTGGTGGAACTGAAGAAAAGCAGGAAGTCAGAGAGTTTGTGCTCCTAGTAAACAGCACCCTTCACATCGTAAGGTGTGAGAGAGTCCGTTTCTGTAAGCATGTGGCTTCTGGTTAGTTAACCACATGAGTCCAGTGGATGACCACACATGCAAGAATATACAGGCAGCTTAAATAGATGGAAAAGAAAAAGTGGACATCAAGATGGATGGGTATAGGATGGGGAGGGGTCTGAAAGGTTGAAGAGGGATGAATATGATGAAAAAATATACGACATTCTCAAAGAACTGATGAAAATAGTCTAGAAACTCAGGAAGGCATGAGGAATATACAAACAGGCACCAGCAATGTGCTGAAAGGTAAATGGCATTGTCTATGTTTCTAGGTTTTATAAAACACTCATGGGAAGCTTACAAGCAAGAAATTGGAAGGACAGTTGTGGGGAGGTCTGGTTTAATTTAAGACTGTAACAGAAATTAATATTGAGAGCCACATTCCTTTCTTTAAATAATCTAATTGAACCCCATGACAGACTTCTAAAGGGAGTTTTTCTTTTTAATTAAAATTCTTACTTAGCAGCCAAGGATGCACACTGAGAAGTCTTATCTGTATCTCTGTTAGTAGAAGGTGGATTGTTTTGGCCGCAGTGCGCAGGGGATTAAGGGAAGAGAGGGCAGCCAGCATCCCGAATCCTGCCAGAAAGGCCACATCTTTCCCCCTGGTTCTTACGCTGCCATGGTGACAGTTAAAAATAGTCTAGTCACAAGTTGAGGAGTCAGTGCACAGTGACACCAGGAAAGCTCTGCTATCTGAAGAGCTGAGGGGCAGGGCCTACTCCTTCCTGGAGCAGGCTGCTCTGTGTGGGGTGTTTCATAAGTTCAGGGCCTAGCAGCAGGAGTTTCTATAAAACAGAGGTAGGTGGGCATAGGCAAGTATGGGGCACGGGATGACCAGCCTCTCTTGCTCTCCATGAACATCTTATATTTGGAGCTAGGGTCTTAATCCAACACCTCCCACTGGACCCTGAAGGGGGCCTGCCAGTGTGTGTTTCCATACCACAGCTCCACTTACTGCTACCACAGAGTTAGCCTTTGAGGCTATTCAGGACCCGTTTGCTGACTGAATAAACAAGATGGTAAAAATTAGGATTTTAACTCCTTGCTTCAGAATATATTTGAGTACTGCTGACTCATGCACTAGCAAGCTATGATGTCTTCGTTGACTAGACTCATAGACTCAGCCTTCTGAGCTAGGTCTTGCTGGTTTAGGCAACTTCATATCCACATTGAGCAGAAATTCAGACACAGACATTCACCCTAAGCCACATGGTGTCTGTCTCCTATTCCCCAGCGCTGTGTGCTTTTAGTGTTGCCTTTTCTGATTTCTATATAGAAAATTGACTAAGCTGGGTGTCCTTATCCCCAGAACAGTTTAAAGACATGCCTAACCACTAAGATGACTGTTTTAAAGAGGTATCATGTACAAGCTTTTGGATAACTGCAGAATACAGGAGCTAGGCCTTGCCACTGACAATGACAACTTCAGAATCCTGGGAAGGGAAAGAAAACGAATGAACTGTGAGGGACCCTGCCCTGCCTGTGCCAGAGGATATTTGCATAATGAGCCCAATGTATACATTAGTTCCTGACTTCACAATCCTGAGAAGTAAATGGGTACTATTACTGTCATTTTGTCTAGAACTGGGTCATGAAACAAAAGATAGACTTGCTAGATGATTCCCCCAGGGCAGACTCTGTGTGAGCACACTGGCAGCCTGCTGAATGGGTCCAGCAGGGTCAGCCATCAAAATCAGCCCTCTTGTTACCCCTGAATTGCAGCCTCCAACTCTGACACTCACATCTGCTGTTATTATCCACATTATCTCAGTCCCTGGCCTTGGACTTGGAAGATGAATGACACTATCCACATGTCTTTCTGAACTTTCAGACATTTTTTTTCCATCTGTGAGAGAACGCCTCCACTTAGTGGTCCCAAGACACAAACAGCACATCCGAAACTAAGTGCAGATTCTGCACAAGACCGCTTTCCTCCTTGAAGCCCTGGCTTGGTGATTGATGCTACTACCCATAGCCCAAGTGAGTCACCTCTACCCCCATCAACCAATCGCCGAGTCCTGTCTACTTCTCTAGTAAATGAGTACCTTCTCCACATCTATGCAGGTAGAACTTTACCTGCATACTTACGATAGTAACCAAAATAGTTCTCCCATGAGATAGAATCCTTGTTCCATCGCCATAAGCCCTTGACCACTGTTGACCTCTACCAGCCTTTCTGAATAAGAATATGGCTTCTGGGCCCTAAAAATTCTTTCTTTGCAGCCTCTAGTACACCATGCTCCCTCTCATCTTTACATTTTCCATATTTCCACTTACATTCCTCTTAATGAATAGCCAATACAGTTAAAATTTTAAGAAACAAACATATAGAGTTTCAAAAATGCAATAAAGCAGGCAAACATAGGGAATAGCTTAGTAACTTCAAACTCCACTTGGCTTGGACTATATATGTATCTTTCTCCTAACAGTGTGATTGGAAACCCCCTCACATTCTCCATTCCCTTCATCTCTAGCAGGGCCTAGACTCATTGTTTTCTACTTGCAAGTAAGTTTATTCTTTTAGCTGCTGAGCGTCTGGAAGCTAGAACTGATCAAGAGCTAGTCCCTGCCTTCAGTTCTATCAAAGCTGTTAGCATGGGAATCAGATGCTGGATCAAGATCATTCAGTAGATTTCCTCGGTCCCTTCTCTAGCAAGGCACAGAGAGTAGAAGGGTGGGTAGAACAGAGCCACAGTTTCAATGTTTTCCTGTGTTTCTGATAAAATACTCTGACATGGCCAAGTGAAGGGAGAAAGCTTATTTTGGCTAACAGTAGAGGTTACAGCTTTGATAGGTAAGTCACACCAGCAGTAGCTTGAAGTAGTGGTCACATTGCATACTCAACCAAAAAGTGGAGAGCAACAAATGAATGAATGCTTCTTCTTGGCTCACTTGCCCCTTTTTAAATATAGTACAGGATCCTAGGCCTAGGAATGGTGCTGCCTACAGTGTATGGCTCTTTCTATCTCACTTAACCTAATACAGATAATCTCCCCACAGGTATGCCCAAAGGCACAGCACCCATATGATTCTAGATCCCATCAAGTCCACAAATAAGAGTAACCATCATAATGACTTCGCTGAAGGTAGGTTACACATATCCTCTGTGTTATCTGTGAAGATCCATGCATTTGGAAGTCATTAGAGGCACGTTTGTTGCTGAGGAAAACTGCAGCCTCTGGACTATTTTCTCATCTTTCCACAGGTTTCTGGAATCACAACTTATAATTAATTAATGCACAGTGATATAGCTTGACCCAGATTCCCAAATTGGAATGTTTCAACTACAACTGATGAAAAAATGTGTAACTCTCATTTTCCAAGCAGAGCTAGTTAACAGGCCTCCTTTCTCTGGACTTCAAGACTTCTTCAGAGATGAGTAAATACATGTATTAAGTAAATATATGTGTGTGTATGTATACATATGTATGTATATGTATGCATATATATACTTACTATGTAACAAATATTGATTAAATCCTGCTCTATACCATTTACGATGCTTAATGTTTTACTTGACTTTTCTCACTAAATACCACATGAACTCGAATGGGCAAACAGATGTTTGTACATCTAATGTACATTTGATGTACAAATAAGAAAACTAAGGCTCTGAGGAGCTAGGTTTGGATCAAGTCATCCACCTAGTCATATACCTCAAAAATGAGTTCCTTTGTCCCTCAGCAGAGGAATGGATACAGAAAATGTGGTACATTTACACAATGGAGTACTACTCAGCTATTAAAAACAATGACTTCATGAAATTCTCAGGCAAATGGATGGAACTTTTCTATATCATCCTGAGTGAGGTAACTCAGTCACAAAAGAATGAACACAGTATGTACTCACTGATAAGTGGTTATTAGCCCAAAAGTTTGGAATACCCAAGATTCACTTCACAGCAACTGTTGGACTGAGTGTGAGGTCCCAGATGGAAGGGTTGGAGAAGGGACTGAAGGAGCTGAGGGAGTTTGCAGCCCCATAGAGGGAGCAACAGTGTCAACTGGCTTGACCCCCTGGTCCTCCCAGAGACTGGACCACCAACCAAAGAATACACAGGAGGGAGCCATGATTCAGGCCACATATGTGGCAGAGGAGGGCCTTGTTGGCCATCAGGGGGAGGAGAGGCCATTGGGCCTGAAGGTGTTAGATTCCCCAGTATAGGGAAGGGAAGGAAGGAAGGGAGTAGGTGGGTGGGTGGGTGGGTGGGGGGAATACCCTCATAGAAGCAGGGGGAGGGGGGGAAGGGATAGGGGGTTCCCAAAGGGGAGACCTGGAAAGGGGAAAACATTTGAAATGTAAATAAAGTATCAAAAAATTAAAAAAAATAAAGTTATTCTCCTGTGGAGAAAAAAAAAATGAGTTCCTTGATTCAATATATTTGCTCTTTGGGGACACCACTTTCCTTCTCTAGGTCCTTCATAAGGGGAGGGAGCAGGGATGCTTTATGGGTGGAAGGGATCTAAGCCCTAAGGGTAAATGGCAAAGGGTAACTCATATGTTTTCAGTCTCTGTGCCACTGAACCCAGCCCTCCCTGGGGCCAAGGGACTCGCACTCCTCCACCACTCTAAGCAGGACTCTAGGATACATTTCTTGCCCTTTTCTTCATGGACAAACCTAGTCATTCTGTGGCTCTGGAGTGCTGCCTCATTCCCAGCCTGTATTCTCCTTTCTTGCTATCCCATCCCAAGCCTGTAGAGAATTGGCTTCCATCTTTTATCTTTACTATCGATACATGGTCTTGCTACATAGCCCAGACTGACTGGAAATTCATGAACCTCCTGCCATAGCTTCCCAAGCATTCTTGATCGTCTTGGCTCAGCCTCTCACATACTTGGATTACAGTCGAGGGCCAGCATAACCTGCTCCATTTTCTCAGTTGAGCAGGCTCTGTTGCACCTGGAGTGCAAGGCAATCGTGGGGAACATGGAACATGGAGTCTGGACGTTTCTGAAAGTGTAAGATCAATAACTGTCTTGTGGGGTTGCTTTAAGGATGGAATGAGATTTAAAATACTCTGCACACAATGTTATCCCCCAGTGCCGCTTCCTTATCTAACACACACTTCCACATAGGTGTAGCAAATGGTAACAGCCGAAGTGCAGTGCCTTTTCTCTTTTATGTGTTATATGTAAACTGTGTGTATGTGTGTTTGTGTACACACATGTATATGCAATGTGCATGCAGAGTCCAGAGGACATCAGCTGTCTCGCTCTGTTACTCTCTACCTTATTGCTTTTAGCCAGGGTCTCTCACTAATCCTGGAGCTAGGCTGGAGGCTGCCGAGCCCCAGGGTCTTCCATCTCCTCTGATCATGGCACTGGGGTTACAGGTATACATGGCCATGGCCAGAGTTTTGTATGGGCACTGAAATCCAAACTCAAGTCCTCATGCTTGCATAGCAAGCATTCTTCCTGTTGAGCCAGCTCTCCAGCCTCTGCTATCTTTAAACATTTAACTTGAAATTTGGTGAGATTGGTACGGTATGAGTCTAATTCCTCTTTCAAATTCAGTCCTCAGTACAATAGTAGGGTTTATTAAACTTCCTTTCCATGTTGTTTAGTGATACATACATCAGAGTCTTCCGTGTATTTTGATCTAATTCTTGGCCCACTCTTTCTCTAGCTGCACTCCAGCTGGTTTTATTCATTTTATAACAAACAGGTAAATCCTCAAATCTTCCTTTCTCTGCCTTCTCCAGACCCCACCAAAATTGGTTCTTATCCTTGGCCATTAATCTTCCAGCTACACTATTTATGAAGTTTTAAGATAAGTTTGAACACTTTAGCTTAGGAATGGCTGGGTGCATAGAAGGGGAAGTCTAGCATTTTCATGGTACTTTTGTGTAAGTCCTAGAAGGAGGGAGGGTGAGAGAGGGAGGGAGGAAGGAGAGATGAGATTATTGTCTTCTCACTCTTTAATACTCCCTTACCAATAAAGCAGAGGAAGAAGACAGTAAAAACTGACTGACGTCCCCTGTCAAGGTCACCTACATTTGGTGTTAAAAATTGTGTCAGTGGTTGACAGATTCAAGAAGCCCAAGACCCCTGGAACCCACACGGAGTCTCCAGTCTTCCATTCCACTGGCCTCTAAGTCACTTGAATATTCTAGCAATTCTCAAACTGAAATCCCTGGCCAAGAGCACCAGCAGCGCTGAGAGCTTGCTGACAATATTCTTGGGCCCCTTTCCAGCTGACTGAATCAGAAACCCAGAGCATGGGGCATGCTGACCTGTGTTTTAACAAGCTTCCAATTTGACAGTCCTGGGACCAAATGAGCATAGATTTACTCAAAGTCTACCTCTGCTTCTTCTTTCAGATTTGCTGACCACCTGGCCAATCCCCTAGCATCAAGATGAAGCACACAACCAATACGCAGTCAAGGGTACTGTCGCTGTACCACCCTATAAAGTAATAGGAGAAACCAGACTTTCTCTCCTCTTTTATTCCCATGTGCCAGACACATTTAGATCTCCATTTACTTTGATCTCCTAAAAGAATCAAAGGCAGAATGCTTTTTGGGGACTGCTCCATGGATGAACTGCTTACTCTAAAAGTGTGAGAACCAGCATTCAGATCCCCAGAACTTGTGGGAAATCCAGGGGTAGTACCCCTGAGAAACAGAAGAGGATGGACCCTTGGAGCTGGTTGGCTATGCAGTAGAGCCAAAATGGTAAGCTTCAGGTTCAATGAGAGATCCTGACTCATAAAGGAAGGTGGAGAGGCAATGGTGAAGACATAGTGTTTGACTTCACACATGTTGGAACAGAAGAATGTGCATGCACGCACACTTGCATGCATACATGCACATGCATACATGCACCCACTTTTTAAAAAACATGCTATGGCTTTCTGAGAATGGTTCTCAAATATCTTGGGTTGATTCATTCTGAAGTAGCTATCCCCTTTTGCCATAGTGAATGGGGTCTTCTCCATGGTCCTGTCTCAATTAGTAATGCCTGGCAATCATGAAGCATCTGGACCAGTCACTGGTCAATGGTCACTTTTCTAGCCACTTTATTTCCTGTCTTTGTAGATGATTTGTACCTTCTTAAAGATGTACTCTAAGTACTGCTGATTCTTTGGCCTAACATTTATTATGTGCACTTATTTCTGCTTCAGAAAATAACTTGAAATATGACCTTTGACAAAGCCTGGTAGAATAAAGGACATTTTAAAGGGCAGGATTTTTCTGGAATAGTCTCCCGTCTGACCACCTGCCTGACCTGTACTCAGCCTTCCGTGTCCACCTCACAGAAGGCCTTTTGTGTGCTTGTTTGAATGCAGTCTCTTTAAATAACTAGCCACTTTCCAGCACCACAGTTTGAATAACCTATTCTTGCTGGAAAAGCTTTATTGTGCCATCTTAATTAAATATTTAACTCCCAAATGTCCTTAAATTCACTTTTAGATTCTCTATTCTCTCACACTGATCTCTTCATTTAATTCTGCCCTAAAATTATAGCATAGTTAAGTGTCTTTAGAGCTTACACAACACGTTATATTGTTTTGTTTATTTTTTATGTTTTAGTAGGGTGGTGGCAGGCAGACTCCGTGTCTTACTTGGTAGCCTTGACTAGCCTAGAATTCAGGATTGGCTTATGTAGACCAAGTCAGTCTTCAGCAGGTGAGCCCTCCTGTCTCTAATTGGTATCACAAGCGTGACACCAATGCGCAGCTGCTCTATTATTATTTGAACCACTTCTTGTTTTGGGTTTTGATAGCTTAATGTTTCTCTTGACAGTCAGCTTTATGCTCTTTAATGAAAGTTTTAGGGGTTCTTGAAAAGGACGTGGATTTTCTGGTTTTTAGGTAAAGTGTTCACATTATCGTCCATGTGTCTGTGTTCCTTTGGGAAAGGAGGGTTTCTGATACACCATAAGCAAGCTAAGGTAATGCGTTCTCTTGCTGGGTTGTTTCTATTCCTTTCCTTTTTAGCTCCTTGGTGGATTTTGCATCTCTTCTCTGTGCTGATATTTTAAGACAGGTTAGAAGAACTATACACTTGGCCACTGTACAATTTCTCTCCACAAAGCTCTGCTCTTATCATCCTTGTCACCTGAATTAAGCTTTCATTTGTATTCAAATCATATTTTCTGATTTTGTGTCATTTTCTGACATGAATGCAGAGGCTTTTAAACAATTTTTTCCTAATTCTTTGAAATTTTCTTATCTCTATTTGGATCATGTCCACATCCACTACTTCTAATAGACTCCTCCTAGATCCAGGCTCACTTCCTACCCACTCCCAACTTGTCTTCATTTTCTAAATAATTTATCAACTCCAATTTGTGGTGGATATGTATATGTATACACACACACACATACATACATACTCCTGGGTATAGGAGTGTGGTTGCAGCATGGTTGACCTACCAGGACCTACACCCTTTAAGGAAAACTGACTCTTTCTCTCCCAGAAGCCATCAACCTTATGTAGCCCTTCAGTTAAGGTTCGGGGCTCATGGTTCCTTTGCCATTCCATGCTAGAATGTGGACTGGCTTGATTGTGTGCAGGCAACTGTAGTGCTGTAAGTTTGGGAGTGCAGTGATCCTATCATATCCAGAAGGCATGGTTTCCGTCCTCCCCCCCAACCTCTAGTTCTTACAGTGTTTCCTCTCCTTCATCTAAGAAGGAGCCTGCGCCCTGGGAGAGCTGTGATACAGGTGCCCCATTTGTGACTAAGCATTCCACTGAGCTTATTCTCTGCGCCTGGCCGCTGTGAGTTTCTGTGATAGCTACCATCCCCTGTAGCAGACTTTGAAGATGAGTTTTTGCAAACAGCACATAGCTAGGCTTTTTACTTGACTGATAAACACTGTTTAAATAGCCAATTAAACTCAGAAAATAGGATCTTAGAAAAACAAAATTATTCCTCCTCTCTGTAGATACAATTTATCTGCAAGGACACAATCTTAGCACTAGTGATCACCCAGAAGCCAGAGAAACACCCCCCTCCCCAGACCTTTGGTTGTAACAGCGCCGAACATTGCATGGGTGATAAAAAACTCTTCCATTGAGAACACTGTTCTAGAATGGGGCATTCCATGCCTTCTTCCTGGGCTCCTCACATGCCTGTTCCCATTGGTTCAGCCAAATAAAAGATTTCATAGTGAGATGTGTGGCAGATGGACTGCCTCAGAGCAGTAAAGAAATCTGCTTCTTCTAGAAACTAGTATCTTCCCATGACACTTTTCAAATTTGGGGTGGGAGGTTGTAGCTTCATTTATTTGAATACCATCAATTTATTACTTGCTGTGTCCTCTGATTCAATTTCTTTCGAATTCTGGGAGAAGGGGTTTCTATACCTTTTGGACCAGCATCATCTTTCCACTATTGTCTGCTCCCTCAGCCCCAGCTCACAGTTCTCTTCCTTGCATGTCTAACACAATGATGTCAGGCTACAGTAAAATTATAATTAAATGCAGAGTCAACTCTGATCAGATGACATTAAACAGAGATACCTGAAACAGAGAACAGTGTTCTCTAAAGGAAGAAATATTTTTTGCATGAATATTTTGGTATTTGTTAATGTGCTAAAGTTCATAGGGCAGTGTGGGAGGTGCTAAATAGAAATCCAATTTGTAGTGATTATTTCCAAATTAGGATTAGCACAGAAACCTCTCGAGAGTGGGAGGTAACATCTCTTGCTCACGGAAGAGGTTTTAAAGTTAGCTAGGAAGAATAAGAATACTCAACCCAAATGTTCTTGCAACAAGAATTGTGGGAGAGTAAGCAGGTACCCTGATGACTGAGACATGAGTTCAAATAGAAGGTCAACCAGCAGTGGATGGTTCTTAGCACTAATCTTGTGATGTTGTAAGCATCCCTTCAATGTGTCTGATAGCCAACAGCTTCCATGTGGAGTTCACAAAGTGAACATTTCAAGCAAAATGTGGATATAATCCTAATTTTAACATTTGTGATGGGATTCCAGTATGGATGGACAGTTTCAACAAGCTGGGTAACTTGCAGTGGACTCTTATTTCGTTCCACAAATAACTGGAGAATGCCTGTTGGCTTCCAAATATAACCTAAGGTATAAATAGATGTCCCACACTATGTGTCAAAGAGGTTCACAAACCACTTCAGACCGTGAAAAGTTGGTGTCAGCTGCAGTGGCAAAGCAAAAGGGTCGTGATAGAAAACAGATGATGGCCCAAAGGCAGATAGCTAGTCCTGGGAGGTGATGCAGCAGAGAGTTAACTCAAAGAAGGCTTCTGGGACGAATTGATGGTGAGCCCAGTCAAAGCGGATGAGTAGAAGCCAGCCTGGTGAGAGAGTAAAGGAGTCCACAGGAGCAAAGGGGCTGAGGCTTGCAACAGCTTCATGGGTACAGAAGTGATGAACGCGGCGGGACGAATTGATGGTGAGCCCAGTCAAAGCGGATGAGTAGAAGCCAGCCTGGTGAGAGGGTAAAGGAGTCCACAGGAGCAAAGGGGCTGAGGCTTGCAACAGCTTCATGGGTACAGAAGTGATGAACGCGGCGGGTTATCATTAAAGGATCAAGTCTACAACTGACCAGGAAGGACCACTGTTGCACTTATCAAATCTTGGTATTTCATCGTGTTGGGGATCAGAACCCATGGGCGAAACCTTGTTTGCAGCATCTTTTTTCCTTTTCTTTCCCCTGTGGCTTCCAAAAGTGGTAACACTTTCCTGGTTGTTCCTCTGACTCAGCCTCTATATCTTGATCCTTCTTTTCTTTCTAAATATTGTACCCAGGTTCGGTGGTTGGCCTCTTCCTCTTCCTTCCCTCTCTATTCCTTCCCACAGTTTTCAATACCATCTAACTCTTTGCTTCACAAGTCTATTTCGCAAGTCTATGTATTAATTTGTATATTTATTCAATTCACAAGCTCCATATCTACTTTGATATCTGTATCTGAATTGCCCAATTTCATGTAACAAAGCTCTAAAATAGCAAAGACTTTTAAAGGACAGAAGCTCATGTATAACACATCTGTGGCTGATATGAAGGCCTCAATGTTATCTGAAACATCTGAAACTCAGCTTGCTCTGTTAGCTTTTAATAGATTTATATAATGCAATTCCATCCTCATGGCCCGAGAGAGAACACCTCATATTCTCCATAACTGTGTTCTTAGCTGTCGGTAACGGAGTGTGAAAGGCTCTCTAGCATGCTCAAGCATTGCAGACAGGTTTTTCCCTTTACCCTTCCCTCTGCCTTGCTAAACCATTAGATTACATTCCTAAGCTAGCCCTCAAGGTCTAGTTCCCTTATTTGGCCACTGATTCATTCCGGAGACCAATCACTAAAGTCAAACTATCAAAACACTAAGGTCCAGCAACTAAAATTCATTATCTAGCCACAAGGGCTAACCTGCCCAATCAGGGCTTGCCGATTCACCCTAACACAGATGCCAGACACCCCCTTTTCTGTTTAAAAACCCACTTCTGTGAAAAACACCTGCTGCCTGCTGTCTGCCTTTACCTGCTCAAGAGGCAATGCCCCTCTATGTTCCCCACTTGTCCCTTCAGGGTAATAAATCTCCTTTGTGCTGAGAATGTGATGTTACTAAGTTCTGAGCTAACTCTAAGGGGCCCCCTGCCCTACAAAGGGATGGTGAATGGAGCTGTTATAAATTACATTTCTCAAGAGCAGACTTGGAGATAAATATTTGCATGAAGGAAGTTAATTAGAATGTGTCACTGAGTCCAGCATCAGCAAGTGAATGAAGGAATTGGGATGAGTGGACAGAAGTTGATTATGATATATTGGAGCAAGACCTCAGCCAATCATATGAAGAAAAAAGAATGACAGCTAGATAGACCTCAAGGGTGTTCCCATGTCGGGAAAGGTGACTAGACCTTTTATCTTCGGGTTAGCTGATCATGAGAGGTATATTGCACCACCAAGGGACATAACTTTGAATTGGCTCTCCAGACAAAGATAATCTCTAAAAAGAGAGACATCTACTTAAGTGTCAGCCTTGAATACTCCCTGTAGCCAAAACAATGGAGTACTTGAGTCCTGAAGCTGAGAGAAGTCTGGGTGTTGAAAGACAGAATCCAGGACAGTCCACTTCTTGTGCCATAGATCCATGTGCTTGACTGTACATCTATTTAAAAAAAAAAGTCCCTTGAAGATTCAGGTGGGCTTCTTTTTCTCTTAAGCAAGCAAGCAAGCAAGCAAACAAACAAACAAAAAACAATTGGGGGCTAGAGAGATGGCTCAGTTGGCAAAGTGCCTACTATGAAAACTCTGAGACCTGAGTTTGAGTCCCCAGGTCCCACATGAAAAGTCAGGCACATGCCTATAACCCCAGCCTTGGGCAAGAGGACAGCAAGCCAGGCAGAGCCCTGAAGCTCAGTGGCTGACCAGCCTCATCAAACTGATAAACTTCAGATTCTGTGAATAACATTGTCTCAAAAGAGAAACGTGGTGAATGATATAGGAAAGACTCCCAACATCAATCTCTGCCCACCACACATGTGTGCACCCGTGCATACACCACCGCGCACATACAAAGGAATTAATAAAAAGTGAGTGGATTCATTTTGCCATTGCAGCTGGTCTCAAGGCCATAGCTGGTCCGTCCATCTCTTCCACTGCCCTCCATATGAGAAGACCTTGCTCTCAGCACCTACTCCCATCCAGGCAGGCTGCTTTCACAGTTCATCTTGTGGTCTAAGCACCTAGTCACAGCGCCCTTCTCAAACTGTGGCTGCAACATTTGTTCATCGAAATTGACAGGGGAGGATGAAAGCTGCATCAGAGTGTCACCGTGGTACCACATACGTCTTTCTCTGTCTCTGTTTAGATGCCAGCACTCTATTTTAACCTAATCATCATCAATCACCATAAAGACACTCAGAGTTACCAAGTAATAGCCATGACTTGAGATGTAATGAGTTGCTTGTTACAGCCTTTGGTGGAATCACTCCTCACACCCTCAGAGGAAGACCCCTAATGCCACAGACTCCCCCACAAGGATCACTGGCAGCAATCTTAGCCCACCTGTGCTCTCCTCTATTCTTTGGCTCCCAGACCCATCTAATGGGGCACCATTGAAGTCTTTAAAGTAGCAAAATGGAAATTCCAAAGTAGCAAAGGTGAGGCTATATCATAAGGAAGTATTTTAAACAGGAAGAATAGTATAGAGGCTGTTAGATTGTCCAGGCAGGAAATTATGTGGATCTAATAATGGGATATTATTAGAACCTGACATTTCCTTCAGCAGGAAAGCAAGCACTTGGCATCCAATTAGTGTTCCTGGGTACCTCGGGAGACATAGTGTAGGTTAGGAAAGACAGTTGTTAAGCTTTCTCTGCCTGAACTCACAGAAGCAAAACTATTACAGGACCATTCCAAAAATAACCCAGCCAAACTGGTGAGCTGTAGCTAAGCCACACATCAGCTTGATTGGCAGAGACGCAGACATCTCTGCATCAGTCCCAGCCAGTTCTCACCCCAAACCCTGAGCCCTGCTTTTCCTTCTTTGCCAGAATGCTTATCACATCTGTTAGGCATCCGAGGTATTTCCATGTAGACCGTCACCAGCTCTAGTATCAGATCTTGCGGAACAGAAAACGTGTCCTAGACTCTTTTGTTACCCCCGACAGTGCTCCTGACCCAAACAATAAACTCGATAAATGTCAAATGGTATTGAAAAATGTTATAAGTGAGATCCCAAAACTGTGTATCTGTGACCAACCATAACAACGATACTAATGATGACAGGTAACATTGATTGGAACAATCTTTGGGGCTAGGCACACTATTAAGGGATTTACATATATGTACCTAGTTATCCCGTCATGAACTCCTATGAGGAAGGTATTATTACTATCCCCACTCTGCACAGGGAGAAATGGCAACTCAAAGAGTTAAGTTGGTTTCCCAAGGCTACTACTGTATTCCCAAGTGGTAAATTCACCTTTATGAGAGAGGTGTGAATAGAAACCGAAGAGACAACTCAGTGGGTAAGAACACTTGGTGCACAAGCACTAGGACTTGAGTTTGGGTCCTAGAACCCCTATAAAATGTCAGGCATGGCTGCCCACATACCTGTGTTATAACCCTAACACTATTCGAAGAAAAGATGAAAGGATCCCCAGAGCTTGCTGTCCAGCCTGTCTAGCCAAAAATGGTGAGACTCAGCCTCCAGAGAATAAGACAGAAAGTGATAGAACAGGACGCCCAATGTCTTCTCTGACCTCTGCACACGTGTGCATAATGTACACATGCTTGTACACATATACTACACGCAAGTGCACACACACAAGGGGGGACTTTTTAACAAAAAAGAGAGAGACATAAGTGGGTGTCATAATTATGGCTCCCAAAAGGTGGTATCAATCTTTGCAAGATCTCAGAATTATTGGTGAGGTCAATGTCTATCAGCCACTTTCAGAAGATTACTAGGAACCAGCACGTCTTCCATCAAGAACATCTCACATCTTTTGCAGCTGTTCATGCCAAGCCAGCATCCCTGAAAACATTCTCCGTCAAGAGCTGCCTTATCTTCGCACCTCTAGCTGCTGCCCGGCCTCTAGCCATGTGCTCTTGGGGGAATTTCACAGATCTCTTTTTCTTAGGCATTTATTTTCAAAGATCCAAAGGTGCCATCGCAGCTTCTCTGCCATCCCTCCTCCACAGCTGCTGCCTGGTTCTTGCAGAGCTCCATTACTTCAACACCAGTTGAAATGCACTGGCCCTAGACATGGGAGACCTGGCTGCCTCCAATTACATGCAGGAGCAAGTGAAGCCCCAGAATCAGAAACCTTGCCCACCTGCCCTGCTTGCTGCCTGGCCTCTGGGTTCCTCTATTTACCCACCACTAGGACAGGTTTGTTCCCTCTGGCCTGGGCAATAAGTTAGAACCTGTTGTAAGTGCAGTGTTCATTTTACTCCCTCCAAGGCTCAGGAAATACCTCAGAAGAAGGGGGGAGGGAAAAACTGGGTCGTGGGAATGAGAGTAATGGTGTGGAAAGCTGACTTCCAGGCATGACATCGGGCTACTGCACTGTCAAGCTCATAGAAGCTGCAATTACCTACACAAGAGCTGCACAAGACTGGGCCTGCCAATGTAGGCTTATATTTTTTTAAAACCAAAACTTCCCACTTCATGCCAACATTCTTTTATGGGGTTAGGGAGATCTCACAAGCTTCCACTGGCCTCTAAGGATTTATACTCAGACAGTGGTTCCTGAGAGAGGGACCCAGATTTTCTTTAGTGATGTGGCCTCTCAACTGGTAATATAGCCACACCCCTTACCTATGATTTGTAACTGACCTTAATGAAATGTATTGGGTCATTAAAATAAAACGACATGAAAAAGGGGAACTCATAGGGAAGAGAAAGAAGCCAGTCAGCAGCAGTGGGTGAGAGACCAGAGGGGTCGCAGGGAATGCATGTGATCAAATTACTTTATATACAGATTTGAAAATGTCACAGTGAAACCATGCATAATTAATGTGCTCATTTAAAGAAGAAGCTGGAATCTAGACTACTACTGTTGGCCAATTGAGAGCACCTCCTCTTTCACATCCCTCCAGGGGGGGAGGATGCTTCAATAAATAGCAATGAGGTACACACATGGATATAAAGTGGTCATATGATTTAGTAAAAACTTAATTTTAAAATTGGACAAGTACTTGAATACATACTCCTCTGGAGAAGTCATGCGCCTGCCATGTGAAGGTTGCTTGGTAACCGAACATCAGGGTAATGCAAATCAAAACCACAAGGAGATGGCACCTAACATCTGTTAAAATAGCCACTATAAAAATAATAATAATTGATGTTGGCAATATGGAGAAAATGGAACCCCCTGTGCTACTGGTAAAAATATAAAATCCTACAGGATCTATAGAAAACAGTACCAAGGTCCTGTGGGAAGCCAAAAAGAGAACCTCACATAATCCATCAATTCTGTGTCCAAGCACTCATTGAAAAAAAAAATTCCAAGGCAAGACTTCAAAGAGGTATCTTACTCTCCTGTTCCTCATAGCATTATTTACAAGCTCAAAAAAATAAAAATGACCCAAAGGCCCATTAACGGATGAACGGATAAACAGCATGTGACAAGTCTATGCAATGAAAGGTATTCCACCCTAAGAGAAGGAAACCTGCTGTGTGAACAACAGAGGTGAGCCAGGAGAATGGTAGGGCAAATGAAAAACAGCCAGGCACAGGCCAATCAAAACTGTGTGATCCTACCCATGCAGGAGATGTCTAAACAGTCAGTTCTAGGTCTGGGCAAGAGCTAGGGCTGAAGGAATGAAGAACTGTTTAGTTGTACAAAAATTAAAAGCCTTGGAGATCTGCTGTAGAACCAGGTACTTACTGTTAGCTAGAATGGACACCTAAAACATAATAACTATAGTGGACACGTAAATAAGATCAAGTTCAGGACACATGTTTCCCACCAGTTTCTATTAAAGTGAAAATGTGAAATTAATTCAGTCAGCTGTAAGCACTAGTTTTTTAACCTAAATATAAGACAGGAATGAGAGGTGTGAGTTTATAGCCCAGGACATGTTTCACTCTGCCTCTCAAAATTTGCCTTGACCTGGGTGACTCTGCAGGGACACACGAATGTGTAAGAATTTAGGTTTATACAGATGTAAAAATTCATGAAGCTAAAACAAGATCAATGGGCTTTAATGTGAATGCCGTACTTGTGTTTTTCTGGGATTCCCGTCTCTCCAGTCGTGTGCCTCTGCATCTGTAGGTTTCTGGTGCTTTTTCTTTGGCTCTTTTTCTTGTTTGGCTGTTTTGTTATATTCTCTTATTTCATTTTATTATTATTCCTCAGCTAACTGTTTATTCTCTTAGAAGAGACAGAGAAGGTATAGGTCCAGACGAGAAGTGAAGTGGGAGAAACTGGGGTGAGTATAGGAAGAATCATAATCAAAATACACTGTATAAAAAAAAACTATTTTTAATAAAAGAAAAACGCAAATGAAAAAGATCAACAGAAAACTAAAAGCAAGCAGTCCTGGTTGACAAGCAAAGATATTTCAAACATTCTAATCAGGGCTGGCTTCCAGAGGCAGCTCACCTTTCTCTGAAACCTTCTGAAAGAACCTGACCTCATGGGCAGGACCAGTACAAACCTTTGCCTTCCTATCACACTAGGCTCCTTGAGAGTTCGATCCTGCCTGATGTATCAAGGCCTCTGTCCAGTGCCCAGCACAGTCATTGGCACACGATTGGCTGAATGGCAGGGATGGTGGCACCCTAATCATTTACCAGAAACCCAAGAAGTCAGGCTAAGGTTTCAGACCAGCCCACTCCAGTCAGCCAATACCAACAGGACACCTGCGGTATGCCTAGAATGAAGCCAACAAAAGCTGCTAAGAAAACAGATATGTTCTTAAGTTTCTCTCCTCAAAAGAAAAAACTCTCTGACAAGATGGCTTTCTTTAGAAGCTACAACTGGTGGTTTTTTAAATTCACATTTCACCCAGAGAGACTCATTAATATTATAGGACTTGCCTAAAGAAGCAGTGCGCAGACTTCAGCTCAAGCAGTTGCCAAAAAGAATTAGAGAAGACACCAATTGTAATGTTAAAACAGTATCTCATCACCATGGCAACCCTGCACATCATTAAAGAGGAGGTAGTTAGGACTGGCCGGAACCAGGGACCATGAAGCAGGGAGAGAAAGGACCAAGATGCAAAGCAGAAATGACTAATGATTGGGGCATATGCACAGAAAATAATCAAGCCCTCAGAGCTCAGTAATGTACACAGAAGGGGTGGGTCATGAGGATCACTCTTCTGTGAGTGGACTCAAACTAGGCCATGATATCTGTCCACTGCAGAATGCCTGGAACAGTAAACAAAGGACAGGAACAGAAAACTGGAATACATGCTTCCTGGTACTGTGGCTGCAGCTCCATTGGTAGACAGATTGCCTGGCATGCATGGAACAGCCCTGGTGTCTATCTCCAGCCCCCCATGGACATGATGAGGCATGCCTGCAATCCTAGGACTCTGGAGGTGGAGGAAGGAGGATCAGAAGTTCGAGGTCATCCTTGACTGTTGCACTATGGAAAGCTTCAGTTATTGACCTAAAGGACAAACACGGGTACAGGAAGACTGGGATTGCTGGTATGTGTTCACTCTGATAGAGAGTGCCAACTGTGCAGGACCCTGAATGTTCAGTATATTTACTTTTTATGCCTCAGTTGAAGAGGTGCCTTATGATATATAGGTGAACAATGAGGCAGGTTTAGCTAATCTCGATAGGAGGTCTTTGTAAAGCAACAGTCTTATGCTACAGTGATCCAGAAGGAGCAAACAGTGGTTGATAGTGTTTTCAGGCATTCATCAGCCATTCATAAACATTTGGACCAAAGGAAGGCTTTGCCAATTCCTTGAACCTGTCCTGGGGAAGGCGTTGCCACTCCCATGAGTCTGAGGCACTGGGTTGCTGACATGCTTATGCTTACATCAACAACACACATTTACCAGGACTTTCTCCACTCTCCATACTTGGTTACATAGAGAGTTTGATGCTAGCCAGGGCTACGTGGGATACTATCCCTTAAAAATGTGTATGCTATCTACTGTGGGTGCATCAGGACAGAGAAGTGAAAAGATGAGGGACACAGAGGCTCATAGCCAAGGCCGAGCATAGCAGAGAGTCTTACTACAACCAAGACAGCCCTCTTCCTGGAGCCCACATGAAATATAAGCTATCAGACCAGTCTGGGTCCTCAGGGCTTTAAGAGTTCTGTGACCTCAAGAAGTCTCCAGCATATGAACAGAGACAAAGCAGGATTTTGCACACAGCTCAAGGGAAGGAGACTTCCTGAGATATTTCAGCATTAATTATCACCCCTTTTCCAATTCAGGACCTTTCCTCCATCACCATGACAATGAACTTCTCAGAATAAAAAGGAGGACTCTTCATCAGAAGGGATGAGCAAAATGAACCTGCAAAGGTGACTTGCCCTTAGTTCAGAAGAATCCATTTGTTGAGTCTGCCCAGGGTGTCAGGAGAGTTGCTGAAACCAGAGAATCAGAATCAAAGACTCCCCAAATTCAACACAAGGAACTCTGCTAGGACACAGGTGCCCTCTCAGTGGACGTATAGATAGCTAAGGTGAAGCTCTGCATTCTGCACTCCCTAATAGCACAATTGGGTGGCTCAGAAATCTTTCTCTAAGCCTTCGCAACTTTGGGGGTGAGAATGCAAAAGGACATCATCAGACAATGAGCTTCTATAGAAATGAGAGAAGTACCATCCAGCCACATGGACACAGAGGCACTGTGCCTTCAGCAGAGCATCTAGGACAGCTCATCCCATTGCTGTCAGTGCCTCTGAGCCCACCAAAGATTCTTCAGCAAAGCAGAGCTGCTGCAGGAAGGAAGGCTAGGACCACTAATAAGGGCCTGAATTGGATGACCATACTTCACCTGATAATGGGATCCACAGAGTCCCACTTAGACGTGGACTATGAAAAAAGGGACAGTTCCCCTAAGCCTGGTCTTTGGGGCATCTGAGTAGTCCTGGGCAGGATGTCTGAAAATGAGGACACAGACAAGGGAGAAAGCTTACCATACTTGACACAGTTGAATCAGAGAGTGAAAACCTAGTGCAGACCTCAGGAGAGAAGAGAGCAGAGTCTACTACGGTAGGTCCAGGCTCAACAAAGGATTATAGTTGAAGACAGAAAAACAAGAGAAAAACCTGGTGTTTCAGGGCTCAGAGCTTTGACACAGTTTTCTGGAGATCAGTCAGGTCAACACATTCTTTAGCTGGGGAAGACAGACCAGAGATCACACAGACCTCTTAACAGTACTGCACTCATCCCCAAACAGGAGCTTCACAAAACCGATGAGGACCTGGTGAAACTTGGGATGGGAGCACTTTGCTATCCTGTGTGTAGACAGCAGCAGATTAAAGTAGGTTCCGCTTCTACTCTAAGCAGTCCCCCCGGGACCCAGGGATCATTCAGCCATGACTAGGTTGGCCCCTAGAGACAGAGCCCTTGGGGTATATTTTGACAGTGCAGATTTAAAGCAAGCAATCCAAGAGCAACGCAGCTGCAGACTTTAGCTTCTTCCTCTGCATCTCCCATTAGCCCACAGCCTCCTCTCTGGATAGCTTTTGGGGAGATATCTCAAGACTGGTATTTTTAAAATATCATTTTAATTGTTTGTTACTTGTTTACTTATTTTGTTGGGGAGGAGGTGTATTCACAAGTAGAGGTCAGAGGACCAGCAGGGGTTAGTTTTCTTCTTCCACCATCTGGATCCCCAGGCTCCAACTTACATAGTCAAACTCAGCAGCAAGCACCTTCACCCACGACAGAGCCACCTTGCAGGCCCGAGCTGGTATTTTTACAGGGCCCAAACCATTCCTGTGATGGTGACACACACATCACTGTATCCCTACTGTTGGATGACTTAGTGCCTGGGACTACAGGAAGTAGGAGAGAAAGCCTGAATTCAAGAGACTCAGAGCTCTAACCTCACTGGTGCACAAATAACCCTCTGAAGAGTCACTGTGGGTGTCCAGGAATGATGGGGTCTCTATCAGTTTTCTTGTTCTAAAACCCACCTCTCACAATGAACGGTGACAACGACTTCACACCTCAAGTCTAGGCAATCAGCAGCCCTGTAGTCAGTGTCCCAGAAGCGAGGCCAGTTCAGAGCTGCTGGATAGGATAACCAGCCCTGTAAACCTTCCATTGCTCTAGCCCTGGACAACAGGGAGGACCAGAAACAGGGATAGGTACTATCCAGGGAATGCCATATGTGCCAGAGGAGAGAATTTTATCCTGTTTTTCCTGGCAGGCCTTTTCCTGGTAGGAAATAAGGTATTTCTCCTCCCCTCAAAATGAAGAGAGCTCCTGGGAGAACTTATAAATTTAAAGGGCACTTTCAAAATGTAAAGACCGGCCAGGCAGTGGTGGCGCATGCCTTTAATCCCAGCACTTGAGAGGCAGAGGCAGGCAGATTTCTGAGTTCGAGGCCAGCCTGGTCTACAGAGTGAGTTCCAGGACAGTCATGGTTACACAGAGAAACCCTGTCTCGAAAAAAAAAAAAAAAAAAAAAGTAAAGACTGTGTTTGGCTCTGCAGTTAGACATGCACTCTGTCTACAGACTTCCTTCTATGTTTGTGTGAACTATGCTTGGAGAAACAAGATGCCATGAGGGGTCAGGAGGCAGAACCAGGAAAACAGGAATCAAGGTCATGGGAAATGGATCACCCCTTGCTGGAGCCACTCACCTAGCAGTGCTGGCCCAGCACAAAGACACTTTCAATAGAGATGTGAAGAAAACACCTGTCTTCCCCTTCTCCACCCTCACCGATCCTGTGTGGTGGTACAGACAGAAAGAGCAGACTCTGCCACCACCCCTCAGCCCAGCCTAGCTTCCGGGCTTCATCTCAAAGACACGCTGGCCCTGTCTCACCTGCACTGGGAAAACAGAAGAGCTTTAAATAGATGTGAGACCAGCATTTGCAAATGATCAGTGCTGAGTTCTTCATAAAGGCAACTGACAGAACTTTCTGGAAGGAGAGCGCACCATCCCTGACAGGGCTGTGACCCAGAGAGAAGAGCACAGCAAGAGTGTGTGTGTGTGTGGGGGGAGGGGGGGTTTACAGGGAAAAAAAGAACAACCTACCTCACCTTCCTATTGCAACTGTCCAGTAAACAAGTTACATTTTCATAGCCTTGTTAGCTCACAGGCTTTCTAAATCTGGAAGCAGGCAGGTGGGGCTAAGGAACTGTAGGCACAGCCAGAGCAGAGCTGCCCAACAGAGAATCAAAAGCCCCCTTTTTAAAGGCTAGTCATGGCCACAATGGGGAGGGGGACAGGAATGCCAGGCTCTGAACCTGGATTGAAGTGCAGGCAAGGAGAGACAGAAGCCTGATAAGTGCTGGGAGATTCTCTGTGACTGCTCGAAAGTTGAGTGACCTCTTGCTATGTGCCTTAGTGGTTGACCCAAAGACAAAGTTCAAGGACAAAAAAGAAAAAACTCAAGCGTAGTGGCATATGCCTTTAATATCAGCATATAGGAGGCAGGATTGGGCAGATCTTTGTGAGTTCAAGGCTAACCTGGCCTACATAGTGAGTTCCAGGTCAGCCAGAGCTACAGAGTGAGGCTCTATCTCAAAAACCAAAGAACGGCAATAAGAGATAGATCCAGATGTAAAAGATGGAAACCGTGGTCCCATTTCACTATGAAAAGACTCAAACCACATATTAAGACCATTTGCAGGGCAGGACATTGCTGCTGTTCCTTTCAAACATCTGTGCTTACAAACGTGGAACTTGTTGGCGCAACCTGCCAACTGGGCACCAGAGAGTAGAAAGCACCAGTCTATAATGCCGTCACGGGCTGCTTCCGAGAAATCCCACAATCCAAACTGGAAAAGCCCGTCAGCGGAGCCGCTTACTCATTAGTGTCTCCTCAGCATCCAGCAAGGATCAGTAGATCATAGTAGCTGCACGATGAACATTTCCTGAATGAACGGCTGAGTGAATAATAGGCTGGGTGGGTGGGTTGGAGGGAGGATAAGAATGAATGGCTGGGTAAGTGGGTGGGTGGGTGAATGAATGAGTAAATGCATGAATGAAACCTTTGGACAATAAGCATCTTTCCCCCATGGAATTCCCACTGTACCACTAGGTCCAAGCTACAGACTTCTCTCAAAGGAAAAGATATTTGTATTATGAAGTGTGTGGTCTTCAGCATGACAAAAGTAAACTGGGCCTCCATCACTGAGACAGAAACAGCTTCAAGAGTCCGCCCTCTAGTGTCCAAGTGCTAGACTGCACCATGGGTTCCACCTTTTACAATCAGGCTGCTTTTCAAGTGGGATCCCAGCGGTATCCCTCCCACAGACCTTGGTCTGTTGGGGGCTTTCTCCTATAATGAAATGGAGTCTGAGTTGCCTTCTTTTAAATCTGGATCTGCTAGGACAATGAAGGACATGCTTTAGGTGCTAGGCTAGAGGCAGCAGTACACTTGCTCCTGGAGCTCCTGGGACACTGGTCCTTAGATCTTGGCCATGCTGTGAAGAAGCCAATACCAACCAACGCCACTAGGAGAATCTGTGCAAGTGTTCCAGACACATCCCCAGGACAGTTCTGAACTGAGGTACAGCGCCTTGCCAACCATGTGAGTGAAATATCTTCAAAGTGCTCCTCTTAGCCCTAGCTGACATTATGTGGAGAAGAGGCAAACTAGTCCCGTCAACCCTGTCTAAATTGCAACTTTGTGGGGAAAATAAGTGAATGTTGTCATTTAACCACAAAATATCACAATAGGGCTGGAGAGATGGCTCAGCAGTTAAGAGCACCAACTGCTCTTCCAAGGGTCCTGAGTTCAAATCCCAGCAACCACATGATGGCTCACAACCATCCATAATGAGATCTGATGCCCTCTTCTGGGGTGTCTGAAGACAACTACAGTGTACTTGCTTATAATAAATAAAAAAAAATCACAATAATTGTGCAAAAGTATGTTGGGCTGTGATAGGAAGTCTGTTTTCTGGTAGAGCTAAGGTTTGAACCCTGCAGGTCCAAAAGGTTGTCCCAAGTAGAGGACAGCCTATAAGGGACAGCAGGCGTTTGCCGAAGCTCCTAGAATACAGCTTCCAACACATGCCTATGTGCCTCCATCGGTCTGTGACATTTGGTCACGTAAAAACGGGTCACACCCCCAATCCCCTCCTCAGGTAGAAGCGTGGTCATGCCCCCAAGCCCTGTCACAGGTAGAGACATGGCCATGCAGCCCCAAGCCATCCCCTCCCCATGTTAACGAGACACCTAAAGGCTTAGCCACGCCCCTTCCCAGTTAATATTTCTACCTCGCCCTCCCGGAGGTCGTGGGGTATGGTCTCACCCACGCCATTCTCCACAATGACAATAAATGCCTTAGAACTGTGGACTGTCTCTATTTATCTTGATCTGCCATGGGAAGCGAGGGATCTGGTCTTCCATTAAGGAGCCGCACACCTAAACAAAGGCATCTCAGCACTTCCAGACAGCTGCCATTCACTCAAGCCAAAGCAGCTAGCTTGCACCCAACCAGTCAACCGGGTCCCAGGGCAAGACGCCAGCAGTGCTCTGCAGCCCCATTTGTTCCCAGCGTCTGCGATGCCCAGAGCCTGGGAACTCCAGAGCTGGCTGTGGAGTTCCCCAGGAACGGTTCCTTCCCCCACCCATGGGAGGTGTCCTCGCGGCTTCACATAGCCCCCCACCCGGTGGACTGTGGGAGGACGCAAGGCCAAACTTCCTGTGTGTCCCGTCCCTCCCAGAGCCACAGCACCCGAGGTGGACACTCGGGACTTCTCATCACCCTGCACCTTTGTTCCCACAAAAGTAAATACTGATAACAACAAAAAATTAGCTCAAATAGATCAATCAGAAAAGGATAAATTCGCAATACTTATTAAACATCCTTAAAAATCCCTAATACCTTAAACTCAACATCCCATTTTGGGTGATTTAATCCTTGTAAAGAAAGCAAAAAAAAAAAAAAAATGTAATTTTAATGTTGTACATATGCACAGTGGAGTTTTATTCAGATGTAAATTAAACAATGGAATTAAGACATTTGTGAGAAACAGATGGAACTGGAGATTATCATGTTAATGAAAGTAAGCCAGGCTCCGAAAGACAGATATGGAGTATTTGTATATGTGAAGTCCAGACTTACGCTCTGTACTCATGTGTGTGAGTGGGAAGGAAGACGCCTAAGGTGGGGACACAATGGAAGATAATAAAATATATGTAGAATGAAAGCAGAAGAGGGGACTACCTGGTGGGTGGAGAGGGCTGATCAACGGAGGTAAGGGGACAGGGAGGGCAAAAGGGATGCTAACAGGAGCAAAGCATATGATGTTTATTATGAAAATAAAACATCACACTGAAACCTATTATTTATGACGGCAGCAGCCTGTAATTCCAGCTCCTCTGGACGCTGAGGCCTGAGGATGGCAAACAGAAGGCTTTCCAGAGCTCTGGAAGTGAGTTCAAGACCAGCCTATGAAACTCAAGAGTAAAAGTAAAAAGAGGTCTGGGGATCTGGCTTGGTGGCAAAGCACTTGCTGGGAGTGTGTATGAGTCTTAGTTCAAGCTCCTCTGCAGCAAAAATAATTATGTTAAAGACACGTAAGAGAAGCACTAGTTAGAAAGAAGGGGTCGGCAGGGAGACGAGGGGGTAATGGGAGATGAAGGTAATCATGATATATTGTATACATCTGAGAAATTTCCAAAAATAAAGTAAAATAAAAGCACTGAAGACCACCCACATATTTAATAGAGATTTGAGTAGTTCAATATCAAGTATGTCTTCCAGTCATCTCATGGATGCTTCCAGAGCAGGACTCTCACCAACAGCATCGGAATGTATTATATATCTACCCTTAGGCCCTGTCTGTGACTATAAGATGCCTTCTTAGGGGCTGCAGAGATGGCTCAGCAATTAAGAGCACTTGCTGTTCTCCCAGAGGACCCAAGTACTATTCCCAGAGCTCACATTAGAGATCATAGCTGCCTGTCACTCAGTTGTCAGGGGTCCAGCATCCTCCTGCAGACACATGACTATACTCACACAGATACATGCAGAGTGTAAATTAGAAGTTATTATTTTAAAAATACATCCTTAGTGAAAAGGTGAGCTGTGTCAAGGGTACACACAATTTCAGTCACAATAGAGAATTTCCCACAAGGCCTATGGTAATCTGTATTCCTATCAGTGATACAGGATTTGACATTTCTTCATACCTTTAACAAGTGTCCTTAGGCAAATATTTATTTTTCTATTTGTACTTCTTTTCTATAAATTTCCACCTTGTATACTTCATTCATCTTTCTGTCTTAGCTATTAGTCTTTTCCTCATCAATTTGTATCATTTGAGTGACTGTCCTTTTTATTGAAAATAGATTTTTTATACACTATGTTCTGATTATAGTTTCCCTCCTCCTATTCCTCCCAGTCCCTTCTCAACTCCCCCTCCCATCTGGACACACAGCCTTTCTGCCTTTTGTTAGAAAACAAGTAGGCACTTAAGACATAATAATAAAATAAAATAAGGTAAAACAAAAAAATCAGAATTGGACAAAACAAACAGAAGAAAAGAAGGCTTTCAAAGAAGCTCAAGAAATTCAGATAGACACAAAGACACACACATTTGCTCAGGAATCCCCTAAAAACACAAAACCGGAAGTCATCACATCCATGCAAGGGACCTATAAGATTCATTTTGTGTTGGCAATCTTCTGCCGGGCCTGGGGCCTACCCTATAGAGTGGTCTATTTGTATGACTGTACTTTGCTGGTCATATGGCTTTCAGGAATATTCTATAAGGGTTGTGCTGGCCCATATATAACAGTCACTAGTCATCCGTGAAGCTATCTGCATCTAACTAACTGAAATTAGATAAAACGTCAAATTCCTGTCTTCGGTCATACCAGCTTCACTTCAGATATCGGTAGATCCTTGTGGCTGGGGACACAGTGGCACTAATAGTGCAGAATAGCCAGTTCCTGGAGCGTGGGCGTCAGTGTGCATCTCTACCCACCACTTACCATCCATCTTTACGGTGCCTTGCAGCACAGCTAACTTGGAATTTTTATAGTACTTAAGGTTAGTAATCTTTTCTTTATGATTACTAAGTATGTCCTCCCTCATTAAGTCAGCCAACCCTATGCCAAGATTATTACTTTAAAGGTTAAAGTATTCTAAATTACATTCATTTGTTTGTTTATTGCCTTGGGAGGGGCACACACTCATGTGCCACAGTGTCAGTGTGGAGGTCAGAGGACAACTTGGGGGAGTCATTTCTTTCCTTCCATTAGACCTGGAGATAGAACTCAAGTCCCCAAGTTTAGTGGCAAATGTCCTTGAATGCTAAACTGTCTTATCAAACCCAAAGCTTCGAGTTGTACCACTGATATTTTACACTACGGCTCTTCCTTTAAAATTTTTAATATTTTTATTTTCTTTTTTCTTTTTCCATCTCCATGTGTATGGTGTGTGTGTTCATGCATGAGTATGTGTGTGTGTGTATGTGTGCGTGTGTGTGCACACGTGTGCTCATGTAGGAGTGCACATATATGTGTACATATGGAGGCCCAAGGTGGGTGTCAGGGATCATCTTCCAGCACTCTTCCACTTAATTCAGGGAAGCAGACCCTCTAAATCAAACCCAGAGCTCCTGCAGAAAATGCTTGGGAATGCTCTATTTCCAGACTTAAAATAGTTCTGTCTTCACCCATGGTCAGGGGAGCGTTCGGTTGCATTTCCAATGCCAGTGTCCCCTCTGATTGCAAACTTGAGGCATTGAATGCAAATACCAGTAAGAAAGAAGCATAAGGGGACACGAACAAAGGCAAAGGGACAAGGCTGTGATAGTGAGGTGCATTTTGAGAGCACATGGCTTGCACAGTACCACACATGTGCCACATCGATTCCCTGCACATTTCCTGCGTGGCTCTTTCACCCCAAGTCACCTGTGCTCAGCTGCAGCAACACAAAGATGACTTGCTGTCAGACCTGAAGTCCTTCATCACCATCACCCTCACATGCTTCCAGGACTTTTTTCCCCAGCTGATACCTGGGCATGTGCCCCGACCACACTCTGACTGAAGCCTCTACCCATGCAGCCATCCTGGATGCAGTTAGTTTGACATGAGGAAGGAAACCACAGCTGACTCCAATGGAAGACCTTGTTAGCAGTCCTCTCTCAGAGGGGACTTCTGGGGCCAAGAACAAAGGGAAAATGCCAGATTTCTTTTTCTTTTTCAGTTTCAGGATGGTGACAGCAGAGTTAACTAAGCCTAGGTCCCTAGGAAGTATGAAGCCATGAACCTTCTAGTGACTCCAGACCTGGAGGACTGGGCTGCTTCCACATTCAGACTGTGACGCCCTGGTTGTCCTGTGTATGGAACGGATGTAATACAGTGTGAGTTGCATGTCTTCCAGTTGAATACTGTCACTTGCCTCGTCCTTTGGTCTTTTCTCTTGTTACCTGGAGCCCTAAAGCAGCAATTGATAGGTCTCTATCTTCCCTCCACATCTCCAGCCCGATGTCATTCTCCCACTGAGACACTTGAGCCAAATCATACTAGTTCAGAAACCCCCACTGTGACCATGTAACCCATGACGTCTGAACCCAGCACACCTGGGTCACATCAACAGTGGTGGCCATGGCCCGGGAAAAAATGGCCCATACTCTGGAATAAGAAGGACCGGGGTTCGAATTCCCATTCACCACACCATGTACATACAATATGTCTCTTAGGGACTCTTGGATGTGCTATATAAACAGTTGTGAAGATTGGACGAAATGGGACCAGGCACGGATAAAGGACTAAACAATAATTACTTTCTTAAAGGAGAGTGGTGACCAAGTGCTAAGAGCATGAGATTCCAGAATAGTCCCAACTCTGCCATTGGCCATCCTCTAGCCCACATTCCTAGTAGCTCTTCCCCTGTCTCCACAGAGGTAACAAGGAACACTGCTAATTAACTGAATATTCTTTGTGCCATTTTTAAGAATTGAACCTGTTCGTGTGAGCGACTCATCTGAGAGTAATTCCCACACGAAACCCCAGCCATGCAGGCTCCTGTTTCATTGATTTGGAGTTCTCCAGGAGCCCTCTGTGAGCCTTTGGAGACTGGAGTAAGAACTGAGTTTGGGGTTTTTTCTCTGCCTCTTGAGCAGGCCTGGTAGATAATATCTGGGCCACTGTTTTCTGGTCCACTTAATGGGAATAATGGTTGGTGCCTTCGGTTGTTGCAAAAATCAATTGCATTCCTGCTGTCACATGCTGACCAGGGAGAGGCAAATCCCGTTGTCATTGTGATGATCTTTCTGGTCATCAGAATCCCTGGTCTTGGGCTAGCAAGTTGGATCAGTGGGTAAAGGCGCTTGCCCAACCTTGCTATCCTGGGTTTGATCTCTAAGACCTACGTAATTGAAGGAGAGAAGTAACTCCAAAAAGTTATCCTCTGCCCCCCACATGTGTACACCTGCACCAAATAATTAAATAAATAGATGTAATATTTAAAGTTAAAAAAGTAAAGAAGCCCTGGTCTTGTCGAACTACGGAAAGAGAACCAGCTACTTAGCAGAGACAGATGATAGAAACCCACACCCACACTTCAGCCAAACAAATTCACTTAGAGGTTACCCGAGGCTGGAAGGCCCCAGTTTGGGCAGCTTAGACCTCTCTTCTGTGCAATGGGGACTTGCTGATCCTGGCTCCACTGTCTCTCATTCTTTTCATAAGCTCTTGCCTCTTCCGCCATCCATAAACATGAAGACATTCTTTTGCAGATATTTAATATCAGAGCTGCCTGCCTGACCCCTGAGGAAGCCCAAGCTTCCTGCGTATGTCTGTGTTTAGCTCAGTGCAGCTTTCTGCTCTGCAGACAAGCCTGCATTCCCCTGATGTCCCTGGGATTGATTGCTCACACCAAAATCCGCTGCCTCAGGGATTTCCAGCCAGAAGTAAGCCTTCTTTTCATGAGCAATCACGAAGCAGCCTGGAGCAGGAAGGCGGGTGCCTGCATGCCTGGCTGGTCTCCATAGATAATGGATCATACAGGCCTCCCATTTCTCTGACCCTGTATAGTAACCCCTGGTAGGGAGTTGCCTGGGCCATCCCATGTACACAAATGGGAGACCCAAGGATGGGCACAGCACTGGATCTGTTCCTGTCCAAATCTGAATAAAAACTCTTGTGTCTGAGGAGCCTTGTATGGTAGAAAGAGCATGGCCAAGAGGGCCTACGTGGCTTTGACTTAAAGCCTAGGAAGAAAAGGTGAGCACACTCAGAGAAGTGGGTCAGGTGTTGACACGTCTACAAAAGGCCCTCTGTTCCCCTTCCTAGGGAGCCCATTCCTAGGCTTGCATCTCTGAGAGGCTGTGCATGGCTGAGGCTGGAGGCTGTTAGAGCAGACAATCATCTGTGCACATCTCTCCCTCAGAAGCTTCTATTCTACAGACACTGAGTTTGAGCCCACCATGTATGTACCTAGCCCTACATGCCAGAGCCTTGGGATTCAGGGGTGAATAGAGTCAACAACCCCACTGGGCTCTGCCAAGAGCCATCCAGGTGTTCAGGTTATACCCCAGGAAAGTAGGCTCCATTTGAACCTTTCCACTCACCAACCATGTGTCCTGGGTTCAAATTTAGACTCCATCCTCTCCGTGACGTGCTACATGTTAGCTACCCGCTTTGAGTTCTAATATCCCAACTATAATCTAGAAATGATAGCAGCAACGCTGAGCTCAGCCACAGGCATCATAATTAAATGAGTTAATTAACATTTAAAGGCAAGGGAGTTTTGCTCACAGATGTTCCTAGCAAGCCCTAAATAAACGGGCCATCTACTCTTAATCACGAATATCCTATCTTCCCAAGGACAAGCAAACTCTGTGTATGTCTTTTCATTTGTATGTCTTTGAACCAATCAAAATAATGGATACAGTCTGTATAAAAATGTAGTGGTAAGGAAGTATGTCATATTCTGTTATGTTATGATTTGAAGCCCAGCAGGGTCTCCCCAGGAAATTGTCACATCCTTGAAGAATCATATATGACAAGGAAGGGTAGGGACTTCTCAGCAAACCTTCTATACAACCATTGTCCAGTCAACTCCTAACTGGCTTGGGGGGGGGGGGGGTGATGGGTGGAATACAGAGTCTCTGTCTGTACTGTGTCCTCTAAGTTCCTCTGCCCATCTCTCCTGTAACCTAAGCTGCTCCCCATGCCCTCTGCTGAGATCTAACCAACAGGTCCTGAATTTTCTCTGACAACAGCAACCTCATAAAAGCACTCGAGAGTCTCAGCTGCCTCTGAGAGAAGGTAGGTCCTTGAAGAAACATCCACTTCACTCACTGTCTCCAAGATCCAGTTTACAAAAGAAGGAACAAGGCAGGCATTGCGCAGCCATCCGAGGCCAGAAAGTAGGACCGAACTCACAGATCATCATTGCAGTGGTACACGCCAGTCGGAGACATCTATGAGAAAACTGCACAGCAGCAAGGCCTAGGCCACACTCACACCAATCAAAGCAGAACTGTGAGGATGAGGACACATAACAGCAGCAGACAGTCAAGCTTGTATACCGCTGCATTAGAGCCAGGAGCCCCACCAACGGGACACCGAATGCCTGTTGGACGTTCCTTCACATCTGCTCTTAGCCAAGTTACACCCACAGAAGTTCTGGTGGAACTCACTGCAAGTTAGAAGCATTCAGAACCACCAGGTTACAGCAAGGAGCCCCTATCATGAAGACCACATTTTCCTGGGTGATTCACTCAGTAGGAGCACTTGCTGCACAAACATAAGAACCAGAGTTCAGATCCCCAGTACCCACATAAAAAGCCAGGTTTTCACGCCATATCTGCCTGCATGGGTCTATGGGATGAGGAAGGCAGGAAAGGAGGTCCTTAGACCAGCCAATGTAGCTAAAATGATGGAGTCTGGTTCAGTGAAAGATCCTGTCTCAAGGGAATAAAGCAGAAAGTGACAGGGAAAGACACTCTGATATCCTCTCTGATCTTCCCACACATATGCTGCGTGGGCATGCACACATATCACTTGTGTGGTGTGTGTGTGTGTCTGTGTGTGTGTGTGTCTGTGTGTCTGTGTGTGTCTGTGTGTGTCTGTGTGTGTGTACACATACATATAACTACAACTGTTTTGCTAGCAAGGTGGTGCATGCTTTTAATCCCAGCATTCATGGGAAGAGGCAGGAAAATCATGAGTTGGCAGCCTACTTAGCTTATATAGTAAGACCCTATCTCAAAAAACAAAACAAACTTGTCTTAATGTACAATCTTAATGTAAAAACTGTATCTACTCTTTAAGAAAAACCTAACAGTTTATTGTAATCAAAAAAATATGAGCTTTTCAATTGAAGCTACAACACATGGCTTATGAATCTGTAATCATCGATCCAGGATACGGAAGCATTGACAGTACAGGAGTTTTACCTGTGGCTTGACTTCTTTCACACGGGTGGAGTTAGACTCAAGCATGTGTCATGAATTACCAATATTTGCCCATTCGCAGAAATGTATTGGATTTGATTTTGCAGAAATAATTATGATATATAAAGAATCAGTCTGAATCAACAACATAATAAGCAGTCATCTTTAATACATAAGAATGTGTTTAGTCGTTGCTCAGAAACATTCCGTTAGTGCATGCCCTACAAGCTGAAAAAGACAGACGAGACGAGTGAGTATCTGCCATGTGCTAAAGACAATTTCCAGGATGCAACTTTGGCTTAAATCAGAAATTCCTGTTCTTACACTTTAAAAAAATAGGAACCCCTAAAATTCCATTATTCTGTAGCCTTTTCATTTACCATCCAGCTATCTATTTTAACAGTCTCAAAATAAGGACTCCCCTACTCCAATCCCCCTCCTAATGTCCTCCTAGAGGAGACCCTTAGCCCAGGTACAAAAAGTACTTTTTGAATAAGAAAAATGAAAACTTTACCAAGTCTATCCCAGCATCCTCAGTAAGGAAGCTCAGACTAATCTTACTGCCCTGTCCGGGAGACCTCCTCCTCAAGTCCTGCGTACCCCCAGAGCATCCAAGAGCATCGGCATCGGGCTTTTTCCAACAAGAAGGTGCAAGTGAGCCAAGGGCTTCTGAAGGCAGTGAGCGCCAGCCACCCACCCTTATCAGTTCTCCGTCCAACATTTAGAGTCAAAAAGCTGGCTGGAAAAGTGATAAGGAAACGTGATCGGCAGACAGAAAACTTCCGACGATGCTCTCCCCGACAGCTGACACCTGATTTCCCACCCACCCATCCTAGCAGGCCACTCTGTAGCACCCAGCCACCCACCCCCGGGTCTCGCTGGCTCTTCTGCTCTGCCCTGGCCACTCCCAGTCTCTCCTTCTGACAATTGGAGAGGTGCCTCTGTTTCCAGAGACAGAAACAGAAACTCCAACTCGAAAACCCGAAAAAAAAAAAAAAAAGAAACAGAAGCTCCCAGACTTGGACAGCTCTGGGAAGTAGTGGATTCTTCGAAATTTTGTTTAAATATATACTTTTCAATTGAAAGTAAAAAATGACTTTCAGGTTACAAATGAATGTTAAGTAAGCGGGCAAAGATTTTTACCAGAGGGCTCCTGCAGGTCTGAGGCTGGGGGCCTGGTGAGTCCTGCTCCTCCCCAAGGTCTGCTGCTAAGCCAACACCCACATGCCATTCATAAAGTCCCTACAGGAAGTCTCCTCCTCCCACCAGGATTGGTCCTCCAGAGAGGCTGGCCTCAGTCCAGGACCCATCAAACAGCAAATCTGCTCCGGCTGGATGTGTCCGCCCTGATGCACAGCCTTTGGGGGATTATGCAAGGGCGGAGCTCTGGTCTAACGGTGAGTGGGTGCTCATGTAACCAGCTCACTGCCTCATCATGTCAGGTTTTGCTAATACTTCACCTTCCATACTGATTCAGAAACAGAGCCTCGGTAAACCAAAAGAACTCGGAACAGCCGCCATCACTGAGACCTTGACATCATTCCGTTTACAACAATGAAATCAAGGGCGAATGTTCCAAAGCTCAACAATGGGAAGGCATCAACTTTATCAAATCTGCTTACCGTTTCTTGATTTATGTGTAACTGAAAATCATGCATCCGCTTGAGCCTCAGTTTCCTGGCCCGTGAAATAATGTTCAGTTGACTTTGGTATCTATGAGAGATTGGTTGGTTCTACGAGCCCTGAAAAAACCAAAATCTGCAGATACCCAAGTCTCTTACACAAAGTGATGTAGTGTTTTTCATATGACTTTCATATATTCCTCTGTGTACATAAATAATCTCTACAGGGCTTTTAATACCCAACACAATGTATGACTATACTGGATTTGAGAATAGAGAGATGGCTCAGCACTAAGAACATTTGGTGTTCTTCCAGAAGACCTGGATTTGGTTCTCAGCACCTACTGGCAGCTCACAACCATCTGTAACTCTAGTGCCAGGAAATCTGACACATGTCCTCCGTGGGCACCTGCATACTTGTGCATATACCCACATGCAGACATATACACATACACATAATTAAAAATAATAAGAACTACAGAGTCAACTAACCTGGACCCATGGGGGCTCACAGAGACTGAACCACCAACCTAAGAGCATGGAGATGCTGGACCTAGGCCCTCTAAACATTTGTAGCAGATGTGCAGCTTGGTCTTCATGTGGGTCCTCTAACAATCAAAGTTGGGGCTGTCTCTAACTCTGTTGCCTGCCATTGGATCCCCTTCCCCTAGCTGGACTTCCTGGTCAGGCCTCAGTGGGAGAGGGTGTGCTTAGTCCTACTTCAACTTGATGTCCCAGATTGGGGTGATACCCAAGGGGGGCTTCCCCTTCTCAAAGGAGAAGGGGAGTGAGTAACAGAAGGAGGGATTTGTGAGGGTGGGGCTGTGAGGAGATGTGGGAAGGGCTGTGATTAGGACGAAGATTAGGATCTGTATAAGTGAATAAATAAATAAATAAATGAAAAAATAATAAAACCAAATTATACTGAACTGCTTAACAACTGACCAAAAAAAAAATACATCTACACACATTCAGTCCAGACACGATTTTCCCCCAAGTTTCCACCCTCCTCCATAATTTAATCTACAAACATGGAACTTGCAGACACAGATGACTAAGTCCCAGGATTATGTGAGAATCTCCATAGAAAAACGGATCAAAAGCACCAAGTTAAAATTCATCATGGCTACTTCTAGGCTCAATCACTTTTAACGGGTCTCTGGACCTTTCCAACTTTCTTGTTCTAAAGAAATAGAGGTTCTAAAAGCTATGCCAAAGGTTGTTCTGGGGATTGAAATGCACTGAGGTCTTTGTGCTTGAATTGGCCTGGACTTAAATCATCCAGGGGCTCTGTGAGATTCTATGACTCTCTGACCATCCCACATATCTGTGGCACACCTGTGACAACCTAAACCCACAGGACAATGAGAAGCTCATTCCATCCGAGTGACCAAAAACCACTTAGTGCAGAGAATTTAACAGACACACAGCTGACATCATTAATAAGATAATTCCTCTATAGACAGTGGCCTTGGCACAGGACCTACCACACGACTTTAACAAATGTTCTAAAAACTATAGTACTTTGAACCATGTTCACAATTGCCTAAGGTTCACACTAGCCCAGTTATGTGAACGAGCCTTTGCCCTGGTTGCCATCTGTACAGGGGGCACCAACTATGCATCTGTTGTGGGCAGCTCCCCAAGTAGGACCAAGAACTAACAGAGTTCCCACCCTCTAACTTGAAGGAAAGAAGATCCAATGAGAGATGCAGGATCGAGGCCTCTGCTCCATGAACAATCAAAGGCAGCCCCTGGACTTGAAGTGCTTTGAGGTACAAGGAGTTCAGCCCAATCAAAGATGGGAGGAACCTGACTTACAGTTCAAGAGGTGGTCTAAGCCCACCCTCAACCCCCTAATGCCAGCCTCTGGGCGAAGCGGGCTCTGGGCAGTGTTAAGACCTAAGGTCTAGCCTCCTTTTCTTCCAGATGAGAAAGCAGAGCCAGGATTAAAGTGTGGTCAGTTCTGAAGGATGCAGGCCTGTATCTGATCCTTGATCCAAGCAGAGAATGAAGCATTTGCAGAGAGGAGGAAGGGGGCTTCTTCTTACCAGCAGGAGTGGGGAAAGCAGTTACCTGACTGGAAGATGTCAAGCTTCGGGGCTCTCTCACCACCTGTCAGAGCCCCAAAGCATGAGAAGAGAAAACACAGTGGTTCACCTCTCCTTCACAGAAAACAGTTTTCCTGTCTCTTTTGAGACTCCCACAGTTTTTGCCACAACCCTGGTGGAGTGTCTCTAAATACATGAAAACTCACAACTACTCAAAACTCCGAAGTGTCTTCAAAGATGGCTCCTACTTTGCCTCCATGACTGAAAGGAAATGCTTTAGCAGGTAAGAGCTCATCGCAAAGGCCCCTCTTGTCACTTTGCTCCTTTGGCACACATACACACAAAGCTCACATTTCAGTATCTAAAGTAAGTTGCTCAACGTGTATATTTCTTATAGTCATCCTATTGAGTTCATTTTCATTCAATGTAATCCATCTGACAAACACTGAAGAGACCAGGGACACTGTAAATAGTGAACACAGAAGGAAGAAGTCAGTCTCCCTGGCCAAGGTTATGAGAAGCTCATGGGTAATAGTGACTTGTAAGGCTTTTTGAAGGGAAGAAATGTCCATGGCCTTCAGAGGAGATCGAGTGACTTTTAGCCCCTGTCTGGGGCAGAGAGACAGGACGTGAGGCAGAGCCATGCAAAGGTGTGGAGGTTTCAAGTTGGAGACGGCAAGCAGTCCAGTTTGCCGATGGGTGTGTGAATGAAGGTCAGGGTGTAAGGCGAGACCAGTCAGGATGCCTGGGATGCTACATTCATTCATTTGTGTCCTGCCTGGTAAGCAAAAGGAAGCTCTAAAAAAAGCCATATTTGAGTCAACATGAAGAGGGAGGCTTAGGAACCGACAACCATGGAAAGACCTGGAAGGTGGCTGTTTTCCGTGCACAGGAGATGTGCAGAGACTCAGCACTGTGTCAGGGAGGACATGTCTCTTCTCTAACTGAATGCTAAAGTTGACACATTCTTAGAGATAGGCAAATAAATATGTTGGAAATGCATGCCACACAAGCACACACACCTGAGTTCCAGGACAGGAAGGGATCCTGTCTCTACATGAGACAGGCAGCTGCTGACAGTACAACACTGATATTTGACCTCTGACCTCAAAATTCATACGTGCTTGTACACCCAAGAGCATATGAAACACATATACCTTTAAACACACACACATACATGCACACCAAATAAATCATGACACTTTGATATTCAGGCAACATCTGCATGCCATTTGCTGAGCTCAGCTCAACCCTTCCTTCCAGGTAGCAAGGGTCATAGCAATACAAAAAGCATGTCCTGGAGGACAAGCCTCATCCTTCTCCAGTCCAGGGGCTCTGCTGTCAGTAGCCAAGGAGAGTCAATCAGCATGGTCTCTTGGGTGTAGCTAGACTGCTCCTGTTTCTATCAGAGAGACAAAACGCATGCATGAGCTCATCCCAAGACACTCATAGGATCCCGGCTCAGTGCAGCCCTTTTGCTCGCCACTCAAATCTCTACGATACTGAGCCTGTCCCCGACACTCCTTCCAAAATTCTTTCCAACTCACTTTTCAGGGCTAAGTGACAAGACAATGTGTTGCTATCTTCTGATTATGGCTGGGTTCATTGTCTTTGGACTTTTGTTCCTAAAAATACCACCAGAACATGAACAGGGTTCTATAGCCAAGGAAATCTAGATTGCTTTCACTACTGCTGGCCCCCGGCCTCACTGGTCCCTTCTCATTGGTTCATTCATTCTATGGTCCCAGGAATGTGCTCCCCTCCAGCCCTCCACATACATATATCTTTGTGATTTTTACTAAAATACACTCTAAATACACTAAAGCCAAAGTAATATTTGACTTAAATGTTACCACATCTGATACAAATTACTTTCCAGAAGCCTGTTTGTCTCAGGGTAGCACTGTCCTCAATACATAACAGGAAACAGACGGAGAGAGGTTAGAAAAGCTGCCCAAGGCTTCACAGTTCCTCAGAGTCAGAACCTATATGCACTTCCATTTGATTTCTCTCTGTCACCCACTCTTTCCACGCATGAGATAGTGAATTAGTGTAGTACTCGACTCCCACAAACATCCCAAGTCACACATGCCATTTCCTGTTCAGATTAGCCCCACATTGAAGAACAGTTTAAACATGGAGATAGCTTGAAGGTTAAGCAAAATAATTATCAAGGTGCTAATCCATGTCCCACCCATCTTTCATGAACACCTTGTCCCAAAAGTGACCCTGAAGCTCCCCAAGGCGCTTTCTCTTTCATTGCATTGCCTGACTCTTCTCCGGTTATGAACTCCCAGCCTGCCAGTTCTCGGCTGGGCAGTCTGTCACAATAGCTTGCATCTCACATAATCCTTTCCTGTCGACTGCTTCCACCCAAGCCTGTCTGTTTGCCTACTATTGAGTTCCTTCTGAGCAATGTCAAAAGTGCCCTCAGCAGTAAAAACCCCATTCCCTAAAGCTTGCAGCATGTTTGAGGCACATTAAGCTATAGAAAGGACTGAATTGGGACAGGCAAAGGGACAGAAATGACTGAGCACTGAGCCCCTTATAGCAGGTGCCACTGCCTGCCCCCTATATCCTGGGGCTCTGACTAGCAGGCTCCTCCCTGTCCTCCATCTAGCTGAGCTCAGCTCATCCCATTTAATGAGCTCAGGAATGCAACCAGTTGAGACACCCAGTGTTTGCTTTGGCATCTTTGAGCTGAACTGTGGCCGAGGCCCTGTTCATCCACCTGCAGGATCACACAGCTCAGCCCTTGGATAGCATCCACGGGCAATGGGAAGGCAACACCCAGAGAAGGGCTCAAACCTGTTGAATATGCTCTGAAATATAATAAGTAGCCACTGGGCCTGGCCTGTGGAGCTGCTGTAGACTAGCATCTGGGCCAAGCTGTTCTCAGCCTGACTGTGCTTAACCTCAAGAACTGGAGGCATCAGGATGAAGGAAGCTACTCCCTTCTCTGAGTGCCACTAGACCCTAAGGGCTGTGAACTACCTCCTACTGAAGTCCACATGCTAATCTGAGGTTTGATTAGAAAGCACTGGCTAAGCATGTACTGGGCTGTGGGCTGAAACTAAGGCTGTCCAACTGGGGTGTAAGGGAGTCAAAAGAGGCATAGAATGGAGCCAGACTTCTTTAACACAACCCAGCTTCTGGTTATGATTTCATACTAAGACTTTAAGGATAAAAGAAATAGGAAGAAAAAAATGTGACACCAGGATGGTTTTAGAAAACCTGGTTTGCAACTAAATCAAGAGCCTAGAGACAGGGAAGCTACCTGTGTTTAGAAGCAACAGGATTCATAAGGCACCCTGGCAGGTGAGCGGCCGCGCTAGAGAGGTAGATGAGAAGGGTCTGAAAAGCCAATCAAAGAGGGATGGTCCTTCTTCTGGAAGCTGTGGTCTATGGAGGGCATGGACTCACACTGTGCATGTGACCTGAGTTTATTCTGTCTCCCAACTAGGACATAAAGTCTGAGAGTTTTGTCTGTTTATTCATTCCTGCTTCTAAAGTGCCTAGAGCAGAAACTGTGATTATGGAAGCTCACTCGACATTGATGAATAATGAATAAGAAGAAGAACAACTTCCCAGCTAGAGAGTGGCGGGCTGTTAACGAGTTCTGTTTTTGTGAATATAGAACCTGGTGTCAATACCCTTAAAATCTTAAGAAAAACAATTACACACCCCTTTCTTCTTGCCCTCCAGCAAGCCAACCTCCAATAAGCCTATTATCCCAGGGAAATTGTCTCTGCCTTTGCAATTTCCAAGTTAACCTGACCCAGCACACTACAAACCTCAATCTCATGCAAGGTGATGAAAACTAAACAGAAACCGACCAGAAGGGTAGCCATCATGGGGGCAGAGTTCAAGTCTCAGATCTGTTCTGGATTCTCCTAAAGAAAGGGACAAAACCAAGGCTGAGAAGCTGCCTTCGGAAGCTGCCATGAGGACCAGCCCCTACTCAGACCCATTCCTAAGCTGGGTACCTTTGACTCATGGGGACAGTCAGAATTCTATGTAGACCTACCTCTCTCCATCTTGCCCTGGAAGCCACAGTGGCTCACCTGGCCTCCCCTGATTGACAGCCAGTTTATACAGGCTGATCCTCTGGTTCCTTTCCCCTGTCTCATCCGTAACACCTTTGCATGGCGCTGAGGCTCTAGCCACACCGGGACAATTGGTGATACAGATATACCCCACGTTCCCTTCCCCATCCCTTTGCCCATTTCAGTTCTAGCTTAAGAAAAAAGTCCTCTCCCATGTTAAACACCTGTGAATTCTAAATATATGTGACTGCAGCTTAGTTACATATTGAAATCCTAACTTTCAAGACAGTGCTATGGAGAAAAGATCAAGGGGGGGTAGGGTTAGGTAATAATTAGATTGTTATTCGTATATAAGGGGCTCCAGAGACCAGTCTTGTACCTTCTACCTGGTAAATCACAGCAAAATGCACCATCTATGAGGAAGAAGGCCAACACCCTGATCTTGAAGCTCCCAACTCCTAGAACTGTGAAAAATAAACTACTCTTATGTATAAACCACATGATTTGTGCTATTTTGTACTAATGGTGGAATGGACTAAGACAGGACTTTTGCCAAGGATACAGTATTTACCTCTCCATGCCCAAACCTTCCTGTCCATAAGGAAGTAGCAGCAGGTAAGGGAAGCATTCTTAAGACAATGGGATACTGAAGTAAAAATCTTCAGAGATGCCACACCACCACAAATTCCAGAGCTGGGGTGCGCGTATGCCATATTTCATGGTGCATCTAAAAAGCATTAAAGAGAAGGGCCTTCCCAAAGTCACCCACCAGGTCAATGACAGCTGGAAAAAAGATTTCTCCTTGTGGCTCTCAAATTTAGGACTGGATCCTCTGTGCCATATTCTTGCGGAAGAATCCAACTAAGGCCAGCTCCTACCAGGATTGCTCTCCAAATCTGCAAAGAAAAACAAGTCCTGGCATTGCATCCATTTCCACGAGCCCAGCAAAACCCTAAAATAGAAAGTATCAGCCCTTTCCACGTTCGGGTGTCATGTGACTTTGAAAGTCCATATGTGACCAGACTTTCATATGTGATGTCCATATGTGAACGGACATCAGTTCCATAAGCAATTATCTAGACAAGTTAGTCCCGGGGGAGTTTTGCTGTAATGATAACCATCAAAATATTGCCACATTTGTATACCTTCTTTCTCTAAGTCTTGGTTAAGGAGAACCAGGACGTTTTAGCAGAGAGTGGAGATTAGAACTCCAGATATGTGGTCCCATATTCAGTTAGGGAGAGATAGCTCAAAGGGATCTTATTTAAATATGCAGACACTTTCTATAATGCTTTCCCCCACAACAATGGGACTGTGAGGGATGTCACAGACCAAGGAAGAGCCTGGGAGGGAACATGGGCTTATGTTTCTACGTAGAGAGAACCATGTCAGCCCCTTCATGTCCTCTCTGCATTGTCTTGTCCCCAGCTGCTGGGGACACCTCAGAGTTGCCCAGGAGAGGGGGCCTTTCCTGGAGAGAGCAGAGCTCCAAACCTATCTGTGTACAAACAAAAGCATTTCAGGTGGGCATCATAAAGGCACAGTGGAAAAAAGAAAAGTAAGGTTCAGCTCAGGCCCCGGACAGCCACGCAGCCCATGCTATGCCAACAAGGTGTGGGAGTGGGAATCAGCCCAGAGTCTTCTCAGCACAGCTTCAAAGGGTTTTGCAAACTGGAGAATGGATTTTAAAGTTCCTGTTTTTTTGATCTTGCAATCTCCATGCTTGGTATCCCCTCCCAAAGAAAGAGCAGAAAAGGAAAAAGGACACGCACAGACACTTCTTTCAGCATTACATGTCATTACCGAAGAGCTGAAATTACCAAAATGGTCCCTGGAAAAATCAGTTGAATAGACTCTGCATCTTCCATCCTGTAAAGGGAGATAATTGGTCCAATTAGCTGCCTAGTGCAGTGATTTGAAACCATCCACAAACCCTTTGTAACTCATCCTTCTCTAGAGGAAGAGTCTGTGATCCACACCCCACCCCCTAAGCGAGTTGAGCATGTCTGGCTGCCTTGAAGGACAGGATGAGCTGGAAGTGACCTAACAGTGTTTACAGCCACCACATCTATCCCACGAGCTTCCAGAATACACACTGGAGAGATGCACAGTTTCTGCTGCTCACTTGGGCTACTCTATGACTTTGAGTCGCCATGTCAGGGGCTACTATCTGGGGACCATGTGGAGAGAGTAATGCCTGAAGAACCCCAGCTATGTGAGTCTCCCTAGTCCAGGGACACATAGGAACCCTAGCTCTGGCTTCTATCTGACTGCAGCCCTTAAGAGACCCTGAAGGAGAACTGCCCAGCCATGCCCAGGCAACACATGACATAGCAAAGACATTATCGCTGTTGGTCACGGAAGAGTTAACTCAGTGCTTATCATCTGAGCATGAAGACTTGAGTTTAATACTCAGAACCCACATAAAAAGCCAGACGTGGAGATGTACTTATAATCCCAGTGCCTGAGTAGTAGAGATAAGAGGGTCCCTGGGGCTCCCGGGTCTGAGAACCTGGCTAAAAACTTCGATCCCAGGTGACAGTGAGAGATTCTGCCTCAAAAATTAAGATAGGCGGCTCTTGAAGAACAACACCAGAAGTTAACCTCTGACCTCTGAACATGCACATGCATGCATGCACATACAAATGAGAGAGAGTGAGAGAGAGAATAAAATTATTTTTGTTGGTTTAAAACACTATATTGGGGGTGGGTAGTCACACCCACCCTCCCAGTGAATAGCTATCCAAGAGACAGGGGTACAAAAGGGGAGTGGTCCAAACTGGAGTCTGAACTCAGGCCCTCAGTGTGGGACTGTTCCTCTGTCACACATACTGACTGGTAAACAGAGGGAAGGTGTCAATATGTTGTGGGGCTTCCTCTGGCCCTTAATATGAGTTTCCCAGAATGTTGACATTTTGCACCAACAAGCATGCACAGCCCACTGCACCCAAAACGCTGCTGCTGCAGTAGGAGAGGGAAATGTTTGGCACCCACAGAATCTCTCCACTCCTTACCCCTTGGCTTTTGTTCCCCTTGTGTCCTCTTTAGAAAACGTGTATTGTTCAGTTCCCCCTGGTGGCCTTGCCTTGGGCCTCATCCCCTCCGGTGGGCAACCTCAATCCCTTCTAACATCCAATCAAAAGACACTGTGGGGTGAGCTCTGTCCCCATTAGCAAGGTACACACCTTTCAATGTCTCCCAATGCCTTCTGGTGCAACATCCAGCCAGCTTGTACACAATTCAATTTACAGTCGCTGACTTTAGGCATCAACCGTCAGGTTCCTCACTGTGGAAGTAAATTAGTCTCTTCCAGGCCCTGATACTCCCTGCTGGGCCCTGAGATCTCATTCTCCCCTCTCTCCCACAGTGTTCGGTCCTCACTGCAACATTATTACTGCTGAAAGGGTACAACTGAGGGGAAACCTGTGCTATGAAGCAGCTGTGGTCTCCTCTAATTCTTACCTGCCAGCACCTGGCCCTTAACAGACTCCAGCCATGGGCAGCTCACCGCTGCCTGTAATTGGCTAGTGATATTGACAGCACCTCCTTTTTTCCCACTTGCAGCTCCAGCAGGGCTACATCTAAGATGTGGGCATCAGAGCCCCCCTCTCTTTCACACACACACACACACACACACACACACACACACACACACACACACACACACACACTCCCCATTAGTGTCCATCAGTTTATGGCACACACGACCCTCCTCTTGGTCAGAGAGCATAAATGCTCATTTAGTTCACCCTACAAACAGCTGAAGTTGACCTTTGAAATAATTGTGTAACACAGACAGATATTAGACCGGTATGTCGGAAGTAGTTTAGCTGTGTCTCAGAATTCAGAACAAGGTTACACTCACAGGGTAATGTGTAGAATGAAGAACATTCAGGAAGCAATACTCTATAATGGGCTGAAATGTGCCCTTAAAAATTCCCAAGTTATATTCACATACATATTCACATATGTGCAATAACAATTAATTAAAAAAAAAAAAAGAGGCCATGAATTTGAAAGAGACTGGGTAGAGTATATGGGAAGATATGGTGGAAGGAAAAGGAAGGGAGAAGAAAAGTAATTACATTATAATCTCAAAAAAATTCCAGTACCTAATGAACGCCCTTAGGAGTAAAAGAGGGAGGCTTGAGATGTGTCGGCAGCCACCAGGAGCCAGGAGAGAAGCCAGGTTTGGTTTCTCTGTGGGATCCTCTGAGAGGGCACCACTATAAGGACCTCTTGAGTTTGAGCCTCTGCCCTTCAGAGCTATGGAGAAATAACGATTCTCTTGTTGGAAACGGCCTGCTTTGTGGTCACTTGTTAACCTCAGCCTCAGGAGAGGAATACAGGCCTGGAAGGAGCGTGGGAAGAGGTAAAATTGTTTCCTCTTGAGGGCTATGTGGACAAGAAGCAAAAGAGAGAGGGCCTGAACACGGTCTTCCCGGCTTGATAAAAACCTTACTCTGTTATCATCTGGGAATCGAAGTAGATGGACTGACTGCCCTAGACCCTCACAAGGTCAGGCTCAATAACATTCTCTCATAGAAGGAGTGGGGGAGGGGCGCCCGGTCCTCACCTTAGATCCCAGCCACTCACTCCATTTTGCACACCAACAGCCATAAATAACCATGCCCCAAAGGATGCAATGCTAGAGAATATGGGATTGTCACACATGCTGTGGTGCAACTTCCCACTGATGTAGCTATTTGGGGATCACCCACACTCCTAGAAGTAACCCCTCACCCATGAGCCTGTAAGTAAGTCTGGCAAAGTCCTTAGTTCACCGAACTAGACTTGGACAGAATCCCTTTGTTTTGTCTTCTCTCTTCTCTCTTCTCTGTTCTGGATGAACAGACATTGAGTTGTGGCTCTGTGAGAAGAAAAGGCAAGCATCACAACAGGACCCCTGTGGAGTGCCACAGGATAGAGTCAGACTGGGGCCAGCCTGGGAGAAGACCTTGCCCATGAACTGCTCCTGAGCCATTCAACTTACTCTTCTCTCCAACTGCTCCATAACGCCTTGTAAAAATTAGGGCCTGAGATCTCTCCACGGGAGGAATGGAGGAAAAGCTTTGAAGAGCAAAGGGGGAACAGAGTCCTTCTCGCCTGAGACCAGGGAAATTGGTACATGGGTGTTGTGGGGACAACTTGGTCTTGTAAGGTGGGGCCCACTGAGGTCATTGGTCCAAAGCAGAAGAAAGAGGGCTCTGTGGTGTAAAACCATGGCAGGAGCAAGGGCAGGCTTGCACCTCACAGTTCTCCGGGGAACTAAGAGCAAAGGCAGAAGAGCATTTTTTCTCATTTTAATTTGAGCAGTTCAAGAGAGTGTGACCTTACTCTGCAATCACAGGCTGCTGGAGCCTGAGGCATTCCAGATAGGTGTGTACACCTGCAAAGTTTCCCCAAATAGGTAAGAAATTAACACCTCTAAAATAGCTGTGTGACAGTCAGCATAGGGCTGCAGCCTGGTGCTGGGGCAACCACTGGCTTCTTCCCTTCTCCATGAGCCTTTCCATCTGGCCCTCTTCACCACCTGACACATTCTTCCCCATGCCCTGCAATCCTGTCTGTTTTTCTTTCTGCTTCTGCCCTGTCCTGTCTTCTAGACTTTTCCCTGTCCTCCCCCTCCCTCCCCCTCCCTCCACTTTCTTCTCCTTGACTGAGACCCTAAGCCCACAATTGTGTTTCTCAAGGTCCTGAAGCAACCGGGAGTCCCTTCAGGAACCCCTTCCAAGTCTTCTCATCTGCTCTGAGGAAATGTGGCTGCCAGCCTTGTCTGGCTTCTGGCTGAGGAACGGTGTGCTTCCTGATATCATCAGAAAACCTCAGGATCTTAGGCTGTGAGGGAGGAGGGGAGTTCCCTGCTAGAAGAACTCTTCTTACTTTAAACACATGCCATCTTTTTCATGCAGCAAATAACCCTGGCTAGTGTATAGAATGCCTACTGGATGCCAGCTCACGGGTATAATAAACATTCTAGTGCCCTTGGGCAGAAGGTATGTGTGGGTGCAATCCGGACAATTTATCTAAGGAGAGGGTGACCATACAATTCATTGTCCATTCTAGGACATATCTGAGAGCACTGATTTCACTACGACAAAAGGAACAAACCAGACCTGTCTGCAGCAAATAGGGATAACTGGACACCCCAGCCCTGAGGATTACTTAAGGGGATCCATTCGCTAACATAGATGACTCGCATACGAAGGAGGAGATCATTGTGTTTGAGCAGACACCTGTCATCCAGTAAAGCAGAAGTAAATTTGGAAAGTCAATTAAGAAGTCTGTGGAGGGCCTTGATCCACTTGGACTTGAGCTTTGTGCAAGATGATGAATATGAATCGGTTTGCATTCTTCTACATACGGACCGACAGTTAGACCAGCACCATTTATTGAAGATGCTTTCTTTTTTTCCCACTGTATGGTTTTGGCTTCTTCGTCAAAGATCAAGTGTCTGTAGATGTGTGGGTTTATTTCTGGGTCTTCAATTCTATTCCATTGATCGACCTGTCTGTCTCTGTACCAATACCATGCTGTTTTTATCACTATTGCTCAGGTCAGGGATTGTGATTCCCCTAGAAGTTCTTTTACTGTTCAGAACTGTTTTGGCTATCCTAAGTTTTAGCAAAATGTGTGACTGTATAAATGTTGTATGTGTCTGGCTTTTCGAAAGCACCATACAGAGAGGCAATGCTACTTTTATTTCAAACACATATTTCTCTTTAGTGGGTTCAAATGCATTTTAATTGTGTCAAATAAATCCAATAATTTGAAATACCAAAAAAGTCTGCTTATGATTTGTTACAAAGTCTCACTCTATAACTCGAGAGTCTCAAGTTTCATTCTTCCTGCCTCTTGAATACTAGGATTTTAGACAAGTGCCATGTAGCTAAGAATTTGTCTTTAAAAGATAGTAGGCACCTGAAGAGTTCTGGTGTTTTATCTCTTGAGTATCTAATATAATGATGGAAGAAATTATTGCAATCACATCAACAGGACAAAAAAATGATACAAAAGAATCACAAACAGAAGTCAACGGGTATTTTTATAAAATTCAGTGTGTAGTGGGACTAAAGAATATACTCTGAACTGTCGCTTGAAGACCGTATTCTAACGTAAAGCCATCATCACACTCGCTATGTAAACACTGCAGCTGTTGCCTCTACGTGAGAACTGTCAAGAGTACCTCTTCTCACTGTGATTAAGCTTTGTTCTGGAGCATGTAGGCAATGCAGCAAGGTACGGAAACAAATAATACAAAATTCTAAGGGAGGGCAAAACAAAATTACACTCATCAGAAAGTATAACTTTCTACCTGGAAAAACTCCATCAGAGTTTAGAAAAGTGACTGCTATAAAATGGTTACATAAATATCAATAGCATTCTTTTCTTACATTTAGTGTGTGTGTATGTGTTATGAGTATATAATACATCCATAGATCCATTCATACATATATATTTTTGAAGTTGTATAAAAATGCTAACATTTAAAGAGAAACATAAAAAAGACTTTAATAATTATAAATGTAAAACATTTTCTTGAGGAAAGACATAATTTTGTGATGATGTCTAATCTCACTAGAAATCATACCTACAGTTCATAGTACTATTTTTTTTATTTAAAAATTTTTCTAGAGCAATAACATATGGGAATAAATAAATGTATAACATTCAGTTTTTATTAAAAAAACTTTTTTGAAACCATAGATATGAACAAAGAGAGGGAGAGGATGAGAGAGAGAGAGAGAGAGAGAGAGAGAGAGAGAGAAAGAGAGAGAGAGAGAGAGAGAGAGAGAGAGAAAGAAAGAGAACACAACTATGATTGGGAAAGCTACAGTTTTAGGGGTTTTGTTTTGTTGTTGGTTGGTTGGTTGGTTGGTTGGTTGGTTGGTTGGTTGGTTGGTTGGTTTTTTGTTTTGTTTTGCTTTGTTTTTAGAGTTATTTTGGGCTGGAGTGCGATGCTCAGCAGCTAAGAGCACTTTCAAAGAGAGCATGAATTCATTTCTTGGCTTGCACATCAGGCTCATAACCACCCGTAACTTCAGCCCCAGGGGATCTAACATCCTCTTCTGGCTTCTGCAAGCGCCCACTCACTGAGTGGGAGTAATCCTCTTCAGTATCAGAATAACGACTTATGTAGAAAAACCCACCAACCCTAACACCACCCAGATGATGGCATTGACACTCCAGCTCCAACTCACAGTGCACATTAAAAGTCACCTGGGAGGTTCTTAAAAATATCTATCCCCAAACCAGTCCTTCAAGAGCACTGTGAGTGCGTCAGGCTTGGCTCTGAGTGTGGGACCCACTCAGTAAACTCATTTATTTTATGTTTGTGGATTATTCTTTCGTGGATCAGTGTAAGCACACACGGAGGTGCAAACCATTCGTGTAGAGGCAAAAAGAGACATAGGACTCCTGGAGCAGGAGTCATAGGGGTTGAGGGACATCTAGTTTCTTGCCTAGGTGATGGGATCTAAATTCATGACTGATCAGCAAGCGTCCCCTCTAGCTCCAAAGCTGCAAATCTTAAAACAACCAATGTGTGAAGCTCGGGGCACTGGGAAGTCCTAAAACGGCCGACCGCAACTACAAACAGCCAGGATAAGAGATCTGTTTTCTGACCGCATTTGGAGTTGTGAATCCAGAAAAATACTAAACTGGCAGGCAGCCATTTTAACGTTCTGGAGACAAACTTGGCCACAGTGTTAGGCCTGACTTTTCTCTTTTTTTTCTGATAAAAGTTCATGTTTTGATCCTCACTTAAGTATAGTAAGAACCAAGCCACCACTGGGGGCAACGTGTAAAAACTACTGAAGGAGCAGCAGGAAGGGCAGGGTGTTCAAGCTGCCATGTCAGCCACCTATCCTCCCCCTGGCCTTCTTGTTTACGGGTGGGGCACATCAAACAGTCTGGCCGAGAGACTGTGGGACAACTTCTAGCCTCAAATGCAAAGAAACATAGTGTGACCTTCCAGATGTTTCTTTCCCTTTTATGGATGCCACAAAAGCCCAGTACTCAATATAGACAGCATCAAAGCTGCCATTAGCCACTCACTGTCTGCCATTAGTAGGTAGGCAGGCTGTATGATCAAAAGCAAATGTTTGTGTGAGAAGCTGCTGGGATGATCACAGTATTCTAGTCTGGGAATAATTAGTTATTTAGAATAACTCACCTTCCTTAACACCTATCACCCAGATGATGGCATTCAGACCCGTAGTTTTGATGCACAGTGCACATTATCTGTCCCCAAGCTAATCCTTTGAGAATGTCAGACTTTGACTCTGAGTGTTGTGCAGGCAAGGGGTCATTTTAAGGGCTCCCCAGGTGGCTGCATTGTGCAGCCCTTATTTCAAATACCACTGCTTTAAAATGAGAAGCTATGTGTTTCTGTGCTCACAGTGGTAACAGCACAGGTGAACCACGGTTGGGTTAATATCTGCTCTTCAGACTTGGCTCTCTCTCCATACAGCAATAAACATACCTGTGTTTTATGTTGGGTTAAACTATCCTGATCTTTCATACAGCTGCTGATTCAAGAGAAGCTCTGTGTGTGTGTGTGTGTGTGTGTGTGTGTGTGTGTGTGTGTGTGTGTGTGTGTGTACCATTGTATGTGTGAGCATACATGTGTGTTTGTTCACAGGCCTGAGAGGTGTCAGAGGCTCCTCTGTAAACAGGCCAGAATGCCTAGCATAAGAAGCTCAGTCTGGAATGTTCAGGGCTCTGTCTCTCTCGGGAGCACTCAAAGCCGAGATCCTAATCACGTTGGAGACACTCTCGCATGCTAATGATTTTCTCCACTTCAGCCAGGACTGAAGCTGAAATTGTGGATGAGATTATTGTTAAATGGAATGATGGATGGTTGTTGCAGCTTCCGAGCCTGGGGCCAGGCGTCCTGCACACAGCCAAGATTCCAGGGACATGGGGAGGTTCCTAATATCATGGTAGATGGCCCCTGCTCCGGGACTCAGGCAGACAGAGCTGGGTAGGAGCATGTTGAGTGAAATCGGTTCTGTTCTCATGATGAAGTGATTAGCCGTGACTCTTCTCTTCCCCCTATACTCCCAGGCCTGTGCGTTGGCAGCAACTGTGACACAGCACAAATCAGTGGATGCAGAGGCCCTCGGAGAGAGACCGTGACCAGCAGGAAACAGCATATGCAGAGGCTGTGACACTGTTCCAATGAGCATCAAAACAGAAAAGCGGATGTCTATGTGAGCCTGTGAAATCTGGGAGACTGCATAGAGCTCAGAGCCATGGGCATACCAGGAACATGACTTGTTGTCTCCCTGGTGATGTGATAAAGGTGGCAGGCGTCTCATCAGAAAAGATAATGATTAAGATGACTCAGGAACTATGGTGCTGGGGCCAAGACAGAGAGCTGACTGTTGAAATCATCATGTCAGAGCAGCCTGTGGCTGATCAGAGGACTGCACAGTGTTCCTTGGCAGCCATCTTCTTCTTTCCATGAAGGGAGTACTACAATTTCAACAGTGATGATGATAGAGACTAGAGGGGTGCATGGTGGCTCAGGGGTGGCTCAGGGGCTATGTGGGATGAAGTACAAGCCAGACAACTGGGTTTTCCAGTTAATAAAAGCTACTCAAGGATCTAAAGTCCAGCAAAGTTCTGGGAAGATTCTATTTCCTGATGGCAAACCAGGAAACAAAGGCAAGTTCATGAGGCCTAGCAGCAGCGAGCAAGAATGTGTTGCTAGCCTTGCTAGGCTGTCTCTACATGGCAAAACCTCCCGGGCTGCTCCTCTTCTGAGCAGGACTGTGACCAGATACTAAGTAGCAAAACTAGGCGGGGAGAAGAGCCTACCTCAGGTTCCAGAGAAGCTCTGAAGTGCTTCTCACCAGCACTGGGATTCTCTGGGAATGGACCAGTGACTGGTCTGCAGTATCAAGCTGAGTTTCAGAAGGGGGGGGGGGGGGCTGGATGAATATAACTCCAGTGAGGCTTTCCATATGTATTAATCAGGTCGAGAATAACCACAGGGAGTCACTATGTCATCCTCTCACGCTCCATCATTGCTGCCTCTATCTCTGGCCATGTCCATTCCACAGCCCCACAGCCATGTTCAGCCTCTGTTCTTCATAATTCAGTTAATCTCCCCAACACAAGATTGCTCAGTAGCTCTGCAAACCCAGCACATTGCTACTGCTTACCACCTTCACCTAGGCCAGTGGTGGGCATCAACTGGGCAATTCTGGTAGCCTTTCCCTTCAGACCTATGCAAAGCCTTGAGCTTATCACAGGCAGCCACTGCCTGCCAATCAGTATTAGACGTTGCCACGTGACCATTCCCTTTAATTCCAAGAACAAAGCCAACTTAAAGTTTGCCCCACCATTGATGTAGACATCATCTCTATAGCTCTTACTGCAAAGGTGAAATTGAGTCCTATGGTAGAGGACTAGTCAGTCTGACATGTCTGCTGTAGGGCCTTTCTTTGGTCAGAGCAAATCACACTCAGATTTGGGTGGAGGGATTCCAGAACTTTCAAAAAATGTCATTAAATTTGTAGAAAATTGATGAGAAAGAGAGACAGACCAACAAAGGGAATACCTGTCTTTAATGATCTCAGCAGAACTCAAAACCCACAGTGGGGCTGGGGAGAAAGACATCATGAGGCTTTATATCAGGTGGAGTTCTTATGAGTTTGCTGGAATTTCTCCTCTCAAATGTTCTTCTCCCTCAAAAGTCAGGTGTAGATAGGTGGGACTGGATTCTGAACAATTCAAAAGCAAGACCAAGAGATCCAGGCTCCACAACACTCAGCAAGCCCCAGGGTACAATCACAGACTGGCTATGCATTTAATGTTCAAAAAATTCATCTGTAACACCTATTATGGCCTCTGGCAGTCGCTGTAAAAACCCTGACTCCCCCAAAACATCTGGCGACCTTAGACAGTTCCATGCCACAGACTAACAGTCGTATGTATTTGCATTGGGAATGCCACATTCAAACATAGCCAGCCTGTCTACCTGTCCCATCTCCCACTCCTTGTGGTGCCTCTCTTTGCGGTGGCAAAGCGGGTGCTCTTCCCATGGGAATTGTGAATGTAAAAATACTTCAGAAACACCTCCCGGTTTCCTCTCTTCTTGCTCTACATCTGCTGGGCTCAGCAGACCTGCCTAAGGTAATGGGATTGGAACAAGTGGGGACCAAGGTTCTAAAATTGACAGCTCGTGGGTCATTAATCATGAGACATGAGTGACAGAGCTGAGAGGAAGCCAAAGGAAGTTTCCCAGAGAGAAAAGGATGCCTGGAGAGAGGTCATTAATGACCCAGCTTCTTTCCTTGATAAAACAGGCTCAGAAGATTAGTCTGGAATTTGCTGGAGGTACTTTTCATCTTGGCTTAAGGATGGGATGTGGTGTGACAGCCGCATCAATGTGTCGCTGCAATACATAATTATACATCCAGGGTGATCGGAAGCCAACTTTATAACTCTAGCTGAAGCCTACTGATTAAAGACGTTTGTCACCTGGAGGGAAGGTAAGAGCCCTGATTGGACTCCATTGTAGTTTGGATGAGGCACTGGGAGTCAGGTGCCTCTCATCTGCAAACACCCTGTGTTTGGACACAGCAAAGAACTTGGATTGTGCCGCAGAACATTGTGCTCTGTGCGCCTCAACTCTGAGCTAACCCTACCTGGGATGGTGTCCCAGTTTCACCCCTTAATGCAGTGGTTCTCAACCTGTGTGTTATGACCTCTTTGGGAATTGAATGACCCTTTTACAGAGGTCACCTAAGACTACCCGTATATCAGATATTTGTATTCCGATTCATAACAGTAGCAAAATTACAGTTAGTTATAAAGTAGCAACAAAGATAATTTTATGATTGGGAGCTACCACAACATGAGGAACTGTATTAAATGGTCAGAGCATTGGGAAGGTTGAGAACAATGGCCTTAGTGGCTTGAAGCCTCTGGAAGTTGCTTGAGCTTTGAGTGTCTGTCAATCACGCCCTGGGTCTCTCCCTCACTGAATCAATAGGAGGGTTAAGTAGGCTCCGACCTGTAAAGCGCTTACGGGCGTGAAGATGTTGTGTTTAATGGGAATGGAGGTGAAATCCTGCATGTAATAATATCCAAGAAGCAACTGCAGCTGAATTCGGTATGGCAGGACGTGGCTTGAGAGCAGCTGGTAGAGTCTGGTCAGCTATAATCCAAGATCCAGCCATGCATTCACTTATTTAATAGGTGTAGAGATGTGCAGTGGCCATGACAGTGAGAATTCACAGAACAATGAACATGCTATGTACTCCATGCTTACATTCTGGACATTTGGACTTCAGTAATGCAGTGAAGGAGATGGTGACCATGTTGTGGACAAGTGCGGTACAGCCTCAAACAGCCCAGTATGGACAGAGGCTGATTTGATGGCCTCAGTGGTCAGAGAAGAGAGAGTAGCATAGACCCTGGCCATAGTGTTTGTTGGTGTGGTGGAGAATGGGAAGGGTGGGGGACCTTGCTCTAGCCAGGAATATAAAATGTCTATGGGACCCTGGCCCTCTCAGACCCTAAGGACAAAGATAAGCATGACATTTGAATGCTTGGTAATTTCTCAAGTGTCCAGGACACCCTCATACAGAAGACTTTTGGTGGGGAGCAGGTAAGTGGTGGGAAGGCAGAGAGGGCTAGTGCCCGGTGGAAAGTATTCTGTGGGTGTGGCCCTGTGTTATTGTGCAGGGAGGGGGTCCAGGAGAGTTGCCAGTCTACAGGCCTTGTAGGGAACAAAGAGGAGATGTCACTTCTGCATGAGTGAATTGCCAAACCCAGGGACAGATCAGAACAGGGTGTGGGCCAGAGAGTGTCGAGATAAGATCCTGTCACCAGGAAATGAGAAATCCAACAGGAGAGTTATGGGTTGTCAGAAACTGCTATACAGCAGGAAATTCAGCCCATAAGCTGGGACAAGAATCTCAGTCTGCGCCTTGGGAGCGTGCTCAGAATGCCCTAGTAGACATGCCAGCAGCTCCAGCAGTTGGGCATGACGTCTCCTGAGGTGCTGAGTACCCCTCATCAGTACTGTGAGGGCCACATGGGCCAGTTGCAAATCACAATTAAAAGTCCAGCAGTCCGTGGTTTCTGGGAGAGGCGCAGACACTGTCTTCAGTGAAGTAGCACTGGTAAGGTGCATAGTCTCCTGTATTAATGCCTTTTCAGCCATGTCTCTGTAAGCAACACTAACAAACCTCAGTGGTTCATCTTTATAAAAAAGACAGGAAAGTGACATCATTGGGCTTAGTTGGGGTGAGGGGAAGGCTCAGCAGGAGAAGCAAAGTGACAAGAAAGGGTACTGGAGGTGAATAGGAATAAAATAGATGGTATGTATGCATGAGAATGTCATAATAAATCCCATTATCATGCCTGAGTAATATATGCTAACTTTTAAAAAGCTACATAGTAAAACTTAGAGGAAAATATGCTACACAGATATACACATACATACATACATACATACACACACATGAACAAATCCACACATACATACACACATATACAAATACATACATAAATACACACAAATACATACAGCCACATATATGTACACACACAAACACACATGCACAAATACAAACACATATGTACATATACATGCAAATACACGCACATACACACACATACACACCTAAGCAAATACACACACATATACACATACACACACATATATACACACATGGACACATACAACCCAGCCATCAACACATTTTCTGGTATGTGACAAGTCACTCTCCAGTTCCAAGCCTCAGTTTCTGTAAGTACATGGCGATAACAGGCCTACTTCTCAGAGCTATTGTGAGAATCAAGTGAACCAACCCTGGTGACTTTCCACCTCTGAGACTCCTCTACTCACGCTTTGCAAAAGGAGACAGAACCAGTCACCTATTCCGTGACACTGTGAAACTGACTAAAGACTGAAGTCAACTCATTATCCATCCTTGAAGCTTAACAGAGCCCTGCCAGGTCTGCCTGTTGTCAGTTCCTGTCTTTGGAGTTCCCAGAGATCGCGGTGGGACTACAGGACAGGAAAACCAGCAGGGCTGAGTTCATCTGCTCTGGTTGTCAGTTCTGATCTAGGGGACTTGGGTTTTTTTGTTTGTTTGTTTGTTTGTTTGTTTTTTCATTTTTCTTGGCTTTTTAAGCACTTCTACTCAGTATTGGTGACCAAAAAGAGGCATTTGCCCGATGTGAGCATTCTGAATGTAAGATCCTTCTGAGGAAGTCCCTCCCCTGAAGCCTCTGGACTAGGGCTTCTAATGCAGTCAGAGCAGCAAAGCCACCTCAAGAAAAGCAAACAAAACAGTGGACCCTTGTCTCCTACAACTGCTGGTCTGCACAAACGCTCCCTAAAGTTCAGGAGATTTCACAGACCCCTAGACGCCAGGTTTCATGCTGACAGTGCCCATTCCCCCCCCCCATCCCCCCGCCCCCCGCCCCCCCCCCCCCGCCCCCGCACCGCAGTTATGTAAGCCTGCTTCCGGTAAAAGGCCCTGGCGAAAATCACACTGTAGTTAATGGCGTCACCAAGGGAACGTTTCCCATCATGTCTCTTTAGGCCTCCTGATGCTCCATTCGGTGTGAGAATATGAGAATCAATCAAGAGAAGACGCTAACCTCGCAGTCCTCTGTCGAGATAGAGCACGAAATGGTGCAGAAAACAGGAAGGCCTGTGTTGGGCCTCCATTTGCGTAAATCTACAGACGCCATCAACTCCTCCGACATCCAAGGCCTTTTCTTACCACAAGGGGGCGCCCGCGACGTGCGTTAATATAGTACGTGCTTGGGATGTTAAGATCGTGGAAGATTGCGGTCTCAGATACAGATAGGGAAACTGAGGCCAGGGAAAAGCAAGGGTCCCTGAGTCATCCTGGGAAATTTTCTTCTCTGTGATCTTCACTCCCATTAGATTGAGTCATGGCTTCCGACAAGGAATACGTTTTAAGGATATTCCTCCCACACCAGGATGAGGAATGCTGCTTTCAGACTGCCCCACCAGAGGGAGCACCTGTGAGCCTCTGAGCCCCATGCCTACCATGAGCCTTAGACATAGTGGGCTTCTGTACAAGATTTTGATCCAAGGATTCTGGCTGGGATATAGAAATTGCTGGTCTAGGTGGTCTCAGAAAATGCCCATCATCCAGAAATTCCCCAACTCTATTCCAGAAATGTCTGCAGCTTCCAACATCTAGAAGCTTCCATGTGACAACGGTGTGTGGTCCTGGTAACCGTGAAAAATTCTGCAGGCAACAAGGCAAAGCCAGGGTTAAAACCAAGTCACCACTGAACTTCAGACACGTACCGTCACAAGGCCAAGACAATCATCAGGGACCGTCACTCAGAGAAGTGACGCTGTTATTTACTCTGCTTTCCCCACTATCCATCCATCACTGTTTACAAGTAAGGAAGATGAGTGTGATGGTTGGTTTTGATTGTCAACTTGACACAACCTAGAATGACCTGGGAAGGAAGTTTTAATGAGGAATTATTTAGATTGGGTTGGCCTGGGAGTCAGGCTATGAGGGAGTTTCATAACTGGGTGAATTGAATTGTGAAGGCCACGTAGAAAGCACCATTTATGGGGTAGGCCCAGGAGTGAATGGGGAGAGAGGGCTAAGCACTGTCTTGTATGTAATTACCATTCTCCGTTTCTGTTTATGGATGTAATGGGACAAGCTGCTGCTGTAGTTTCCCTGCTGTGATGACCTGGGAGCCCCTTCTCCCCTAAGCTGCTTTTGTCAGGTACAATGAGGTTCATGGTATAAGAGAGTAAAACCAGATGTTCTCAGGGATAAAATTACTTTGTTCCCCAGTTTCTCTTGGGGAACTCTCACATAAAAAGCAGGAACTGGTGGGTACCTGCAGAGCACCCATCCCAAACTCTTCTGAGGCTCAGTGACTGCCTCTCCCTTTTGCACATGTCCCTGCCCTCCACTCAGGCCCAGTTCTTCCTCATTAGCAACAGGAACTCTGTAGCCATTCCCAGATCTGCTTCCTTGACATAAGTCAGCCTCCCAGAGACAGCCCAGGCCAGCCTGGTGACTGCATAGGGCAGATGGCTGCCCAGGATTTGTGCCCTCACCCCAAGGAGGAAAGGAGAATCCTGAGGAGGTATGTGGCTTCATCCTCATTAGATATTTGGATCCCCGAGTGAAGCAGTCTCTTCTAGACAGCACGAACAGGCAAGAGTGCCAGGGCGTCTACACACAGTGCAGGTGCTCTAGGCTCCACAGGGCAGTGACCATTTGTTTCTTCCAGGCTCCCTCACATTCAGACTCTCACATTAAGTGTCTGGACACAGCCACTGAAACCAGAAACATGTAGTTCTTTCCTTCAAAGGAGTCTGAAACCAATGGCATACCACCAAGTCAGGGGGCCCTGATGACACTCCCAGAATAGAGGACACTGTCCCCTACTGTAGAGTAGGAAGGCATGCCATAGAAGGTGCATTAGTCTGAAATCAGAAAGGGTATACTAGGGCTCTTCCACTTTTCATGGAACCTGAAGCTTATAAAGGTCTGTCTGTCTGTCTGTGTTTCTGTGTGTCTGTGTGTGTCTCTGTCTGTGTGTTTCTGTGTCTGTCTGTGTGTTTCTATGTGTGTATGTGTCTATGTATGTTGTGTCTCTGTGTGTGTCTCTGTGTATATCTGTTTGTCTCTGTGTGTTTCTATGTGTGTATGTGTCTGTGTGTGTGTCTCTGTGTGTATCTGTTTGTCTGTGTGTGTGTCCCTGTATACATGCTCACTTTCAAGGGGTAGGAGCCTGTTTGAACAAAAGGTTCAAAAACCAAAATCAAGTACAAAATCCAAGACTGGTTTTAAATGAGAAAAAGAATCACATAATACATTTTCTTAAACAAGAAAATATTAGCGACTTAACAAAAGTTGGGGAAAGAACATTGTTTTTTCATCAATGTGCCTGACTTGACTCTAACATTTTTTTTCTGACATTAATGTTCATTTAATCACTGAATAATCTCTGCACAAGACAAGAACTTTGTAATGTCATCTATTCTTGTCAGAAAAATGTAAAAAGAAGTCAATCTTTCCTCCGGCTTAGTAGAACAGAGAAAAATAGGGTTGGCAATTTCAGTTAAATGAATATTAATACTTAATATGGTTATTATATTCATTATTGTCCCATTGCTGTGACAAAATACGTTGCAGAAAGCAATTTAAAGGGAGAAAGGTCCACTTGGGCTCACAGTTTCAGAGGCACAGCCATCAACATAGAGAAGGCATCACAATTTGATGGTGAGACAGCAGCTTCCAACATCTGATGGCAGAAAGTTAGACCAAAACTAAAAACAGCTCACCTCAACAACCCACTTCTGCAGGGTAGACAAACACATCACAAAGCTTCTACAAATTTCACAAAGAGTGCCAGATGCCCTGGGTGAGGTGTCCAAGCCCATGGGCCTCTGGGAGGACACTTTATGTTCTGACTATATAGTTACCAATTGGGGTAAACTTCTTTCCAATGATCTTTTATATATGAACCATAGGATTTCAATGCAACTCAGGTTCTCTTTTGCAAAGATGTATCTTCAGTTCTTTTGAACTTGAGAGCACTTGTCAGCCAGTTTGTTGATAACAGTTCTGTGCTAACATCCTATTATAGCTTTCAAGTTATCTTTGTCACTGTCAGTCCTTATTCTAAAGAGGCAAAAAAATTAAATATCTTTCAAACATGTTCTTTTGATTGATTTCTCTTCATTAACTTACCCACCAAGCCATCCATAGATGAATCCATTACCTGTACTCAAAATGTCTCTCCTTCTCTTAATGAATTGCACATATTATAGTTCACTTTTTAAATTAGTGTCTGTGTGTGTTCTATATGCATAGACACATGGCACATGTGTGTGCACATGCATGTGGAAGCCAGAACTCAATGAGCTCCTTTATTGCTCTCTACTCTATATTTTAAAAACGAGATCTCTCACTGAACCTGTGTAAAGCTAGCTTGTCAGCAAGCTCCTGGTATCCACCTGTCTCTGCTTCCCCAGCCCTAGAATCACAGGAGTACCCCACTGCATCCAGCTGTTTAGAGGTGGATGCTTGAGGGTTTTGTTGTTGTTGTTGTTGTTTTTCGAGATAGGGTTTCTCTGTGTAGTCCTGGCTGTCCTGGAACTCACTCTGTAGACCAGGCTGGCCTGGAACTCAGAAATTCACCTGCCTCTGCCTCCCGAGTGCTGGGATTAAAGGCATGCGCCACAACTGCCCGGCTGATGCTTGAGATTTGAACTCAGATCCCCATGCTTGCACAGTAAACACTAACGATGAAGCCATCTCTCCAGCCTCATATTTCACTCTTCCGCAGCAGGATAATTTATATTAACCTTGTTTATTCCTAGAGATTTTTCTTATCATTGATTCTTAACTGAATATTCTTTTGTTTCTTTAATTAATGAATTGAAAGGCATCAAAAGGATATAACCAAGTCAAGAATTGTTTTATAAAACCATTCCAAAATCTTAACAATTTTAGTAAGACTCAATGACAGTAGTGTAATTGAGCTTTATTAACGTTTTGAAATGAACTCTTTGTATCTCGTGCCAGTATTTGAAGTTTTCTTCTAAGCCTTAAGAATACTTTAGAGTCTCAAAATGCCTCAAGCTTGCAATACAAGGTTTAAATGGTGTCTTTTCAGTCCAAGCCAAGATGAATCTGAGTTGGGAGTAATTTCAGGTAGTGGGTGAAATTCTCTGCCATCCTATATAGAGTTAATGACTTTAAGCTATCTCTAAGTAGAATGTGCTTTCCGGAACATTCCTGAAGCTCCTTGTGATAGCTCACCTGGTGCCAGGTCCCTGAACTGCAGGCCACTGCTAATACCACACTATGGCTGTGTCCGGTGACCCCTTCAGTGTCACAGACACAGAATAACTGGAGGTGATGATGGAACTCGAAGAGACAAAGGTCTCGGCCAACTGCAAGCAAAATATCTTACTTTTGAGCAAGTTTTAAAGCTTCAATATCAAATGAGCCTTGGGAGAGGTTATGCACCAGCGTTTCCTATGAAAATAAGGAGGAGAGAGAGAGAGAGAGAGAGAGAGAGAGAGAGAGAGAGAGAGAGAGAGAGAGATATTAGGTAGTAGAAACAGCACTGACAAAGAAACAACAATCACTTCTTCAATAATACATAAACCAGCAATAAGCCTCATATAGCTAAGAAGCAAGAGGTTGGAGAGACCGGAAGGCTGGTGACAAGAGGCCAGCGTTCTCAGCAGAGGAGGGCAGGGCTGGATTCGCAACCCACACTGTTCTCAGGAGTTAACCTCACCACTTTCCTACTCTCTCTACCTTCCTGGGGTCTCTGTCGGTAAAGACCTTTTTAAAACTCTGTTCAGCTGTCTGAAGAGACAGATTTGAAGAACACTGGGCAGTAGCATTTTATACGTGAACAGAGTTGAAATACGTCCATCTTTTAGGCCTTGTGCGCATGCCCCAGAAGAAGACCGGCTCCGCAAACAAGAAGCTGGGCTTGCTGCATCCTTGCTATGTTACCTGCAAGGAGGACTTTAGTACATGAATGCCACCTTTGGCGCATTTTGATTTAGAACTTACATCCTTTATGAGGTGACTTGGCAGTTATTAGTACTCCTATTTTACAGCTGAGGGAACTGGGCCTGTGGGGGCTTAGATGAGTCACTGTAAACAGGTTAACAAGGCTCTGTGTGAGTCATCCTCTCAGCCAAGGACAGCCAGGCCCAGCGCCGCCTGCATTGTCCTATTAGTTGTCATAGGACAACCTGTCTTGGGAGATGTGTCAGAGGTGATCTGCGCCTGCTCTATGGCATGAAACGCGGGCGCCACCCACGTGCCTTTCTTGGCGTCTGGGGTTTTCAGACCTTCAGACCCCCGGACTGAACATTGCATTATTGTCGGTGTATGAAAAATACCCCCGTCTGTAACTCTCATCCAAACGGGAAGCCTCTCCTCTATCAGAACCGCTATGGACACTGGGTATAAAACAGCTATTGATCCAAATTGTCTGCACTGAGACTGGCCAACCCACACAAACAGGATGTCCTGAGGACATGAGTCATAGTAGCAGTTTAACCCAGCGCTGCCTGCCTTAGGCATCTCCAAGCTAGTCAACCCTTTCTCTCCTGAGTGCTGAGCATGAGAGAGAAGCCAATGGGGCCTTCTGAAAGGCCTATTGATTGCTTATCTGATGCCTTATGCCTTGCACGGGCTCAGCTATCCATGGACCTCAGGCAGTCTGGAAGCTTCCTACCCTCCTCCATGAAGAGGACTAAGAAAAGAGTAATTGACTATGCATTTCTTAGTTGTTTTTGAGAGTCACTGACTGAAGCTTTCAAGGGCATCTCCAACTTTGGGGTAGGAGGTGGGGAATTGGCTGTGGCCAGGACTGGTGGGGTCTGGGATAGCCTTGAATGAAGCTATCTAACGTATGTTCCCACATGTGGAAACCCAGGACCGTGCAGTGTTGGTTTCTGTGATCTCAGCTCATCTGATCAAGACCGCACAGAATGTCCCTACAGCTAGGACCTCCTTTGGGTGTTTCCCTTCCCCCTTTCCTTCTGCACACAGTCCACTGGGCATCTTCTTAAAACAAATTCTGACTCAGAAAATAGGAACCACAAACGGGTCTGCTCTCTAACAAGCTTCCTGGTGCACTGGTTGTTCCAGGGTGCTGGAGCAGACTGCACTCGGCTTTCTATGGTCTGAATCCCCCAGTTTTCTTCAGAGAGAGTGGGAAAGATGTGCCAGGGCCTGAATCAAGAGACAGGTGCAGCTTCCACATCAACAACCTGAGGAAATGAGTCGTAAAGAGAATTTAAGGGTGGCCTGTGGGATCCCTGAAATAGTTTGATCTTCAAGGCATCCCAGAATGTGTCTAGTCAGATATCCAGGAGAAACATGGGCACTCTCAAAAGCAGCCCCAACATCCCATGAGGATGTCCATCTAGTGACTATGTCACCTTGATTAGTGGAAAAAACCAGCCTTGATGCCTAATTCCTGAATGATTAGGGAGATGTCTGAGTTTTGCTTCCATAAGCTGTATGGCTTACAAATAAATAAACCTCTGTGTCTGGTTCTTCAATTAAAACAGGGGTGCTAGCAAAGAATTTTAAAAGCACAGAGGATCTAATAAATGTTAATTGCTATACAGGTACAGGCTGTTGCTATTTAGAATCAGAAGCTATGCCATACTTCAACTGTTTCCGTGACTCCTGGAGGCTACTTTGTATCCATCTAGTTCATTAAAACCTCAGATCCCGCTTCCCTGTAAGGTGAGTCACCAAAGGATGAGAGGCGGACTTTAAGAGAGAGACACTGGCGGCCTCCTATTTCCAATCTTCCTTTGTCGCCCAAGCAATAAATCTCAGGGAACATGACAAGCAAGGCTGGAGTTCAATATTTGTGTCAGGGTGCATCCACTTGGTATTTAAACAGAGGAGCCTGCCTGTGTCCTTGGGCTGCCGGAACAAAGCCCCACGCACCAGGTGACTCAATACACTAGAAACTGATTCTCATGGTTCTAGAGAACAAAAGTCTGAAACCAAGTTGTCGGGGGTGTGGGGTGGAGGGGTGGTCAGGATCCCTCTGCAAGAACTAATGACAAATCCTTCTTCCTTCCCTCCCTTTTCCCTTTCTTAGTAGTGCCTTCTTTCCTCTCTTCCTTTTTAATTGTTCCCTCCCTCCATCTCTCTCTTCTTCCCTCCCTTCTTTCTTCTTCCTCCCTCTTTTCCTTTTTTCCTCTCTTCCTCTATCCTCCCTTCCTGTTTCTTCTTCCTTCCTTCCTTTTCCTTCCTTCCTTCTTTTTCCTTCCTTCCTTCTTTTTCCTTCCTCTTCCTCCCTCCCTCCCTCCCTCCTTCCCTCCCTCCCTCCCTCCCTCCCTCCCTCCCTTCCTTCCTTCCTTCCTTCCTTCCTTCCTTCCTTCCTTCCTTCCTTCCTTCCTCCTCTCTTGCTCTGAAGCCTCCATGTCCTCCCTGGTGCATGGCAGCCTAACTCATCTCTGTTTCTGTCTTCACAGACTTCTCCTCTCCATTTGTCTTCTCCTGCCCTCACTTGCACAGATATAATTGTATTTTGCCTGCACTTTAAATCTAGAGTGGTATCTCAAGATAAAAAAAAAAAAAAAAAATTCATCGCAGAAAGGATTTTCCCCAGGCAGGTCACGTTCCAGGTAGACATGAATTTTTGGAGGACACTATTTTACCCAATCTCGGGACAGTTCTCAAAGCTAATGGCATCAGTTTCCTGTTCACTAACAAACCATGTTGTAGTTGAGCCAGGTGCTCAGCTGTGAACAGTGAAGACTCTGAGCATGTACTGGATTGTGCAGGATAGAAGGGCATCTGGGAATGGAAAGATGCCTTCCTTCTTACCCCTCCTTTTTGTGGGCGTAACACCATGACTAGATGAGGATTTCCTAGGGTATGAGGAGTCTGGAAAGAGTCACTTTCAAACAACTTGAGCCACCTGAAACATCAAACTGGAGGATAAAATCGAAGACGCTGGACAGCAAATATGGTCATTTAGTGTCTTCAGTGCCTGTAGGTACAGAATGGATGGGACAATGCAGACACTACAAAGGCAGGGGCCATAAGGAGACAGTGCTTGACTCACTCACCCAAAGTTGCCACCTCTACTATTTCTACTTGTCCCTGAAGAGTCATTGCTCCCTGGGGATATACCCTCATCGCCAACTCTTAACACAGGTCCCTCCACAGGGACCATTGGATGGTCTGGATTCAGGGGTGGGGTTCATGAGCAGGACATGTGGCTAGTCTCTACTCACTTTTCTTTCCCCAATCTCTATATTCATATTCCCCACATGCTGTCTCTCCACCAGCGACTTGCAGGAGAATTAGACCCAGCTTCTTCTGCTCTTGCTCATCGTCTTGCTGATCTTCCCAAATGGGGTCCTATATCTTCCTCCCTTACTCCCCATAGGCTCACAGGACAGGTTTCTCCACTCTGAGATTCCTAACACTGTGAACCAAGTTGTTCTGTGTTATGGGAGTCTACTCTGTGCATAGTTGGATCTTTGCCAGCCTCTACTTCTCTTTGGTTTTTATTCACAGAATATCAGTAGCAGCCCCCAACTTCCCTATCTGTGATCATCCAGTCTGCAGAGCTTGTGAGACAGTGCAGTTGGTGTGTCTAGGTCATCATAAGCCATGCCTGTTGCCTGGAGCTTTCTCTATGGAATGAGCATCAACCCAGGAGATTTTGGACCCTCCCTCCAAGGCATCTGGTCATGTCCACTTCCTATTTTCTGTTTCTCTCACTGAACCTGGGACTTGCCCATTTGGCTAGCTGGCTAGTCCCAATGCTCCAGAGACCTTGCTGTCTCCAGTTCCCCAATGCTAAGATTACAGAACAGTATAGCCTCACCTGGTTTCTCTGAGTGCTAGAAGATAAGATTCAGGTTCTCATGCTCACTCAGAACATAAGGTCATCTCTCCAACTCCCAAATGGGAAGTGTTTTAAAGTCCTCAAACTGGAGATCACCAGTCGACCTCCAGAGGTGACATCCTCCAGCCACATTTTTAAGGGTCTCAGACAGTCACACCACCTCTACCCAGACAGTGACAATCAGAGGCTGAATTGTCCCCTCTTCACACATGACACCACATTGACTCTCTGGAAGATCTGTGAATTGGGTCTTCTTTATATTCATGTATGAAGAAATGGGCTCAGAGGATCACATGGAGCCGCACAGCCAGGATGCAGGAAGGAGCAGCTTCAGAAGCAAGACCTACTCCATCCAACACTGGTGTTTCCTACCAAGACTTGAACAAGCTACCGTGAGTTATTTCCAAGGAGATGGAGCCTTTTGGAGCTCAGCCTGCAAACAGAAATGCTTTTTGCCTTCTCTCTGTTGCCATGGTCTCTGTATGCTTTGAGAATTAATTACCACTATTAATTTCCAGTATTACCCAGCTCATTACAGTTCTTTTTTCATGCCTATTGCTGGCCCTGGGGCCAGACTGTAGTTCTGAAAAGGGGCAGCTGAACTCCCACGAAGGTATGCTTCAATAAAGTTGACCTGCCAGCAGCCAGCCCAACCCTGCATCAGGGGAAACTGCCCACAGCCCAGCAGGCCCTGGGGCTGCTTCATTAGTTCGAAGGTCCATAGCACTGTCTGTGGTAGGCTAAATGCAGAGTCATCAGCTAGACCCTGTGGCTATTTGGAAACATTCCAGACTTGGGATTTGGGAGAGTCCAGGGTAGTGAGGCCCACAGCCTTGCTCCAGTCTGGCAGCTGCTGCTACGGCTGCTGAACCCACCCCCCACCCACCCCACCCCCAGCCCCCATGCTGCTGCTTGGATTAGCCCATCCTGCCCTGCCTTGGCCCCAAGAGATAAAAGAAACATTTGTTACTTCTCATTGGGCTCAGTATACTCTCAGAGTAAGTCCTGTGTTCAAGTCTCAAGGCAGGATAGGCACAGCTTCTAAGTCTCCTGTTACTATCTTGGTTCAGTAGCACCCCTACACTGCTTCAGACCCCTGGAGAGACAAATTCTCGGTTCACTGACAATTCTTGGTGTGGCCAGAGTGAGTGGATGCTACCTCGGCATTAAGGTGGAAGTTCAACCCTGAGACTAGAGGCACCTGGCAGGTGCCCAAGCAAGTGACACACTTGAGGCTGGCCTGAGGGTCAGGAACACTAGTCCCAAGAACTGCTGCTGGGGAGAAGCTAGAAGCTTCATGATCTCCTTCCCCGCCCAATGCAGCCTTGCGGGTGAAGAGTCAGGGTGTGATGTACAGGAAATGTTCAGAAGGCCCATGGCACTGCAGAACCAAACCTCGGAGGAGAATGTGGAAGCAGAGGGGAGCTACCCCCATGATAATCCCAAGAGAGCTATGCCACCTACAGCCCTATTCAGTGTCAAGAGAATACACTGTCTCTGCCTCATATTAGAAGAGATGCCCAGTTTAGGAGCCTAGGATGATGGCCAAAGAGGGTATGGTGCCTCAGATCAGAGTAGATAAACTCAGACACAATGTCTTCCTGGAAGACAGACTCAAAGGCAGCCCAAAGCATGTCAGGGCTTTGAGTGGGTCCATGTGGGCTGGGGTCTGGGATCTGAAGCCAAGGCAATGCTAGGAAAAACTGATACCTTAGCAGACAGCAAGTCCTACAGGGCCTGCAGACAAAACCTGGGATTCAGCCAGTAAGAACACATGGGCCTCTTCAACAAACTGGGAGAAGTGAGGCAGTTTGTGGTTGGCTGGACCCTGTGGTTTTTAGGCTTCTGGTGGTAAAGTTTCACCTCACAGTAAGTAGAATATGGCAAAGACAGTCTGTTCTCTTTACAGCAGCAAAGGAGAGAGTGGATGAAATCCTTCAAACTCTACAAGGTTTCGATCAAGCCCCACCTCTTAAGTCTTCCACCAGGCCAACCATTGGACTGAGCTTGGGGGTCCCCGATGGAGGAGTTGGAGAAGGGACTGAAGGAGCTGAGGGGGTTTGCAGCCCCATGGAGGGAGCAACAGTGTCAACAGGCAAGACCCCCCTGAGCTCCTGGGGACTGGACCACCAACCAAAGAGTACACATGGAGCGACCCATGGCGCTGGCCACATATGTGGCAGAGGATGGCCTTGTTGGACATCAATGGGAGGAGATGCCCTTGAGCCTGAGGGGGTTCGATGCCCCAGTGTAGGAGAATGCCAGGGTGGGAGGACTGGAGTGGGTGGGTGGGGGAGCACCCTCATAGAGTCAGGGGAAGGGGGGATGGGATGGGGGTTTCTAAAGGGGAGACCTGGAAAGGGGAAAACATTTAAAATGTAAATAAAGTAAATAACACGAGGAGCTGAAGGCCAGGCCTTTGACACAGGGGCCTTTGGAGAATGCTTATCTAAGCCAAAGCAGTGACTTACTTAAACTCAGACACTTTATCAGTGTCACAACCGGGATTCACACTCAACTTGACTCCATTTAAAAGGACAAATACTGACTCAAGGGAACTCTGGAAGCCCTGATGGGAAGACGCAAGGGTCCTCTGGTCTCCAGGGCCCCTGGAATGGATACATAGTGGCTAGGCATTCCTCGAGTTCAACGTTAGATGCTCTTCCCAGGAGGAAGCAGAGCCTCTCGTGATATTATATATTCTCTGGAGTGGTTTGGGATTAACAAGCCTAGGGTTCTCCATCACAGAGTATCTTTCCCCAAAGATACTATGGTCATGTTTGAGGCTTCATGGGAGTCTTTAATGAGCCTGGCTTGCACAGAAGACAGGTCAACACAGAGGCGTAGCATCGGCCTATCTTTCTTCCGTGGAGGGTAACCAAAGGAAGTTACTCCGCAGCACTGAATCTACATGGGTGAGGTCATGCACAGGAAGTGTCATGACAGGGAATACACAGGCCTCTCTATGATATGCAAAGAACACAGAGGAGCAATGGCCTTCAGAGGGAGTGTGAAAATACAGACTAATCAGTGAGTGTCCAGAGCTGATAAGCTCACGTCTAACATGATCCAGGCCAGGCCATGGAGTCCCCTCAAATGGGATTGAAGAGCAGTCTTTACAAAGTTTGAAACTGTATCTCCCATTCCAAAATAATCCCTGCTATTTACTTCATGATTGGTGTGTGTATGTGTGTGTTATTTTTGAGTGTGTGCTGTGGGCACACATGCCCATGCACAGAGGAGGCCAGAGGACACTGAGTGTCCTGCTCTCTCACTCTCTGCCTTACTCCTTGAAAAAAGAATCTATCACTACATTAGGAGGCTGGCAAGCCAAGGTGGTCCTCCTGCCTCTGCCTCCCTGTCACACTGGGATTACAAACACATGGATATGATCATAATGAACTTTTTAAAATACTAGAGGCTCAAACTCAGATCTTAACTGAAACAGTCCCCCCATATTGTTTTTTTATATATATAATCTTATTAATTCTTTGAGAATTTCATACAATATGTTACCATATTTATCTCTTTTCCTCTCCTTAACTCCTAAAAGGTAACCCTGTGCTACCCATATCCTCTAGAATGTGGCTGACCTAGCCAGTGGCTACTTTTTTAAAAAATGTCTCTCCCTTCCCCAGAAGCCATCGACTGTCAATGGCTCCTCAGTTATGGGAGGTGCCTCACTCCAGGCTATAATGTTGACTAGACTGATCTTGCACTGTGAGTTTATGAGTACATTGGTCTTGTCATGTCCAGAAGACACTATTTTGCTCCAGTCTTCTTAGACTTCTGGTCCTTACAATCTTCCCAGCCCCACTTCTGAACTTATTCTTGAGCCTGTGTTGAGGGTCTGATGTAAATTGCACAGATTTGACTGAGTTCTCCAAAGACACATGTAGTCTATACTTTGACCAGCTGTGAGTTTCTCTATGAACTAATATCTGCTGCACAAAGAAACTTCTCTGATGAGGTCTAGGGGCCACACTCATCTATAGGTAGAAGGATACAAATTTAAAGAACAGTTTGATATTGTGTCCATTTAGGAGGATAACAAGGTCAACCCTGAGGGCTGTGAGCTCCCAACCATGGATTCTTGACTAGATCTACAGTTCCGTGTACATATTTCTTCTTGTGGAATAGGACTGAAATCTAATAGAAATTGACTAGTTGATCCTATAGCATTCATGCCAATACTACACCCATGGGCAAACCTTGCCTATCAATCACTATTGTAGTTTACAGATGTCACAGCTAGGTAAGACTCTTAATGAGCTTTTCCCCGCAACAGCCAACAGAAACACCTTCTGATACTATGAGAGCTGACCAGCAGGAAGGAGACTGCCTGGTCAACATCAACTTGATTTCTGTATGCCCTATGATCAATGAGTGTTGTCTTCAGCATTCAAGTCTCCTCATCAAGTTCTGATGGGTGACCAAGAACAATGACAATAGTCTATATTGCTTGGGGCAGGGGCTCTGGAGCATCTCTGACCAACAGCAGGAGGGGATAACCCACATCTAGTACTGGGCTTTTTATTTGGAACCTATGGCTCCTGGGAGGAACATAACCTCCGTGTGTGTGTGTGTGTGTGTGTGTGTGTGTGTGTGTGTGTGTGTGTGTATGTGTGTGTGTGTATGTGTGTGTGTGTATGTTATAAAATTGTAGGTCCATGTAACTTCCAAAAAAGTCCTTAGTGTTAATTATCCCTCCCTATCCCTTCTTTGCTCCAGTCTTCCAACCCTCACCCATTAAATCTCCCTCCTCATTAGTCTCCCTTTTTTCCTGTCTTGTCACCTGTGTTCTGCTGTGCCACTTTTAATATCTTTCATCCTCCTTGTCACCAAATGGTCTTGTTTTAATTTCCTGTAGTCCACAGGTTCTCCAAGTAATACAGAGATCTAAAGATCTATTTGTTATTTGCTTTATAAAAACATTTCAAAATATAAAATACACAAAACATCACTCACTCAAGTCAAAAAGGGAGCTAATTTTGCTAATTCTGACCACTTAGTTCATTCTGTAAAAAGGTATTTCTCCACTTGTCTCCCTAATGTCTTTTGCTAGAAATAACAGCTGTTAGTTTCTAGATCCCTCCAGACCTCTGTCTGTGATTAAGTAAACCCAAGCTGGCATGTTCAATGGGTAACTATGGTCAAAGGCATTGTAATAACTATTTGGCTATCTTCTTTATGTAAGAAAGAATAAACCAGACATGTTCATGCCTGTAATCTGAGATGCTGAGGCTGAAGACTCTCAAGTCCATCTTGGGATAAAGTATGATCTTTGTCTCCAACAAGCAAAAGTACACAAACAGATAAAGTAATATAAGCCAAATAAGATAAGGATAAAATATCAATGTAATAAGAGAATGCCATATTGACCAAGTATTCTACTAAACTGACTGCCACCTCATGCACAGGATCAGGAGTAGCCAGGATTGTGGTGAGCCACTGTGACTCTGTGTGGCTGCTGTCCTAGGCAAATAGGAGAGCACAAGCAGGAAGTACCAAGAACCCATCGGGGGATGGGTGCCCACCCGTGTGGCATTGGCACCTGCCTCTGAGAAGCTCCCAGACATGCTCTTGAATCAAGCTGACAGCTCTAGCCACATCTGGCCAGACTGACAGTCCAGCCACTGCCTGTTGGAAGACATACCCAGGTCAGCAGACCCTATGCCTTCTCTGACACTTAGGAGCCATACTGACTGTGAATAACAACTCAACAGGAACATCTGGGGATTGACAGCATCCCCTTTAATCCCCCACACTTTGCCTAGCAGAGGGAAGCTATTATTGGCCCCATTTCCCAAAGGTCCAACTGAGGCTCAAGGAAGTGAAGTCACTTGTCCACTTCCTGTCACCGTCTCTGGCAGTCAGAAGGTACCATGTGTTCTTCCAGTGTTTCTGCAGGGAGGTAACTTTCACCCTAGTTTCCAGATAAAACAACTGAGATCCAAAGAGGTCCTAAATCTGCATCTGCTGGCTCTGAATAGTCTTACTCCTCCTCTCTGGGGCCCAGCGTGGGGGTGGTGCTGAGGAAATTCAGAGAAGGGCAGGTTGCATAACATGGCTGTTCTCCTCCAAAAGCTGTAAACACCCACTTTCCCCATTCACGAATCTGGGCAATGAGTGGTGGGAGTCAGAGAAGGATATATTAAAAAAAAATTGTCTCCTTCAGTCAGGGAATTTCACAGTATAATTATATAGCGAGGACATCAAATTAGCAGAATGAGGGACTGTCAGATGCTGCAGCAAAGCACCACTGTCATCCCCAGATCCACAACCACTCACAGCACAGCCTCCTGAGTAGGCCAGGAAACTCCTCTCTCTCTAGATCCTAAATACACCCTACTGGTAGGAAATCTTCTCAGCAGCCATTGATTCCCCAACCCCCTCATGTCACACTTAAAAAATAACATCCCCAGAGGGCTGGACAGCCAAGTGTAGCCCCACTCAAGCACTCTGAGGTCTTAGTGGGAGAAACACTCTCCTTGAGCTTTTGGAGTCCAAAATAAATGCATGTAGAGCTCTCTGCATCGTTACCATGGTTATAGATAACAAGGGCAGTGGCAAAGCACACAAATTAGTTAATGATGAGAGAGAAACTTCCAGCAGTGACACATTCTGCTTGAGCGAATGGCTTTCCTTACACAGTGGCAAGCCGGTTTCTGATGCCAGGGCAAGCTCTGGTATGGAGAAGAGATAATGATACGGGCAGAGTATGCACAACAGACTAGCCACACAGCCTGTTCCTGTCCCTCCTCATGCTTTCTGCCAACAAAAAGCCGTGTGAGCCATGCAAAGGTCTCATGATCCCTTGAGGCCTTGTTTCCTGGGCCAGCAGAGAGGACAGGGAGACAGAGAGACAGCCCCTGGCCCTTGGCCCAGATTGTGTGATCTTGTCTGATCTTTGACTATCCAGTCAAAGTAAGAATTGGATAAGACCAAACACAGAAGTGTCCCTTGTGGCCTCAGTGGCTCAGCCACTTCCCTCTATCTCGTCAAGTCCCTAGGCGGCTAGTTTCAGTGTGACTGCGGTGGTGATCTGAAAAGGGAGCTCTGACTAGTCTCCATCCTATAGCCACCCTCTTCATACTGTGTCTGTGGCTCCTCCATCAAGAGAACCCATTTCCCTTCATCCCAGCATCGCTGTCCTTCTGAATTGTTTTGATCAACGAAATGTGGAGCTGACGAAGCCACAAGTACTAGTCCTGACCCACTCCCAGAAACGTTCAGCATGGTGACCATTAGCCCGTAAAGTAAAACCGAATGCATCCGCAACCCATGGGCATACGTTTTTTCCAGTTCTGCCTCAGTCCCAGTCGTTTGAGAAGCAGATGTTGTTGGGGGGGTTGGGGGGGGGTGGAGGATCTCTTCAAAACTCTTCTGTGCTACAATGAGGGTATGTCGGTTTAAAAACAAAAGCGGTAGGGTTAAGCCAGTGACTGGGGTTGCAGTGGGGTCCTGAGGCCGTGCTGTTCCTAAAGAACAATTGGGAGAACTAAGGCAGTGTGGAGACAGCATGAGTGCTGTGAGGTTGCGGAACTACTGGAAAACCCTCAGGGAGCTAACAAGGGATGTCAGCCATCCGCAAGAAGCCGCCTGTAAGAGAACACCTTTATCCAAAAGCCGCAGCGAGGGAGCAACAGTAGCCGCTGTGCTTGGAAAGGCTGCAAGATGCTTCTCTCAGGCAGGTCACAAACTCCCCTTCAGTCTTGCCTGCCTTGATCTACAACCTCCCACAAGACAATGAGTCCCCTGTCACTTCTCACGCTATTACTCCCCTCTGCTCCGTGCATTTTTAAACATTTTTATTTTATATGTGTATTAGTGTTTGTCGGCATGTATGTCTGCGCACTACATATGTTCAGTGCCCATCAAGGCCAGAGAGAGCATTGGATCTCCCAGGGTTGGACTCACAGACTGTTGGCAACTACCCTGTGGGAGCTGGGAATAGAATGATGGTCCTCTGGAGGAACAGCCAGTGCTCTTAACTTCTGAAACATCTCTGCAGCTCCTCCTGCCCTGTGACCTTTATCTGTACTATCACACACTGGTTTTATTTTTCCTAATTTTCCATCTCTCACTACCACAAGGTAGCAGAAATATATGTCTGTTGTGCTCACTACGCTATCCCTAGCACATTCAATGGTTGCCTGACACTTAAAAAAAAAAGTATCGTGTGATGGAGAACATTACAATAAACAACCTATAACCAATCAAAGTGTAGAGAACAAGGAGTTGTATGGTTCCCAGCCCCCACTGATGCAACACAAGCCCCGTGCCTAAGGTTCCAGATCACATAGGAAAGAGGTGGAAAGATTGTAAGAGCCAGAGAGACAGAGGTTTGCTGTGAGGTTGTCTCCTAGAAAGGTCAGAGAAGCTACACCCAGGAAGTCTCATCAATAGAACCATCTAAACAAGACCTGAACATGGATGACATCAACAGCATGCTAACATGCAAGGGGGAGATGTCATTGGACCTCAACCCTAGAATAAGAACTATAGACAGCGAAGGGCTGCTGAGCACAGAACGAGTCTTTCTCAGGGAAGAGGCTCTGGATTGGATACATATAAGTAACATTACATAGACTGAGCAGGTTCTAGTTATACATTTGGTAACACACATGTGTACACACACACATGTATCAACAATTAAAGAAATAGAGACATGAATTTGAGAGACAACAAAGTGGGTGGTGTACAGAAAGTGTCAGAGGATGGAAAAGGAAGAAGAAGTTTATATGATTATATTTTAATTTTTAAAACTACAAAAAGAATAAACACTGTGGATTGAGATGGTCAGGCATTATGGCATTGCATCTGCAGTCCCAGCATTCAGGAGGCTGGTGCAGAAGGCCGTGGGTTCGAGCCTGACTGGGCCTACATGGGGAGATTCTGTTAAAAAACAAAAGAGAGAGAGAGACAAAAAATACCTATGGAGTGAATGAGTGGATGAGTGAATGAAATAGGAAATGTGTCTTTGTAGGGCCTCATGGGTCACTTTCAAATTGTGTAAGCTCTGTGTCGTTAATTAATATCTTCAAGGACTCATGGGTTGAAGCTTTAACCCACCATATGGTAGTGTGGGAAAGAACTAGAGTTAGATGAGGTGACAAGGGTGGGTAGAACCCTATAAAGAAGAGACCAGGCAGCTTGATGTTGCCCCAAGACCACTTAGAGGAAAGATCACATGAGTGCAAGGAGGAGGTAACTCTCTGCAAGCCAGGAGAGTCCTGAGAAGCCCGATGGGCCGGCATCTTCACTGGACTTTCCAACCTCCAGAATATGGCGAAAACAGCTGGCTGTTGTTTAAGCTGGTATGCATTCATTGTAGCAGCTGAAGAAAAGCAAGGCACCCCATGGTCACTTTTAGTTCACACAGAGAAGCTCCATAAATTGGGAGACCCCCAGAAAATGCCTCATGCTAGCAGGTCTCATTCTGCATAACTCCCATAGCCACAAGATGTGGGGCCACCTTTTGGATGACTGTTACTAACATACAAGAAGCCAGGACATTGCCTATTTGGGAATGGCGGCAGAGAATAATTATATAGAAAGGAAGGGGACAATATAGTCAGCTACACCCCTGATTTCCTGTCCATTTAAGGTTCCTGCCTTGAAAGAACCCAGACATTCTCAGACAGTGGCTAATGATGGGAAAGTGGACTGGCCCTGGGGGCTAATCAGACCAGCACTCTGGGGACGTTTCCCCTACTTGTTGCTATAGCAACAGACTCCAGCTGCAGATGCCCACCTGTCACCAATATCAAGGCCAGACTCTGATTGCATCTGAACAGGACTGTTAGTACCGGAACAGAGAAAACAAACACTGAAAGGTCTCATATGGCTTGAGGTCACAGTAATTGAGTCCATGATATGGATCTGTTGAGATTCATGCTGATGCCTCTACCCCTGGGTATGCAAAGCCCCAAGGCTGCCCTCTTCCAACAACAGAGCAGCCATAAATGCAAAAGGTACCAAAATACCACCGACTGTGCAACAAAGCAATGGTGGGTGAGAGACCAAGGGCCAATCTTCCTGTGCCCTTGCCTGCCAACTTCCACAGCCTCCACTTCTGGGAGAAACCTAGGACTTTAGACGACTCAACTCCAGATATGTGACTTACCTCATTTTTCACCACCAAACTAAGGATGGGGGTGGGAGATGTATCCGCCCGTCTGCTGTCCCATGTGACTCCCTATCCTTCACCCATGACCTACCCTTTCCTAGCAGTGGTGGTACATCACTCACGGATGGCCAGGCCAGAGCTGCCGACTCTCTGAATATGATCACATCCGTGGCCGTCATAAAGTCCCTCTCTGATCATTCCTCTTCCTGGGGAGAACTATCTAGCCACCCTTCACAACTGACTGTCACCATCTAGGGTCAGGCCACTTTCTCCTTCATGTTTGGGTTCCTACAGAAGTCTCCTTCACCCCTTCACTACCATTCTTACCCACCTGCAAGACCCTGAATCAAGCTGCATTTGAGGGCCTATCATAGTTTAGATCTAGAATGCCCCCAAGGACTTGTGTCTTGAAGGCTTGTCCTCAAGTACAGTGTTCAGATGTAGGACGACTGGGAGGCAATTGGATCTTGAGAGTTCTGATTTCACCAGAGGGCTAGTTTATTCATCGATGGGCTCATGATCTGATGAACTACTGTGCAGTAGTATAAACTGAGGCAGGCAGAACCTAGTTGAACTGAAGTCCTTGGAGGCATGTCTTATGGAGTTGTCTTAGTTAGGGTTTCAATAGTTTTGAGGAAACACCCTGACCAAAACGCAAGTTGGGGAGAAAGGGGTTTATTTGACTTATGCTTCCATATTGCTGTTTACTATTGAAGGAAATCAGGACAAGAACTCAAACAGGGAAGGAACCTAGAGGCAGGAGCTGAAGTAGAAGCCATGAAGAGGTGTTGCTTACTGGCTTGCTACCCTTGACTTGCTCTCCTTGCTTTCTTAAAGAACCCAGGACCACCAGCCCAGGGATGGTACCACCTACCATGGGCTAGGCCCTCTCCTATTGATTACCAATTGAGAAAATGTCTTATAGCTGGATCTCATAGATCTCCTGGCTCTAGTTTGGGTTAAATTGACACATAAAATCAGTCAGTACAGGAGCTGTATCTTATCTGTGGCCACTTCCTCTCTGCTCTCTGCTTTCTGTGTGCCTTCAGGTGAACAACTTGACTCTACCATGTGCTCCTTCCCGTGAAGCTTTGTCTTCTCACAATCCCAGAAGCAATAGAACCATGGGCTCAAAGTTTTCTTCCTTTAAGTTGATTTTCTTGAGTATTTTGGCATAACAATAGAAAACTGACAAACATGGAGACTCATCACATCTTCCATGATCTTGATTTCTCTGTCTCCTGGCCCAGCTCAAAGCATTGTCCTTCCAGAAAACTCACATGGAGATGGTCAGAGAGAAGACAATGGCTTTAACATCCCTCCATTCTCATTCACCATCTCTGCGCGATTCTCAAACCTCCCTTCTCCTCTAGGTCAAGACAAGGAAACATATTAACCAAGCAAACATGCCCTTGGTAAACAAGATAGCCCCAGTGCTAGGCGTAGTCATGTATCAGCTTCACCCCAGTCAGGGCACTCTGTGTTCTATAGCTATTCCCTTCAAATTGAAACATTTCTCCACTGGAGGGAAAGCAAGGAGACTCTGGATACTCACCAAAGGCTACAAGTTCTACTGGCTCCTCCCTGGGCTGATAAAAAGTAACTACATTCTGGGAAGATGAGGCTCTGTAATGGATCTCCTGTGAGCTGTGTGGAAGCTGATGTTGCTGTCTTGAGACATCACCCACACCCAGGTGGGCTTCTTCATAGCTGTCTTTGAATCATTCCTGCTCCTACAAGTAACTCTAATAAAACTCATTGGTTCATCAAGCTAGACTTGGGTAGAATTTCTATGTTTTATAATCACTGTTCTATCTGGAGAGAAGAGACATTTGTTCATGTCTTCCTAGTAAAGAACACACAACACCCCATTATGTCCCAAGATGTTCTATTTGTTAGCAATAACATTGCTCATATCCCCATACAACAAAAACCCAATGCATTTATTTACCTCACACAAGCCTAGAGGTGGGCTTATTCTTCAGTGGGCAGTTGTTGAATATTAGACCACACTTACCATATTTCCTTCCTACCCTTCTCAGCTGAAGGTTCTCAAGTACCCTTCACAGTCCCCAGTGTCACATACAGACCAGTGAATATGCAGCAGTAGAAAATACTTCTCCCCTTTTCAGAGCAAGAAACTCTTGTCCAGAATTCTATTGACTTCCTCTCAAATCTAATTGGCTAAAATTGCATCCCATGCCTACCTTTAAACCAGTTACTGGCAAGAAACATTGAATTCCATGATTGGCTTGAGCCATAAAGAATCACATCTGCTTGACCTAGAACCTATTACACTACATAAACTAGTGTTCTGTACCCCAGGATAAGCGATAGTGGTGGGTGGAGGAAAAATCAGTTAGTTCCAACCAGGTATAGCAAGAATATCTCCAAGGTCGGGCCAGGAGCAGCAGAGTGGGGGAGAAAAGGACCAGTAGCAGCTAGTCCCTGGGGACATGACTGACATGGTCTGAACAGAAAGAGAGCAAAGGTGGGATAGTCAGAAGGGAACAAGGAAACAGATAGAAGAGGCATCCCAGCATGCTGGCAAGGGGCCTTGGAGTGGCTTGGCCATGGAGGTCTTGGGGAACAGATGTGAACGATGGCTTGAGGCTTCCCAGCTGCGGTGGTTTCATTGGTGTTAACTGAGTGAGACATATTTATTTATGCCAGGAAACCCAGAGGGACAACAGACAGCAATACAGGGGCCGGGGGTGTCCAGGCCTTTCTATGTTTGCTGGTATCATCTGATCCTCAGAGCAACTCTGCAAGGCAGGCAAGGTGAAGTGTATAGTGACGCTCCCATTTTACAGGTGAGGACCCTGTCGCTGGAACCATGGGCTTTGTGCCCTCTGGGTGTCAGGACCAGGAACTGGAAGACAATATGGGTAGCAGAACTGGGGTCAGGCTGACCTGAGCTAGAATCTCTTTGACCTTTTCTTCGTCTCTACCCAGAAAAGAGGCAGCTTCATGTTCTGACTTCAAGGTTGAGATTTCTCCTTTCTTCGTGGCTCCCAGCAAAGGTTATTTTGTTGGTCGGTCTCAAAGGGACCAATTTCCTTCCACTATATTTAACTGATATTTTTAAAGTGTAATAATTGGACATTTTTATTATTTTTCTCAGAGTAGGGAAGGACTTAATGACTCAAGTCCAGCAAAAAAACAGCAGCTGAGAGAGGAAAGAGAGGAAGAGGGGGAAGAGAAGGAGAAGAAGGAGAGAAACGTGGTTAATTTGACTTTGAAGGAAAAAACATTGCAAAGACTCATAAACAAAATCAAAATGAGACAGGGGAAAATACAGAATTTGCAATTCAAATGCCAAACAAAAAGCTAATTATTCTAATAGATACAGCACTCTACACATCAATTTGGCAAAATAAAAGGCCCACAAGCAATTAAGAAAATGGGTAAAGAATATGAACCAAGCTGAGTGGAAGAAAATACACAGTTTTTAATCCATGAAAGTATTCTCAGTGTCCAGTTAAAGGCGCCAACAAAATATTTTCTACCTGACAGTGTGTCAAGGGGCAAAAACATGGCTACTGCTTGGTGAGAGTAAAAGAAACCAAATCTCTTATTTAGCTGCCATAGAGGAATGTTTTTGGAAGAAAAGCAATAACAATATTAAAAAGGATATGTGCTTTAGCATTCCAAATTTCCATCTTGCCTGCAGAACAGACTTGCATCTTATCAGAAAGGCACCGACTCATGTTCCAGTATTGGTTTTCTTTAAAAAAAAAAAAAAAAGAAAAAGAAAAAAGAAAGAAAGAAAAAAAAAAAGAAAAGATTAGACACCACTTGAAAATCCATCAGCTGGAGACTGACCACTAAATTACAAACCATCCATCTTTTCAAAAGACAGGACAGGAATGATAAAGACTGATTTCCAAGCCTGAATATCAAAGGCAGAGCAGTCTATAGAGGAAGGTGCAAGCAATGCCAGAAAGAGCTACATATGGAGTGGAATTTGCACACAGATGGGAGAACTTTCTGGAAAGATAAATAAGAAACTGGTGGCACGTGTTGCCCTGGGGAGAGAAACTGAGTAACTAGGAACAAGGCACAAGGGAAGATGTTTTCATATGAATCCTTCACAAATTCTAAAATGTTGGCACTGTATAAGTTTATTATATGCTAATATATTAGAATACAAAATGGAAATGGAGCAGTAGACTGAACGGATAAAGCTATACCTAATGTTGGAAATGGACATTACTAGCTTTCTATGCTCCATAGTAAATTACCACAATTTAGCAGTTTGAAAAGCAAACATTTACCATCTCCCCCTTTCCGTGGGGCAAGAGTCCAGGCACAGCTGAGCTGGGTTCTGTGTTCTGGGTCTTGCCAGGATGTAATGGCGGTGCTGGCAGGACTGCATTCTTATATGGAGCTTGACTGGGGAGGAGTCCAACTTCAAGTTCACATGGGTTATTAGCACAATTCATTTCCATGTGGCTATGTGGCAGAGGACCCTCGTTTCTTGCTGGGTATTGGCTGGAGTCCACTCAAATTCTGGAAGGTTTCTGTGCTTCCCTGCCATGTGGGAGTCTCCAACAATCTGGTACCTTCAGAAAGCCCATAGGACAGAGTCAGCTTCGGTCTGCTAAGATGCAGTCTTTGTAACACTCACTCAACAGAGTGCCGGCGGACCACCTTTGCCAGTTCTTAGGGTGAGAGGCAGAACCCAAGCATCTCACTCAAAGGCCAAAAATAGCAAAGTCATGAACACCATGAGGTGGGGACCACCCTGGGTCTCTGTGGTCTCCCCTCTAGTCCTCAGTTTATTTTGTGAGCGGGAGCTACTCACAATAGAGGTGGCAAGCATCCAAAACCTCCTGACAGTGGGGAGAAGTGGAAGCCACAGTAACCCCGAGTTCTTCTTAGATTTTTATTACATTTATTTACATGTGGAGGGGGAGGACGACTTGCAGGAGTTAGTTCTTTCTTCCCACCATGTGGATCTCAAGGATTGAACTCAGGTAGCCATGCAAGTACTTCTACACACTAAGCCATCTCACCATCCTCCTACCAAGGTCATTTTGCCCAACTCCCCTCCAAAACTTCCTCTTTGTCCTCTGTACCTTTTCCTTTATGAGACTATCCCCTGCCCCCCAGGAAATCTGAGCCTCTTCAACAGATGTCCTAAGGATCCTCCAGGCCTGGCCAACATGGTTGACGATGTCCCTGTGTGCCTTACTGGCCAGAGGGCCACATCCCTTACTTGAAGCTCACCACAGGCCTTTTAGAGTCCTTTGCAATCCAAACCCTGATGGAAGTTTTTTGAATGGGTCAAAAGTCATGCGTTTTGTGCCAACTAATAAAAATGGTGTGTACATTCAAGTGTCTCCATCATCATCGCCGCCGCCACCACCACCACCACCACCACCACCACCACCACCACCACCACCACAACTACTAGCTATTGATTTCTTCACATACCTGCCTGTTTCTACACCCCACATTAATCCTACTGGACCATCCTCCATTTGGAACCTACATATCTCAGACCCACAAGTTTCACGGCTGTCTAAAGCTACCCAGCCCAGGAAGGGAGATGCAGTTTTCAAACCCATGCATGAGGATTAAAAACCCTGTCTTTCCTCCATGTGTCTATCCTTTGCTCAGGAATACCAGGTCATGTGTCAGCTTGGCAGGGATTCGTGGGGTCTCTGGCTCCTTACATAGAACAGCTTGCATCTGTAGGAACACAGCACTATGTTCTCCTTCTGGCACTCTGGAAGATGCCTGGCCTCTAACCGTACATGTCTTTCTGACCCAGACCCTCTCGTCACACTTCAGTGTGGAAAGAAAAGAGGTATTATTTTTAGCACAGCTCTCAGGATGCCTTTTTCATCATGTATCTGTAACAAATAAGCCCTCCAAAGGCATTTCATCCAACTGTATCCTTCAAAGCTTAAAACTTCCCTCTCTATCTTGCTGTTCTCCAGAGCCATATTAGCTGCTACTTACTTACTTCCAGGAATGTTGAGCTCACTACTGGACAAGGGCAGCCCAGACAATCAAGCCCATGCCCTCTCTTATCAGGCTAAATTTAATGACCCAGCCAATAGAGGGCTTCTCATTAGGTCAAGATAGTGAGATGAACCTCAAAATAGAGAACTTTTAATAAACTAACCTTGGAGAAAAGCATCACAGAAGCTAAGCCCAAGGAAAACCTGATCCTATCTCCCCACTGGGCCCCTTACTTAGTTCATTTGTCCTGAAATATAGCACAATACCTAAGGGTGCATGTTTATAAACAACAGAAATATATCGTGACTAGTTCTAAAAGCTGAAAAGACAGAAGTCAAGATATTGTCCTGGTGTCTAATTAGGGTCCTCTTGCTCTATGTTCATATGATAGAAGACAGAATGGCAAGTGAGCAAATATCGCAAGAAGCCTCTTTATAAGAGCCTCAGCCCTGTTCATGAGGGCTCCACCCTCATGATGTAATCACTTCTTAAAGGCCCTACCTCTTCATACAATCCCATTGACCAGTAAGTCCAATACTTCAATTTTGGAAGGGACATTGGTGGGTGGCTATTTCCTCTAGTGAGGTGCTTTGGATGAGAGATGTCCTCCACAGTCTCAGGTGTTTGAACGCTTAGTCCCCAGTTGGTGGCACTGTTTATGGTGGCAGTATACAGCTTTGCTAGAAGTGAATTATTGGGACAGGCTTTGAGAGCTCATAGACATACCCCCACTTCCAGCTCCCTACCTTTGATCTCTGCGTACAGATGGAGATGTGATCTCTCAGATTCCCGAGCCTACCCCCATCTCTCTGACTTAATGTCATGCATCTTATCTCTCTGGACCTGTAAACTAAAATAGACTCTTACTTCTGTAAGTTGCTTTTTGTCATGGTATTTTATCACAGCCACAGAAAAGTAGCTAATCCATCCTGGGTGGGTCAATACCATCTTGAATTGGATCATCCACTTGAAACCCTCACAAAAATTGGGACTATTGATACTCTTCATGGAAAGAGGCAGAGGCTCACAAGGTACTCTTTCCATCCAAGATATAACAGATGTAAACAACTGGTGGGGGACCAGAGGCTCTTCAGTGATGTAACTGCCCATAGGTTACACAGCAGATTCTAGTGACAACGTTTGTGAGCTGTCATCCATGCTGAGATGGGGCTGCATTTCAGGAATGCAGCTACCTGAGAGTCACTCATGTTCCTGTATGTAATTTCAACAAACTCATTGCCTTGCCGAACTAGACGTATATGGAATCATTTCTTTAGTTGGGGTCTTGCCTGGAGTAAATGCACTTTCTGTGTGTCTCCCCAGGAAAAATAAAGCAACAGCCTTATTCAATCACAGATATCCTTGTGCCCCTCCCACGATGATGCTCAGTCCACAAAGCATCATCTTTCAACGTTCATAATCAAAAGGCCCCAATATCCAGAGCCACAACCATCTCCTATCACATCCTACCTACTACTCACTCCTGTGAGTATCAGCTCAATGTCATAGCTGCTCTTCTAAAAGACCCTTTGTTCTCCTCATCTTTCCTTCCCATGCCTCTTTACATATGGTGGGTCTGTTTAGCTGTCAACTCTGCTGAATATTTTCTTCTGGGTCCCATGCACACGACATCCCCCCATCCCCCACCCAGCTCTCCCGGTGCTCTTTCTTAGGTAGCTTCCAGGTTCCAAGTACCTGCTACTCATTCTCAACCTTGGGCAAATATCATCTCTAGCTTTTATTAACAGCCTTTAGAAAAAATGTCCATTTTAAAGAAGAGGAGGAGAGAGATGATGACTTGGAGCAGCTATATGGGCCAGGGCCACATAGCAGCTGAGGGATCCAGGGTTCAAATCCAGGTCCTTCTTTGTGTGTGGTAGAGGTTCAGAGTATGCGTGTATGTGTGCTCTCATGTGTGTATACATACATGTGGAGACCAGGACTCAATGTTAAGTATCTTCCTCTAGGACTTCCCCACCTCAAATCTGACACGGGATCTCTCACGGAACCTGGAGCTTACCAATTCAAATCCATCTGGAAACTAGCTATAGTGAGTGAACTGCCTGTCCTGACCTTCCCGACATTAGGATTACAGGTATGTAACTCTAATTAGTAATGGAAACCACCACGCCCGGTGAGCACACAATTCAAGAGATTCTGTTGTGCTAGAGCCTCTCTGGGCCAGACTTTGGCCCTTAATGATAAATGCATTTTATATTACCATCTAGTGTCACCTTCACGAACGACAGTTTTCAAAACCCCAGCCAGTCTTTCTTTTCCTCGTACTCTTTGATTCTTTTTATTTCATTCCCTTAAATTCTGGTTGTGAACCACTAAATTGATTTCAGGGCCTGATAGATAGAAAAGTCCAGCTGCTTGGTTTGGCAGCTCCTACACTCACACACAAACATACCCTATGGGTCCCCACTCCTGACTTCCACTAAGCCAATGATCTGTCCTGGCCTTGAGAAAGAACTGATTCCCAGGAACCGGCAGATAAGACCTCTAGGGCTCAGAAGACCCCATGGTCAATTCATTCTTGCTGGTGCTAAATTCAAAAGACAGCAGAAGCTTCCAGATGACATGCTCTGAACCGACCCTGATTTGAGAGGGCCATTGGTCAGCAGGTCTGAGGCAGCTGTTGCCATGGCTCAGTCAGAGAGTTGCCACAGTCAAGGTGCAGCCCAAACCTAGGAACAGACTGTGACACTGTCAACTTCCTAGCTGTGTATGCCTCCCCCCCAAACCCCAGGAGCTGTAGGATGGGGCAACTGGACAGCAATAGATAGGTGTATTTCATCAGCCCTGGATTTTACCTTTAACTAAACATAGGCTCAACTCACTGAGAAGCTAGATTCTAAATTTAGCACCAAACCCTGAGAAACTGGCGCTTTTACCCCCAGCGCCTGCGGCAAAGCTGACTGTGAGGAGGTTGCTCCACCTTAGTTCATGGTCTAGCCTGATGTACAGGAGTCCTGCTGACTCATCCAGTGCTGCAGGCTGGCAGGGAGGTGCAACAATGACCCTTCTCTGCTGTGCTGCCGGGAAAGGGGGCTGAAAAAACTTCTTGGGGAGCTCACTTCCCATGGTCTGATAGTACCCCCAACTCAGCTCTATAACCACATGGCTCTACAGAGGTGGGCTCCACCCCACTTCATCTGATCCCCTTGGCCTGAGAGGCTACTCCCAGAGTTGGGGTAAAACTACCTTTTCCATCATCCACCCATGAAAGCATCTCTTCTATGAATGAATCCTAAACACCTGCACACTCTTGAGTAGCACACTGGATTCTGGAGTCCTTGAATCAACTCCCTTAGCCCTCACAGATGTCCTGTGAAATGGGTACTATAGTGAGCCCACTTAACCTTGTAGCAAAATGATTTGCTGGGCTGGGTACGATACCAGCCCACACAACATACCTATGTATGTGTCCAGGGACTCTCACCTGAGCCCTGACTACTATAATATATGGAATTTGGAAGCCCCACCCCTACCTCATCTGTTAACAGCTTGAGTTTCCCACAGCCTGTGAGACACAGCCTGGTTGGGACAGAGCTCCAGATCCAAGATTTCTTGCTAGCTATGTGGACCTGGGCAGGTGACTTTGTTCTTCTGAGGCTCAGTTTTCCACAGAAAGAAAGGGGAAGGGTTTTACAAACTCAGCTGAGAAGCCCTCCCTTTCCAGTCCCCCTCCTGACATGCAAAAGTGGAGCTGGCAGCCATTTTGTGGCTGATACAAATCATCATTTAACTCCTTGGGGTTATTTTTCCTCCTCCTAAGTCTCTCTTTAGCTTCCTCATTTTCTGGGCCATGTCCATTATTCAGCTCCACTGCTGAGTCATATCTATTATTTAGCACCACAATTGGTCATCAGCTTCTTCTGTAAGGCACCATTTTGTCAAGGCTGGCGAGAGCAGACAGTTTTCAGCCATCTCTCTGACTTTCAACTGCAGTAACCATGACATCCTGGAATTTCCCCAAATTTACCTGGAATTTCCCCAATTTTAAAACCATAAGTCTTGAATCTCAGATACTCTCTCAGCTCTAAGCAAACAGGCTTGGAGTTAGCTGATCATTTTGTTCCAGTTTGTGTTTACTCATTCCAGATGATTCTTCCTCTCTGTTTTTCATGTAACTCTCTTCTCAGCTGCATACTCAGTGGAATTCAAGACCCAGCATCAGATGCAAAGACGTAGCAGGGACCACTCAACCAGCCCCACATTGTGAAGTCAATTCTCTGCAGGAAATGTCATGTAGGTAGGTAGAAAGATAAATGCTAGATAGATATACGAATTAATGATTGATTGATATATAGATACATAGATACACAGATAGATGACAGATACATAGATACATAGATGACAGATACATAGATAGATGACAGATACATAGATACATAGATAGATGACAGATACATAGATAGATGACAGATACATAGATAAATAGATAGATGACAGATAGATAGATGACAGATACATAGACACATAGATGACAGATACATAGATGATAGATACATAGATGCATAGATGACAGATACATAGATACACATAAATAGATACATAAATGATAGATACATAAAAAGATACATAGAAAGATAGATACATAGATGATAGATAGATAGATAGATAGATAGATAGATAGATAGATAGATAGATGGATGATAAATATAAATGATGGATGGATGGATGCTTTGAGCACAGTGCCTGGCACAGAGGAAACAGCCAATACATATTATTAGATGCTACTACTATTACTGCAAAAGTTCCAAACTTCATGTGTGTAAGAAAGTGGTACTTGCCGGGCAGTGGTGGCGCACGCCTTTAATCCCAGCACTTGGCAGAGGCAGGTGGATTTCTGAATTTGAGCCCAGCCTGGTCTACAGAGTGAGTTCCAGGGCGGCCAGGGCTATACAGAGAAACCCTGTCTTGGAAAAAAAAAAGAAAAGGAAAGAAAAGGAAAAAAAAAGGAAAGTGGTACTGACAGCTGCTCCCTGATCCTCAGAACCATGTGTTGTGCACATTTAATCTGCCTACAGGTGACAACAATACCTTTGGATGGGTATTTTTAGGGAGGTAGCCTGCGGAGGTGCTGGTCACATTTATGCCTTGTAGGTTCTGGCTACGTGGGTGTACACATACGTAGCACTCCATTGGCCTGTACATGGAAGTGTGCACACTTTGCTGCAGTGTAGTTCAATAGGATGTGACATTTCAAAGGATATTATAGTAGAAACCTCAGCGAGAAGAACCTCATATCTAAAAATATGTCATTCTTCTCTGCCAGTTATGTGCCATGGGACCCTGTATCACTTCTTTAGACTATAATGTCACATCTATAAAATTCAAAAGATTTGCTGGAAATCAGCAAAGTAATCCACACGAACCCCTTGCCCCATGGTTTCACAGAGAAGCAACACTCAAAACCTCTCCCAGGGAGAAGGCAAATGGCAAATTCCCACAATGGTAGACCCATTAAATGCCTTCTCAGTGCCAGGTGCCTTGTAGATGAGAGACCTATGTGCTGGGCCTGGTACTGTGTGCTTCACTGACAACAGACCCACTAAATGATGACGTTGGCCCTAGGTTCCTCAATGACAGTAGACTCACTATGTGCTGGGCTCTTGGCCAGGTGCTTTACTGCGTCATCTCATTTCCCTTTCATGGAGAATAGAATTGTGCAGCCACTTAACAGGGGCACTTGGGCCTAAGCTTCAGATTGGGAACATTTACTCATTTTCATTTTTAATATTTTTACTGTATTTCTACAGAAAAATGAACTCCAGAAATTAAAAATTGAAAACACAAAATTGTCAAAGAAGCTATTTTTCTCCCTGTGGGAAAGGAGGACTGTGCTGAATTTGGGGGTCAATTGAGCATAATTCTATAGACTTCTACATTAATGCAAAGTTAGGCAAATACTGCACCTGCTGTATCATCCAGGGACTATGATTGTCCCAACTGCCATGTGTCTGATTTCAGCTTTGATTAACCAAAAGCATGCTTGGCTGGAGGTGGGGGGACAGTCAGGAGGCTATTGCAATGGGAAATGGTAAAAGCTCTCCTGGACTCTGTTGCTATAGCAACAACACAGCAAAGCTATTTAGTTGTTAGCTCCTGGGAGAAAAGGCAGGCCAAAAATTAGTGTAAAGTTATAGTACAATTTGGACTGTGGCTTTAACCTCTGTCTCCCCAGTACTCCCCTGTATCCACTCAGCACTGCATCTGTGACTGTGTCGTCGCTTCTAGACCAGGAACTGTACCTGAGTGTGGGAGAGTGAGGTTATGCATGGACGACCCCCTAGACTCAAGCTTTCAAACCACACTGAGCAGGAACCCCTGGGGATTTGTTGGGACTCCAGCTTGTCTGGGTGGAATCTGTAATCATGCGTTGGACCATCCTGAAGCTACTGGTCCATAAACTACACTTAAGGAAGTAAGCATAGCCCTAACAACCAAGAGTATCTCAGAGCATCGTGATGAGAGAATTGGATGGCCATGTCTTGCTCCCTGCTGTATCCTACGGAGCGGAACAGTGCCTGATGTGGAGCTGTGGGAGGAAGAAGGATATCCACAAGTGTTATATATATGGAGAGAATAAATGAGTGCTAGAGCCATTCAGATGACTGCCCTGATCATGTCATTAAGAAATAACTGATGCCTGGGGTAACACTGAGAGAAATGCTTCCTTTCTTCTTGGGCTTCTGGTCACATTGTAGCAGGTTTTTATGTTTCCAGAAATGGAGAAATGGAATTATACCTAGTCGTCAGTTTTGTTTCTCCTGATATTTATATTGGAGGTCTTTATGGTCTGAATATTTGTGAGCCTCGGAATCCATATGTAGAACCCTAATTCTTAACACAAGGAAGGTCAATGGGAGACAACCATATCATGAGGGTTCTGGCCACATGTTTGGAATGGCGATCTGGGGGAATCACCAAATGAAGAAGGCACACACAAGGAGCCATCTCCAAAGATGGACTGACCCCTCACTAACTGTGGGATCTTCTGGTCCCTTCACTTTGAACTTCTCGGTCTTCAGAATTGTGAGCAGAAAGTTTTTGTACTTTCCTAAATTGCCAAGTTTCATGAAGGTAGATCTGGGTAGCGAGAAGCTGTCTGGAAGACAGGTAGAGGAGAAAAGACAAGGTAATTGGTGGAGGAGGGATACAGATATGTTTTCTCTCCCATGTGGACCTGTATATATGATAAGTGTGTGTGTGTGTGTGTGTGTGTGTGTGTGTGTGTGTGTGTGTGTGTGTGTGTGTGTGTTTGAAGGAAGGAGAGATGCCAATGAGGGCAAGAGAAGGAGAGGGTCAATATGACAAATACAATGACATGTAAAAATGTTGTGGTGAAGCCCATTATTTTGTATGCCAACTACAAAAAGAGATAAGAATAAAATTTACACAGTAAAATAAAAATAAAAAATAAATTACCCAGCCTCAAGTATGCTGCTATAGCAAGCAGGAGCTAACTAAGATATTTTTTATGTATCTGTGCAAGTAGTTTGTGCAATCTGTTTAATCAGCCAAACGGTACTCTAAGTATATGCAATCATTCTCCAGTTCTTTTTTATTAAGTGTCGAGTCATTGAGCAAAACGATGGATTTTAAGATGATATTCTCACACATATGCATTGTGTACTTGAATCTTATCTGCTGCACGTCACCCTCTCCTGTCCTCTAGCCCCTCCCACTGGTCCTCTTCCTCCTCCAAATATTCCAGTTCTTTCCTTTGTTTTGCCCTGCTTTGTCTTAAGTCTAGGTGCTGCATATGAGAGAAACATGTGATATTTGCCTTTCTGGGTCTGGTTTATTTCACCTAACACGTTGATCTCTATTCATCTATTTTCCTGCAAATGGCACGATTTTATTCTTAAGGGCTGATTGGTACTCTGAGCACGGGTGTGCAGCTCTCTCTGCTGCATGCTGAATGCCGTTCCTTTAGGTTTACACCTTGAAGAGGCATAGCTGCATCACTCAGTGGCTGTGTTTTCAGCTTGTCGAGGACACATCTGACTACAAGTCAATGACTGTTTCAAATCATGCTGCAGTTAACACCCTTTTATACTTGTCTTTGTGCGTATGTAAATTACCTGTTAGATAAGTTCTGAGATGTGCAAAAGCCCACAGGAAAGGACATGTGTTTTTATCTGGCTAAATAATATTTAATTGGTTATCAAATAAGCTGCACTGATTCTATAGCCTCGCCAACACTTTATAAGAGCATCCATTTTCTAGCGCTTTAACTGTAGTTATTGTCGATCCTTAGCCTTAGCAATCTAATAAGTGTGACCAAACTCTTGTTTCCTTTGATTTCATTAGCTGTAAATGAGATCGAGCATTTTTTTTCTTTCACATTCCAGTACCGTTGCGTGAACTAGCTAAGTGTTCTTTCACTCCGGAAGTTATTGATTTTCACTATTGATTTGGGAGCCAGCAGCTTCCACGAGTGCTCTGCCTATTGTTAACAGCTTTTCAATTAATTCCTTGAGCTTCATAGTTACAAAGGCACAGCACTTGAAATGATCATTTTGCTTCTGCTGCTGGTTAGTGTTTTGTCAACTTAACTCAAGCTAGGGTTTCCGGAGAAAAGGTAACCTCAATTGAGAAAATGCTTTCACCAGACTGGTCAGTAAGCATATCTATGGAGTGTTTTCTTGACTAATTATGGATATGAAATCACCCAGCCCACTGTGAATAGTGCCTCACATTGCAGGTAGTCCTGGGTTGAATAAGAAAGGAGGCTGAGAGAGCCAGCCATAGTACCCTCCACGTTTCTGTCTCAGTTCCTGCCTCCAAGTTCCTGCCTTGAATTCCCTCCATATGGGCAGATCAAGTAAACCCTTTCCTCCCCAAGTTGCCTTTGGTCATGGAATTTTGTCAAAACAAGAGAGAAAAAACTAACAGCTTTACCATGTTTGTTCTCTTTTGTGAATTTATGAAAAACAGAAAAAAAGCCAGAATCAGATTTCTCTTAAATTTTGGATGTGCTATTTTTCACTGTTAACTTCAGGCAGAATATTACATGTTGATAAGTTCTCAGGCATGGAACAGTGGATCCTTGCATACAGTGGATCTTTAAATAGCCTTGATGACTGACATGTGCCTATTGAGCAGCCCCTCACCTGCCCCCACCTCCAGCCACTGGCATGTACCATTCTATGCTTGCCTGGCTGCCTGACTGACCACTTTCCATGTCTGATCCAAGTGGAATCACACAGTATCTGTTTCTCTGACTGACTTGTGTCCCTTGGCATGACACTCTCGGGGTTCATACATCTTGTCAACTATGGCAGGATTTTCTTCCTTTTACGGCTGACTAGTATTCCATTTGTGTTATGTATCCCCTGGCTTTAGCCATCATCAGATTCAGAACGTTTCCACATCTTGGCTGACAATTCATATACCTCCTTTTTAATACTCTAGAAAAACTCAGATGATAATGCTGAGCATGTACACCCTTATTTTCTTTCTTATTTAAATGACATTAATAAGTTTTTAATCATAAAGAATAATACAGGCTTTCTGTTTGAGATGTGTTTTTGTTTCATTGATGGAAAGGTTTTATTAAGATTTTCCTCAAGACTAATTTGATCAAACATCTTAAAATTAGGAGTGACAATGAATGGAATATAAGAAAACCATTTACTAATATTGAAATCTCTAACTCCTAGGATGAGCCCTACCCAGCATGGTTCTGTGTCTCCTTCAAGGCATTACTGCTCTTCCTGCTGCCATCTCTCTGTCACGATTTCATGTTGTTTTGATTCCCAGGAGTGAGGCTCATCTCTGTGACTCTCTCATGTGCATGGCTGGATTTGAAATCTATATCATGCTGGCTCACAGCAAAATGAGTGATGTCTCTTTAGAGTCTCCTACAACAATTTATGGAGCTGTACAATTATCTTTCTCTTTTTTTCAAATTGATACTGTTCAACTTGTGTATAAAAGATTTAAATGAGCCAGGCGGTGGTGGCGCACGCCTTTAATCCCAGCACTTGGGAGGCAGGCAGATTTCTGAGTTCGAGGCCAGCCTGGTCTACAAAGTGAGTTCCAGGACAGCCAGGGTGACACAGAGAAACCCTGTCTCAAAAAAAACAAAAAAACAAAAAAAAAAATTTAAATGACTTATAATATCCATCAGTGGCAAAAATTATTATTAAATATAACTGAAAATGGGGCCAGTAAGACAGCTTGGGAGGTAAAAGTTTTTGTTGCACACACCTGATAACCTGGGTTTGATATCTAGACACCACAATAGAAGGAGAGATTGTTCTCTGACCTCCCATCAGCCAACACTCAGACACACAAGCCACACACATACTAGAACAATACATTAAATACAATTTAAAGTAATAATATTTGTAATATAATTCTATAAATCTGTTTAATTATCTAGACTAAAAAGTAAAGAGGCTCTTTGTTTTCTGTTTTGCTTATTCCATGATCAAAATAATAAAAAGGGTTCTTATACCCAAGAGTCAACTTTTTCGCTATAATACACTATAGCAAATTTAACATCCGTAACAGAAGACAATCCCAAAGCAATAGCTAATTACTATTCTAGCTCTAAGCCCAGGTTCCCCAAGTATTGTATTTTTGTGGTAATCACATCTGATGTGGTTCCTAGTGGTCATGTAACTGATTAAGTAATAATGTAACCACTTCTAAGCACACAATATACAGTGGTAGAGGGATATGAAGAGAGAGAGAGAGAGAGAGAGAGAGAGAGAGAGAGAGAGAGAGAGAGAGACGCACATGCATATACACACACATGTCTCTGTTAAGAAAATGGAAACAAAGAGCAAACCCGGTTGGTACTGTAAACCACATCTTGCCACACTGAGGTAATAAAGATTCTGGTTTTTGTCCCTAGAGTGAATTTCTTGGTAACTATGGATGCCCCCATGTTTGTACTGTGAGAAAAGCTGCCTGGTCTCCCCATGGTCGTATATTATGAAAGGTTGGGGAGGAATTCTCTATCTGGAGGAGTCACTACCCTAGCAGCCTATTTACTGGTGATCTAACCAACCCAGTGGCCACTTCAACTGGCCATCATAGTAACCACTATGACTGACCATCACAGTGAACACTACAACTGACCACTGCAGTGATCATGACAGTGACCACTATGGCCAACCACCTCAATAACTACCAGAGTGACCGCTATGGCCGACCACCTCAATAACTACCAGAGTGACCGCTATGGCTGACTATCCAAGTGGGCACTACAACTGACCTCCACAGTGACTGACTAAAGCTGACCACCACAGCTGACCACATGAATGATCACCACAGTGAACACTATTGCTGACAATTGTAGTGAATACCACAACTAAGTGCCTGTCTACTATTGAGCTGACTAAAGAAGGTGAGAGTCTTTGGGCTTGAGTCTTCTGGTTTTGTAGACTGCTTTAGAATTCTGGTCTTAGATTTTAAAAATCTGTTTTCAGGTGTTTCCTCCCAGTTGGACTTCCCATAATATAATTTCTACCAAGTTACTTCTTTGAATTTGAACATCTCTACTGTCATTTCTGTCCCTTACAAAATGATCCTTCAAGAAATATTGAACTGGGTGCATTTTAGCAGACAAGCACTTTCAGACTGAATCTGAATTTCTCCAAAATTTTTAAAGAACAACCTGGTTTAAGAACATTTGAAAATAACACAATGGAAATGTTTTTCCCCTCAGGTACCTAGACCTTAGCTCTTCATGATCTCATGCAGACACAAAAGCCCACCCACTCGCAAGAAGTTCAATAGAAAAGAACAGAAGAAAAATCTACATTTTGCACTCTATGAGATAACTGGTACACAATCATAATTACACTGTCAGATGTTTCTGACATTTTAAGTAAGAGTCAAAGCTAGCTAGTTCCTTGGAAACTAAATAAAATGTCAATAAATTCAACTTTGGGGTGGAGGTCTCTCTGTTGAGTGGATATGCCCTTAAAGGGAAGTGTGATCGAGCAATTTCTTTGCTCATTATACACCATGGCAACATCAGGATTCCTAGTTGCAAGCCATGGAGGCTAGGTCTAATTAAGCAGAAAGAGAATTCATTAAAGGAGTTCATAGTGCGTTGCTCTCTGAACTAGTGGGAGAGGTGAGGCTCTAGTCTAAGAGTTTGAGATTGTCAAATCCAAAGCTGCTCTGTGGGACTCTCCTGCTCATGGACCCTGCCAACCCCTTGCTTCTGCCCTGTCTCTGGAAGCCTCAGAAGCACCCACATCAATCAGTAACAGAAATTCCACTCACAGACTCCTCTTCCGATCACCCATTTCTAAACAAATCCCAAGTAGGCAACCTTGATTAACTGGAATCAAGGTCCTTTTCCTACATCCTAGCCACCAAGAAAGCTGAGACATGAGGATTCAAAGGTTTCTTTCTCAAGAACCTATGGGGCTGAATATTGTCCAAATACAGCAATGACTCAAAAAGACTCTTTAAACCCCCAGAAAGCATGGCCATATTCATTTTGGATCTCCATCTCACTTTTCAAGCTCTGAAATCCACATTTAGGTATTTGAATGGACAACTTTCAAAATTCCACTTCTTTACCAGTTGTAGACACCACTTCCCAGAATCCCATAGTCTATAACATGGAAAATACAATTGTGATGAAGAAATTCTCCCCATCTTCTCCTCTGGATTCTTCAGTTGATGCTGAAGATGCCATTGTTGTGTGAACTCCATGGAGAGCAAATCTGGTATACATGGGTTCTGTGTTCTCTGAAACGTGATAGGGTCCATCTTTTCCAGTTATAGTCTTCTGAGAACTTTACTGGCATGTCTCACTACAGGGTCTCCTCTGGCTATTTGGTATACCTGGTCACTTATTCTCAATGTTGCCTGTTATTGGATTTAAGATCTGCCCCCTTTGATTAAATGAAGTCTCAGTGTGTGTGTGTGTGGGGGGGTGCATGTGTAGTATTCACATATGTGCATGTATACTTTTCTTTGGCTGTATGTGGAGGCCAGATACCAACCTTGAGGATTATCTTCAGGTGTCATTCATCTTGTTTCTTTAGACATTCTCACTGGGACTGGGAGCTGTCAGCTAAACTGACTGGCTGGTCAGCGTCCTTCAGAAAGCCACCTGTCTCTGCCTCTCCATGCTGAGGTTATATTTGTACACTACCCCCTTTTACATGGAGACTGAGATCAAGTTCATCTCCCCAGCCTCTACACAAGCCCTCTTTGCAGCTTCCTTCTTTTGTCTTGGTCCTCCACCAATTACCAAGAGCCTGGGTCTAGCACTGCTCCTGCTTCTGGTGCTTGATTCTATGAACTGTTTTTCCTTTAGCATTTGAACTGATCTTATAGAACATTTGCCAAGATGGCGGCAAGTGAATTAGCTAGACTTTCCAGAGTCTCTTCTTGAAAGTTAGGACCACCTTCAAGGTTCTCTTAAGAGGTAAGATTGTCTTCTGTCCCATTCTATTCTGCCAACACCCTCTCCTGAAAGTGCACTAAGTTGTGGTTGATAATAGAGAACATTTGTCAACCCTCCTACAGAAATAGGATTCAATAGAAAAGAAGGGTGTTATTTGAAAAGGAGTGGGTCCTCATTTGCATACCAGGATCCCAGGAGACTCTTCCAGCACAAATATATTTGATATGCAGGTTGGAAAAGAACAGAACTGATTCTGACGGCTGCACCCTCCACCTCAGTGTTACAAACACAAAACAAGAATATAAGCTAGACAGATAGGCTCCTGTGTACTGGTGGCCTGGGACGCATAAAGCTGTTTCTTAAACACGAGGTTAATTAATAGAAGCTGTTGTTTTCTGTCTTCCCTGCTCCCACCTCCATATCCTCGGAGAATAGGTCACCTGCCTGCCTATCATAAGATATCAGGCTACTGACACCACTCCTTGAGTTATCAATTTGTGGCAAGGTTGACTCTCTGCTGTTGTATGAGGCTGTCACTTACTTGTAAACTTGCTCCCTTCTCTCTAACCCCTCCCCCACCACATGATGTCAACACAGAGTACTAACTGAAGCTCTACTTGTTGTTACAAGCTTCAGATAAATAAAAACAACAAACTACACAGTATGCCTATTTCTGCCAGATACTTTTCCCATTCCAAGTGGAGAGGCTCAGTGATCCCCACTTCTGAGGCTCAGTGACCCCCACTTCTGAGGCTCAGTGTCCTCCCACTTCCTAGGCTCAGTGACCCCCACTTCTGAGGCTCAGTGTCCCCTCACTTCTGAGGCTCAGTGTCCCCCCCCACTTCCTAGGCTCAGTGACCCTCCACTTCCTAGGCTCAGTGACCCCCCCACTTCTGAGGCTCAGTGACTCCCCACTTCTGAGGCTCAGTGACCCCCACTTCTGAGGCTCAGTGACCCCCCCACTTCTGAGCCTCAGTGTCCCCCCACTTCCTAGGCTCAGTGACCCTCCACTTCCTAGGCTCAGTGAACCCCCCCCCCACTTCTGAGGCTCAGTGACTCCCCACTTCTGAGGCTCAGTGACCCCCACTTCTGAGCCTCAGTGACCCCCCACTTCTGAGCCTCAGTGGTCCATTTCTCCTCCCCTCTCTGGCTCTACTTCTGGCAGCTATGAATTTTCTTTTGCATTTTTTACCTGTTCTCTTTTGAGACAGGGTCTCACCCTGTATCCCAGGCTGGCCTTAAACTTTTGACTATCCTCCTGCTTCAGATTCCCAAGTGCTGAGATTACAGGCATACACCTCCATACCTGTTTGCCATAGCATTAAATAAATAAATAATCCTATTTTTTTTTTATAGGGGAGGGATTTTCTGTGCTTTGGGGAGTGCAGTGAAGCACCAGCAGAGTCCAGAAAATGGGGTCAGGTCCCTTATAGCTGGGGTTACAGACTTACTGAGTATAAGATACCCAATGTGTGTAGGTGCAGGGAATCAAAGGGGTTCTCTAGAAGTGTAGCACATACTCTTAACCACTGAGCTATCTCCCCAGTCCCTACCTCTACATTTTTGTCACAATAGAACTCATATTCTGTTCTGCAACAAAGATTAAATTGTCTTTCCTTTTCTATAGAGAGGAACTAAATGACAAATGCAATAAATGATGCTCCCCGTGCTCATAGCAGAGCCAAGCAGGGTGCAACTCATTCTTTTATGCATAGTTATTTATTTTTCCTGAAGGTTATAATTCTGCTTTATTTCTATAACCAGTGTCTCAATTTCCTTCTCACCCATAATATCATTATTCAATAAAGATCTCCTTTCCCTAGACTTCTTTATCAAGTTCTTAACTAGCATAAGGATGCGCTGGCTTTGTCTGTACTGATGTGGGGGTGGGTTCCTGGGTTTTCTGAGTCTGGGCTCTTTTGTTTGGCTGCAACACATTTTGAGAGTAGCATTGCTGAAATGGTAATGTAGAATGACAGCATCTCAGCATCACAGCAGGCTGCAAAATAGTCCTGCCCTTTACTAGCAGTTTGCCTGAGTATAGAATTATTTGGGGTTGTTTGTCTGTTTTGAGAAACATCTCACTATGTATTCCTGGGTGGCCTGTCACTCTCTGTGTAGACCAGGTTGGCCTCAAACTGCTCACCTTCAGAACACTCCCTGTTGTGTTTTTTTTTTTTAAGTTTCCTTTGTTTTCACAAGTTACCTATTTTTAATTCTTTTTTTATTTTTAGATATATCTGAATCTCTCTTCTGTGGGGAAGGAATTTCCCAACTCTTTAGTAGGGGCAGGAGGGAGACTGGGTCTGAACTCAAGGCTTTATTCACCACAGGCAAGTGCTCCACCATTAATCCACATTCCCAGCTCTCAGTATCTTTAGGCAGGGTCTTTCTGGATACTCCTTACTATATACACAGACTGACCTCAAACTACCAAACCAGCCTCTGCCTCCTGAGTGCTGAGATCACATTTCTCAGTTACATACAAAAGTGTAGCAAGGAAGTTGAGGTGCTTCTGCCTACAGGTGGCTTCCTTAGTCTAGAGTGACAATCTGGAAACCAGTTGATGAACCAGAGGGATGATTCCTAAGTACCTGGGGTGGGGTGACCCAGGATCAAGACCATCCAATCCTCCAGAAAAAAAGCTGACAAGTGTATTTCTTTCTCTCCTGAAGCCCAAACTCTCAGCCAGGTGTGTGCATCCCACGTGGAAGCTGGAGAGTGCAGACTCCGTCACCAGCTGCTTCTCACTTGCAGTCTAGCCCCGCCCCCATGGCCTTCTCCCTTCTGCTGAGCCCTCCCAGTGTGGCTTTCGCACTCACCTCTAGCTTCAGGAGGTGGCACTCTGAGAAGCAGCCATCCCTCCTCATGCAGACCATTTATTTCTACATTAAAAACCAGTGGCTTCCAGCAGCTTCTGTTGACAGCATAATGACTTTTATTAAAAGTGAAAGCAGGTTCCGGTCTCTGAACATTATTTTCTTCTCCTTAATCCTGCTCCTCCTCCTCCACAACCCCCTTCCTTCTTTCTTCTCCAAGCTACACTCTGGCCAAAAGCACTCTGGGGGTCTTCCGGCATTGTTAAAAATAATAAAATCTGGGCTGCTGCTGACTGTTGCTCCTGTGTATTTACTGTCATTCAGGTGACATCGTTTACCAGAACAGTGACCTCACCATAACTGCCAAAAGCACGAAGTGTGTCTCACATGGACTGTGCACCTGCCACATGCTCTTAAAAGAGAAGTAATCTCTCCCAAGAAAGGATGGCTTTAGGGGATTGCGAATATTTAAATACCTTAAAGTATCAAACATTCCTGAGAGGTTTTGGGTTTTTGTTTTGGTTGTTATTGTTGTTTGTTTGTTTGGGGGTGGGGTTGCTTTTCTTTTGTTTGTGTGTGCGTCTTTTGTTGGTCTGTTTTGTTTGTTTTATTTTGTTTTGCTTCCTGCTGTGAGCACTGACAATTTGCTTGCAGGTGATTTTGGCCTATAAGCCATTATGCTCAGAACTTGGCCACCCGCCTCTACCTCAGGTTCTAGGCAGTCCCAAACTTAAGGTATAGTTATCTTAAGGCTCTGCCCTTATTTCACTGTTTTGCCAGCAGGCCTTTGGCACTGAGTCTGTCTCAAATGCCTGCGGTCCTGGTGAGAGCTGTTTGCAAATCCAAACTGCTTTCTCCTGCTCACTTAGTTGCATTGAAATCCATCAGAGAGGATTTGACCCCTACCTATGGAAGGGATGTCTTTGCGCTGCTCTATACCTTTTCGTTTTGTTTCTGGACATTTGGGGTTTGTTGTTGCTGATCCTCTTTTTGCTTTGAGACAGGGTTTCAGGTATCCCAGAATGCCCTCTAACTTGCTATGTTGTTGAGAATGTCATTAAACTCTGGATCCTCTTGCTTCCTTGTTGCAGTGCTGGGATTACAAGCACAGATTCACCTTTGCATTTTGTCTGAGCTTAGGAGAGGCAGCTCTGCTCTCACTATATCCCTTCAGACAATGGCCTCTAGCTGGAAATTCTGGCCCCACAAGAGGCAAGTCCGTTGGGAAATAGGTCCAGCGCCATGCAGTGTCACAACATGCTTCCTAAAGATGAAGAAAAGAGGCCTCCATCAAGAGAAACTGAAATACGAGAGCCCATGAGATGGGAGGGGTTCCCCCTCAAGGAAGTCTTGATGGAGGGGAAGCTGCTGTGAACAGGCTGAATCAGAACCCTTTGAGGACCATGACTAGGCAGGAAGCTGTGATTTGCAAGGGTATGACACACAGATCTTTCAAAGCTTTGAGATGCTGCTAAAGGCCAGCCAAGGAAGCAGATCAGCCTCCTTTGCTGAGGGGATAACTTCCTCTCAAGACTCCCACAATCTACTTGGGGAATATTGACAGAGGAGAGAGAGGGAAGAAAGGGAGGGGAGCAAGGGAGGGAGGGAGAGGGAATGAGGGAGAGAGGGAAGGAACAAGGGAGGGAGGGAGGGAGGAACAAGGGAGGGAGGGAGCGAGCGAGGGAGGAGCACTGGAGGGAGGGGGCAAGGGAAGGAGGGAGGGAGCAAGGAAGGGAGGGAGGGAATATAGGGAGGGATGGAGGTGGAGAGAGGGAAATGGAGAAGAAGAAAAGGAGGGAGAAAGAAAAAAATCACTGAAAAGAAAAGATTGGCTGCACACTAAGCGGGCATGGCCTGATTCCTGTTGCCTGCTCAGGGAGGGACACCCTGAGGAGCTGAAATTTGAGTGACAATCAGTAGTCATACAAAGCCTGGGCTGCCCAGCCATCTGTAGCTCCAGACAGGAATCAGGGATCTCCATTTGGTGATCCTTGGATGTGTGAGCTGCTACCATCTTGCAAGTGAGGAGATGAAGGCTCCCCCCCCCCAAAAAAAATTAAAAAACCCACATCTTCCCCTGTGTGGGCCAATGCTGTTGTTCACATCTGGAATCCTGCCCCCCAAAGTGCCCCTTGTTACACAGCAGGGGCCTCAGGTGGATATGAGTGCCTTAACAATCTTCTGAAATAAACTCTTTCAGGGAGAGAGACTTGTAGCCATGACACACAGAGGCATAGGCATGGCGCACAGGCTATAACACAGACATCAGTGTCTGCCAGACTGAGACGGATCCCCTGGCAACCCTAACCTGTGTGACATGTGCAGCATTACTCCAGCTATGGGCTGTGTCTAAAACATGTGATTTTCTGTTCCCTGAAAAAAAGCAGAGAAAAGATCCTGCAACACGACCTAGCTCGGAATGCCAGCATCTCCCCAGGCTGAGGGAAGAGCATCCCAGCCTGATTCTGAGTGAAGGCCCCACCTCTCCGATGCTTGGAAAGGGGGTGGCACCTATCCCTCGCCCTCTGATTCCCCAACACTCCCCCTCTCTAGAACATTCACAGAAGCTCATTACAAAAGCATTTAGCAGTGCTGTTTTAAAATGTTTGGTTCTGGTGGGTGTTGGGAGAATACAATTAAAACAAAATCTCCCAGCCCAGAAACCTTTCTCCAAAGGTAAAGGAAGAGAGAGAATTTTACTACTGAGCAAGCATCCAGCTGGACTGTGCACATCAGGGAACTGTCTAAACCATGACAGAGGCTAAAGAAAAGCAAGCTCAGCCATTGCACCCACATCCTCAAGGTCAATAGCAACCAATCCTCAGTGAGAAGGTTCAGCAGCAGGGTTTCTCACCCTTCCTCTTACAGCTACTTGACAGTGTTTGATAATTAGCTCTATTCAAGGAGAAAATGAGCTGCTGTTTGTATGAAGAGAAGGAGGACTGAGGGCCTGTGTACACACGCGTGTGTGCTTGTGTGTGTGTGTGTGTGTGTACACGCATATGCGTATATGTAACTGTGAACACACCTGTGCTATACAACATCAGAGGACAACCTTGGATGTCCACTCACCTTTTACCTGGTTTGAGATAGGGTCTCTCTGTTGTTTTCCCGCTGTATACTCCAGGCTAGCTCATCTGCCCATTTCCAGGAGTGCTCCTGTGTCCCCTCCCACTGCATCGCTAAAGGGAGAACATTGGGATTACAGACCCTCAGTACATGCTAGGCTTTATGTGGGTTCTGGGGATTTGAACTCAGGTCTTCAAGCTTATAAGGCAAGCTTGGCGTTTGGGGAGTTGGTGGCTACCCTAGGGCATCTAGGACACTGTCTTCTCTGGTAATTAGATTTCAAAGTGATAATCCCCAATCCTTTAAAAAAAAAACAGACAAGAAAAAGTCAGTCATGTTTTCTAAAGCAAATGCTATAAAAGAAGGGCACCAGAAGTCCCTTATTTCAACTGAAAGAATTAAGTTTCTCATTTTTTAATTTATATTTGCTTCTCCACGAGCATAAGGAAACTATTTTTGGTGGACTTTATTTTTAAATAATCCTTTGAAAATAGAATTATGAAATGTTTCTAAGGGAGAAAAGAGGTAAATTTTCTTGAGGAGAAGTCTTGAGGGGAAATGGAAACCACTGCTCTGGGTGACGTAAAGCCACTTTATGCAAAACGGTTTGCACATTTTTAAGTAGCTTCAAAAGTCAGCAGTTGCCGTGGTAGCAAAAGTTGGTGTTATTCTAATCTACTTGGTGATGATTTGACTGGGACTGCAATTGGATGTGGGAAGCCATGTTCTTCATGTGGAGTGAGTGAGTGAGTGTGTGTGTGTGTGTGTGCGTGCGTGTGTGTGTGTGTGTGTGTGTGTGTGTGTAGGCCACAAAACAACTGAGTGTTCCTCAGGTGCCATCACTGTTTTTGTTATTGTTTTTGTTTTAATACAGGATCTCTCACTGACCTGGAATTCTTCAAATAGGCTAAGCTGGCTGGCCAGCTGGCTAGTGAGCCCCAAACCCTGCCTGCCTCAGTCTCCCACTATTCATGTTACAAATGCTGGCTTTCTCTGCATGGGTTGTGGGAATCAAGCCCAGGTTCCTACATAGTAAGGCAAGTCCTTTACTGACATATCTCCCTCAGTCATTTTTTCCAAAAGTTTTGTCTTTTGTATCATGGTATAGGCAAAGAACAGGCACGGCGTGCTGTGTAGAAATCAGGGTGCAAAATGTGCTTATGTGCACATGAGGCCCCAGCAGCAATCCATGATAATGCAGAGAGACATGGAGATTCAGCTTGGCCTATTCCTCCCCAACTGTCTTCACTAAGGAGTGAGGGAGGGGAGGGATAGAGGAAGGATGGTCACCCTGAGCAGCATGGAAGTTCAGGGACTATACTCCTCACCTCCAGCCTGCCTTCCAGTGACTCATACCACCTCCAATCTGTGGGGGAGGAAGCAAAAGCAATAGGTCCAAGATCAGAGAATTGATGGCAGCAGTGGGAATACACTGACGGTCTCAGCCTCAGAGCATGGGAACTGACAGTGTTGACCTGAGGTGTGTGTGTGGGGGGGTGGGATCAGAGAAGAGAAATCACTCTCAAACATAAGGCATGTGAAGTGTTATTGGAGAATTTAGGGTTAAGTTAACCAGACAGACTCAGAGTTAGTAGAAACATTAAGTCACTGTGGCTTCTTCCCTATGTCATATAAAACACAGTTCTTACTTCAAGGGGGTGTAAGGAATAGTTTAGTCTCAAGCCAAATATTAGTGACCAGGAGCCCAGGAACACATATTCAGATTACCCAAAATTCCATGTGTCAGTATGGCAGCCATTTCATGAAGTTTGTATAAAATTTTTATTACATTTACTTTTTGTGTATACACGTAGGGGTTACCCGTGCTATGCTATGGCTCACATATGGAAGTCAGAGGACAACCTGTAGTTGATTCTTTCTTTCTACCAGGGATGGAACTAAGGTCATTGGCAGCAAAGTTCTGTACTCACTGAGCCATCTCAATGACCCTTGTGAAATTTAGAATAACAAAACAAAGAATTTCATGAATCAATACACTTGTCAGATACATTGGATAGGCAGGTTATAGTACAGCAAAGAAATAGCTGCATAGGCTCCAGATGCCATAGTCCAAAATATTTCACCAGTTATTCCCAAGAATATCAGCTCAGACATGCACATAAGCAAGGAACAGTTATAAGGGATGCTAAAGATAGCCCAAGATAACTCCTAACTAGCCTGTGGTCCTCAACACTCCAACCTCCACACATCATTAAGTGCTAATCAGTCCATCAGACCAGTCCATCCAAGGCACTATTCTTTCATAGATCCCCCAAGTACTACATTTTGTGCCTGGGGAAGCCAAATGTTAATTTCCTTTCATTGTTAGACATTTTGTTCCTAGGGACTAACGTACATGAGACTGAGGAGTAGGCAGGAAAGCAATCCAAGAGACAGATAGCCAGTGAAGCCATTAAGGAGCAAACTCCTGGATTGTATTAAATCTATTAGATATTATGATATTGATCAGAGGGATGATGGAGTGTCTGAGCCTTCCATATGACTTATACTCAGTACAGGCAAGGACCCACAGAGCTGAACCCCTTGGGAAAAGCAAGAGACCACACATCCATGCCTCTGGTTTGCCGGCCTCTGCTAGGCAGCTGTAAAGCACAACCCAGTCCTCCCTGTGGCCCCCACAACCCACTGTCGGTTAATACTCTTCCTTGCATGTCACTGTGTCTCCTCAGACTGTCTTCTAAACAAGACCTGCTCTCAGATGCTAAGAGACTCTCTCTCGTATGCTAGTGCAGTGACTGTGATGATCTTTTGCCTGACTTGTGGATGGGTGCAAGGAGCCATTGCAGCACTGAGTTCAGGGGCTCCCACCCTCGCATCCCCTGGAGGAGCCTCTACACCTGCAGACAGGGCCTCAAGTCGAATAGAATCCAAATGTCCAGGACAAAGAAGCTGCCTTTCTTAAGTGTCACTGGTCGCCATGGTGAGGGAAAGCAAACCACGTCCCCCACACTGTTTCTCAGAACTCTGAGTTCTAGCTATTGGTCATGCCAGTGACTCATCTCTGCAGCCTTTGTCACCCTTCTTCCTGTCTGGATGAGTCAGGGTTCTCTAGATAAACAAACTGATAGAATGACTCTTTAGAAAAATGGAATGTATTAGAGTGCCTTACAGGTTATAGTCTATTCCAACAACGGCTGTCTTCAGATGGAAAATTACTCAGTTATTTAGTCCATAAAGCTGCATGTCTCTGCTAGTTTGGGATTTGCCAGAATCCCAAAGAAGTAGGTTCCAATACCAGTGAAGGAATGGACTTACCTGTGAGAGTGAGGGCAGGTGGGTAAGGAGCAAGCACTTCCTGCTTCCCTGTCCTTTAGAGAGGCTGCCACTAGGTGTGGTCCAGATTTAAGGTGGCTCTTCCTACCTCAAAAGACAAAAATTTAGAGTGAGTGTTCTCATTTCAAATAATTCAATAAACAAAATTACCTCACAGATGTGTCCAGAAACTTGCTTGGGCTGCAGTTGATTCTAGATGTAGATAACCAAAGTTGATAACCAAAAATAGCCACCATAATGTCTGTGGTAGGAATGGACCTTATTGACTCATGTTTGAATGTCTGGCCCATACCAGTAGCGCTATCAGGAGGTGTGGCCTTGTTGGGGTAGGTGTGGCCTTGCTGGGAGGAACCGTGTCCCTGCAGGTGTGGGCTTTAAAGTCTCAGATGCCCAAGCTAGACCTAGTGTGGCATTCACTGCTGCTGCTTAAAGGTCAAGATGCAGAACTCTCAGCTCCTTCTCCAGCACCATGTCTGCTTGCACATGGCCATGCTTCCCACCATGACAATAATGGATTAAACCTCTGAACTGTGAGTCACCCCCAAGGAAATGTTTTCCTTTATAAGAGTTGCCATGGTTGTGGTCTCTACACAGCAATAAAACCCTAAGACACTGTCCCATGTCATAGCTCCCTCCTGGTGAGGTCACACCATTCAGAACATCACTTTAGCTTGTGTATCCACAGGTAGGAAAATCAGCAGAGTATCTGTACTCGGGCAAGACAAACCCCTATCTGCAATGCTTAAAGATCTAGCACAGCAAAGAAAGTGCCAGCCCTGGAGGAGTTGAAATCAAGCCAGCACAGGTGGCTGGCAACCTTCTTCTGACAGCAATGCCTTGTCTAGCATTGTTAGTTTCACCTTTTATAGGAGGGGGGTGCGTTTGTGTATGTTCAGGTGCATATGAGTGTTCGCACACATGTATGTCGAGGTCCGAGGTCATTCCAAAGGAAATGGCCACCTTGTATTGGTCAGTTAGGCTGAACTAGCTGGCCAGTGAGATCCAGAGATTTCCCCCCCTCCCCAGTGCATCCCACCATGCCAGGATTGTTCACACGGGTGCTGAAGTTCAAAGTCAGGTCCTCATGCTTGCTTACCATTACACTGAGCCATTTCCCCAGCCCCCGGTTCACCTTCATCATTATTGATCTGTGACAAGTCTTAATAACTAACACTTCCAAAAACTCGCCATGACTACTATAAATATTTTCCAATTTTAAGTTACCTTTAAGGTTTTTTTTATACCATGAGTTTATAGAAACAACGTGCCTGGTTCTCAAATTAATCCGCTTTTTAATTGACGATAATTGGGCATATTTATGGAATACAATGTAATTGTTTTATCAATTGTAAAAAGAATCAAACAAGCTAATTAACACATCAATTACCTTACCAACTTATTTTTTTCCTGTGGTGAGGATGTCAAAAAAGTATCTAGCCATCTTTTAGGATTTTGAAGTACCAATACACCCGTAAACCGCACTCACCGGGCCCTGCGATATATTCCTTAAACTTACCCCTGTCTTCATATTGGAAATGTGTTTCCTTTGATCAGGATTTCCCATTGCTCCATCCCTCCTCCTCCGCCAAACCTTGGTACTTCCTTTTATCTGTTTCTATTAGGCTGCCTTTCATAGATTCCCCACATGTGCCATCACACAGTATTCGCCTTTCTGTGCCTGGCTTATTCTACTTAGCACACCTTTCAGCTTCACAAATTATCACAAATGACATATTTATGGAATACAATGTAATGTTTTTATCAACTGTGAAAAGATTCAAACAAGCTAACTAAAACATCAATTAACTTACCAACTCATTTTTCCCCCTGTGGCAAGGATGCTTTTTTTTAAAAAAATCTATTCTTCTTTTAGCAGTTATGAAATACCAACACATCGCATTATTATCAGTTATTACAAATGTCAGGATGCCCTTCTTTTGCAGGGCTGCCCTGTAGCTCCCTGCATGTTTTAACCGCGTTTTCACTATCCATCTGACCACTGTTGGATACTTACACTGTTCTTCTCATCTGGGATGCTGAGCTGAGGATCCCAGATGAGGGATTGCAGCTATCCCTTCAGCAAAGCATTTCAGTTCCTGGTAACTTCTGAGTCCTAGGTCAATTCTAACTTTAGTCTTTTAAGAACCTTTCACACTAGTTGCCCAAAATGGCCACTGTCCTTTATATTCTCCTTACTACTGCAGGGCTGTCCTTCCTCCAAATCCCACCGAACGCTTCCTTGCTTCCTCCTCAGAGAGTAGCTTTATAGTGTGTTGTGTGCTTTCCTGTGATGGCTTTCACTGTCATCCCCTGCTGATCATGGGTGCCGAACATTTTTCTCATTCACCTGTTGCCCAATTCTATCTCTTCTGGAAAACATCTGTTCGGATTCTTTGCCTGTTTTTCAGTCAGGTTGTTTACCAGATATGCTTTTTTTTTTTTAATTTTCTTAGATATTTTGAGTACTGGTCCCTTATCAGAAACTTATGATTCTCAAATATTTATTAACTGTATACTTTGTAAATATTTCTTCCCAACCCTTGGGTATGTCTTCTCTTTAGTAATGACTATCTTTGCTGCTCATAAATGCAATTCCATTCGTCTCCTTTTGCTTTTGTTGTCTGTGATTTTAAAGTCCAAGCCTAGAAATGGTCACTTAGACCGTCATCATGAGCTTTTCTCCTGTTTTCTTCTAGTTGCTTTATAATTCCAGGTTTTGCTTAATCTTTCATCTATTTTGAGTCTATTTTTGTATACAGCATAAAATAAAGGTCTAATTTCATCTTTCTACATATGGAGATCCAGTTTTACCAGCACTCCTTATTGAAAAGACTTCCCTTTCGACATTATGTGTTCTTGGTGCCTCTGTTCAAAATTAATCAGCCATGAGGCTGGAGAGCATTTGTTGTTCTTCCAAAAGACAGATTCCTAGATTCGATTCCCAGCATCCACATGGCAATTCACAGTCATTTGTAACTACAGTTCCAGGGGATCCAAAATGTCCTCTTCTGTCCTCTGGAAGCACCAGCATTCATGTGGTACACATAGATGCACACAGGCAAAACACCATAAATTAACATATATAATTAATCAATCATAGATATATATGTCACTCCCACCACCCCCATGCCCTGGACCTTCTTGCCTGTTCCAATAGTCACTAATTCTGCTATTATGCCAGGCCCGTGTTGTTTTGAGCTAATTATTTCATTACGTTTTGAGATTAGAAAGAATGACTGTGTAAACTTGTTCCTTCTGCTCAAAACTGCTTCAGCTTTTCAGTCTTCCTGATCCCATATGAATTTTCAGATTGTGTTTTCTATTTCTATGGAGAATGTCATTAATATCTTGATAGAAACCGTGTCAGCTCAGTAGATGTCCTGTGTAGTATGTATATTCCGACAATAGTAATTCTTCTAACCTGTGAGCACAAGCTACCTACATGTTCCTTCATTCCTGTCTCCTTCAGGGTCTTTCATCAAGGTTTTAGCAATGTCAGAGGACTGACCAGTCACTTCTTTGCATAAATTTACACTTAAGTATTTTCCTTCTTTTATATATTGCTGATGAAATTGTTTTCTTAGTTTCATTATCAGGCAGGTTACTGTTGCTGTTTAGAATGTGTGTTCTCAAGAGTGTACTCGTATGTGCAGGGCTGCATCCGTGCAGGGATGATTACCAGTTGGGGAGGCATGTCACCCCAGAGTTAGATTTTAAAAAAGAATGGTTTGTGCACTATGAAGAGAAGCAGAACTGGAGCTGCCGCAAGGGCGATGGGGATCACTACGGATGCAAGTAGCCTGCCCTGCACTGTTGTCAGTGAAGCTACATCTATGTCACTATGTCCAAGGTCCATAGCCCATGCTAACACCAAAGGCCACGTGGATGTCTCTGGCATGCCACACACCACAACTTCCACAGCAAGATTTTTTTGTTTGTTTTGTTTGTTTTATTTTATTTTATTTTATTTTATTTTATTTTATTTTATTTTATTTTATTTTTGAGGAGGAGGAGGAGGAGGTTGCAAGGGCAGAGAGCAGATATGGAGGAAGAGGAAAATGAATGAAAGGAGTTAGAGGACACGATGTGAAATTCACCAAGAATCAATAGAAAGTTTTAAAAATTCACTTATGACTTGTCATGTATGGCCTTCTAGAACTGTGGGGGTTTTTTGTTTGTCTTTGTTTTGTTTTTTATTTTGATAGGTTTTATGTAACTCAGGAGATTTAATTCATTATATAGGCAACCCCGGGATCATAGGCAGGCACTACCATGCCTGGGTTATGCAGAGCGGAGTGGAACTTCAAACTTTGTCCGTGCTAGACAAGTATTTTACCAGTTGAGCCATAGCCCCTGCCTACTCGGTTGATCTGTTTTGTTGAGGGGTTTTATTGTAAACTAATATCAATTTTTATAAATTATTTGTATGCAACTATTCATATAACAATGTGATAACAGCCTCTTTTTTGCTATTTACATGTGCCACGTGTAGTAAGAATTTTGGTTTCCTTAAAAACACAAAAATGTTTTGTGAATATGTTTTTGTTTTAACCCCAGGTGTAGGATATGCGGCTGCTTCCTATTATCCACAGCAGCTAACAATAATTTGTCTCATGTTCTAGCAGGGGCGTGATTTTGCCAGCTGAAGATACTTTATGTCTGGAATTCTGGGGACCCTTCAGAGGGTATATCATGTCAGCGCTGTACCGCTGCCACTGCTGCCGCGCATCGCGGCTGCGCTCTGCGGCTGCGCTCCGCGGCCGTGCTACCGCTGTGCCCAGGCTACCGCTACTGCTGCCGCTATCACTGCTGCTGTTGTTGCCGCTGCCGCGCTGTGGCTACCGCTGCTGCGCTTCGCTGCCGCTAGCACTGCCGCTACCGCTACCGCTACTGCTGCGCTACCTCTGCTACCGCTACCGCTACTGCTACTGCTACTGCTACTGCTGCGCTACCACTGCCGCGCTGTGACTGCCGCACTTTTGCTGCTGCGTTGCCCCTGCTGCTGCTCCTGCCCCAGCCGCTACTGCTGCTCCTGCCCCCCATTGCCCCAGCTGCTGCCCCTGCCCTAGCCACTGCCTCTGCTCCTGCCCCTGCACTGCCCCAGCCACTACTGCTGCCCCTGCCCCAGCCACTACTGCTGTTCCTGCCCCCCACTACCCCTGCCCCAGCCGCTACTGCTGCTCCTGCCCCCCATTGCCCCAGCTGCTGCCCCTGCCCTAGCCACTGCCTCTGCCCCTGCCCCTGCACTGCCCCAGCCACTACTGCTGCCCCTGCCCCAGCTGCTACTGCTGTTCCTGCCCCCCACTGCCCCTGCCCCAGCCGCTACTGCTGCTCCTGCCCCCCCACTGCCCCTGCCCCAGCCGCTACTGCTGTTCCTGCCCCCCCACTGCCCCTGCCCCAGCCGCTACTGCTGTTCCTGTCCCCGCACTGCCCCTGCCCCAGCTGCTACTGCTGTTCCTGCCCCCCACTGCCCCTGCCCCAGCCACTGCCTGTCCCAACCACTGCTCCTGCCCCTGCCCCTACCCCTTCCCTGCCCCAGCTGCCGCCCCTATCCCAGGCACTACCCCCTCCCCAGCCGCTATTGCTGCTCCTTCCCCTCCTCTGACCCTGCCCCAGTGGCTGCCCTCCATTGCCCTTGCCCCAGGCCCTGCTCCTACCCCAGCTGCTGCCCCTCCACTGCCCCCACCCCAGCCTTTGCAGCTGCCTGCTCCTGCCCCAGCTGCTACCCCTGCTCTAGCCGCTACTCCTGCCCCTCCATGCCCCTTCCACAGCCACCGCCCCTACTCCAGCCCCAGCCGCTGCTCCTGCCCCTCTACTGCCCCTGTCCCAGCCGCTGCCGCTGCCCCTGCCCTTAGCGCTGCCACTGCCGCTGTCCCTACCAAAATCCCTGCCAGTTGCCAGTTGCGTTGCCGGTTGCTGGTTGCCGGTTGCCGGTTGCCGGTTACCAGTTGGAGATATCCTGATGAGGAAGATCAGACTTGTCCCGAGGAAATCAAGGTCCCTAATCAGCAGGAAGCAGTCTAACGATATCAACACCTATTTTCCCCTCTAACCTTCTTTCTCTCCTTCCTAGTGTTGCAGGTTGGAGGGGTGGAAAAGAATGGTAGTTAAAAGAACCTAATAAAGTAGCAAAGGCTCAGTTATGAGCACATTTATTCATTCATGTATATTGCATAATCGTAATATCCCAGGGATAAATCCCGTTTGACCATGATGGTTTTTTTAGAACAGGGAGTTGAATTCAGTTTACAGTGTTTTGTGGAGAATGGTGTTCTCCCTTGTCCTCATTCGTTTTCGCTCTGTTTAACTTTCCTATTTCCTTCTGATTTAGTCTTGGTAAATTGCATATGTCTAAGAATTCGTTCATTTCTCTGAGATGGTTATTCGCAGTGGTCTCTTGCAATTGGTTATATTTCTGACATTCATTGCGATGTCTCCTCTTCCCGGTATTATTTAAGAAACTTGTGTTTCCATCTTTGTTTAAGATTTGGGGTTTTTTTTTGGGGGGGGGGGTGTTGTCTTGCTTTGTCAAATAGGATGGCTTCAGACTCATAATCTTCCTGTCTCTATTTCTGCCACGCTAGGATTGCAAGTGTGTGTCTTCACATTTGGACTAAGACATTTTTAAAATTTATTTTTCAATTTCCTACTTGGCTTATTGGTTGTCTAGAAATATGTTGGTTAATTTTATTCGTTTTCAAATTTTCCTCCTGTTATTGACTTCCACTTTCATCTCATGTGGTCTTAAAAGAAACTTGATATGATTTCAGTTTTCCTGCATTTATTAAGACTTGCTTTGTGACCTAATATATGGTCCACAGTGGACAACACTCAATACATAGTTGAGAAGAATGTGTGCTCTGTCGCTGTTGAATGGAATATCTATAAATACCTGCTCGATCCACTGATCAAGTTTAAAATGCAATTCATTCTATTCTTTATTAGTTTTCTATCTAAATGATCTGTACAAAGTTAAAATTGGTTAGTAAATAAATTAGCGGTACAAACCGCGGGAAGTTTTACCTCGAGAGTGCGTTTGCTTTGAACGAATACAACAGATCTGACTGGGCTTACCATTCACTTTGTCCTTAACAGGTTGTTTACTAATTAATTGGGAAACAATTGATGTTTACAATGACTCTGTTTTCAAAGCTACAATACTAGCAGTTTGATCTTTGTGGGCATTTTCATTACAGAAATGAAGAAGTGATAGAAAATCTAAATTCAGCTTTATAGATCCATGTACATCCTGAATTTTTCACTCAATAAAGGTGAATCTGCACATGGCTGGGAATATAAATGCAAGAATATTCGTTGAATTGGGTCTGTCAGGGAACAGAAAGACGGACATTCAGGCCAATGTCTTGCATTAAGAAAGGGAACGAATTCTGCTCTGTGAGAGAGGATGCTGCCTAATCCTTGATGCCCCGGGATAGTGGAATATCCAGAAGAGGCCCACCCTCTCAGAGGAGAAGGGGAGGAGGAAGGGGGCACAGCATTTGGGATGTAAATAAATGAACAGAAATAAATAAATAAAAAGGAATGTGGCCGGCAGGCTCTGTGGAACACGCTGCAACAGCTACAATCCTTACACTAGATATTTGATGAAGAGATACGGACAGAGCCCCAGAGCGCAATGCTGAGGGGAGAGAAGTGAGAAGCAACAAGACTTGCAATGTAGCGCTCTAACAATTCTGCCACCCACAGAACAACAGCACACGGAAAAAACCGACAAAAACAATACTCGCAGTCCTCTACGGGGAGAGTGAGGAGAGCAAGGAGAGGTCTGAAGGGAAATTAGGAAGACATGGTACCATAATACTTTTCAATTTATTTTTCTGTTATGTGTACTTAGTATTGAAAGTTTTAATTTTTACCATTCTAAGTTGGGAAAAAAGGGTCCTTTTGGGGGGAGGGAGGGGTGAATATTCAACATGTAATTTTTGAAATTGACATATATTCTTAATGATTCAATGACAAAGGGTGTGGAAATAAATAATGTAACTAGAAAAAATAATCCATAAAGTTGGGGAAACAAATTACACTTTACTAATGAAATCTGGAACATTCACTAGCTTGGGGGATTTATTTATTTGGTGATCTTGATTTGAATGATTTGAATGGGGAGAGATTTCAGTAACTTCACTTATTTTATGGGAATTAAATTCTTTTTCTGTGTAGCTTTGTTACATATACAGTGTCTGGTACAAAACCCATGACCTAGATGCAACACTGTTAGTCAGTAATGGCTTTTGCCATACACAACGAAGGAGCTTAGAAAGAACCTCCCAAATGGTTTATTTCTAACTAAATGGTTTCCTCCCCACCACCTCCTCCTCGTCCTCGTCCTCGTCCTTCTCCTCCTCCTCCTCCTCCTCCTCCTCCTCCTCCTCCTCCTCCTCCCTTCTCCTCCCTTCTCCTCCTCCTCCTCCTCCCTTCTCCTCCTCCTCCTCCTCCTCTTCATCTTCTTCCACCTCTTCCTGCTGCTGCAGCTACTGCATATCCCTGGGATTTCAACTGCATCTGAATCTTTCAAAGAGTATTAGCAAGATTCTTAGCGGCATCAGAGCCTCCCTGGATGTGGTAGGTCTTCCAGCTCACACTAGTTACAGAGAGTCCTTGATCTTGATCTATCCTGCTCCTGGGGCTTCTTGTAAGCTTACTGGAGATATGCATGCATCCATATATTTATATTTTATTTATATAAAGAACCTGGACTTCCTGATAATGTTATATTTGGAGCTACAAGAAAAAGACACCTTGCCATACACAACAAAGGAACTTATGAAGGGACCTCCCAAATGGTTTCTCTCTAACCAAATGGTTTCCTCCCTTGATGCTGCTGCCCCCGCCTCCTCCTCCTCCCCATCATCATCATCATCATCACCATCATCATCCGCTTCGTCCTCCTCATTAAGCCTCTGCCAGCCCAGGTTTGCTAATGGCCCCTGTACTTGAGCAAATGTGGGGCCATTCTCTAGTTAGTACGAGAGGGACCTACACTAGGCCATATGTTTTACAACTACCAAAGTTACACTCTACCACAAATGTGGGAGGAAGGGTGGTGCACATGTGGATACATGTGAAGGGTGTGTGCTCTTTTTTGAGACCAAGTCTTACTCTGTAGCCTAGGCTAGACTAGAATTAGCGATCTTCTTGCCTTTCCTCTAAAGTACTAGGATTACTTCCACAGTCAGGGACAACCAGGGATCCAAGCAGAGAAAATTAATTACCTTGCCTGTAAGCTGCCTGTATTCAGCCTGGTATCATGCGTCTGAGGAGACCCAGGGTATGATGTGGAAGGCTTTGTACCACTCTGATCTGAAGGGAACAGCCCAACTTGAGAACATGGAGTTAACATTATGCAGTCTTGAGCCCCAACTCTGCAGCTTCCTGGTTCTGTGAAGCCTTTGTTTGTAAATAAAGTTGCCATTAACTGTAGCAGCTACTTTTCTTTGCTGGGATTAAATGCTGTGACCAAAAGAGACCCACAGAAGAAAGATCATTTTGGCTTATGGCTCCAGAAAGATAGTTTATAAAGGCAGAGTAGGCATGACAGCCGGCTGCCAGAGCAGCAAGCTGAAAGCGTTCAATCACACAGAGAAATCAGAGAGAGTGTACCAGAAGTGGACAAGACTATAGACCCTCAAAGCCCACCCTCAGTAACATAATTCTTCCAGCAAGCCCCCTCACCAACTGGGGGCCTAGCAGCAGATGCCTCTTCTCCTTGATTCTGAGCTGGCCTTGAACTTGCCAGGTCATGAGTTTTGCATGGACCTAGAAAATCCAAATACTTCTGAGACCAGACCTTAAAAGCTGATGGTTTCCACCCTTGGAATCCAGCCCTGTGCCCTGCTGGAGAAACTGAATCCTGGAGAGACACCAAGAGCAGCCAGCCAGGATCCAGCTGTCCTGGCCACCTGGCAGAACAGTGGGCACAGAAAGCTTTGAAGAAGTCAGGGTAGAGACAGTAAGAGGCTGGTGAAGCTCAAGCAATCCTGCAACTCTCGGGATGAGAACAGAGCCTTCCCTTGCTGCTTGTGCAGAGAGCTATGCAGTGCCATCTGAAGAGGGCACACTGCAAGTGGCAGGGCTGAGCGTGTACAAGTGTGTGCCTGGTGCTATGTGGGCTGAGTGTTAGAAATAGGCTGTGCAGGCTCCAGAACCTGACAGCCTTCCTCCCACAAAGCAGACCTCACTGCCACCTGCCCCTTCAGGGCTTGGGCCAGACTGCTGAGTTATCAAGGCCATCTATTTTGCTTAAGACCAGAGCCAGCTTTTGATGGGTCAATTGATACATGGTGAGAAATCTTTCTCACGGGCCTCTGCAACCATCTCTTCTGCCACCATCCGCATGGACAGAACTCCTCTCTACTTCTTTTCTCTCAGCCTCATCCACCTCATGGCTTCCCTCCCCAGCCGGCAGCTGCAGGCTACTCAACTCCCTCCCCATGCAAGCATTTAGGCTCCCTCCTTTCCCTTCTCCCAAGGTTGGCTCTCCTGTACCCTTGGGGTGGGTCCCTCATGGTACTCTATATATCCCAGAATCCTCTTCTGTGCCCTCTGGCCTCAAGGAAACTAAAAAAACTAAGTCATGCTCATCATTGTACACCACGTGTCTAACTTGCTAGCTGGTCTATACCAGTCATGTGATGGATGTAACACTCTCTCAAACTCCTTAGCTCCTGCAATCAAGCTCCACAGACATCGCCATGGCTGAGAAAGGTAATGAAGGACTATAGGAAGGCCCTGCAGACAAGGTCTGTCCTAGTTTGATTTCTATCAAAGTCATTAAACACTCTGACCAAAAACAATTTATGTGAAGAGAGGGTTTACTTGGCATACACTTACTGGTAACAGCCTGCCACCAATGGAGGGCAGGGTTGGAACTCAAGTGAGAGTAGAGGCAGGAGCATGAGCACAGGCCATGGAGAAATACTCTTGACAGGCTTGTCCCCGTGACTTTCTCATACACAAGCCAGTTCCATCTTGGCAGAGATGGAACTGCTCACAGCAATGGACCACGCCACTCATCAATCAAGAAACTGTCCCATAGGCCAAGCTGATGAAGACCGTTAGTCAACAGAACAGGCTCCATCTTCTCAGATGACCCCAGTTTATATCAAGTTGACAAAAACTAACCAGCACAGGGTCCAATTAGCAACACAAGGAAAAAGATCCCCAGCCTTAAATATGTTTTTCACTCAAGGTCACTGTATACTATGGTTAGTGTTGTTTACCACACAAACATTCAGCAAAACAAACAGGGAAGAACTGAAATCCAGCCAGTTCTCCACCTGGCAAGCTGCTTGTTCAATGACAGTGCTGCACATACCCAAAGGCACTTTTATCCAAGTTACATAAAAGCCCTCTGCAGGCCAGCTATAGCTCCTGCCCGCTTAAGGCAGAATCCCATCTACCGTAACACTTTCCTGGCAAGCCCAAGTCCCAAGACTACCAGGACCTAAATCCCAGTCCTGACATGAAGCAAACGCTATACATCATAGTCAAGTGGACTGGTTTAGATCATTCCGTCTCACAGGAAATGTAACAATTGTGTATCTGGCCTGCAGTGTGTGCCTGCAGTGTGTAAAGCACAAAGGAGAATTTGAGTCTCCGGCTGTAGAAACTCGGGCTGAGCAGCAGGGAGTCCACCTGCCACCATACAGCATGGTACAGCTAAGCACCTAGGCAGTATGACATCATCAAGGCAGCAATGGGCTCAGATTGCCTCAAGAGATGCACTTGTGCGCTCCAAGAGTGCTCTCACAGGTGAAACTGCAGGGCCTGTGAGACAGGTCAACAGGTAAGGGTGCCTGTCACTAAGCTGGAGTGGATCCCCGTGGTGAAAGTAAAGAACTGAGCCTCTCAAGTGATCGAGTACACACACACACACACACACACACACACACACACACACACATACACACACACACCACATACACACACAACACACACATCACACACACACATACACACACAACAGACACAACACATACACACATCATACACACACAACACACACACACACACAATTTTTTTTAAAAAAATGTAAGATGCTACTGCAGAGTCTCAGCCATCTCAGTTTCAAAGACAGCCTTAGCCTATTATATAATTTGTTAGCTCGTCAACCAAATATCCTACCAGTATAAATGCCCACCTACTCCTGATGACCATACAGAGATGATTCCTGTGTTCTCAGAGTTTATATCTGAGTGTGATATATATATTATATATAAAATTATTTCAAATTCTAATGTGTGTAATAAAAGCAAAAAGCATGGGGAAAATAAGGGAAACAGGCAGATACTTCTGTTAGGAGTGGTCCAAGAAGGCCTCACTTATACCCAGGCCTACAGGACACAAAGCAGTTATTTAGTGTTGTTGGGGAAGACCAAGGAAGCTATGACATGAATCCAGCAAAAGTTCTTGGCAAAGGTCCTGTGGCAGGGAGGGAGGGGGTTGAAGCAACCCTTTGCTCTAAACTACTCCTTGCTGTCCGAGGAGTCTGCTTCCCACATTCTAAGCATCCTGCCTTAGCAAGTCATACAACAAAAGCCATATCAGACTACTTATGCGGCCCTCAGAAGATTCAGCCGAGTTATAGTGCAGCTTCCAGACCACTTCAGGTGGTGACAGGGGAGTTTCTACCAGGCTCCATGCCTCGAGGATGACCGGAGACATTCAGCCATTATTCCAAGCCAGTGCCCGATCTTTGACCTTGGAGATCCTAAACATCTCATCACACAGGCCAAGGACCCCCAAAGTTCTCCTCATTAAGACAATGGAATACACAATGCGAGGTCGAACCTGCCATTTCCCTGCGTTCTTGAGCCAATAGCTCCCAAACCAGGCATGCAGAAATGCTAATAGGAACAGAGAACCAGAGAATGCTGAACAAAATTTGCTTTTACTTTGATTCAGTCCTTGCTGACGCTGACTGTAAGATCTGCTCTTCACATGCTGTCTTCATGAGAGAAATGCAAGGAAATTACTTTTTACAGAGGTCAGCGAGGGGGCTCATCAACAGTGGGCAGAGTCTCCAGTGGAATTTGGATCTCTATACTACAAATGAAAATTATAGCAAGAAAGAACCAAAGAAGATGGGAAAACCAGGCCAGGGTAAGTGTGCTACAGAGTCTGCATGGCTGGTGCAGGCTCTGGAGCCATTGCCTGGCTAATGAGGTCAAGCCTGAGCTCTGGGACTGAAATTACCCTTCCTCACTGAACCACCTGATAACTTACTGTTGCCTTGTCTGAGACTAGGTGTCTCTCCCTGTGGAGTGACAGCAGCATTTCCCCAGGTCTTAGGAAAACCCAATGGAATGCTCCCTAAAGACTATTGTGCATGCAATCCTGGCTTCTTCCTTCTACCCATTCCTGTCATCTTAACAGCTCAGATTCCTTGCTTGTCATCATCAGTCTCTCTGAGACTCTCTGGGCTACAGTCTCCATAGGTATACAGATCCAGCCTGTGGGATTTTTAAAATTAATTTTAGTTTGTTCGTTTGTGTGTGTGTGTGTGTGTGTGTGTGTGTGTGTGTGTGTGTGTCCTCAAAATGTTAAGAGAATCCTGCCTAATCTCAGAGTACTGTCCTTTTTGTCCTATTTGACAGCATGTTGCAAGCATCTGTTTGACACTGTCAGCAACTGAAATAGCAACCCCGCCCCAGCTGCCTGGATTGGGCCCGTCATTGTCTTGGTTAGACAGTTTGGTGATGAGTACCCTGTGGATTCTTTCTAGTAAAGCAAGAAGTCTCAGAAGCTGAGTGTCAGGGGCCTTCATCCAGATGTGTAGCAGAAGGTGGCATTTTAACCCCCCTGAGGAAGAGGTAGCATGTCCCCTTCACCATGCTGTGAAGAGTCTCTCTGTGTGTGGTACTGTACCCAGTCTCTTTGCTCAGCATTCTAGAAACTTCTATTTCATTTCATTTTTATTTTCAAGATGTTATCTTTACTATCTAGCCCAGCCTCACTTACAATTGGCAATCCTCCTGCCTCAACTTCTAGAGTGCTGAGATTATATATAGGCTGTACCACTACATTCAGCTGCTATTGTTCACTAAAGTCTGTAATTGCTGGCATAACACCTAAAACCATTATTGTTTACAAACATATTCTTTCTCTCTCTCTCTCTCTCTCTCTCTCTCTCTCTCTCTCTCCTTCTCCGTGTGTGTGCACATGTGTGCACACGTGCAAATGTTCATATGAGAATGAGTAGTTATATATGTGCCCGGTGCACATGTGGGTTTGTGCATGTGTAAGACCCTGGGCGTGTGTCCTCTGAGACTACACACATTCGTGTTTTGTTTTATTGTTGTTGTCTCCATTGGCCTGAAGTTCACTGAGTAGACCACACCACTGGCTAGTGAGCCCCTGGAATCCTCCTGACTCTGTCTCCTGTGTCTGACTCTCACCTGGGTCCTAGGTACTAAACTCTGATCCTCCTGCTTGCAGGCAAACACTTTCCTGAATAAGTCAGCTCCCTAGTCACAAAGCAGATACCTCTGTGAATATTTCAGGGATGAAAGCACCAAGGCTTCGGGGAGAGGTTCACATCAGGTTAGCCACCTGCTAGTATTTGGAAGTATTAGTATTAGTATTTGGAAGAATCTGCAGAAAATAATACTAGGGGGCTTGTTTCACTCGGGGCTTGTGTCCACATGAGTTTTCCCCACTAGAAAAGTTGGCCCTTCTTAACATTGCCGGTAACAATGTGATCAATTTCAGACTCACTTGTCTCTTAAGGCCAGCATTCATGCAATGAAATATGTGAATAACTGTCCACAGCAGCCCTGCATGTGTGACACTCTAATTGCTGAAGAGCCTGTTGCTTTTATAAGATGTAGAACACTTTGAAAGCAAGCCCTGCTTCCTTGACCTTTTTATCTGTCCCATCCTTTGCAAAGAGCAGATAGCACAAGGGCCTATGGGTTACCAATGGAGTAAAATTGTGTAATGATGTTCTCTGTACAGGTGCTGCTTCACTGAAGGCCACTCTTACCTGGGCTCTACCTACTTTCCTTGACCTTGGCACTGTGTGAATATTAAATGATAGAGATGAACGCACACCATGAATCCGGCCCCGCAGTGTATGGAGCCAGTGTAGTGGAACACCAGCCTGCTTGCCATCCCCCAACAGGGGCTCTGAGCAACACCTGTGCTCAACTCCTGGGTATAAGATGCACACTATTATGGGGTTTCTGGATGAGCTCCCCACTGCTCTCCATAAACGCAGTCTTCTGAGCCACTGTCTCCCCAGCTCTGCTTGGCTGGCTGGCTGGAGCTATTCTGGGCATTTCTTCAAGTGTCATGGGGAACTTAAAACTCACCAGTGACAAGCTGGTAGATTCACTTACAGAGCACAGCTCCTGAAAGCTACTAATGATGCCGTGAGGAGATGGGAGACAAAAACCAGCAGTATTTGGTTTTCAGTTTAAGACATAAATATCCGAAAATGAGAAATCCCTCAGAGCCAGCTGCCCCACAGAGCATCTAGAACTCGGTTATGTAAAGAGCTACAGTAGCCAAGAGGTCAGGGCAGCACTGCAGTGAAGCAGCCAGTGGGACCTGTGCCCAAGCCTTGGCGGCTCCTGAGGGGCACATTCCTTGTTTATGTGCAGGGGCACTGCTAATATAGCCAGGTTCACCAGCTGGTGAATGCCAGGAGTCTGTCTGCCTGTCCTTCTGAACAAGAGTGTAGGGCAGGCACTGCAGGGATGAATTTGAGTGTGGCTTTATTATACCTCAGGCCTCTGAAGTGCTGAAGAAAGCAAAAGGATTCTTACTTCCCTCCCTGAGAAGACCCAGGAGGAGGGAACTACATCCATGGGGAGAGCAAGAACCTGTTTTTTTTTTTTTTATTGTTAGTGCCTTGAGACGGGGTCTCTTCAAACTCACTGGTTAACTAAGACTAGCCTCTAAATTTTGATCTTCCTGCCTTCACCTCCCAAGTACCAGGAACACAGGATACAGGCATAAATACAGGTATATACAGGCTACATGCCCCCACACCCAGCACCAGGCTGTTCCTGGCTAACGTGAAGGCACTGGGCATTGAGCTAGCTTGCCCTAGACAGGCAGGAGCTCCGCAATGGGCTGAAGGAGCGTAAATTAACAGGAGACACAGCCTTCTGTCAGTGGAATCACGCCATATTTAGCCTTTGGAGACTGGTTTCTACTGCACAGCATAGCATCTCTGAAGCTTCCTGGGGTCAGCTGTGGTTTTTCAGTGTGCAGATGTACCATATAGAGTCTGGCCATTCACCTACTGAAAGATACTTCAAATTCTTTGCAACTTGTGACTACTGTGCTAAAGCTGCTATTGGCATTTCTGTACGAGTTTGTATGGACATAAATTTTTATTTCTCTGGGTAAGTGCCCAGAAGTATGATTTAGGGGGTCTCAGAGTAAGCACATGCTCAGCTGTGGAAGAAACTGCCAAACTCTCCCAGAGCAGCTGTACAATTTTACATGACTACTAGCGATGGGTAAGGACTTCAGTTTCCAGCATCCCCGCCAGGATTAGCACTGTCTCCCCCCCCCCCCGCCCCTTTCTCTTGTAGGTATGAAGTGATGGCTCCTCATGCCCGTAATTTCTGTTTTCAGACTAGTGGCTTTAAACAACCTTTTCTTATGCCATCCATACACCCTTGTTTTGTCTAGTTTCTAATTGATATGTATACATACATATAAATATCTATAAACATATATATCACATTCAAGATACAAATCCAACAGATACAGCTTATAACTACCCCCCCCCATGTGTAGCTATCCCTTTGTCTTCTTAACAAGGTCATTTTTAATCTCAATTGGGTCTGATGTATTGATATTTTTCTTCAGTAGATGATCTCATCTTCCTGTTACTGTATGTGCTTACTCTCCAAGCCTATGTCCCGATGATTTGATTCTCCAGCGGTTTTCACGTTGAGCTGGTATCTGGGATCCATTCTGAGTTGGTTTTTGCATGCAGGGAGGTTTAACCAGAGATTTATATAATTGCTCATGGAGATCTGAGCCCTCCAGCTCCTTCATTGAGAGAACTGTCATCCTGTTAAATGGTTCTTGCATCTGTTTGGATCTGTTCCCAGGGTCTTGCTTCAGTCACTGGGTCAGTTCCTCTGCCAGCATGACACAGCTAGGTAACACCTGGAGACATTCCTGAAACCTTTATCCTTTTGGTTATTTTAATTCTTTCAGCTATTCCAAATACACATCTTAGAATTCTCTTATCTGTGTTACAAAAAAATGTTGCTGTAACTTTAATGGGAATTTATTTAGAACAGTATGAATTTCTGACAGCTTAAGTTAGTTGAAATTTTAAACCAAGGAACACAATAAGTCTTCATTTATTTAGGTATTTTATTTCCTCAGTCAGGTTCTATACTTGGAAGTGTTTGGGTCTTTTATGTATTTTGTGGCAGTTATACCTGAGAATTTCATCTTTGAGCAATTGTAAATAAAACTGAATTGGTGAGTGTACACATTTGTGTTTGGAAGCCAGTGGTTCATGGGAGTGTCTTATTCCATCACTCTCCCCTTTATTTTTTGAGATAGGGTCTCTCACTAAACCCTGGGCTTGCCAATTCGCTAGACTGACTGGCAAGCAAGCCCCAGGGATGGGCCTGTCTCTACCTACCCAGCACTGGGACTACAGGTATAGGCTGTCACACCAGCTTTTATGTGGATGCTGGGAGTAAAATCCAGGTCCTTACACTTGCACCCCAAGCACTTTAGCAAATGAGCCATCTCCTAAAGTTCTTGTATTTTTAATTTTGGTTCTTGTGTGTTTGCTGATACTATAAAAAGTAATATAAATTTTTGTTTGTACTTTGGCTTTTGTCCTTGTTGACCTCATCACTCTGGAGTTTTTTGTTTGTTTTGTTTTGTTTTGTTTTTATTTTTGTTTTTTCCTTTATGAGCTAGTAGGGCTTCTGATACCATGTTAATCATTTAAAGAAAAATTGACATTTATTCTATACAATTTATTCTAAAAAAAAAAAAAACAGATTAAGAAACACTCCTCAATACATCTCCTGATACCAACATTACCAGGATAGCAAATTCAGGAGAATGGAGTTCAAAAATAAAAAAAAATTAAAGCTATAAAGCACATGGTTCATGAGTACAGATTTTAAAATCCTCAGTAAAATATCAATTCATTGAGTTCAGCAATATATACATACCAGTACTCAATGGGATTTCAGTTTCTTGGGATTTTTCTTTTTAGTTTGTGCCCTGTTCATTTATTTCTGCCTTCTATATTACTTTTCTTCATTATAGTGAAGATTTTATGGAATGATTCAAAGAAGAAAAGTACTTTGAACAACACAAAAGTTCATCTTGACTTAGCTGCATCTCCAAAGTGCGCATGACCAGACTGGAAAAAGCATTCAACAAAGAAGTTCAGACTCCTGAGGCATGACAGGAGCAAGGATTTCATTTTTGTTCCTGTTTCCTTGGAATATTGGATTTATTCAGTGACATGTTTTTATTCCATACATGTTTACTGAATTACTGGTAAAATGGTTCACAGAGAAATCTACCACATAATGAGACTTAACTGTTTCATTCAGTCATTTACTAAATAGAGTTTCATAGATTTTTTTTTTCTTTGCAGATTTTTGATGTTGGCTCAGTAGTGATCTACCATATTAATAAGGTAGGAAAATTTAAATTTTAATAACAACACACAGAAAAAAAGCATTTGATGAAATTCATCACTTTATCATTTTGAAGAAAAGAATTTTTCCAGAGACTAAATATCCTCAGCTTGACAAATAGCGCCTACTTTAAATAATACCTAAAAAAGAAAGGTCCAGTGCTAGAGAGATAGCTTAGTGGTTAAGAGCACATACTGCCCTGACAAATGACTCAAGTGTCCCCAAGTGTGAGTGCATGTGTGCGTGTATACACGTACATACATACACAACACAACACAACCATCATCATCATCATGAAAAAATAAGTATTTTAGCCCTTTCCCCAGTGGAAATTTCTGGTGGTGTTATGTGATGCAGACTCATGGGATATTTTGCAAGACCCATCAGAGCATTCGTGATGTATGGAGAGAGGATAAGTAGAACTCAACAGACAGTGAGGGGCGTTAGCATAGCTAGCCTCGCTGTGTTGGTCTTGAGTCTTCGCTTCATTGAGAGAGGCAGGGCAGAGAACTTCTCTTTGGGACTAAGCTGGTTCTGGTCACTCCTGATGACTCCTGCTGAATCAGCAGAGGCCTGGCTGTCTGCTGGATTGTGCTGCGACTGCTGAGTTGTGTTTGGTACCCTGACACTACTGAACTGGACTGCTGGTATCCTGACAAACAGAGATGGAATCACCCCAATCTCTAAACAGGTCCACACCCCCTAGTCCTACTTACTATCTTTTATCCCCTACCTTTGGACAGTGGGCTAGAAGGGGGATTGAAGTATTTGAGAACCCCTAAACCTACACAGTTTCCTCACTACTATTTTCAGAGGTTGTGTACTTTAGCACACATAATTTCCCTATTATCCAGTTCTTGTGCTAGAGATAGGAGCATATCATATGCTAGTCAGGAGAGTTGGAAGGTAGTGTAGGTCCCAAGAAGAGGCCCAATTTTCACTGCAGAGCTGAGCCCTGTGAAAAGGAAATGACCAAAACCCTCCCTATCAGAGAATAAGGCAGAGGGACCTCTGGGTCTCACTGTCCCATTGGAGCCTTGGACATACTCCTGAGATCATTCTGGCTTTTCTTCCAGTTTTTCACACACCCAGCAGTGGTGATGTAGGGAAATGAAGTAAACCCTCCACTGCTTCAAACTTACAGCTCTTCAGCTGGAGACAGGAAACAGAAACGTCATCCAAAAGTGGCACTGGGCATTAAGATGCTTCAAGAGTAAGCTGCTCGGGATGGAGGAGATGGCTTGAGAGCTTACAAGCTCAAGAGCTTACAAGCATGAGGCTCAGAGTTCAGACCCCAAGTCCTGTGTAAATGTTGAGTGGGTGTGGCAGCCCGTTTATAATTCTAGTGTTCAGAAGGCAAAGACACTGATCCCTAGAGAAAATAGTTTGCCAGACTGGATATATTGGCAAAGCATGTTCATTTGAGAGGTCCTTCCCACCAATGAATAAGAGGGATCGATCAGGGAGGACTCCTGATGTCAACCTTGGATTTACATACACATGTGCACGCGCGCGCACACACACACACACACACACACACACACACATAAAAATGTGGAGGCTGTTCACTAAGAGGATGCCTCAATAAAACCAGAAGAATTATCCAACAGCTGTGAAATTGCAACACAGAACACAGCATAGTAAAACAAAGTACCGTGAGCCCTCCGAATGATCGTAACTCCTGGACCACTGAAGGGCTGAAACAGGTCAAATGCCAGGTGAAGAACTCAAAAGTTTACTTATAAAAGTGATCAATGACCTCAGATGAATCAACAAGCAGGAAGCAGACATGGGGAAAGCACTTCAGGACCTGGAGAAGAAAGCCAACATCATAGTCAGTGATGTGGATTAAAAAAAAAAAAAAAATCAGCGGTGTAGATGAGAAATCCAGCAAGGAAGTGTATTTAAAAAAGAAAAAAGTCAAAGGGTTTGAAATAAGGAATCAAATAAAAAGTGCACCGACAGAGAAAATGAGCACATGGAAACAAAAGTATCCAGGGTGGAGACAACGCTACCTCTAATCAACAACAAAACAAACTAAGCTTTAAAGGAGAGAGAGAAAGAGACCATGAATTCAATGGTAGAAACTGCTGAGATTAAATAGGGAGTACAGAAAAATTTATTCAATAACAAAAAAAATCCCTAAATCTTGGGAAACAAATGGGCATCAGACTATAAGAGGCCGTGATAGCACCACAGCCACCACAGGGGAGAGCTTCTCCACAGTGCCTTAGAGTCAAGATGTCACAGTACAAGCCGCAGAAACTACTGAGGCTTTGTTGTCCAAAAGCAAAGGGGCAACACAGGGATAGAAAGGTGATTCCAAGAGAGACAGAATGAGCTGCAGGTGAAAGGTAAGTGCCCAATGAGACGGAATGTTGTTCTGGGCAGAAGGTACACCATGCACAAACAGGTAGAGTCTGCCAGGGCTTGGGAGAACTCACACAACTCAGCAGGAATCCAACAGAAGGTGCAGAGCCCCAAATGGATAAACTTTGAATGTGGTCAGGTGATTTTACATTTCATCCTAAGGGTAGCTCAGGGACTATAATCAGAAGCTATTGTTCTTACATCTGGAGAGAAGCCAGATCCACAACGGGGAGGGAGGTCAGTGAGAAGACTGTTTGGACTTGAGAATCTAGCACACAAAGGGAATGTATATATGGGGGAGGGGGACACGTGTGGAAGTCAGGACAGTTGGTGGGAGTCTGTTCTCTCCTTCCACCATGTAAGCTCCCAGGATCAAATCTGACTTGTCTGTTGGCAGCAAGCATCTGCTGAGCCATCACACCTGGCCTCCAAAAGTTTTTGACTGAATTTTTTTTCTCAAAGATCTTTGCATGTCCCCGTCTTGATATTTCTTTTCTTTTTTTTTTTTTTTACTAGTCACTTTTTTCATTTTAAAAAAGTAAAAGAAATACAGATAAGAAAGGACTGTTGAATCTAAATGAGAAGCAATGCACATATGCCTCCCTCCCTCCCACTCGCCTGAAATGATTCAAAAGATCAGATTAGCTGGGCTTGATTCCAATGAAGGGGGTGGTAAATCTTGGAATTAGTTTTCATATTATCCCATGCTTAGAAATCAACCCTAGCCCTGTATGTGTAGCAGAATTTGATCCAAACGTGTGAACAATAGACAAGCATGGCAGCTGAAACCCCAGAGTCCTGGATGAAATTATAGCCAGTCCTGACTTCCTATGACCTAGAGTATGTCACTGTCTCGGTCAAATGGTAAACAGTTAGGACTGAAATATCTGTAAATTTTTTTTATCAGCTCTGTAGAGTTAAGGTCCACAACCTTTAATCCCAGCACTTTGGAGGCAGATGCAGGTAGACCTCTAAGTTCAAGGCCAGCCTGGTCTACAAAGTGAGTTCCAGGGCAGCCAGGGCCATCACACTGCCCTGGGGTAAGTACCATCACTCCTTCTGAGCAGAAGGGGTAGAGAGCAGGGCTTGGAGTCTAGGGACAGTCAGGGTGACAGCACTCAGCCAGAAGGTACAACACCAACCTCTCTCCCCACTTCCTCTAGAAAAATGCTTCTCTTTAGCCAAACCCAACAGGAAGCCATTTGTTTAGAGAAGACCAGATACTGAGACCACACCCCAGGGCCACAGAACTGGATGGAGAAAGAACCCAGGCTAAGCCGGGAGTGTCAAGTGGGAGCACCCAGCACAAGCTCAGTGGACCTCATGAATACTCGACCACCTGCCCTCGGTTGACTATGATCATGGGAATGTGTTTGCTTTTTCTTCGTTTATTAAGAGCTACCGTTATCTGTGAATTTTTTGTTCTGGGTTTTGAATGGACCAGGCAGTCTTATCACCAAGTCACTGGAAGGCACTGGGCAGTGTGAATGTAAAAGGAATAAATTAGTCCATTCTTGGCTGCTACAACAGAATATCAGAGTGGGTAGTTTAGAAGTAGCAGAAATGCATAACTCTAGAGACTAAGAAAGGCAAATCATGGTATCAGAATCTGGCAAAAGCCTTTTGTGTTGGCCATATCATGGTGTGTGAGACAGAAATATATGTCAAATCCATTTGTTTTCCACGGAGCCCATGCCTGTGATGAGTAACCCATTAACCCATTATCCCATTGGTAATGGCATTAGTCTGCTCATAAGAGCAGAATAGCTCTTAAAAGGCCCACATCTTAATGCCACTACAACAGTAATTAATTAAAAGAGGATGTGCAAACTTCAGCTGGGAACAGGCCAGAGCACTGGAGGCTTGAGTCCGCTAGGACCAGAGCTTGGAACGTATGATCAAGGTAATATTCTTCTGTCCACCCCATGTTTGCTTCTTGATCTGTAACTGAGATCAGCATCTTGGCAAGTTATTGCACTACCAAGACACTGGTGGTGTTAAGGGAGAAAACCAGTTTCCCTCAGTTCTCATGCACGTCTGCTCACAACTGCCAGCTAGCTACACTAACAGCAGGTCACAATTAGAGCTCTGTCCTTGTGTGTTGTATGTAACTCATAAACTGTGTTATTAGATTCGTGTCAAACGCCACACCCTCTGACTCCAATGTGTGTCTTTCCCAGAATCTTTACAACAGTCACAAATTGACCAGCTGCACAACACGGCAGAAAGAGTCATATATTTCAGTATGTGTACAATAATACAGCTCACTGTCTCTGAGCACAGCGCAACAAAGCCGGAGATAAGCAAAGCAAACAAAAACTCGGCTTGGAAATTCAAAAGTCATTTGATTACAATTTGACAGCCAAGCATGGTGGCACACAACAAAAGCAGATCTCTGTGAGTACAGGGCTAGCTTGGTCTACAAAGCAAGTCCTAGGCTAGTCAGGTCCATGAAGTGAGACTCTGTCTTAAAATACAGGAGAGTGCTTTCAATTATGTAATAACTACCCACCTAAAGGATAACTTCATTTCTGACTCTTTCACTAATGTGAAAGTTGGAGATTTATATAGCAATCCCATTGAATCTTTATGTAACAATTCTATAGGATCTGTTTTATATAGCTATCATATTGGATCTGAAGGAAGAGGAGGAATCAGTCTTACAGGAAAAAACTCAGCCTTTAAACAAGAAATCAAGAAGATAAAATAAACCGTGTGCTCACGAGGTAGAAGGAATAGCAATAATAAATAACAAAAAAATAAAGGAAAAATAATTAATAAACACAGGTATTGATGAGTTAGGAAACAGTAGAATCAATAGGTAGTTGAACATTTTAATAATATAAATCAAATTTTTGTAAGGAAAGACCAATTCTATGAAGACAAAATCAGCACATCAAAAGAAGAGGTGACACAGATGGAGAAACTTGGAATGACAGAAGAGTGTTTGGTAGTGAGTATAATAAGTTGGAAAGTGTGAACAAATTATCTTGGAAATTACACTGAGACTGACTCAAGAAAGACAAGCTAAACAAGTTAATAATAATGTAAAAATGTTCCATCTTTAAGTGGGGTTTGTCTGAAAGATGCTATCATGCCTAAGTATTAGGAAACTCATTGCTGTGTTCTACTCATTTAACAAGCAAGCTCAGATGAGCTAAAATTCTTAACACCAGAAAAATTCATTTCATAATAGAGGCTTAAAAATAAATACATAAATAGCAATAACTTCCTTTTCTACCAATAATGTTCACTTTTAAGAAAAATGGTGTGATGGAATGTGCCTATAATCTCAGCTACTGTGAAAGTGGAGGCAGAAGAATCTCCAAGTTTGGGCCCAGCCTGAGCAACACAGCAAGCCCCATCTTACAAAAATTAAGCTCAAAGCATAAAAATATCACGTTTCTAATAGTAACCATTAATACAAAATATCTAGAAATGAAATGTGCAAGGCATATATAAAGGAAAGTAGAACATTCTACCAAAACATTGAGAATAAAGAATTTAATGGATGAACTTTTGCATAAAAAGACAAAACATATTGTAAAAAAAATAATGTTATGATATTTTCAATATAATTCCAGCCAAATTTTTCTGGAACCTGATAAAATGAAAATACTTATGAACACTGTAAAAAATAAACCAAAAATACAAAAAACAAAAAGCAAAAAACAAAAAACAAAAAACAAAGCAGGTGTGATAGTTCTCACCTTAAATCCCAGCACTCAGGAAACAGAGGCAATTAGATCTTTGTGAGTTTAAGGCTAGCCTGGTCTACATAACAAGTACCAAGACAGCCTGGGCTATGTAGAGAGACATTATCTAAATAGGGGAGAGGGGTGTTTTATAAGTACATGTTGTAATATTTTACTATAATGATGAATAGGATGAGCAAGACACTGTGTAAGTTATTTGCATCATACATGTAGTCACCGGCTATACATTTATGAAATACTGATAAATCTACAAGAAAATAGAAGTGCTTCTTCAAACTTTAAAATTTTTAATATAAGAAAAAATTTTTTAAAAAGGAATGCTGTAACTGTGTGCAATTAAAACTCAATGAATTAAAAACTAAATACAATAAATACAGTAGGAGACATAACTTTGGCCCCTCTAATGAGCAAATATTTAAGAAACCAGACAACATCAACATCTTGACACCAGGGTAGAGAAACTGGCTTTCTCATCTTCTGTAGGTGGCTTAATGTAAAGATTAAGAACAAACGCACTGGGAATGAAGCACTTCCTACCGGCGTTCAAGTGTGCATCCTCTCACCCAGAAGGCCCACCTTGGGGAACTCAGCCTAGGATCGGAGGTGTACATGCAACAGTAACCACTGCACATCACTGCCCAAAGCTATGAACCGAATCCAACCCTACTCCCCATAAGAAGAAGATAATACCATTTTCAGTGGTAGGAAGAAATATTTCCAGGTACTACAAAGGAGATAAAGGAAGAGATTGCGCCTATAAAATATCAGCTACTATAGAAAACCATTTTGATGAGTATGTTTATCTCCGAGAAATGTGAAAGGGCTTTATAAAAAAAAGGGTTTTAAGAAGGATCTTTGATGGTGTCATCTCTCTATTCCCTGGGGGGTCTTATTTATGTATTATTTATTTATTTTACAAAGAACCTTAGAAACAGGCAGAATAACATGGTTAATACAAACTAAAAGTATAGGCTCCTTGCTCCCCACTAGATGTCTGGACAAGGTGATCAATGGAGCCTAAAATCAGAGCCTGATTTCCCACAGGCAAATCCCACACGCCAAAGTTCTCTGACTCCATAAACTTAATGTCTCTGTTTCAAAGCTTTTCTTTTTTAATATGTTGCCAAAGGGGCAAAAATTCTCTAAGTACACATTCACACACACACACACACACACACACACACACACACACACACACACACACACACACACAGAGTGAGGCCTCAGTTTTTCCACCTGGGAAATGGGTTATTAGCCTCTACTCAAAAATTTTATTGGGAGGATAAAGTAAACCAAGCAAGGCCCAAATGCACTGTGCTTAGTCAGCCTCTGCCCTTCCCTGGAGAATAGGCTAAGTTCTTGCACCTATAGACAGTGTGCTGAACCTCCAAGTGTGCCCCTTTCTACCAACTACGACAGCATATTGTGTTCTCTGATTTTGGCAGGCAGTGAAGCAATATGAATTAACATGTATTTATTACAGATAGGACAGCCATGATAAACCAAAGAATTTCACCCAGCTCTCTAGCTTGGGGAACCAATGAGATTACTGGGGTTATTTACAGGGCCTGGGTAACTCAAAGGCAGCTTTATCACTAACCCACAACCCCTCCGAATAATGGAAGCATCCCTGGAGCTTCCTGCCCAACTTGCTGGCAGTTCTCCTGAAGGTTTTCTCTTCCAGTACCACCCGCCCCAGCAGATGCTCACCTAACCCTAGTGTGGAGTTCTGTGAGTCTCCTTAGGTCCAAGCTTCCAGAGCTATGGTAGTTTGAATGAGAATGGCCTCCATAGGCTCAATACTCACTGGTTGGTATACTAGGAAAGATTAGAAACTACATCCCTGTTAAAGTAGGTGTGGCCTTCAAGTTTTAAAAGCACACACTAGACCCAGTCTCTCTGGGCAAACTTCCAGATTCGATGCCAAGAGTTGCCTTGGTCATGATGTCTCTTCACTGCAATGGAGCAGTGGTTAAGAGAAGAGACTTGTAAGGTCTTATGAGCCTTCCTCCTTCCTCTAGGAGGGATACTTCAATTTAGAAGAAATTGCTACACAACATATGCCCACCTGCTCTATGTCTCTTACCCAAGCCAGGAACCAGCCTTGTAAATGGTATCTTCTTAGCCAAAATCATTAAGTGGCTTCTAAGAGCATTGAGCTTGATTCCAGTCAAAAGACTGACAAAAGGACAAATGTTAGTCTCAGGTTTCCGCCTGTGGTCACTGGAGGAAAAAAAGCAATATTCACACAGCTTATGTAAGAGTAATCAAAATTCCAGACAGGACTCCAGCCATTTTCTTCTCTCTAGCACAGCAGCCTGGAGCTAATGCAGGCCTTCCAGCATGGTCTAGCTCACCAGGAAATTCCAGAACCCCAGGATTAGCAAAAGTATATGACCCCAGTACCCCAGTGCTAACCAGGGCAGGAGGGGGCAGTGCAGGGATCTGCTTGGTGCAGGCTTTAATGGTTCTTGTCCCTGGCTCCATATTGGGATCTCCCAGGAGCTTCTAAGTAGGGTCTACATGTCCAGATTCACTGGCCTGGAGTAAGGTCTGAACATAGACTTTAAACCTCTAAAGTACACTGGAGTTTAGAGCTTCTAAAGTGGCCTCAATTCTTCTCCCGACTGACACTTTTGCTTAGCATGCCTTCCTCAGACCCAAGAGAAAGTGGGGTTTTCCTCTGGCTTTCCCAAGAGTTATAGAGCAAAGAGGTTTTTAGGCTAGCCCAAGCTCCAGAAAGCAGGAACTATGTTCTCATCATTGTGTCTCCGGGATCCAACCAACAGAATTAGAGGTGTGTGAGAGAGAACAAATGGATAAGCCCCATACTCTCCCACCTTCCGAGTGCCCAAAAGCTAAAGAGTAAGCTGCAAAGCACAAGTTGCATCGCTGGCAGCTGGCAGGTCTGTCTCAGACCCTGCCTGGCTCCCCTGAATGACAATATATGCTCTGAGCACAATCTCAGGTGATTCATGTGCCTAAGATAGCATCATTAATTCTGCCATATACTGGTAAGTCTCCAAACTCCTGTGGTGAAATCCCTTGTGAACACACGTTACCCATCCATAAGCCTACAGCTCAGGTGCAGTCAGAAGATGCATGTAGTGTAGGTACTGTAGGTCTGTCTGCCATACCAGCTTCAACCAAGGCCAAACCTTTGCTCTAGCTCAGGCTGAGATACTTTCTTCCTGACTATCCCGCACAATTGGGGATAAACCGCAGCCTCAATGCAACTCTAAAGCCTCAATCTGATTCAAATCCCAACTCCTTCACTTTCCATTAGAGTAAGCCCTCAGTGTGTGAACCCAAACCCAACCTACACTGAAGACTATAGAGAAAATGTAATGGCTGACGTGAGGGAAAGTGCTTTTAGCATAGCTCTCCTTTCCAGAGATTTCCTTAGTCCTTTCTGTAACAGGCTTCCTAATGGGAATTTATATAAAAACCTCAATCCTGAAAGTTCTGCTTCTACAACGAAGGCAAGAGAAGTTAGGTAGTTGCCTACAGTCAGGACTCTGACCTGGAAGCATCAGGAATTCAAGCCAGCCTGGGATACATAACCAGATGCAGTCTGAAAAGAGAAAGGCTAGGTAGGGGAAAGAATGGTGCAGGCGGAACAAGAAAATTAGAAAACAAGGGGGAAATTATCACAATCATTTCACAGGCTCCCTCTTGAGCAAATCAAGTCTGCATGATGGGCTTAACCCTCTGCCCTTCTTTCTTTTGATTACCCGAGGAAGAAAAATTAACATCATATAGGAGCATGGGCCTGAGCCACTATGCCCTGAACAGCTCCATTCCAGACCATCATGGTGTATGGTGTGTGTGTGTGTGTGTGTGTGTGTGTGTGTGTGTGTTCTAAAGGGGGAAGGGCTCTCGCTGTTCTGGGAGGAAAAATGGTGTTTTTTCTCCAGAGGGCTGCGAGGACACACGTCCCGGCTGCAAACTGTCAGCGCTGGGCGCTGTTCCCGGTTTCAACGAGGCCGCTGCCCTCTGCGGCAGACGGCGATGCGCGCTCCCCGCACCAGAACCCGGCTGGCCCGGCAGCCCGCGCGCTCTGCCGGTGCAGCATGCGGGTGCTGTGACGTTCTCGGATAAATGCCGAGTAACTGTGTAGGCGAATTGAAGCTAAAAATAAGAACGGAAAATCTATCATTAAGGTATCATTGCGCCAGCACAGCTATTTGAAGGCTCCCATGGTCCCCGGTGCCTGTGTTTGAAGCCCGCCTTCAGGCTTCGGGGGTATTTGCTGAAAACTCCCAGCAGTGGCTTGCCAACCAGACCTTAGGGTTCATGGGGTGACACCGGCAATTATGGCAACGCTCAAATGGAATAAAAATAAACGGTCACCTCTCCCCACCCAAGTTTACCCCTTGTATTCTCCAGTCGCTGGCGAAGTCGCGAGGAATAGTACTGAGAACAGAAAAGAGAGAGAGAGAGAGAGAGAGAGAGAGAGAGAGAGAGAGAGAGAGAGAGAGAGAGAGAGAGAGAGAGAGATCCGAACGGTTATGCACAAACTAGTACATCCCTTTCGCTATCCACCTTCCTCCATCCACCTTGAATTAGAAAAATAAAGTAGGGGGAAAAGGTGAGGGAAAGCTATAGGAGAGAAAAATGACAAGTGGGGCTAACCCTAGGTCTAAGGTGCGCCGCGGCGGGGCGCAAACTGCGGGGAGGTGAGTCTCCTGGGTGCCATTGGGTTGAACGAAAATTGATCTGATTTGGCTTAGAACACCCGAAGTGGAGAAGAGGAAAACAAGGAGGGAGGAGTAGGCGTGTGTGTGTGTGTGTGTGTGTGTGTGTGTGTGTGTGTGTGTGTGTGTGTGTGTGTGTGTGTGTGTATGTGCGTGTGTGTGCGTGTGCGTGCGTGTGTGTTTGCGTGTGTGTGTCCAGGGAGGGGAGGAGGCGCCAAGGTGCAGCCTGCGTGCGGCTCTGCGCCTCGGCGGGGCTGCGTGCGTGTGTCCCTGTCCGCGCTGCTGAAACGGGCTCTTCGAGGGATTGGCGTCATATGACTCCGCCTGCTGCCCCCAGCCAACGCGCAGACCGCCCTTCCCTCAGTTCGCTGAGGGAGGGTCTGGCGACACCCCTAGGGGCCCCGCGGCTCTGCGGAGAGAAGAGGTTCCAGCCAGGAAGGGTCCATCTAGGAGCTCGGCGCCGGATCTCAAAGTGTTGATCTTGAAAGGGGCGGGGTGGGAGAGAGCGAGAGAGGGAGGGGGAAGAGAGAGAGAGAGGGGGAACGATTCAGTGAGCGCCAGAGAACGGCAGAGCGACGCGCGACGCGCACCGACGAGGGGCAGTCTGGTGCCTCTCTGAGATGCTAAGTGCGTAGGAGCTCTCTGGCCTTCTAGCACCATGCTGAAGGCCATCCGCCTAAACGATGGCCACATCATGACCCTGGGCCTGCTGGCCCAGAGGGACGGCACCCGCAAAGGCTACCTGAGCAAGAGGAGTCCGGACACCCAAAGATGGCAAACCAGGTGGTTTGCGCTGCTTCAGAACCTGCTCTTCTACTTCGAAAGCGACACAAGCACTCGGCCCTCGGGACTCTTCCTGCTGGAGGGAAGTGTCTGCAAACGCTCGCCCTCCCCCAAACGAGGGAGCTCCTCCAAGGAGTCCAGCGAGAAACAGGTGAGGGAGCGCCGCGTCCCGACCTCCCGTGCCCCTGCTAAGGCCTTTGCGGGTTCAGGGCCTCCCATCCAGCTTCGGTGACAGAACTTTGACCCTCTCCTCTAAGAATTCCGGGCGTCTCAGCATCTTTCGCGGGAAGGACTGGCTGGACCAAATCGGGAGGGTGACCCTAGGGTGGGCAGAGGGGGCAGGGACTGCGGGTAGGGTGCTGCTACCAGCCGTGGCCGCCCTTGTGAGGGTGAGCCCCGTTGGGGGGGGGGGGGACAGGGAGGCTGAAACTTGGGAGATCCAGATGAAGATGGGGTCCAAAGGACCTACTCGGGCAAGGAATCTCATCACCGTCCGACTCAAAATGGTGCCCCGAGCCCCATCCCAACCCCCACCCCACCCCCCATCCCTGATAGCCCCCGATCTGCCCGAAATGTGAAATTCCTTGCACTTAGGCTTGGAAAGGGTGAGACAGACGTCGGAGCGTCGTGGTCCCCTGCCTCCCCGCAGTTAGGGGTGAAGAATAATCTGCGCTATCCTAGCGGAGTTGGGGATTGCGGGGGCGGGGGGGGGTTTGGGGAGTCGTTTTGTGCGATCTAGTGATGGTGTGCTCCAGCTGACTCTGGTCAGGCTAACAAACTCCAGGGTTTCCAAAACCGCTGAGGTGCGCGGAGGTCAGGGCCAGGGCTGCTGCGAAGCAGTGGGACAAGTGGGTTCTTCTTTCCTCCCCCCCCCCCCGCCCCTTGCGACGCCGCGGCCGCTGCAGTCGCTGCGGAAGCGCTGCGTTCACTCGTTCACTCGCTTGCTGGCATTGCCCAAACAGCAAGGCTAAAGGCCTAGGCTGCGGTCTGATGCGGGCCTAGACATGACTGACGCAGATACGCTAGTTTGCCATTGAAAGGGGAGGGGCACCTGCAGCCTCTGGGGGGAACCCTCAGGGAGAGATATCTTTTAAGCTTGATATACCTCCCAAGGCATTTGGTCCCCAGGCCTCTGGGAGGGAAGGAAAAATACATGATTGCGTATCCTAAAATGTCAGCTCTAGGAGAGGCCTGACATTCATAGGGCCCAGCCCCACCTGGCTATTTACCCGGATGGAGACACTGAGGCCTAGAGAGGAGGAGGGGGAGGGGGAGGAAAGAGAGAAATATTGATTGATTTTTTTTGCACAGCGTCATAGCAGGAGTCGACGTCGACGTAATGTTCTGAGAAGACAACCAACCAGGATCTCAAAAGCATTCAGGCTGGTGGCAATTGAATTGACTGGGATGACAGCCACCCTTGAAGTCTCCTTCTCCATAATTAGGACAGAGATCTGCACCCTGTCCCTTCACCACTCTCTTCATACCTTGCCTTAGCTCCTTTAGTGTTAGGTGACGATTTCTGGGGTGGGGTTGGGGGACTTGGAAGTGGAGGCAGAAATTTGAGGGAAGGCTCTTGAAAATGACCAGTCAGGTGACTGAGCAGAGGCTCCCAGATGGTAAGGAACAACAGCAGCAGATCCTTTAGCTTGTAGCCAAATGGAGCCTTACTGGGCTCAGCTAGAACACCCAGACCCAGACTATCAGCCCTTCTGCTCAGCCTCAGGCTGCAGCCACAGCCCACCTGTATTAACCAGTAGATTGTACCCCCAGGCTCAGCCAAGGCCCTCCAGCTCCCTACATCACAGTAGGATCTGAGCTCCTAGGTGGGGAGGAATAGGAAGCCATGTTGGTACAGGTTCAAGGCATCCGTCTCCCTGAACTGGAAGACTGACAAGATGGAGACTGAAGCCCCACCCCCACCCCAGCTGAATGGCTTCTTGGCCCTGTGGCTCTAGTTAATGCAGAGATGAGCTTGTTTTGTGTACAAAGGGGAAATGACAATGGCTGGATGGATCCCTAGGTCCTTGAGAACACACACAAAGCCAAATTTTGGGTCGGAAAAGATGCTCACCATACAATTTAGTGGGCTCCTAGCTAGATTAGAATCCCATCTCTCTGCATATTAGGTCAATCCACTCATTCTTCAGGCTGAGAAACTGAGGACCATAGAAAGGGAGTGGCCCTGCCAAAAACAAGACCTAGAATTGACCCAGTGTCTAAATTTGTCAAGATTAGCTGGTATCTGGTAGAACGTCATTTTAAAGGGACTTCATGTTACCCAACTGGAAACCTATGGGAACAGAGAACAACTCTGAGTTGGAAATCCCCCACCCTGGTAGCAGTGGCAAGGTTGAGGTCTGAGCACATAGCAGATCTACAGAAAAGGCTTCTTGAGCTGGACATGTTTGAGATGTCATGTGTTACTTCCATATTTCATGTCCTGAGGACTGACTGGGTGCTGGCACGATGCCTAAGAAACTGATAATCAGATGCTGGGATTCTGAGGAACATAAATACAAACAGGGAGGCGCACCGTAGCCTGTAAAGACCTGGATTGCAAGGTGTTTTGAGAGCCCAGACTGATCTGACGTCATCTCACTCAGCTGTACGCAGGTTGATTTTATGTTTAAAGCAACAGCAATATCCAGGGTTTTGTCTCAAACTGGCTCTGCCCTGGAACCTCAGGGTCTCCTGAAATGAGATAGTTGTATCTTGCCCCCCACCCTCTTAGCTGCTGCAGTGTACCTCCCTGGCCTGGGCTCTGTTTACTCAGCCCTGACTTCCTCTCCTCCCAGCCTTCAATCATGACCTTGAACTCAGAGCATGGGTTCAACATGCCTAGAGATTGACCCTAGGAGCCCCATACTCTGCTTCTGAACAGAGTAATCCATGGTGGCTTTTTCAAACTACCTGAAATTTCTAGTGCTGGCTTCTCAGTAAGAGATCTTGCCAAACCCACCTCAGTACAGCTCGTGCCCCCTCCAACCAGGAGGGGGCAATGTGGATGGAAGGTGCCTCGTGATTCTCTTGAAAGAGAAAAAGGATTCAAGCCGGGCAGCAATGCCAATGACTCAGAGCTCGACATAAGCTTAGACTCCATGGGCTGAGAACCCCTCCTCCACTAGGCCAGTGTTACTACTTAACATTACTCAGGATTCTTATCTATAGGGAACATTCCTGATTGGCTTGCTGGATTGATCTCCACCACAGCCTGGAGACTCTGCCTGCTCCGGTTTTACAGGTGAGGAGATAGACTCCTCAGTGGCCACCCATCATAGCAGCAAACACGAGACTCGCCCTTTGCCCCCCCCCCCCCGCAGCCCTCTCTGCAGCTCTGCCAGCCTCACCACCCTCCAGAGCAGAAACCTGTCCAACTCCTCCCCAAGCCAGGAAAATGCAAGGCAGACAGTAGGAAAAGGATGCTGCTCTCAGGGCAATGCCCTTCACACACGGCTTCCTGTGATCTAAGCAAGCCAGGGATCAAGGGTAGGAAATCAGCAGCTGCAGCTTAAGGAGGGATCTGTACCTGCAAGAAGCTGGCAAGGCTGAGCTAGAGTACCAGCATGTGTGAGCGCTGGCTCTGGAGAAACTGTGTGGAGTGTTCCTTTACCCACCCTACCTCCCAGACAAAATAATAAATAAATAAATAAAGAAATAAATAAATAAATAAATAAATAAATAAATAAATAAATAAATAAATAAATAAATAGGCTTAAGAAGCTCCTGAGGATGCCTCTCATAGGAGTGGAACAAAGAAGGCTCTACTCCCTGCCCTGTGTCTGCTGGCAGTGGGGTGAGGGTCAGGGACACGTTGTATGCCTGTAAACCTAGGCTTGAAACCTCACTGTGGTTGATTTGCCCGGGGTATACCTTGGCTCCCCACACTGAGCCAGGGTCAGATCCCACAGGTGCAGAGGAGAGAACCTCACACTCCAAGCAAGCACAGAGCTTTGTTCCACACTTAGGCAAGAAATCCTCCCAAAGAGCCCCACCCCTTCTTGGATAGGAATTCGGGCCCCATCTCAGCCCTATCTCCCCTCACATTAATCTGGTTCCCCCTCAAGCAGTCCCAGTGATTGACACACAACACATACCATTTGTACATGTGTACAAGGTGGTGTTACATTCTGATTCGCATCTGCTCTAAGTGTTGACCAACATAGAGTAACTGCTATATACATTACCTGCAATCTTATGCTCCTTACCCGGAGTGAATTCAAATTCCTCCTTCTGCTAGCCACTCCCTAGATGATCCCTTGAAGGCAAACCTGCTGACATCCCTAATGCAGCCCCAACACCCTTTCTCCTCCTCCTTGCTCAGGTCACAAGTCCTCATCTTATCCAGCCCTTCTTCCTACTCTCAAAGCCCTGGAAGCTGCTCTTCCCTCTGATATGGTGATCTTCACCCCTGCCCATACCTGGGGGATGTGGCCTCCGATTCTCTGGCAGGTCTCAGCCTAAAAAGAGAGAAGAGAAGTCTGCCTGCATCCCACCAGGAGCCAGTATATCTCCCAGCTTCAGCATTGGTGGTGTTCCTAGCCCCTTCTTCATATCTGTAGTCATAGTCCATGACTACTTCCTGTGCTCAGACGGTAGTCTGGAGATAGACATTTACTTCTCTAAATCCAGACACCAGGACAGTGCCAGGTAACTGGGACAGAAATTGCATAATTAAGTGCCTAGGTCACAGATGTGGAGCCCTGAGAGAAAGGATGAATTTCTGTGATAAACAGAAGACCCTAATGAGGGACTGGCAGGAACTGTCATTCTGCCAGATGAGATGGCGAGGTGAGGATAGAAGCTGATGCCCACATTCTGTGCTAGGACACTTGGACATGAGCATACATACTGTGATGGGGAGCAGACTCATGACAGTGAGAAATGGTGCTGTCTCTGGAGGACAAGTGGAGAAATGCTAGAGGCAGGAAAAGGTTTTGTTCACAGTTGTGAAGAGGATGCCCACTAGAGAGACAGTGACCCTCAGTGGACAAAAGCAAGCATACATGCAGAAAGGGATGGACCCAATGAAAGGCCATGGTCCAATGCTTGGCAGGTGGCCTCCCTGTTCCCTGGATCCTAGGGAATAAGGTGATGTACTACGCAGGTGCACAGAGGAAAAGACAGAGGACAGTGCCAGCTGAGTAGACCCTGTGTGCTCCCTTAGAGTCAACCTGACATTAAATTCTTTCACAACCTGCCATGGCTTGTTAGCCTATCCTTTGTGTTCTCTGAGAGCAGCCAACCGTGATGTGCTGTGCTCAGAGTGTTCTCCACAGTGCTACCCAGGTACGGTTGCTCCAGCTCCACAGACATGGATGGAAAGCCCAGAAGACTTGCCAACGCTGCGTGACAGAGTGGAGTCGAAACGTCTCTTCCACAATCCCTGTAGATTGGTCATTTAGTTTTCCATGTATGGTTCTACCTCATTCTGAGAAGCCCTGGGGGCCATACCCCCATATCAGTCAGAGAAATCTGCTTTTAACTGTTTTATATATTAATTGGGTTTTCACATAAAAACTCATCCATATTAATGCTATGAAGTGTTTGACCTTTGCTACACGTTATTACCAATGCCTTACAGCTCAGCTTTGGCATGTTCTAAATGCAGATTAAAATGTCTATAATTTTTCTTTCTCTTTATTTTCAATAGTGGGGGATTGAACGAAGACTTTGTGCATGCTAGGCAAGTGATCTACTACTCAGCTACCCATCTACCCTATTATGTGGTTCAAAAACAAAAACAAAAACAAAACGACAAACAGTTTTGCTAAGTTACCCAGGCTGGTCTCAAACATTGGATGCTCCTGCCTCAGGCTACCAAGTAGCTGGGATTACAGACATGAACTACTACACCCAGGTTAAAATGTATATAACTTTGCAACTTGCTGCTCTAAAACAATATACAAGAAACACTGAGTAAGAACACTGAGTATTAGCCATTGAGCTCGAGAGTATGACTCTATACTTCCGTTAATGATCTCAGCAGCCTTAGAAGGTCACTGTTAACCCATTTTCAAAATGGAAAAACCAAGGCTCCAAGAAAGAATTCTACTTCTCGTGGTCAAGTTAGAGTATATGCAGGCACCCAGATCACTCTTACACCTAAGCTCTCCAGACACAAACAGAACATAAAGACTCTGGCTGGGTACTTTCTTAGCATCCTCTGCCTGTCAGGATAGAAAGAGATTCAGGAAGAATTAGGAGCAGTGCTGGGCTGTGACTTAGTTAACCTAGCAAATACAAAGACCTGGGCTGACCCTTATGCCAGGCATGGTGGTACATAACTGTCACCCCAGCATTCGGGTTTCAGAGGCAGGAAGGTATCTGCACGCTTGAGGCCAGCCAAAGATACTGGAGAGAGAGACCTTGTCTGGGGGGGGGGGGGGGAGTATAACAGTGAGTAAAATATGTCATGGCTATTTCAGTGACTTTTGTGAAGGCGGGTTTCCACTTGGGTGGGAACCTTGTAACTCTGCCATGATCAAGGGAAAACACAGGCAGGCATCCACACCCCACAGTCCTGACTCATTGGAATATGTAGGAGCCTGGAGCTGGTGTGGTATACACACAGCCAAAAACACAACTCAGCCCCCTGATGTATATTCAGTAGCCTCAGAGATTTGTGAATGTGACAGAGGCCCAAAACACTGCCATGGTCCAAATGCTCCCATGAGGGCCACTGTCATGCAGAGACTATCAGGGAGGCCCAGACATCGCCACTTCTTGTCTCCAGAGAGGAATACACACATCCTCAAACATGAAGTCTTAATTTCCTGCCTCCAGCCTTGAGCATGGAGAAACTCCCAGCCTCTCAGGAGAAGTAGTGTTAGTTAGGGACTTTCAGCCTAGATGTGGACTCGGCTTCTGTTTTATACACACACACACACACACACACACACACACACACACACACACACACACCAGATTAAGATAGATTTTAATCTCTCTGGGCTTTGGGAAGCTCCAGCAGGACCTGCCAGGTATAGCCAGTGCATTGTAACAGTTACAGTTTCCACATAGGATTTTTTTAAACAACCAAACCTTTCCTCAGTGAAACAGTAAATGAAGTCACCAGGATGCCAGGTAAAGCAAGTCAACATAGGGCTATAACCCCAAAAGCTTCTGAAATTTTCAGTAAGTTACTCCTGAAAAGGGGAAACCCATTGCTGCAGGTCATTGCTTGGTCTCTAGCACTATACCACTAGAAATGAGCATTGGCAAAGCCTGGGATTTGGGGAGTACTAAGAGTCCCCTTCATTCTCATCCAGCCTGTGCCGCACTGCTGAAAGTTATGTAATGCTTCAATGCAGTACCAACAAAAACCTAAGGAGTGTGTGCTGTGCCTGGCTCTGAGTTCTCAATGCCAAACACCAAAGGTCAGAACGGGAACCACACCTCCTAAATTGAGAGGGTCGATGGACATCCAGCCCAATTGTTAAGTTAGGTGATTTCTGTGTTAGAGAAGAGGTTTGGCTAACCTCGGGCAAAGGCATCTTCTTTCCTCCACAAAAGGAGATAATCGTTTTCTAGATGACAACTCCCAGTTGATCCTTGACTTTCTCCACGTTGGAAAAAATCCAACTCATATCTTATAATAAAACCTTGTCAAATCTACTTTTAGGAAAGTGAATGGTTGAATTTGTATCAGCCTTCACTGGGAATCCAAAATTCCTTGTAGAAATGCAGAGAAATCTACTCGGGCATTTCCAACTACAGGCATAGTTGTCTAATGCCTACTGGGTTCTTCAGTAACCTCCAGACATTAATAAAATGGTTTGGAAGAACGTGGCCACAGGCAGTGTTTGCAGACTGTCCAGGGTCCCTTTGCCAAGCCTGCCCTCCCAAGACCTTCTTTGCCTCTGGCCAGACTGTTTGTCACCCAGAATCTTTTTCCCTCTGGTCAGATCTGTGGAAAACTTGGAGGGGGAGAGAGGATACAGTTTCTGATGGGTCTTACTGTATGGGTATAGGTGAGAGAGGTGTGCAGTTGTCAGAGGGCTTCCCTGCTAGCCTGGGCAAAGAAGACAGCAGACTGGTTATGAGACATTCAACTGCCTCAGGAGCTGGAATGAGCAAAAGTGGGAATGGCTTGCATGGCTTCAGCAGAGACATGAAGCTGAACTTAACGGGCTAAGTCACGGTCCCAGTTAGCAATTCTTGCTAGCACTCAATGAAAACCATGCTCAGGAGACTACTTGGTACAGCCTGAGTGTCAGTGTCCTGACTATGTACAGTGCCACCCAAGTGAGACAGCCAGAGAAGCTCACAAACAGCCAGAGAAGCTCACAAACAGCCACTACCTTGTTTATTCTAGTCTATTGGTAGTACAATTGGCTGCTATAATTGACCCACAGCTGAACATTGATGAGACACCAAAAAAAAAGCATCTAGTAAAATGGTTCTTCCCTTCTGCGTCTAGTTTCCGAGAAGAGCTTATTATCACTAATGTCCTATGTACTCTCTCAGAAGGGGACATATTAGATATGTGGGAACAGAATGATGGGAAGATGACAGCAGTGATTTGAGCGTGTTGACTTCTACAGAAGCAGAGCGTTTCAGCGCATACATGAAGGAGATGCCACACGTAGGGGTAAGGCAGACAGCAGTGATTCCTCACCCAGGCCTTGGAGACACTGGTTTTCTGTGGTTTACTAATTACCACTACCATGCTTGTCCATGTCGTCTCTTTTGCCTACGCTGTAGTGAGTGGGCTCCCGTCCTTTCAGAAAAGTCATTTCTGACTAAAAAACAGCCCTGCAGTCTGGCGATGTGCCTTGTGCTAGCATGGAGCTATCCCTGTTTGCTGAGTGGGTGACCAAACTCATTAGACCAGTTCATTAGTTAATTGGTTAATAGCAAGAGCCTCAAAGAGGTGATGTTGGATTTACCCCTCAGGAGTGGGCAGTGGGGCCAACAAGATTGATGGGGGAACAGGCATTTTATGAAAGAGACTTTGATGCCACACAGACAGCAGGAAGTCACCGGGAAGCCCTAGAGCCAAAGAATTATTTCTAGAACATATTCAATATAGAATCTTTTGACTTATTGATTTACTTACCTATTTTTTGTTTGAGCCAGCATCTATGTAGCCCAGGCTAGCCTCAAACATGAGATCCTCTTGCCACAGCCCCTGGAGTGCTGGGATATGTGAAACACCAGTCCTATCTCTGTTTCATTTGGGGTTGAGGAAGATCTATTAATGTCCTGTAAATTCAGAATTCTCAAAAGTCATACTGGGGTTTAGAGTTCAAATGTATTATTTGAAGTCTCCTCATGGAGACTTCAAAATGGCTGGTCACTTCTGTAGGCAGTTCCCTCTTTCAAAATTCCTGCCCCCATGGGGTAGTTAATGCTGTGGGCCTTGGGGGCCACCTGTCATGTGAAGAGTAGGGAAATAAGGAGTGGGTAGTAAGAAGGACAGGAACCATTACCATCAGAGAATTAAAAAAATCTAGACAGGAAGGCCTGGAGAGAACAGGAAGAAGATGTGCTATCTTTCCCAGCTCAAATAACCAAGATATGGATCTTTTCAGAACCTTGGCTCATCCAAGCCGGAAGTTTGCTCACTGTACGAGACAGTGACAGGGGACAAGCCTTACTCTGGGTCATGCGAGGTAGAGCTATTGAAGGCAGAGCTGCTGTGGCAAGCATTCCCTTCAGCTTGTCTCCTTGTGGATGAATGTGAGCTAGTCTAAGGGTGTGGCTATCCTCCAAGGGTGAGGACCAGCAGAAGATATGAGGGTTTCTGCACCATGGGGAAGGCTCAGAATGATTTTCAATATGTTCCTGTGCTACCACTAGTCAGCCATGAGATGGGCACTTCAGACCCTCAGGAGCTCTGTACATTTAATGCTGTCCAAAACTTGGCCCCAAATCTCTAGACTGGATCCGGGCCTGAGAGAGAACAATATTTTTACCGCACACCTGCAGCCAATCAGACCAGCCAAGAAATAAATATCTGCCCTGAATTGGGCTCAGCTGTGTTGTCCAACAAGCCTGCTAGGGGGTAACGATATAAAGATAGTAAGAAAACCAAAAGAGCAGCAAACACCCAATGGGGACTTGTATTCAGGGTGGCACCAGCATTCTCGCAATTGGACCTTAGGAGAGCTATCAAAGGAAGAGAGCATCTTTGTGCCCATTGCATAGATCAAGAAACAGGGATAAACCCCACTAAACAATGCTCAAAGTTATATGCTAGCAAAACATGCTGGCATAGGATTTATCACAAAACACAAGGCTCCGGGGCTTTTCTTTGCTGTCCTCCAAATACATAAGAATATGGACGCCCTTTCATTTCTCCTCCCTCAGTGAAGTCAGTCATTTCTTCATCTCAAAAGAAAGTAAAGAGGCTGGGAAGATGGGTCACTGAGGGAAGTGCTTGCCGTGCAAGTCTGAGAACCTGAATTTGGATCCCGAGGACCACGAAAAGGCCTCTGGGTAATCCCAGCCCTGAGGAGGTGGAAGATGGGAAAAGCATTCAGTAAGAGACCTTCTCTCAAAACTTAAGGTAGAAAGCAATTCTTAAGAAGACAGTCAATCTCTGGCCCACACACAAATTATGCACATACACACTCATGCTCACACACACACACACACACACACACACACACACACACACGAACATGTACACACAAAAAACAAAAGGGAAGAAGTTCTTCCAAATGCAGTCTCCCCTTTCCTTTAACCCCACCCAGAAGTGGAGGCTGGAGTAAAGATACCTGTCTGCTTACCTTTGTCATGCTTTGCCCCAGGGACGGCAGCTCCTTGTGCGAGGGCAGATAAGAGATGCACTGCTTGACCCAAATTGGCCTGTAAAGCCACAGTATTGCAGCCCTGACTCTTCCATGTTCTCATTCTCCAAAGTCCCAGATCAAGGGGACACCAGAACCTGTCACAGTGAAGGCCCCACACCTACAGGAGGCAGGAAACAATCCAGAACTACACATGCCCTCTGTGATTAGCACCAGATGTTTCCCAAGCTCAAGCAACATACCCGTACCATTGTCACCAGCCAAGGACCTCAAAGAGTCATTCTGCGGTGAGGGAAGGTGTTCCCATTGTCCTTAGGTGTCTGTGCCAAACTGTAGAAAGGAATCTTCCATCTGGAATGACTACTCACCAGGAGCCACTCATGGAAGCCAAGGCTGTCCTTGAGGGCTGCAGAGTACAACAGGAGCCCAGATGGTAGCTTATGTCGGCTTTCCTATAAAACCCTGCCAATGTTTCCAAACACCTGAACTTCACAATAACATGTTGGCAGGAGAAACGAGCAGCAAAAGCCAAGGCTTTCTTTGCTCAAAGACCTCAGGGTCCCAATTAAATGCCAAAGGGAGTCCCTTCGCTGTCACCTTTTCTCTAAAACCTTGTCTTCCCTCGTTTGCAGACCCAGGGGCACTCATACTCTTGGCTATTCTTGCACCTCCACAAAAGACTTCCCTTCCCCTTACATTGGCACCAGAACCCACTTCCCCAAAAGTTTCTCTAATCAACATCTTGAATGGGGAGTAGGTGAGAAACAGGCTGGCACAGAGAGAATCCTTTCCCCCTGTGTCCATCCCTGAACTCCATGTCTTTTGGGGAGGCTATCCTGGTGATAATTAAAATAAAATATCAGGTCCAGATTCCAGCTAACCAAAAGCAACAAACTTATGGTCTTGCCCTCTCCATGGAGGCTTTGCTCTATTCAGCATTATGACCACCAGGGGGCATGTGCTCAGGAGAGTTGTGTAGAGTCATTATTAATGTGAGCCAAGAAAGAACTCCATCCTCCCTGGTGCCTTACAGAGACCTCGGAGACAGGGTGAGGTAGAGGCTCCTTGTCTCCTTCGTCCTCTCCTTCAGCTATTTATTGGTCACTCAGAACCAGCACAGTGTGGGGCTAAGAATATTCCAGAACATTCAGGCCCTGCCCTTGAACGATCCAAGCCCCATGCATGGGTCAGTACGTCTCAGAGGCTCCAACATCGAGGAGGAAAAGTTGGGAAAAGGAAAACTGTGCCCAGCAATCTGCATCCCACAGGCAAAGGTCAGACCCCAAGTAGGAGGTGTGTCAATTGGCTCCTTCACTCTCCACTTACTCGGTGTCTCTAAGTGTCTGGGCTCATCAGCTGGAAAGCAGATGGTGCCTGCAGCACTTGGTAGATATGGGATAAAACAAGATCATGTAAGATGACATTTTAGAGGCTCCTTTCCTTTCCTGAGATGGAGAAGGAGCTAAGTGGCCACCTGCAGCTCCTCTCTTAACCTGCTTCCCATGGGGACAGTGCCCACTAGAGCTCTTTTTCAGCTGTTCGAGGCTGGAGCTGACATTTCATGTGGCAGGCCCAGTTATCTGTTTCTTAGGAAACAGGGATAGCACTAACTCTGCAGTAAGTCTCTCGCCCCCCAACATAACACACACACACACACACACACACACACACACACACGCCACTACAAGTAAGACACTAAAATTAGTTTACACATCTCACCTTATGCTGCAGCTTCCACCCACTCCGACACGGAGACGCTAAAACGAGGCACCCCGTATGGCACACTTCCAAAGGTCAGGCCCAAGGCCCCTCTTCGCACCCCACCCTGCTATTTTCTAGAGATAGAGCCAGTGGTCCCACCTTTGGGTTCTCTGTCCATCTGAATGGCTTCTCAGCTTCTCAACCTCAAAGCTGTCCCTGGAGCACCACATTCTGTATGCTCATCTCCCACTCATCCTGCCCCCCAAACCACCCATAGAGCCCTATCTATGGCACTTCTGTTACTCACCCTGGCTCCTCTCACCTCCTATTCTGCACCCCTGAGTTCCTGAGTATGAGTACCCCTCTGCCTCTCGTCTATCTGCTGCGTATCTCTTCTACTCGCAGCAGTCCATGGGCTCCGGGGACCTGTGTTGTCACTCACAGTCTTCCAGCCAACTTGAAAGAGAACCAGGACCGAAGGCACATCCTCCGAGAAGCTCCTTTTCAGTGACTGGCTTCCTCTGTCGTACACAGTCCTTTTCACCTGGAGCATAATAGCAATCATATGGCATTAATTACTGCACACACTCACGTCATCCTTACTTAGTGACAGGTGGTGTTCAGAGAGCTTTATAGGTACTTAACTCCCATAACAACCCCACAGATGTGTGTCTCTGACCTGACTCCTCAGCTCCCCAGAGACCTCAGGGAAGCTGGCCCCACCACTGACTGAGCTTGAAGACAGACACCTGTGCCCAGCATAGAAGTGGCTTATAATGTAATTTTCTAGGGACTGTACCATTGATTTGATTCTTTCACCTCAGCATCTAAATGAGTTCTTAGTCCATTTTCATGGAGTAATTAAAGGCATGCTACACTTAAATGGTGCCCAGTTGTCCCCCCCCCCCCATGGAGATGTTCTCTTGGTGGGTTTCCCTTGCTGTCCTTCCAGTGCCTGATGGTTTCGAACTGACTTTGTTTGCTGGTTTGTTTGTAATTGGTTGGCAAATAAGGTTTTGTGGGGTTTGCCTCCTTATCACATCCTAGGCCTAGGTTTTGTTACGACACACAAAATCCTTTTAGATTGAGCACTTAAAAGTACTAAATAGAGTGGTATTCCAGCAATCACAAAGAACGCATCTGGGGCCAGCTGCTGCAGCGGCAGGCACTCAGCAATGCAGCCGGCAATGCTATGTGACTTCCCCGTAACTGGAGGTGTCTGTGTCTTCTTTGTGCAGCTATATTACTTCACAGTGACCTTCTCCAGTGACAACCAGAAGCCTTTAGAGCTAAGGACCGAGGATTCCAAGGACTGTGACGAATGGGTGTCAGCGATCACCCGTGCCAGGTATGTCTCACCTTGCGAAACTGTCTAGGCAGCAGACACCAAACCAAGCAACTTTCTGCAGGTCCAAGCCTCAGAACTAGGAGGTGGGAAAGGAGGAGAGGGGAGCATAGATGCTGTAAAAGCATCTCTTGTTGGGATCCAGTCTAGGCCACCCCCAGAGGATGAGAGCACTGTAGAGTCCCACTCGGTTCTAACCAGATAGCCCCATCTTGTCTTAGGGTTTTATTGCTGCCATGACCAAGGCAACTCTTATAAAGGTGAACATTTAATTGGGGCTGGCTTACAGTTTCAGAGGTTTAGTTCATTATCATGATGGCAGGAAGCATGGCAATGTGTTCTATATTGTGATCCACAGGCAACCAGGAGGAGACTGAATATGTCTCACATTGGGCATACCTTGAGCATTTAAGACCTCAAAGGCCCGACTCCACAGTGACACACTTCCTTTAATAAGGCTGCACTTCCTCCATTAAGGCCATACCTCCTAATAGTGCCATTCCCTATGCACCAATCGTTCAAACATATGAATTTATGGGAGCCAAATCTATTTAAACCCCTACATTTCACTCCCTGGTTCCCTTAGGCTTGTAGCTATAACATAATGCAAACCGCACTTAGCCCAACTTAAAAGTTCCCGTAGTACTTCACAGTCTCAACAAGATTTAAAAGTCCAAGATTCAAAGTCTCTTTCGAGAATCCTGCAGTTTCTTAACTGTAATCCCCTCTAAAATCAAAATAAAGCAGGTCACATACTTCAACATATCATGGCACAGGATTTATAGTCCTGATACTAGTCACAGGGAAAGAAATCCAGTGAGAAAATACTGGACCAAACCAAGAACAAAAACCAGCTGGGCAAACTCCACACTCTGCATTTCCATGTCTGATGTCAAAGCCCTCCTCAGATCTCTAATTCCTTTCCTCTTTGTTGTCTGCAACACACTTCTTTCTCTTGGGCTGTTTCCACCCTCGGTTAGCAGTTTTCCTTGGCAGGTATCCCACAACTCTGGCATCTCCAACACCTCAGGGTCTCCAAGGCAATGCAGGCTTCAACTTCAGAGCCTCACCCAATGCCCTATTACAGCTTCACACAATGGCCTTTCTGGACCTCTATGCAGAAACACCCCTGACACATTTCTGGCCTCGGTGGCTTTCCTTAGTTTCAGAGGGAAATTCGTTCTTGACGTTAAAGCCAGAACCATAAGGCAAAGCTGCCGAGTTCTGCTGCTTGCTGGGGCTGCACCATGTCCCCCTTGCTCATGATTTCCTTCAGTGCTTAGGCTTGGCTGTTCTGAAACTTGCTCTGTGCACCAAGCTGACCTTAAACTCAGAGATCTGCATGCTTCTGTTTCCTGAGTGCTTCGATACATGCCTGGACCTAAGCTTTTCTTTAATTCCTTTTTAATATAGATCTTTATAAACATGGTCACTATGCCTCAAGATCTGGATTAAAGGCATATGTTGGTCCAGATCAAAAGCGTGTGTAGTCCTACCTCAAGATCCAGATCAAAGCCTGTGTCTTCCAGCCTCAAGGTCTGGATCAAAGGCATATTGTTTTCTGCCCTAAGATCCAGGTCAGGTGTGCCCTCCATTTCTGGATTGTAGTTCATTCCAGATATAGTAAAGTAGACAACTGAGACTAGCCATCACAATCCCCTTCTTGGACATATCTCCTTATGTCCAAATAAAAACAATTACCAGATCAGAATAATGCCTAATATGATACAACTATCGCTTGTACAACTGCAAATGCATTGTAAATTTATAGTAGGCAGCAATGTCCCTGGAGGAACATCTTTTTCACAAGATGGAAGCTTAGCTGTGTGGAATCTTGCCCTGAGGTTAGCACTCCCTTAGTTCCACTAAATATCTTTAATCTGTTTATTTCCCTGAACACAGTACTTAGCTCCATTGTACTTCCTGGTGCCCCTTTAAGCCCTTAACCATATATTTTGTACTTTTTCTGTGCAGCTTACTCCATTTGCAAAACTCACTTTTCATAAGAGTAAACCACAGGACAGAGTCTATACTGGGCTGTTTTGAGATTTCCTTTGCCAAAACAATTAATTTGAATCTCTTCACCTTAGCCTCAGGCAGACTCTTCAGACAAGGGCAAAGAACAGCCATATTTGTCACCAAAATGTCACAAAAACAATCTCTAGGCAATATATTAAGATTCTTCTTCTCTAAATCTCTTGAGCCAGACCCCTACAGTTCAAATCACACTGAGCACTACTGTCTTCCATGCTTCTACTAGTATGGCCCATTAAGCCCCACTTAAAGAATTCCACTGCTTTCTTAATTCAAAGTCCCCAAATCCACATTCCTCCAAACAAAACCATGGTCAGGCCTATCCCAGCAATAACATGTGCTCTAAAATCCAGTAGTTCCATTCCTTGGTACCTATCCAAGAGGAATGAAAAATAACCACAAAAGTCTCCCGTGTAAATGTTCTTACAGCTTAATGCACAACCATAAGCTATGATGTCTATAACCAAGCTAACATATAAGCAAACCAATTGTGCATCCGCAAAATGGAATGTCGCTGGGAAATAATCATGAATCAATTACAGTTATACACAACAAGATGGATGAATTTCAAAACCAATATGCTGAGTAAATGTAGCAAAAAAATATATATGCTATACAATTTCAGTTATATGGCTTTCTAGATCAGACAAAACTAACCAGGGTGGTGGAAACCAGAGCAGTGGCTGCTTCTGGGGTGGGAGAGAGTGGGAAGAGCTTCCTGGGTGCTAGAAGTTATCTTTGCCTTAATTAAGGGTTTATGCTTTTTATTATAGTTGCTCAAATTGTTATTGGTGTTTGGGACCTGGACTGGTTATCAGTGAGAGGACTCAAGGCCCAATTGCTGTTTGGCACTTCCTTTTATGGGCTTCAAATAAAAGATGATTTTGTTGTTGTTGATGATGTTGTTGTTTAAGGGTGTGGGTGGGATTTCTTGTCTTGATTGATATATTAAGTTATAGAACCTCTTTTCTACATGTGTCCTTTCCCATAATTTATCTGATTTTAATCATATCCATGCCCAATTATGCATAGTCATAAAGTGGCAAATACGAGATTCTCCCAAACATTTTTTCAGTTTATGGACACAGTTTGCCTTATTGCAAATGCACCCAAATCTAGTTCAGGCCAGATTGACTTTCCTACTCCACACCAGAATATAACTAGGGCATGATTGGATAGAATCTGTCTTAGGTTTGATGGCTGTTGAGGAAAGGAGAAACAACACTGCATTCTTTAGAGCAGGTTGTGCACGAAGACCAGGGCAGATAGAGGTCCTAGGTTGCTAGCAGGTTGACAGGTAAGTCCCCTAGAAATGGGGGGGAGGGAGGGGAGTAGGAATTCCAGGATATCAGGTCCACTGTTAAAAGAGAGGCATACGGGGCTGGAGAGATGGCTCAGCAGTTGAGAGCACTGACTGCTCTTCCAGAGGTCCTGAGTTCAATTCCAAGCAACCACATGGTGGCTCACAACCATTTGTGATGGGATCTGGTGCCCTCTTCTGGTGTGTCTGAGGACAACTACAGTGTACTCATATAAATAAATCTTTCAAAAAAGAAAAAAGAGAGGTATAGGTATATCCCAAGTCAAGCAGAGTCCCAGATTGCTAAGCTATTTCCTATACTTGTCTTCCTCAACATTGTGACGTTAGTATCTGTGCTTTCCACAATGTATGTATTGAACTTCACATTTTAAAAATGAATGATGAATAATAGAATGTCTCATGTTTCTGTTGCTGCATAATGAATCACCACAAACTTGTCAGCTTAAAATATCCTTCTATTATTTTATGGTTCTGCAAGTCAGAAGTCCAGGCTCAACTGAGGTTTCTGCCTGGTGCCTTGTGAGGCTGAAATCACGGTCAGGTCACTGAACTATGGGCTTTATGCAACCTCAGCCAGAGAGAGAGGTGGGGAATGAAAAGAGAGAAAATATACATGCATGTCCACGTGTGGATGTACATACATTACAAGAATTACTTCCCTGGGGGAGAAGTAAACAATGGTCACCCTGTCCTTGTAAAGTACCAAGCAAAAACCACCAGTCCTACAAGGCTCACCCTGGGAAACTAAAGAATGTATTGGGCTCAGTTACAAAATGGTGCAGGATTGCTGGCAGGACTGTAAAGCACCCACACTGCAGAGTCTTCATTCAGTATAGACTATGACTTCCCCATCTCCACATAGACGGAGCCGCCTTCTGCTAACTTTCCCCAGACCATATACTCTAACACCTTCCTACACCTCAAAGCCACAAGTAAAAATACCCAGAAAGAGGGACCAGAACCTCAGGTGAGGATCCAATGACCCTCCACCTTCCCTTCTATACAAGACTGTCATCTTGGGAGATCACATTCTACAATAGTGTGTGTGCATGTGCGTGTGTGTGTGTGTGTGTGTGTGTGTGTAGCAACAGCAACAACAACTGGCTCTCTGCCACAGCCATATTGAGTGTGGAGTATTTTTACATATTCCCAATTTAGTTTTTATTTACATATACTTAATAGAAACATTCCGTGTACAAAAATAAGCACTGTCATGTATTAATACCATGTAGAGACACAATGTTCTCTCACACTGTATGTATCATAGACTAGTATTATGGGATGCCTCTGTAGTGTGTGTGTATAGTTGTTTATAAGATAAAACAGACAGTGTGATTCATAGCCAACATTTTAGTAAGGGCTACAACCCAGGTCAGGGGTCAGAGAGGCTGAAATGCACTCTCCAGGGCCGATTCCACCTCCAGGTTTCACACTGTCCAACTGTTGTTTGGAGCAAACTGCTTCTCTTCCCTGGTCTTCAGTGTCTTCATTAAGTCATACAGTTAACCTTTCATGATCCCTGAGTTTCCTTCTAGCTCTGAAGGTCTATGAGTTCATAAAGACAGTGCACACACCAGGTGAAGCTCGCTCAGTATCCACTGGAAGGTTTCCAGAAGAGGAAGGAGTGGGGTGGAGAAAGGAAGGGCTGGGATAGGAGTGGATAGAAAGGGCTGGAATGGAGGAAAAGTAGGGTTTCTTTTTCATTGTTGTTAGCAATTACTTGAAATAATCAGCTTAAAGAAAGAAAGACCAACTTTAGGTCATGGTTTCAGGTCAGGTTTTGGCTGACTCCATGAAGTTTAGGCTTATATTAGGATAAAAACATCTTATCACAAGGGTATAGTAGAGGGAAACTATTCCCCTCGTAGAAGC
>CM052706.1:31065008-31187226 GCA_028551405.1 Uromys caudimaculatus | reverse complement strand
TGCCTGTTTGGTTGAGGTTTCCTGTAATTCTTTAATGGATTTTCGAATTTCCTCTTGAAAGGCTTCTCGTTGTTTATCTCTGTTCTCTTGTATTTTTTTAAGGTTGTTATTCATTTCTTTCTTAAAGTCTTCTATCATCATCATGAGAAATGATTTTAAATCTGAGTCTTGCTTTTCTGGTGTGTTGGGGTATCCAGGGCTTGCTGTGGTGGGAGAGCTAGGTTCTGAGGGTTTGGAGTACTCTTGGTTTCTGTTCTTTATGTTCTTACCCTTGCCTTTTGCCATCTTGTTGACTCTGATGTTAGCTGATCTTACTGTGTCCGGTTGTGGCTTGCCCCTCCTGCAGGCCTCCATGTCAGTACTCCTCGAAGACCAGCTCTCCTGAGAGGTGTTTGGGTTTGGAGAGCTGTCCCTCAGGGTCTGCTCTGGGGTGCAGAATGGAATCAGAAGGATCTTGTCCCCAGCTGTTCCTTGGTTCCTATGCCCCGAAGGCTCTGTAAAGGTCTCTCTTAATCCAGAAGTGGTGGTTTTGCCTGTGCTCAAAGGTGTGTCAGCACTTCTGGGATTCCCTGTTCTCATGGAGCCTTGTGGCCCAGGCTGAGGTCCCCAGGCACAGGTGTAAATCAGAAAGTTCACAGTTTTTCTGTCCCCGGGTTCTCAGGCCCTGGATCCCGGCATATCTGGATGGGTCTGGGTGAGAGGTGTTGTTCCCCTTAACCCCACTCACGGCCTTTCCAGGCTCCTGGGAGGCCACCCCTCTCCGATGCTCGTTGGCTACTGACTCCTGGCGGCCCAGGCAGAGGTTTCCACCCGCAGGTGAAATCTGGAAGTTTCCCTGTGCAGTGTCTTTAGGCATCACCCAAACAAACAATGAAATGCCTGTGCCTACTTGTTTTCTGTATATCCTACAAGGCCTGGTGCATGCATCTGTAGTCACCCTTGTATGCAGCAAGTACCCACTAAGTACTTTTTAGGTATACGATATAGCCAACCACCATCATCATGGTACTCGAAGCTCAGATGCTGAAAGGAGATCCCTGGAGTCCACCAAGGCTTCCAGGAGGTGGCGTTTCAGCTGAATCCCAGAAGTAGGCTAAGGAGGGTGGAGTTAGGGGGTTATGTTTCAAAATGCAAATCTACCTAAGTCCCAGGAGAGAGAGAGAGAGAGAGAGAGAGAGAGAGAGAGAGTTATACAGAGAGACAAAGAGACAGACAGAGGTACAGAGAGACAGAGACAGATAAAAAGAGTACAACAAAGAGAACCAGGTTAATAAAGCAACCAGAAGTTGATGTGCAATGGGGTGTGGGCCCAGAGACAGGAGACAGCATCTCACCTGTTATGCATCTCTGTCCACAGCTACAAGATACTGGCCACAGAGCATGAGGCACTCATGCAGAAGTACCTGCACCTGCTTCAGGTAGTGGAGACAGAGAAGACCGTGGCTAAGCAGCTGCGACAGCAGCTCGAGGATGGCGAGATCGAGATTGAGCGCCTGAAGACAGAGGTGATTGCAAGCTGGGTATCCCATGCCAGATCCATCTCTAGATTCCTCCAGGACAGGGGCTCAGTCCCAAGCCTCCAAGCTGAGGATGTGGTGGTGGGAGGAGAGCGGGATGACCCTGCACTCAGGGCTGGTTGGGACCCCACCTCTGTGCTTACCAGGTGCCACTTCTCTGCTTCTGGATTGTTTCATATAATGCAGAGACATTGCTATGACCTAGCCAGAAGGTGAGGATGAGTGAAATTGCTTAAAAAACAAGTTATTAGACTATGTGAGGACATATGAACCATCACCATTTTCAACCCCAGACTCTGGAGGTACAATATTACCTGAAGGTCATTATTGTGGGCTCTCTCTGCCTATACCAGATACACAAATGTCAAATGGAAAATCACAAGCTTCTAGGGTGTGCCCTGAGGATGTGGGATCAAGCCTTCCTTATGTGGGCACCAGTCCTGTAAATATCTCCTAGGGCATAGCCACTCACTGCTAACCAAGGCCTTCGGCCAGCCCAGAACTTCTGAATGTGAACCCACATTTAGATACCATGCTAAGAGATACTGTTGACTCCTGGGAACACAGGCTCTCAGGCATCCTTCCCAGAAGCTCCTGTGGCATCCTTGATACCAGGATGTGGAGAGCAGACAGCCAAGAACCCACCTAAGGAGGCAGAGTAGAGTACGAGGTGGCGATTCATGTGATCTAAGCATGCAGTCCCCAAGCTGTGTTCCCTGGTCCCACCAGGCTCCCCTCAAAACATGTAATCCCAACAGGAAAGGATGAAGGACCTGCAGGTGTCAGTGATAGAGCTAGAAGTCCTGGGCACAGGGCCAGTTCTGTGTACGGAACTCCCTCCAATACCTGTGGCTGTAGCCCAGTGCTTTCCGTGCCTGTGCAGAAAGTCCCGAGACCCAGAGCCACCAACCCCTTCTTGGCTATACCAGTACTAGCATCAACTTGCAACTTCACATTTAACTGGAGTTCCACGTTGACCCATCTCTAACCCTAAAATGAAGCTTCAGCCTCACCACCTTTATCAGCCCCAGGGCCATTCCAATAGGGTAAGCTGGGCGGTAACACACGCCTTTAATCCCAGCACTCAGAGGCAGAGGCAGGTAAATCTCTGAGTTTGAGACCAGCCCGGTCTACAGCGAGGGTTCCAGAATGGCCAGGGCTACACAGAGAAAATCAAACAAATGAAAATAGGCCATGAGGGATTGGACTCAGAGACCTCAGGTTTCTAGTCTAAGCACATACAGCCTGAGAAGTGACAGACCTGGAACTGGAACACAGGCTTCCATCCATCTGTTAGTCTTTCTACTCTGTACAGAGAGGAGAGCCTCTGACAGTCTTCCAAAGGCTAGCCCAAAATTGTCCCCTTTCTAACACTACTGGCTCATTCTGGGCTTCATCCTACTCTAGAGAGAAGCTCTGAGATCTATGATAACCCAACACAGCTCCCTGAATCCAAACAGAGCACACAGAGAGAGAGACAGAGACAGAGAGTGACAGAGACAAAGAGAGACAGGGACAGAGAGAGATGGAAAGACAGAGAGACAGAGACAGAGAGACAGAGACAATGAGAGATAGAAAGAGAGAGACAGAGACAGAGAGAAACAGAAAGACAGAGACAGCAAAAGACAGAGAGACAGAGACAGAGAGTGACAGAGAGACAGAGACAGAAAGACAGAGACAGAGAAACAGAGACAGAAAAAGACAGAGACAGAAAGACAGAGACAGAGAGAGACAGACACAGAAAGACAGAGAAACAGAGACAGAGACAGAGAGACAGAGACAAAGAGAGAGAGAGAGAGAGAGAGAGACAGAGAGAGAGAGAGAGAGAGAGAGAGAAGGCGCAGGGAAGGATTATGGCCATATTACCTAATTACTAACTCTGGCCAAGAGCAGTGGGCTGGCAGTCAGTCATTTACTTACTCATGAAAGATCCACTCTCAGCCACCACAGACCTCATCCTCTCACGCAGATCCCAACCGCACAGTCACCTAGCACCACCCAGCACCCCAGAGCACAGAACTGTCCTACCCCCTTGCACATCTTTGTCATGCCTCTTTCATGCCTATGTTTCCCACCTGGCCAAATCCTGCCAAAGACAGTTACCTCGTCAGCAGCCAGTATGTCTACTCACAAGCGTTTCTCAAGCCCAACACAATGCAATAAACACACTAGCTCCCTGTGTGTAATTTCAAAAGTCTGGGAGAAACCCCATAAGGACAGAGCAGCCAGCTGCTTGTGAGGGCCTGGTGAGTGTGTGCTCTGGAAGGCAGGAGGAGAATGGAGATGGCCGCCTTTCTAGTCAGCTGTGTAAGAGTGTGAACAGGGGCCACAATGGGACTGTGTGAGCCTTGTCCTGACAAGGTGTTTGAAAGCCAGAGGGGATAAACTCAGATTGTACTTGGCCTTAAAAACTTTCATTGGTTTGTAAGTCAGAGTAGGCACAGGTGTTGAGGACAGAGCCCCCTGGGGGACTCGGAGCAGAATGCAGATCATGTGTGCCTGGGCCTGAGCCGTTGTCTGTGTAATGGCAGCTAAGGCTCATTGGATGGAAACTTGGAGCAATGCTTCCAATTGAATGCCCTGTTCCTGACAGTGGATAGTGGATACACACCACGGTTCTATCTGTGCCTTATTGGACTTTTTGGGTTTTTTTAGACAATGTCACTATGTAGCTTAGGCTGGTCCCATGAACCTCTTGACTCAGCTTCCAGGTGACAGTACACACCTGGAGTCCCAGCTGCTCCACTGCCTGTCACACACACAACACTTGCAGAGCATTAAGATTTTCAGATGGGGTTGGCACAAAGGAGACATACCGGTTTAGGGGAGACCAAAGGGAAGCAAGAAGGAGAAAGCTGAGTTACTACAGGCTGTAGCCTAAGACTTCTACAACAAGCCAAGTTCCTAAGTGCCCTGAGCTGCGTCCCAGACTTAAATAAAACCTTAAATAAAACCTCCAGGATCATGGGATAAAGACTTTTGCTATTAAGTCTTCCAAATTCGAGTCCCCGGTCACCAGGTGGAAGGAATGAATAGTGGAAGTTGTCCTTTGATTTCTACACACATGCACACATGCGTGCACACACATACCACATAAACAGATAAAAATGAATGTAAAAAAGACTTCTAGTCTCTAAGACTGTTAGGGCACTGAGCATCACAGCATGGCGTGAGGCGTGCTTGTGCCTACTTTCAGGCCTGTCTCTGAGAAGTGAACTGCAAGTTTTCTTTGCTATTTTAAATTTTTTATATGTATTTTTATTTTATGAGTACTGCCTACATGTTTGTCTGTGCAGTTTATAGATGCATGGTGTCCAAAGAAGCCAAAAGGGGGCATCAGATTCCCAGATATTGAAGTTTTAGAAGGAATAAGTCTCCCTGTGGGTGCTGGAACTGAACCCAGGTCCTTTGGAGGAGTGTAGCTAGAACTCTTAAGCACAGCACCAACTCTCTTGCCCCCACTGTTGGTTTTAAATACAGACTAGCCCCCAACACAAACCATCGCCACCACCCTCTGTGCAAATACCAAAACTGGCCAAAAAAAAAGCAGGCTAGTTGGAAGGTGAAGACATTTAGGCCACGAGGAAGGTGTTGACCTAGCCTCAGAGGTCACCCAGAGCGCACGCGCTCGTGTGTGTGTGTGTGTGTGTGTGTGTGTGTGTGTGTGTGTGTGTGTGTGTACCATACATAGCCTTCAGACTGCCAGCCAAAGATCGGCCTTTTATTTCAACACGTCAATGTTCTAAGCAGGAAGTAGTACAGAGACCCAAAAAAAAAAAAGCAGGAGATGGAGGGGAAGCGAACAGGTAAGCAGGTCTCTCCACTGAATGTTCCAGTTAGATGTTTTCAGACACTCTCCAAGTGAAGGCCAGCCAGGGTAATTTTAGCAGCCTAGGAGTGAGTGGAGAGCCTGCAACTGCTCACTCCACTTTCAAAGGCTTCAACAGTTCATTTTTAAGAGCCATTCATCCTGAGGTTCAGCAAGTGGCCTTGAGGGCACAGCCTCCTGTTCTGAGGAGGGGAACAGCCTGCTGGCAGCCAGCCATGTCTATCCCCCGAGCCTCTGCCTTTAGATGTGCCAGGCTGAGTGACTACTATAGCTTCCTGTGGTTGGGGCTTTTGTGGCCACTGTTGCTCTTATCAGGTTTTAATTCACTTATTTTTGTAGCTAACAAAGGTGTGTGGCATGCTGGGTCCTGTGCTAGCCACCAGGCTCTGTAATGAATGAGACTACTAACAGTCACTCTCCACAGAACTCTCACCAAAGCAGGGAAAGGAAACAGGGTGGCTTTCTTCATGAGAAAGTTATTTCTTTATACTACATGAGCATGAGTCCTGGTATGAGGTGACCAATGAGTCTGGCCTATCACTGGGACAGTCTCAGACAGACTTACAATGTCCTGCTCCTGTACGCCAGTCCTTGGTCTTGATTCTCTATGATACACAAATAAGACAATCGGAGCTTGTTTTAAGTCATGTGAATTCCTATATTATCTTTCTGGACTAGTAGTTAAGCTCCAAAGAGAACTTTGATCCCAGGAAGTGCTTCAGGGTAACCTAGAGAAAAGAGAGGCCAACCAACAGGGCCCTACTCTGAGCCCCCAGCACAGATCTGGTTTATTCCCCCCATGTGTTTTTGTCAGAAAGATAAAGGACAGTCCAACAGATGAGTCTTGCCTACCATAGCGACACTCGTACATACACGTTCACAGCTCCTAATATTCATAATAGCTAGGATGTGGACCCAGCAGATGGGTGCATAAAGAAAATGTTGTACATAACACAGTGCGGACCTTTATGTAACCATAAAGAAAAATAAAATGATGACGTTTGCAAGAAAATGAATGGAACTGGGTATCTCTGCATTAAATGAAATAAGCCAGAATCAGACAAGTACTGCACATTTTCTCATATGTGGAAACTAGGATCAAGATTGTGTGTGTGTGTGTGTGTGTGTGTGTGTGTGTGTGTGTGTGTGTGTTCCTGTATATGTATTGTATCAATTATGAAGCTAAAAGTAGGATCACGAGAGAAGACAGAGAGGAACTGGGGTGAAAGGTAATGGACACATAGGATAAAAAGGCAGAGAGGGAGTATCTGGAAGAAGGAAGAGAAAAGCCAGAAGGGGCCAGGGGAAACACAGGAGGACGGCAGAGAGGGGGTATCCGAGAACAAAGGATTATGATAGCGTGTATGAAGAAAATTCTGACAACGGACAAACCTGAGGTTGCAATGCTAAGCAAAATACCAAGTAACTCCATATGGACCTCCTACTGTAAAGTTTACAGGTGTGCAAGGTAGCACACCAGCTGTCGGCAGTAGAACCTACTGTGTAATGGGCACAGAGTTTCCGTTTGAAGATTGCAGAGACCGTTGGTGATGTTGGCTGCACATTACAAATAGGGTGCATGCCTCTGAACAATGATTCACTGAGGAAGGCAGTGAATGCTCAGCAGGTAGAGGCTCTTGCCTCTAAGCCTGACAATGTGAGTTCAGTCCTGCGACCCACATCGTGGAAGTAGCAAACTGACTCCTGAACATTGTCTTCTGGCTCCACAAACCACACACACACACACAGGCACACACACAAACAAAAACATTAACAAACCTTAGCTTACAAAAATGGTTGATGGGTGCTAAGTAGTTGACTCAGTCAGGAAAGTCCCTGCCATGCAAGCACAAAGACCTGAGTTCAAATCCCCAGAACCCAATAATGGTACATGCCTGCAATCCCTTGAGTGAAAGGGGGAAGATCCTTGAAGCTCATTGGCAAACCATTCTAGCTGAATTGATGAGCTTCAGGTTCAATGAGACCTGACTCAAAAATTAAAGCTGAAGAGCAATTGAGGAAAAACCACAGGTCTCCTCCATACATAGAACATACAGGTGTATATTTGCCTGCACTTATATGCACATACCACATGCATATACAAAACCATACATGAAAAAAGTTACAGGGTAACTTTTATCTTCCTATATATCTTACCACAGTAAAAGAAAGGGATTTACGGTGTGTAGAACATGGAGAAGAATCATAGACCGGGTTATAGACAGTGCCTCAGACACAGAAGGGCTTGTGCACACTCTGATAGCCCCAAGGTATCCAAGGGACATTTGTGCCAGTACAGCATGCTCTACCAAATGGGCATCTGGGACTCAGCACAGAACAGTGTCAGCTCCTGCGGCAGATGAGGCAAGCCTTCAGGTGCCGCCATTGCCCGTTGGTCAGTGTCTCCTGCACATTACTGACCTATGATTCTGTTGCAGATTACACACCTGATCAAGGACCATGAACGTATCCATTCCAACCAGCTGGTTCCTGCTGAGGAAGAGGACAGTGACCTTAAGAAAATTAAGAAGGTCTGTACTACCCCTGGCTGCCAGTATCTACCTGCCACGCCACAGTCCATTGGCATGCCACTCACCCAGTCACTTCATTCCAGAGATGGAAACAATAGCCACTTCGAGAGAGGGTGGTCTAGCCCATTGTCTAGAGACAAAGGAGATGAAGGAGGGGATGGGGTCAGAACCAAGGTCTAGGAAGTCGCCTTTAAGAGTTTTACTCTAAGCGCCGTACAACCTCACCAAACCCCCAGGAACCTTCCCATAGTCACTTACTTGCTTGTTCCTCACTTACACACACACACACACACACACACACACACACACACACACACACACACTCACACACACACCTCATAACTGCCCACTCCCCAGCAGGGCTCAGCAGAAAGCTGGCCTTCATAAGTCCCACAGTCAGCCGCTGCTTCGGCTCTATTCCCAAGAGTTCTCAAGAGAAAACATATTCTCATAAAGTGTCAGGGACCTGCCCAGTAGCCAGGGTAATAACAACACCATGGGCCACCCCACAGCGCTACAGCACAGAGAAGGAGCCTGGCTATATTTTCATCTTGTCAGACTCAAGACAAGGGCGCTGGTTTACCCTAAGGACAGCAAATGAAACAAGAGGAAACTTTGTCTAGTTTGCAGGAAGAACCCCGTGTCACACAGACCAGAAACTCCAAATATATCCCTCAGGCCACGTCCAGCCCTCTCAGTGTCTATGGCTTTCAGCACATGTATATTTTCCCATTTATATTTGCTGCAGTGCTTTAAGAGCTAAACACTGCATGCAGAAATCTGGATATCTAGTTCCTCAAAAATAGAAATTGCAGCATTCATTAGCCACTTTCTACGTGCCAGATGCTATTCTGGGAGCTTGATGCAGATTAAGAGAATCCTGAGTAAAAGCCTCTGAGATTCAATTATCATATCTATTCTCATATCTGGGGAAGCTGAGACACAGAGAGGCCAGGTAACCTGTCAAAGCTGACACAGCTAGATATGTGCAGGAAGATCTTCAAAACCTGGCACCAGTTCCTGAGCCCATGCCCTCAGCTCCATGAACATGTGGCCTCCCGGAGAAGCAGAAGGTCTAACAGCCTGGGCCACCTCCGGGACAGGGGTAGCAATGTCAGCCCCAGGCAGGCGAGGCTACCCTCTCCCATTCCCATGTCAGCCCCGTGTGTATGTAGCTTTCAGATTCATACAGGCAAACAGGCAGGGATAGTTGTGCTCTGCTTGGCCCATAAACATCCTGGCCCACCCCTCGACTTAGGACAGTTCTTTCTGCTTGCAGCATTTGATAAGGGCTGACTGAAATCCATCCCCATTTATCTGTCTCTTGGGGATTTAAAGCCCTCTCTTTTCCACAAAGGCTTCCCTGTCCTTAGAGGCAAACCTGTACTGCAGGCTCACTTGCTGTCCATGGCCAGTGACTTTCAGTAAAGAATCCTATATGCGGGCTCCAGTCTCTGTGTTCCTCCCTGTGCAGGTCATGAGCTTGTGCACAGCCAAGCAGCCCCAAGAGTGCAGGAGGTAGATGACCCTGGTTTAGAACCCTGTACAGCTGAGGACCACTCGTGTGTGTGTGTGTGTGTGTGTGTGTGTGTGTGTGTGTGTGTACTTGTGTCTTTATGTGTGTGTCTGGACCTGTGTCTTTGTGTGTTTGTGCATTGTCTTAATTAGAGTTTCTATTGCTAGGATGAAACACCATAACCAAAGCAACTTGGGGTGGGGGCAAAGGATTTACTTGGCTTATATATCATTATCCATTGAGGAAAGCCAAGTAGGAACTTAAACAGGGAAGCAACCTGGAAGTAGGAGCTGATGCAGAGGCCATGGAGGAAAACTACTTAATGGCTCACTCCTCATGGTTGCCCAGCCTGCTTTTTTATAGCACCCAGGACCTTTAGTCCAGAAGGGATACCACCCACAATGAGCTGGGCCCTCCCACTCAAGCACTAGTGAATAAAATGTCCTACAGGGTGGCCTACTGCCCAATCTTATGGAAGCATTTTCTCATTTGAGGCCTTCCTAATGACTCTAGTTTGTGTCAATATTATATAAAACTAGTCAGCAAATGTATGTGTGTGTAACTGAATCTGTCTTTGTGTGTGTATGTGTGTGTGTGTGTTTGTATGAGTGTGTCTGTGTATATATGTGTGTCTTTATATGTCTATGTGTATATGGCATGCATCTGTACATCTATGTCTGTGTGTGTGATGTGTGGCTGTGTGTATATATGTGTATGTATATATCTTAATGTGTCTTGTGTGGCTCTGTTTCTGCGTGCATGCATGTTGTATGTGTAGTGTGTATGTTTATGTGTCTGTGTTCTCTGTATGTTTCTGTATGTGTATTTGTGTGTCCATGCACATGTATGAATGAAGACCCTTTTCCAAGTTCCTGCCACTCGTTAGAGACTACTTCTCTCAGCCAACCCCAAAGCAAGTGTTCCACTCACTTTCCCGCTGAGTTGGGAGAGGCTCCAGCCTGATGCTAGGGCTCAGAAGCCACTGAAGAACTGGAAATGTGCAAATTTGCCTTGTTCTGTTCAATTTGATAATTACCTTCTCCAAACAAGCTTTAACTGAAACCCCTGGGCTGGCTCTCAGAAGAGTCATTAGAACGCAACCGTGGCAGGCACAGCCTAGCAATCCTTCTCAAGTTAGCCCTGTGTGGAGACTTGAGGCCCACTTTTCCTCCCATCTCCCTTCCAGAGCAATTGAGGAACTTGTCAAAATGCAGCAGGCTGGAGCAGGCCCTAGAACCCACGTTTCTAATTAGCTGTCTGGTCCGTACTGCAATGCTCCTGATCCCTTTTTCATAGATGGAAAAATTGTCTGAGGGCCCGTGGAGCATCTCAACAGCACACAGGCAGCAGAGCCAGGCCTGATCTTCTCCCTATCCTCCCAGCAGCGAGGATGACCGACCCCTGGTCCCTGCCCCTGATGTGCTCACAGCTTGTAAGAACAGCTTATAAGAACCGATAGTAACGTAAACTTCCCCACTCTTCTTTACCAGGTCCAGAGCTTCCTTCGGGGATGGCTGTGCCGACGAAAGTGGAAGAACATCATCCAGGACTACATCCGCTCTCCCCATGCCGAAAGCATGCGCAAGAGGAACCAGGTGGTGTTCAGCATGCTGGACGCTGAGGCCGAGTATGTGCAGCAGCTATACATCCTTGTTAACAATTTCCTGCGCCCACTGCGCATGGCCGCCAGCTCTAAGAAACCCCCTGTAACACATGACGACCTCAGCAGCATCTTTCTGAACAGGTAAGCAGGAGGGACAACAAAGGCAGGAAGCATTAGTAGCCAGATGTTGAGCCGAATCCGGACACAAACGCACATGTGTTTCCCACCAAGAGCAGCTGGGGAAACGAGGTCCAGGAAGGAAGGGAATAATTCAAGATCGCATGATCAAACTGTTTCAGAGCCTGAGACAGGGGTATAAACTAAAGCATACATAGTCTAAATCTAAAGCATTTTGACCATGGTAAGAGAGTTAACAATGACGGTTTTGAGTGCAAAAATTATAGGACATTGTTACTGATGTGTGTGGCAAAGGCCATGGGTATGTCCAAACATTCTATAACACATAGGAACATTCTACCCAAAGTGCCAATACCACCACTACTGAGAAACTGAACTTTCAATATTTAACCGTTATGAATTGTCTTCATCTATTTCATGATGCGATAACAAAATACCTGAAGCTGAGTACTTTACTTTTTAAAAATGGTTGGAAATACAGCTCAGATGAAGAACATTTGTCTGGCATATGGGAGACCCTCAGTTTTGTTCACAAAACTGAAGAAAAAAGAAAAGAAAAAGAAAGAAAGAAAAGACAGCTTATTTGTACTCATGTTTTAGAAGTTTAGCAAGGAGCTTAGCCGCAACCTTGACTTCTGAGAGATTCTTGTGCTAAGAACCTCACTAGACAGAAGCAAGTGGAAAAGAGGCATCACTGGGCAAACAAGGAAAGACAAATCAGGCTCCTCTTCTTTGCTCCATGCTCCTCGTTAGCATAGGTCACAGCACAGGGCTCCAAATATCCCCCCTATCTGAAGTCTGTTCCACTATGTGAGCCCCACCTACCTCTTGTAAGTGCCTTAGGGACAGGTTCCTGAACCTGATCCTGCCTATCTTCCACCTCAACCACGGGGAAGGAAGGGGTCTGGGGCAGCACATGTGCAGAGTGAAGCTGCCTGCTCCTTTACTGGAGAGTATCTCTGCACAGTGTTCTGCCCAGCTATCTTGCTGTGAGAGGAAGTGAGTGGCCGCAATAGAAACCCGATGTCAGTTTAGTGATTTAATTTACTGGTACTCAGTAAAAGGGTCCTGGAGAAGAAAGAGACCTCTCTCCTCCGGGTAGGCAGTGTCATGAAGGGTGTTAATTGCATACTTGTCATAACTCAGAAAGCTCCTTCACCTACGCAGAGGCAGCAGGCTCTGAGTGGCCAGCGCGGTCTGCTTACAGACTTGAACGGTTTCCTTTTAATAAAATCCATGCCTGGCACTGAGAGCTGGAAGCCACAATTGTGCTAAAGGGCTCCTTGGCCTGGTGACAGGGGATGTCTGTATCCTGATGCTCACTCTGATGATTGACAGTGAGTGACTGCCTGAAGCCTTGGTTTGGGCCAATGAGGAAGTCTGTGGAAAGAAATGCCATAATCCATTTGTCATGTCTGAATGATCTAGGGAGTGGACAGGGGTGGGCACCTAAGCCACCATAGACAGGCAATGTAGACAGGCCTGCTTCTGCCCTGCTCTGACCCCACTCTGGCCTCTTTGACCTGCCCTTGGTCATGCCCCTTCCTGGTCACTGAAGGAGGATGCAGGTAAGCAGGTCTCAGATGTACTGCCCTCACCTCATTGGTTCCTTTGGATGTTCTGTCCCTCACCAGCCCCCAGACCTCTTGATAGCTTTAGCCAATGTTCCCTTCTGTATACTCCTAGAGTGCCTCTCTGCAGTAGCCCTCTCTACCTTTAAACAGGGATTTCTTTTGTGTTTGTGTCAGTGTGTGCACATGTGTACATGTAGAAACCAAAAGTCAACACTGGGCATCTCCTTCAGTGTCTCTCCATCTTAGGTTTTTACCCCTTATTATCTGGAACAAGATCTCTCGGTAAACCTGGATCTCACCAATTTGGCTATGCTCGTTGACCAACAAGCACCAATGATCTTCTTGTCTGCTTTCCCAGAGCTGGCATTGCTGACTTATGCCACCATGCCAGGTGTCACATGGGTGCTGAATACCCAAATGCAGATCCTCCTACCTGTGAAGCAAGTGCTTGACCCACTGAGTCACCTCACAAACCCAAACACTGATATCTTTAGAGTCCAGATCTTTCCAGAGGGTGAGGACAGGACCATAAGCTACACACTGCATAATTCCTGGAATGCCACTCATACACGGGCCAGAAAAACTTATCTGGAAAGGGCCACATATGAGCATTTTTATTTTTATAGTGGGAGGTGGGAGAAGGAACAGAAGGGTAGTGGAGGGACAAACCTGAGTAAAGTACAATAATACATAAAATGTCATTGCTTTATTCTCTAAAAAATTAATTTAAAAAAATCAATATTTTAGAGTTTGAGCCTACATTCCCTATGGCAACTAAGCAGTAATAGAGATACAAACACATGGGGTGGCTCTATTCCAATTAATTTTATTTATACACACTAAAACTTGAACTGCATATAATTTTCACATGTCACAAAATAATTGTTTGAGGAATCCAGATATGGTGGCCACATACCTATAACGCCAGCACTGAAGAGGCAAAGGCCAGTCTGGAGTGCATATCAGGCTCCCAGGTATCCTTAAGTACATAGTGAGATTCTGCCTTAAAACAACAATGATCTCAAAAAAGTGAAAGTCATTCAAGATGTCATATGCACCCCACAGGCCACAGCTGCCAACCTTTGACACAGAATAGGGTGGGATGGTACCCCCCAGAACCCAATTTCTGTCTTTATCATTGCTAAAATTGGATATGGAGTGACTGGCATCTGGTTTGGTGCCTGGCTGTGTGTTGGCAGAGCTCAGCACAGGGCTCACAGCTTTCCTCCTTTGAAAGAGTGCATGCATTTAGAAAACCTATGCTGTGCACTCTCCTTAAAGAGTCACGATAAACTTAGCATCTTAAAAGAATCAATCATTTTTACTTAAACAGACAGAACTGAGAGAAATCAATCATTTTTACCTAAACTGACAGAACTGAATAAAATGGAAAGCCTTCCGATTATTCTTATCAAAAGTTGATGTTTTTAAAAAGGCATACTTGGGACTGGAGAGATGGCTCAGCAGGTAGGAGCACTGGCTTGCTCTGGCAGAGGACCCACACTGAGTTCCCAGCACCCACATGGTGGCTCACAGTCATAGCTCCAGTTCCAGGCATCCAGTGCCTTCTTCCGACCTCCATGGGCACCAGGCGTGCATGTTGTGAGCAGACATACATGCAAGCAAAACATTCATACACCTAAAATAAAATAAATAGGTCTGAAGTAATTGTAAGGTACACTTGCACGTACATAACACTACACTCTCTTCTCTGCCATTTCCTCTTCTCTCCTACTCTCCTTCTCCCATCCCAAAATGTCAGTGTGTACCAAGAGAACGGCCTGTACAAAACCTCTGAGGCAAGAAAACCTTGAATACAGTGGACAGAAATAAAAGCAGAGTGGCTGAAGCCAAATGAGGAGAGAGGAGAATCCATAAGACAGACGGGGGGGGGGGGGAGCATAGGACAAGCTAAGGTCACTCTAAGTCAGCTCAGATGTGTGTGTGGGGGGGTTTGAGCTGAGGGCAGGCATGGAAGTAGGGCATCCCCGAGGAACCCACTAACAATTGTCTGGGCAGAGATGCTAGAGAAGCAGGTGCCACTGAGAGCAGAGCATAGAATCCACAACACGATGGGTTAGGTGGAGAGACTGAGGGGCTGGCCAGCTCAAGCTGCCGTTCAGGGAGAGGAGAAGCAGATGCTGAAGGAGTAGCTGTGCTGGATAAGTCAGAGGTCACCATCAATGGGAACCTGGTAGTGAGTCCAAAGTCCAGGTAGTTTTTAATCCAAATGGGGTAGCTTTTCCCAATGTCTATAGAGTAACTTTAAAATATGAGAAAATGATCCTGCTGGAAATAGAACTGACAACACGATTATGTAGAAATAAACAGAGGCCCCAAGCGATCAAGACATAAAGCTTTCTTAAGTCTTTTTTAAAGACTTGGAAAACACACAAGTGGGACTTAGGGGAACGGTTCGGTTGGTACTTGGATCTGAGTTCCATCCCAGAAACCATGGGAAAACCCTGAGGTAGTGTGTACTGTGATCTCAGCACTGAGGCAGCAGAGGATCCCTGAGGCTTAATGGGCTGAATGACCAGCCAGTCTAGCTTGCTTGGTGAACTTCAGGCCAGTGAGAGGCCCTGTCTTAACATAAGGTTGACAGTGTTCCTGAGGAATGCACCAAAGGCTGGCCTCGGGCATCACATGGCTACACATCTGCAAGCACCCGTGCTTACGCAGAGAGGGGGGAGGGCAAAAGGGAGGGAGGAAGGGAGGAAGAGAGAGAGGGAGGAGGAGGAGGAGGAGGAGGAGGAGGAGGAGGAGGAAGAGGAGGAGGAGAGAGCGAAGGGGGAGAGGTGTACTGATGTCCAGATTAGAAAGATTCCATGTCAAAAATGTTTTTTTCACCAAATTTAATGTAATTCTACTCAAAGTTCAGCCTAGCAAAATAATTTTAACGTTCACTTAAACAATGAGACACACATTCCCTACCTCCAATTAAAATATGTTATAAAGAGGATGGGAAGATGGTCGGGTGGGTATTTAGTCACTGCAAAACATGGGAGCTGGAGTTCAGATCCCTAGCACCACACAAATGTTGGGGGGTTGCAGTGGTCTGCCTGTAGTCCCCCAAGCAAGCTGGCTAGCTAAACAAGCTGAATTAACAAATGTTGGGTTCAGTGAGAGACCCTGCCACAATAAATACGGTAGAGAGCAACTGAGGAAGATACCTGACATCAACTTCTTGTCTTTACTCCCATGGAAGCATGTGTACATACTTGCACATACCACATACACACAAAGGTGGGTGGAGTGGATGGCTAGATAGATGAATGGGTGGATGGATAGATAGATGATAGATAGATAGATAGATAGATAGATAGATAATAGGTAGGTAAATAGATAGGCGATAGATGATAAGTAGGTAAATAGATAGATAATAGGTAGATAAATAGATGATAGGTAGGTAGATAGCTAGATAGATGATAGGTAGGTAGGTAGATAAATAGATAATAGGTAGGTAGATTGATGGTAGATAGATAGGTAGATAGATAGATAATAAATAAATGATAGATGATAAGTAGATAAGTAGGTAGATAGATAAATGATAGGTAAGTAGATAGATGGATGGATGGATGAAAAGATAGATACATAATAGGTAGGTAAATAGATAAATAGATGATAGGTAGATAGATAAATAATAGATAGATGATAGGTAGGTAGGTAGATAGATAATAGGTAGGTAGGTAGATTGATGATAGGTAGGTAGATAATAGATAAATGATAGATATATGATAGGTAGGTAGATAGATAGGTAGATGATAGGTAGGTAGATACATAGATAGGTAGATGATAGGTAGGTAGGTAGATAGATAAATAGATAATAGGTAGATAGATAGATGATAGGTAGGTAGATAGATAATAGATAGATAGATAGATAGATAGATAGATAGATAGATAGATAGATAGATAAATAGATATATGATAGGTAGGTACATAGATAAATAGATGATAAGTAGGTAGGTAGATAGATAAATAGATAATAGGTAGATAGGTAGATAGATAAATTGATAATAGGTAGATAGGTAGATAGATAAATAGATAATAGGTAGATAGGTAGATAGATAAATAGATAATAGGTAGATAGGTAGGTAGATAAATAGATAATAGGTAGATAGGTAGATTGATGATAGGTAGGTAGGTAGATAGATAGATGATAGGTAGGTAGGTAGATAAATGATAGATAGATAGATGGATAGATGATAGGTAGGTAGATAGTTAGATGATAGATATTCAGATAGATGATAGGTAAGTAGATAGATAAATAGATAATAGGTAGGTAGGTAGACAGATGATAGGTAGGTAGATAGATAGATAGATAGATAGATAGATAGATAGATAGATAGATAGATAGATAGAAAGAAAGAAAAAAAGAAGTAACAAAAGTGCATTATAACATGATGGAACCACCTAAGACCAGAATCAGTCAGCGTGTCATCAAATCAGAAAGAAAGTCCAGGCTCCGGCTGAAGAATGTTTGTGAATTTAGTAAAACCCACAGACATTCTAATTTGAACTGGACACTTGGCATGCCAATCAAAGAGGAAGATCACATTCATAGCCTTTCTTTGGTTAAGTATTTTCACATAAACTAAAGTACAGGTAAATATGGATGTCGCGTGGGAGTTGGATAAGACCTGGTGTCCAAGGTTGAGATGCAAAGAAAACAGATGCTCCCATAGCAAAATGGAAAATCACATCACCAGCCATGATAAATCCGAAGTGAATGTTGGGGCTCACACATGCCAGACCTGTGTTTGAAGGAGTTGTTTCATATTCTTGAGAGAAAAGAGTAAGTAGGCAATACTAGGTAGTTCCCAAAATACTGACAAAAGGTTGCCATCCATGGTGAATGTTCAACCAACCCACTAATTGTGTGCCTATGTGTGCCTATGTGTGCCTGTGTGTGCCTGCGTGTGAGTGTGGGCATATGCACATGCAGGTCAGAGGAAAACTCTGGATGTCTGTCTGTCCTCTCCTTCCACCTTGTTTGAGACAGCACCTCTTTGTTGTTTACTGCCATGGATACCTGTCTCTACTTCCCATTTCCCCACAAGATTGCCAGCTTCAGGTGTACACTACCACACCCATACTGAACAGATGTGACTTCACAGTCTGTCCTTCACAGAGCATACCCATCAAACAACACAGGCTTAGTTTATGTCTCCACCACATTTTGGTAATTCTTGTGGAATGTCAAACTTTGTTATGTTATAATGATCTGTGACAAGTGACTTTGATGGTCTGATTTAATTGTTTCGGGTGCCACAAATCTTAAGAGGATCTATTTGAAGCCAGGCCTGGTAGCCCACAGCTTTAATCCCAACACTAGGGAGACAGGGGCTGGTGGATCTCTGTGAGTCTGAAGTCAGCCTGGTTGACAGAGCATGTCCCAGGACAGCCAGGGCTACAGAGAAACCCTGGTACCAAGCAGAGAGTGGACAGGAAGAGGATGGTCCATTGGATATGATACAGGCTGTGGATGTTCTGGAGGCCCCACCAGTTGCTCATTACTCTATCTTGCTTGCTGTCCTCTGGCCTGCTGATCTCCAGAGATAATACTGAAATTGGAACACTAACTCTACAGTGGCCCCTGAGTGTGTGAATAAAACACATTCTCAATATCCTATTTTGAGTCAAAAGCAAAAATATGGCTCAGTGAGAAATGCATGCTGAGAACTGAATAGCCTGAGAGCCAAGCTTCTTGCAACAAGCAGCCAAGTTCTGAAGGCAAAGGAAACAGCCTTGAAGGGAATTCAAAAATGATACTCCAGGGCTGGAGAGAGAGGTGGCTTGGTGTAAAGCACTCCTTCAGCCCTTGCAAAGGACCCAAGTTTGATTCCTACATTAGGCAGCTCTCAAATGGCTGTGATTCTAGTTCTAGGGAACCCTATGCCTCTGGTCTCCTCAGGTGCCTGCCCTGAGGGGCACATACCCACAATCAGGCACATAATTAAAAAGAACAAAAAGTAATCTTCTATTAAAAGGGGGAGATGCTGGTCCAATCGACGCCAATGCTAAGAAGGCTAGCAATCATGTGACTGTTAGAGAGACACTCTGAGTCGTCCAGAGGGAAGCTCCACTAAACAGTGACATTGCCTGAGGCTGGAACCTAGTCCAGAGGGATGCGCTAACTCTCTTCAACTCTGAGGAAGCAGAGAGGTGAGAAAGCTGTAGAAGCTGGCAGATAGTCATGGAAAGAAGTCACTCCTTCAAGGTACAGTGCAAGGTGCTGATGGGCAAACTGGAGGAAGTTGTCCAGAAAATGGATCAGAGATAATCCATGAAGGTGGCTGAACTTCATACCTGATTCTCCATGTGGACCAAAGAGCCTGACAGAACAGACAACCCCGTGGAAGACTGTCACAGCTAGAGAGAAGTGGATGTCTGGTTTCAGGGCTTCGAAGAATAGGCTGTCTTGTTAAGGACCCAGATGTGGAGGCTAAGCCAGTGATGATTTAAAATTCTGAACTCTCAGAAGATTCTCTGAATCTTCCTCACCTGTGCTCTGTGAAGGGAGCCAGGCACATCTATATATAACATGGAAGCCTACTGTTGAGACCTAATGCTAAGGAAAAACAAAGATTCCTTCCAAAATAGTACCAGTGATTGACAGAGCAACTGGTCACCCTAGAGCTAAGATAGAGACATACAAAGCAAATGTTTATCTCATGCCTACTAATATGACATCTGCTCTACAGCTGGTGCCTCGAGGAAGAATATCAACTTTCAAATCTGATTATCTAAGTAATATACTTTTGTAAGGATGCCACAGATAGGGATTCTTCTAAAGGATCTAGTCAGAGTTCATTCAAGAGCTTCTAGAGAATACACACCATTGTAGATGTCAGAAAGGACATCTGTGATTCAGGGGAAAGACCAAGACATGAACGTTAACAGGAGTTTGGAAGAAGATGGTCTCTCTCACAGGTGACTTGGAGGCATCCAAGACTTCCACAGAGAGATACATCTCAGGTGTGGTGGAAACAGCAAAGAGCCAGGATCAGAAGAGGAGTCTGAAGATGAGACGAGAGGGCTGCAGTCTTGGGATATAAGCAAGAAGCTGGTGCCTTTGGGTAGCCCCTGCCCATGGAGACCCTGTGAACACTCTAACGTGACAGAGGGTTTGGAGTGCTGCAGAGAGTTGACTGGCAGCAGCAGCAGGGTCTGAGGTTCTAAGTTTGGAAGAAGTTTGCCTGGCCATAAAATACAGAACTGAGAACTCCTGCCCTGAAAAAGAGGAGCCAGCAAATCTGGGAAGCTTCACTGCTGCCTTATTTTAAGAAGTCACTCTAACCTTTAGCAGTCACCTCATTGGTCACAGTGCTCAGTGTTGCTGCAAGACCCTCCACCAGCAGGACTGGCTTGCTGAGGATTCAGGCAGCCATTAGCATCTTTCAGCATGGAAATGCTACTCAGTTAGGGCATGTGGGTTTTTAAGTCATAATACTCAGCCTGGGAAGATGTCTAAGTGGGCAAGAGCTCTTGCTACATGTGAGTGAGGGTCTGAGTTCAAATCTTTAGCATTCATAGAAAACAACTGACGCAGCTGTGCATGCCTTTAACACCAGTGCTGGGAAGCAGAGTCATAAGGATGGCTGGGGCTTGCTGGCTGCCGGCCCAGTTCCAGGTTCAGTGAGAGACCTTGCCTCAAAGGAACAAGGCAGAGTGATGGAGCAGGACACTTTATATTCTCCTCTGGTCTCCACATTCGTGCAGATGGGCTTTAGCACCCACAGCTGTGCTCATACCAAACACGCACCATACAGACACACAGAGACATCACGGCACTGCACATTCAGACTAAAGAACAGTGGAAATATAACTTTAAACAAACATTGAGAGTGAGGAAAAAAAATCTTGTGACTCGATTAATTTGCTTTGCTGTAGGGGCTGGAGCCACCCCGTTGTAATGTCCTCAAGCTGTTTCTGCCATCCTTTCTGTGATGTTCCTGGTCTGTTGCTACCCTGGCCTGTGCAGTATTGGGATCTAAAGAATTTCCTTTCCTCACTGGTGCATGTCCTAGTGTCTGGTGCATTTCTTCTGGCTGCCTGGAGTGGCTTCCCAGTGACTAGGCTCTGCTTTTGCTCGGTTGTGTTTTCCCTCGCAGCAATTTGTGCTCTGAGGGGTCTTGTTGAATCAGTACTACCTGAGCAGGGGAAGAGGTGAGGGAGCCATGAGCAGCAGAGGTGGGTAGAGCGGGGTCCATGGGCAAAGACCTTCAGGAAGTCTGAAAGGTTCTGTGCATGGCAGACAGGGAAGGGAAAGGAGGAAAAGGAGCGGGTAAGGCACGCGAGAAAGAATGAATGAAGGCATTCAAGGAATAGTGGGGATCTGGGCTCTGCTAGACTCCTACTGTATACCAAGCATCCAAGCAGCCTCGGCATTGCAGAAGATTCTTCATCTCAGCTTATTTCACATAGAAGGATATGAATTTCAGAACTGTTAGATGTCTCCCTGGAGGACACCCCGCTAGGAAAGAGCCTAAGTCAGATGTGAGCATCATTCTAGATGGGTCCCAGGCCCCACCTCTTCCCACGGTCAGTGGTTGATATTCTGTATTCCCCAGGTCTCTCCAAGACCTTGAGGCAGATGAAGTAGGGGGAGACAGCAGAGAGGGCTTCTTCTGCACAGCTGGCTGCTGGCCACAGCAGTTCTTCTCTGCCATCTTCATGGGCTCACACCCCCTGCACAGAGGAGCTTGTGTGGTATAAGCACAGCTGTGGGTGCCAGTGCTCTGACACTCGATCCTAGGCGATTAGATCTCCTATTTAGTATGGCACTAAAATGCTCAGCAGGGTCCTCCCCAGGGAGGTAGGAAGCCCAGGCCAAAACTCACCAGTGCTTTGTCTTCCAGTGAGACCATCATGTTCCTGCATCAGATCTTCTACCAAGGCCTGAAGGCTCGTATCTCCAGCTGGCCCACTCTGGTGCTGGGTGAGTAGCCATCCCCACAGAGTCCCACATATTCCTTTCCTAGGCCGGAGGCGGCTCTGTCCCTCTAGATCATCACAGTGAGCCTCTCTGTAGACCCCAGAATCCTGAGAGGAGAAAGACAACCAGCATGTGCTCCTAGAAAGGAATGAGACCTTTATATTTGCTTATCTGCCTTGCCTTTCATCAGCAACGTGCCCACCCAGAAACACACCCACAGGGGACATCTCAAACTCCAGAAAAGTAGAAAACACTTAGAATATCACCTGTCACTCTGCCCTCAAGACAGCCACCCCAATCATGGCTGTGTACCCTTCCATATTTCCCTACACAGAGATCTGAGAGTGTGCGAATTTTCTTTTCAGTAATTCACATAACTGAAAACAGAGTGAGTTAGGGAGTCTGAAGCTTGTTTGTAGCAGACATGTCATTCATTTGCTCACATCAAATTATTACATTATGCTGTTACATTGCCGTTATTGTTGTTTTGAAATAGGGTCTCTATTGTAGCCCTCGCTGCCCTGGAACTTGCTATGAGACCAGGCTGACCCTGAACTGGTAGCCGATCTGCCTGCCTCTGCCTCCCAACTGCTGTAATTAAAGGTGTTACATCTTAGCTTAGCATTGTAAATGGAGCACTTTGTCATGCCCAGTTGTCTCAGGCTGAGTTTTTTGATGGCTGTATAATGAGCCAGTGTCCCTAACTACACATACCATAAACCAAGCAACCATCTGGCTCTTCTTATTGGTTCTAAGCCATTGTACATCTTTAGGGACCATTTCCATGGACTAGGTTTCCAGAAGTTGAATGACTAGAACAAAGGCTCCGGCTTCATTTCCGGTGCCTAGAAAGCTGAGCTGTTGGATTCCAGCAATGAGCCACAGCCCGCCTTCCATTGTACCACACCTGTGCCAGGCCTGCACCTTTTTTCTTTCTCACGTTCTCACTTTGGTAGGAAAAGGAACAGCGGTGTTCCCTTCACTACAGAGGGGAAGACCCTGAGGCTGCAGAGTCATCATAGAGCCAGGCCGGACATAGCTCTTCAAGTCCCTTCACTCTTTAGATGTTTCTTGTGTCAAAAACCTTGCTCTGTGGGGCTCGGGAGATGGCTCAGTCAGGAAAATGTTTGTCTCAGGGGAACAATGACCTGAGTGAAATCCCAGAAGCCACCAAAAAGCTAAACCTGGGCCCAGTGTCGTACTCACTGCTGCTCTCGCAGAGGACTCGGGTTTGGTTCTCAGACACCCACATGGAGGCCAACAACTATCTGTAACTGCAGTTCCAGCTGAATCTGACGCCCCCTCTGGCCATTATGGGTGCTGCATGCACATGATATGTTTACATAAGCAAAGCATGCATGAAAAATGAGGACTTGATTGTTCCTAGGTATGGCTGAGGAGAAGGTTTCATAATAGATACGAAGGAGAAAATCGCCATAGGCATATGGAAAAGTCCAGACTGAACTGGGACAGCAGACTGAACCCAGCCATGAGAGGAGGTAGAGGTAGGGAGAGCGGGAGAGAAAGAGAAGAGAGGAGAGAAAAGGACACCAAGAGAGGAACCAAGAGCCAAGAGAGCAACATCACCAAGGCAGCACATAACCAAAATGGCTGCATTATTAGGGAAGAGAGGTTAGGGGAAGGGAAGGGAAGCTCAGGGCTGGAGATGTTTAGGATAGGGGACAGAAGTGAGAAGTACTGAGAGGAGTCAGGACTCAGCAGCAGGTAGTTGACTTGCTGGGAGAAACTGATGGCCAGTTTCTGCTATGATGTTGCTAGGCTTCTTGGCCATTTGTTCTGGGTTTATCTGAAACTATCAAAACATACACATGAAATAAAAATAAATAAGCATTTTTTAAATGGACTCAATGGCATGTACTTATATTCCCAGTCAGTGCTAGAGAGGCAGAGACAGGTAGATCCCTGGGGCCTTCTGGCCAGAGTAGCCTATTCAGCAAGTCTCGGGTGCCAGTAGGTATGTGGGCACACAGGAGCCCACATACATACCCACCCACACACATGAACATGTACACACACACTGTCTTGGTTAAGGTTTTACTGCTATGAGCAGACACCATGACCAAGGCAACATTATAAGGACAACATTTAATTGGAGCTGGCTTACAGGTTCAGAGGTCAGTCCATTATCATCAAGGCGGGAGCATGGCAGCATCCAGGCAGGCATGGTGCAGGCAAAGCTAAAAGTTCTACATCTTCATCTGAAGGCTGCTAGTGGAAGACTGACTTCCAGGCAGCTAGGAGGAGGGTCTTAAAGCCCACACCCACAGTAACACACCTACTCCAACAAGGCCACACCTCCAAATAATGCCACTCCCTGGGCCAAACATATACAAACCAATACACGCACTCGCGAGTGCACGCACACGCACGTGTGTGCACACACACACAAAGCCAGCCTCTTGCAAAGACACTGGGTAGAGGTAGTTGCTGCCCACACTCCACATGGATCAATCATGAGATAAGGTGTGACCTACACCAAGGCTGTCTTCTGGAGATGCTTCCCAGAGCAAGACCCCTGGGAGCCACAGCCATCAGGGTATGGGACTCTTCACCATCTCTCTAAGCCTCTCCAGTCAGAACTGCCACAAGACAGCCCACACACCTCTAAGCCTTAGTCCCAAATCCATCCACCTCTGATAGGTTATATATCAGCATAACCCCCAAGTAGGATCTCTCTGTTGAGCTGGGATTTGAACCTCACACACAGCCTCTCTGGGTGGGCCAATGGGTCAAAGGCCTGAGGCTATCTCACCCTCTGATCTGCCATCCCCACTTCCTCTGCAGCGGACCTGTTCGACATCCTGCTGCCCATGCTGAACATCTACCAGGATTTCGTCCGTAACCACCAGTACAGCCTGCAGGTCCTAGCACACTGCAAGAAAAACCGTGACTTTGACAAGCTTCTCAAGCAGTTTGAGGCCAAGCCCGACTGCGAGGAGCGCACACTGGAGACCTTCCTTACTTACCCAATGTTCCAGGTGACTGCTGTTGACCTACAAGGGAGCAGGCTGGGGCGGGGGCACTGAGGGCACAGCTGGCAGGACACAGTCCCTCCCCCCCATAATCCTGGCAGGTGGAGAGCAAGCTGAGCACCTATGCCCCGTCCACTCCAGCAGTGGGGAAGGTGAAGGGGCAGTTCCTAGAGACCATCACGTGCGGGTCCCTATTGTCCTGGCTCTCCAGGTGCATCAGAGATGCAGCCTGCTTTCCTCCTCAGTCTATCTGGTTCAAAGATCCATTCTTGACTCTCTTGCTTTCTGTCCCTCTCCTCATTCCCATGCATCTCTTGTCTACCATCGCTGTCTCTCTCTCCTTGCCCTGTCCCTCCTCGGCTCCCTGTCCCTTTCCGTCTCTCCACCTGTTCCTCATCTTTCTGGCCCTGTCCTTCCATGTCCCCCACCACTCACAGATCCCCAGGTACATCCTGACACTCCATGAGCTGCTGGCCCACACACCTCATGAGCATGTGGAGCGCAACAGCCTGGAATATGCCAAAACCAAACTAGAGGAACTGTCCAGGTGAGTGCCCAGCCATGGAACAAAGGGTGGGCAGGGCAGGGCTGAGAATTGCCTCAGGAAAAGCCTGCCTCCTTTCAAAGCTGGGTCCCCTGACTGACCTGTGCAGCTTACATGCAGGCCTAGATGAAGCAGCTAGGTATTGTCGCTGGCACTGATGGAACCTGCAGAACCCTGGTGTTCAAGTAGACCCAGGAGTGGGGGCTTTCGGGAATTTTCAACACCTACTTCAGTGTCAGCTTGTCAAACCCTGTAGTGGTAAACCAGATTAGACACCTATAAAATCCTAATACTCAGAAGATGAAGGTAGGAAGCTCAGAAGTTCAAAGCCAGCCTCTACTCTAAGTCGGAAGACAGCCTAAGTAAGCTACTTAAGACCATATTTTTCAAAAAAAGAAGTTTTAAACAAAATCAAGGCAGGAACATAGCTTAGTTGATAGAGTGCTTTTCCCAACATGCACAAAGTTCTGTGATCAGAATCCAATACTACATAAAACCAGCTATGGTGGCCCCTGTTAAACTCCAGGGTTTACAAAATAGAGACTGGGAAACCGAAGTTTAAATTTCAAGGCTACCCTGGAATCTATGAGGCCTTATCTCAAAAAACAAGCAAAAAATGTGGTGATAAGAGCCCCCCACCAAGGATGGGGTTCCCAAGTGACTAGCTGGAGTTGCCATAACAACAGGAGGTGACAGGTGAAAAAGTTGTCACCATTAAGGAGACTCTGATCCTCTAGTACAGAATTCCACACCTGGCCTTCTCTCTGTTCTGCAGAGGGGCCTCCTAAGGGGACCTCTGTCTGCAAGAGCAGAAGCAGGACTGGGAGCCCCGTCACACCCCACTGAGGTGCTAGGAATGGAGGAGTAGTCTAGATTGGGAATGGAGCTGGCAGCTATGTGTGCGCATAGGTCCCCAGCACCAGTTTGCATCAGCAGCAGAACTTACCCTGTAGGCTGCCCTTGTCAAGTCTGCCTGCCACTGTGGAGTTCCCACTTTGTGCCTTGGGTCCAACATGCCCAAGCAAAACTTCACCCTCACCATGAGAAATGTCCTCTCTGCCACTGGTACTTCTCAAACAGAACCCTGTCTCCAGGAACTGAGTGTCTCAGAAAAACATTTCTGTGGAGAAGGGGAAACTGAGGCTGCTAGAGAAGGGAGCCAGTCTAGATGTCTCAGAGAGTTTAAATTAAAATGGGAGTCCTAAACTGGAAATGCTGAGCCCCGCCTCCTCCCCAACGTTCCTCACATGGACAACTGAGGATCCACTGGCTGAGGCCTGAGTGCTTCCTTCATTTTATAGCCCATGCAAGCACCTCTGCCCATAGATTAAACATGTGATCACCAGCCCTCTTGGTGACATTGACTGTAGCACTTTAGAAATCGGCAGACAAGCATGAGATGTGCTCTTCTTGAAGTGGGCAGAGATTTCTCAGTGCTTCTCTGCTTTCCTAAATAAGTCTGGGAACCCACCTGAACAAAATTGCCAGAGAACTCCTTTTTCTCATGTTACTTTTTTCAACGTAATTAAATGGCGCCATCTCCTGGACAGTACTAGAGTTGCAGAAGACAGAAAAAAAATGAGCAGATTGTTTTCCTCCCAGAAGGCAAGTAGATAAAAAGCCAATCTTCCTCTGAGCCGGCATAATTGGCAGGCACTCACAAATCTCATAATATTCCAGGGCCCATGCCACATTAAAAGTACAGCCATGTACATATATGGCAGAAAGATCTGGTCCATAGCTCAGTGGGAGAGTATCATCCTCAAGACCCTGAGTTCAATTCCCAGCAAGGAGAGGACAGCCTGAGAAAAAGAACACAGGGGTAATGAACTTTGCTTGTGGATAAGAATAGTGTATAGTAAGACATGGGTAACAAACAGGGGTATCCTGGGCTCACATCTCCCTCCTGGACTGGATCTGCTTTCTATCCTACAATGCTTAACACTGAAATATGACTGCCTGCTTCCTAGCTGCCAATTTCCATTTCATTTTTCCTAAAATAAGCACCTGGCAACTTGGGCTGCCAGGGGGTTAAACCAGACGGAGTCTGGCCAGTGTCCAGCATAGAGCTGACCCTCAGTAGATACGAATCCCCTTCCCTTTCTTCGCCATGGGCCCCACACCCTAGCTTCTCTTCTTAGGTCTGCCTGGAGAGCCGGCATCCCCCTCCCCGAAAGTGGAACAGTGGATCTCTTACTTCTTGTCTCCCCAGGGTCATTCATGATGAAGTCAGCGAGACCGAGAACATCCGCAAAAACCTGGCCATTGAGCGCATGATCTCCGAGGGCTGTGATGTCCTCCTTGACACCAGCCAGACCTTCGTGCGCCAAGGTAGGGCAGCTGCTCCTCATCCCACTGAGGGGTCCCTGAGAGGAGGGTGGCACTCGGGGACATCACCAGTAGACTGGCTTGCAACTATGACTGTGGAATGTTCTGGACTGCTGGGGTGCAACAGCCTGGTGTGGAAGGAGAATTTACACACACATATGCAGATACTACTACTGGTCTTCAGTCATGCCAAATATGAGCCTACCACCCAGATTAGCCATGAGCTTTTTGTAAGCTCTGGCCTGTCCTTTGGTGGAGAAAGTAGGAGACAGAAGGGGACAGATCGCTGCTGGCCCTGGGAATGGAATTTACCAGAGGTATTAGGAAGAGTACCTGTGCTCAGTGGTTCTTATTGAAGTGGGTCTTCCCACCTCTGGCTCCTGCTTACCCTGAGAATGGGTCTGGATGGCATGGCCCTGTTGGGCTCCCGATGGCTCAGAGACATCAATGCTGTGATGCATTTGAAGGTCACCTCATACAGCTGCCATGTTCTGTGGGAAACTCAGCACTTGCTCGTTTGCCCCAGATGGATCTCTGTCCCCAAATAATCCCCCAGTGTCCCCTCCACCTCAGGTCTGGAGTTCTCTAACTAGTAATTCGCTCTGTGCGAGGCTTACACTGATCTGTACATCAGAATCTGGCCTCTGAGAAGGACCGAATATACATTATGTTCCATGGATGGTGGCTGCATTTGTCCCCAGGAGGGCCTACCTGTGATACAGGAAGCCCAGAGGCAGCTCCCAGTCTCCATGTCTCCTTGAGTTGCACAATACATGATCTATACCAGAAGCATTCTCATGAATTCTACCTCCCTGAAGAAAACCTTGGAAAAATGCCCCTCCGGGAGTAGACAGTCCCCTCACAGACCAGGAAGCTGCCATTTCATCCAACAAAAAAAAACCCACTTCCTCCTCTGTGCTGGAGCAGGACCTGGAGCCCCTCCCAGCCCTTCCCTCTGTTCAGACACACAGCCAACACTGACCCTGGCCCTGTGTGCACCAAGTCCCCATGAGGCTGCAAGGTCCCCAGAGAATGGAGCCAGCCCCACCCTGCAGAAGAAAACCTGTCGCAAATGGACATCTCAGTTGCAGCGGACATAGACATAGAGCAGGGCGGGGAAGTCAGGGGAGAGGGGCTTTCCTAGAGAGGCTGGGCAGTGTGGTCTGGAATGACATTGGCTATGGGACAGAGCGATGAAGACAGAGAGGAGGGGAGCTGGAATGTGAGCCCAATGGAAACCGTGCTGAGGAGCCCCGAGTGTCTGGTCTATGACGACAGTGAGGACAAGAGGAAAGGAGCCTACAGAGAGGGACAACCAGAGTAGAGACAGCCAGCTACTCTATCTGGCAATGGCTTTCTACTGTACTGAGGATCATCACATCCTCAGTCTGGGCTCTGAAGCTAAGTGCCAAGATTAATTGTTGATGTCTGCTGTGGCCACAGCTATGAAATACATCATGCTAAGACACCAGAACCTGCTCCAGCACCCCACTTCTTCAGCTTCATTACTCAGTGCCAAGTCCAGACCTCAGCCCAGATCTCTATTTCTTTTAGGGCCCCTTTGCTTGCCATGACCCTGGCCCCTGGCTGGGAGGTTGTGAGACCCTGTATAGAGCCCTCATTTTCCCCATCCCCTGGCTCTGAGGCTGAGCTGGAAAGAGTGACCAGGATATTTGGACTACCTTGTTTCACAACCACATGTGGCTGTACCCCCACCTCCAAGGCTAGGCCAGAGGGCAGCATCATCCGTGCCATCTGAGGCTAGGCTCAGACCCTCCTCACCACTGCCCTCTGTTCCTACAGGTTGCCTCATCCAGATGCCCACGTCAGACAGGAGCAGGAGCACCAGGAGCCGCCTGGGGTCTCTGTCCCTTAAGAAAGAGGGGGAGCGCCAGTGTTTCCTGTTCTCCAAGCATTTCATCATCTGCACCAGAAGCTCTGGTGGGAAACTGCACCTAACCAAGGTAAGGCCATGGGGGAGGGGCTGCAGGGCCCGGGGCTCAGGCATACAGGCTCCTCCTTCACTTCAGGGCTGGAGCCTGATGCTACAGTAGGGTGCTGAAGCACTTAGGTGGGAGTTTATGAGTATATGAGCACATAGATACACTCTAGTTAAGCTGAGCATGGAAATGAGCAAAGCATCCCCTGATATCTTCCCCTGAAGAAATCATGGATCTGGGAAGGTGGTGTCAGGCCCCAGAGACTCCCACGGCTGGTCAGGAGTTCTAACCAACCCTTCAAGGCACAAATATAAGTGTATGATTATACAAGTGTGTGTGTGTGTGTGTGTGTGTGTGTGTGTGTGTGTGTTTTATATGGATAGAGGTATTGGGGATAGTGGAGGGTCCCCTTCAGCCAAGGATTAGAGCATCACATGGCATCTTTCTCTGTCATCTCCAGGTAAAGGTTCTCAGACAAAACCCTCCTAATTTTCTCAGACACACACTCCTCTTTCATGGGAGGCCTTCCTCAGGTCAGGTGACCCTAGGAAGCTGCTGAACTGTTGTTACCAGGTCTTCCCTTATAGCACAAGATCAATGGCCTGGCTTGTCCCAGTAGGTAGAGGGAAATAAGCATTTAAACCCCAGGACCTTTGCTCCTGCTGTGTACTCAACTACACAGCCTTACCTCTTCTTTGGCAGACCCTTCAAGCATGTTCTTTGAGCAAGACAAGCAACCAAGCATGTTCTTTAAGACTTGGTCAAATGCAGCCCTGCTCTAAAGCTTGGGGTTCCAGCCAAAACTACTGCTTCCCAACACAACTCATTGATGGTCTCGTTGCTCTGAACCCTAGCTGGCTCCAGCTCTGTCACCTATGTGGTCTTGGAAATGTCCTTGTCTTGTGTACATTTCATCAGTCAAACAAAGATCACAGTCCCCACAGAAATAATGCATGAGGTAGCTGACAGAGCGCTGACAGTGCCTATGCATTTGCTAGGCTGATTATGAGAACGCGTACCGCCATCTCTTCCGACACTACGTCCATCCCGTGGAGGCAGACGGGATTTCAAATGTGAACATACTGCATCCTGGAAAGGGCCAGAAGGTGCTCTTAATTTAGTGAGAGCATCAGGTAAACCTTCCTTCAGGGACCCGGATGCCTGATCTGTAACCTCCCGTTGAGGTGTTAGACCAAGCACGCGCTTCAGAGAATACACCGCTTATGTGAACATGTCAACAGATTAGCTGGTTGGCTGCACAAGGAGAAATTAATTTACAAATATTATACACTCAGGTTCCAACCAAACTCTGTGTCAAGAGAGGCTTTCATTAATTGCTAGCTCCAGGTTCTACTCCAGATGTCTCTGTACAGGTTGGGAGGGTCGGGTCTCCTGTCCTTCAGCCATAGAGTAAGCACAGGCCAGGCTGCAGCAGAGACACGAAGACAGATCCTTGATCTGAGACTGGAAGTTCCTGTTTTTATGTTGGGTTTTTTTTATTATTATTATTTGGTTTTGAGTTCTGAAAGGTGAGCCTGGGAGCTGGAGAGATGGCTTTGCAGTTAAGAGCACTTGCTGCTCTTCAGACAACTCCCTTGGTTCTCAGCACTCACATTAGATAACTCATGGCTGCCCATAACTCCAGTTCCAAAGGATCTGACTCCAGCTCCAAAGGATCTGACTTCCTCCTCTGGCCTCCATGGGTACATGTGCACATGTCTCACACACACACACACACACACACACACACACACACACACACACACAGTCACAAATACACACAAATTAAAATTTGAAAAATAGTTTTAAAGGGTAGCCTGCTAGCAAAGAACACACGATCAGAGCACTGACCAAATTCTAGCACTGCTGTGTACCAGGCAAACCTCAAACAAATCATGTGACCTCACTAAGCCTGTTTCCTCATCTGCATAATGAATATAAAAATATTTCCCAGGTTGGGTCAGAGAGATAGCTCAGCGGTTGAGAACACTGACTACCCTACTAGAGGTCCTGAGTTCAATTCCCAGCAACCACATGGTGGCTCACAACCATTTATAATAGGATCTGATGCCCTCTTCTGGTGTGTCTAAAGGCAGCTACAGTGTACTCATACACATAAAATAAATAAATATTTTTTTAAAAAAAATACTTCCCAGGAATGCTAAGGGAGTACCAGGTGGCTGGTACAATAAATTCTCAGGAAGTTTACCAGTCACAGTAAATTCTGTGATAATGAGCCTGTCATATTACAGACACTAAAGCCTCCAGTATAATGATTACTATGGCCAGTCCCTATCCCAAGTGTTTTATGCATATTTAATTCCTAGAACACCTATGAGGCAGACATTATCAGTTTCCCAGTTCACAGATGAGATAAAGAAAGTAAAATAAGCCAGTAAGAGCCTGCCAGCTTGGGCGTAGCTTGGTGGTAGAGCACTTGCCTAGCATGCAGAGGACCTATGTTCTAACCTCAGCACTGCAAGTGAAGAAGAGAATATCGGGTCTCAGGGGGCTTCCAAGATTGTCAAGCCCCGTGAAATCATAGGGCAAGGTTACTGTTCAAAAGTCCTGGGAACTGCACAAAGCCATCAAAGAAAGGAAGCAAGAAGCAGACACCAGGGCCTAGAAATCCCCTTGAAATTCTGTACTCACAAACAGCAACATACCCAGAGAGAGAGAGAGAGAGAGAGAGAGAGAGAGAGAGAGAGAGAGAGAGAGAGAGAGATCATGAGATTATAATGATTCAAGCAAGTTTTAAATTCCGAGTTTTGTTAACAACAAGAAAGTGGGCAGTCTGTGCAGTATTTCATGTATACATCAGTCACATGGCTGGGTCTATATTAACATCACTTCTTGGAAAATAAACACTGCCTCACAGTTGTGGGTCAGGAGGTTAGAAGCAGCTTAGAAGTGTTCTTGGCTCAGGGCTCTAGTTTGCAATTACAACATTTGCCAGGCCACCGTGCTCACAAAGCTTACCCAACCAAGATGGTTCTTTCAGGGAACTGCTGGCTGGAGGCCTCAACTCCTCACCCCACCCCCACCCCCACAGCATGGCACCCACTTGCCCTGGGACAGGTGATCCAGGAGAGAACAAGAGAGCAGGCATGAGGCTGCAGTTCCCAGAGTTGCACTTCCCAGAGCTGCAGCTTTAGCTGTCATTTGGCTCTTTGTTGGTCACAGCCCAGCCCACACCCGAGAGGAAAGGAATTATGCTTCCACTTTCAGAAGGGGGTGTCAAAGTATCTGTGGATAGGAGGACTGCCACCAGAGTCTCTTCTCACTACTGTGTCAAAGTCCACCAGCAAATTATTCCTGATAATAATAAATGAGTTGTTGACCTGGGACTAGGATGAGGCCCTTGAGGCTTTCTCAGGACCACAGGTGATTTGAACAAAGACTTAACCTCTCTGACTTCATTTCTTAATCTATAAAACTGAGTTAGCAATATGTATAATGGATCCATAAACCTGACCTGTTTCACCATTGGTAACAAGAGGGATTGACCAGGAACAGAGGATTTCAAATTTTTATAGATGTGGGGTTATGAAGTAATTCTCAGAGATACTGATGAGGCAAGAGGAAGCCAAACCAGACAAATTCTGTCCACAGCTTGACCTCAGCCTTCTTCAGGGGTGGTCTACCTGAGAAAAATCTCATTTCACCCACCTCAGAGGGCTTTGTAAAGGAAGCTAACGTCCTTTGCTTGCAAAGCAAAATGCCCACTCAGCATATGCAACATACACACTTGTCTGTGGACACGTGGCTGGTTGGTGTAGAGGCCCTTCCAACCCTGATCTTCTGGGACCCCTACTCTAGCATATGGATCTTGGTCCAAAGTGGTGCCTGCTGCTCTTTTTCAGAATGGAGTCATATCTCTCCTTGACTGCACCTTACTGGATGAATCCGAACACTCGGAGGATGAAGGTCAGTGTCCAAGCTGCTAATTTGTTTGAACACTCACACAGATTCGTGAATGCATGTGCACACACACACGTTCAACAAGGCTGGAGCTCAGGAAAAGCAGATGTTCAGATATGATAGCCCCTGACCCAGATGCAAAAAATATCGAGAGAACAACCTAGACTAGGTGGTTCTCACAATTGTGTGCATATAGATTTTGAACTCAGTCTTTCCAGTAAACGGCTCTCAAGGGCCTAGTATGTGTCGTGCCCTGGATTTGATCCCCAGCACTGAAAAGAGCAAAGAAAAAGAGAGTTGGAGATCAGTAATAAAATACCAGGGATTTACTTTCACACCGGGGAGCTGTAAACCAAACTGAATGTTCAGCCCCATCCTGAAGAGTTTCAGATGTCAATGTTACTTGTCCCACGTGTTAGCCAAAGGGCTGGGTTGTGAGTCTCCATCTGACCCTGGCATAGCTGTGTCCCTGCTAGTTGACTTAGCCGAGTCCTAGCTCAGAACCCATTGGTGTAGTGAGGGCAGAGGGTGTTAGTGGTTCAGAATCCGAATCAAGAATCTGTGTACCTATAAATTACTTGTGCATGCCAGATTCTCAGCTTCTTCCTCTTTGAAATGGTGACTCTCACTTAGCCAAAATCATAAAACACTGTTCTAAAAGGAGGAGCTAGTGGCCTGGTGTCCCACCGGATCCTCTACCGGTACGTGAGTCAGGGACCAGAGAACCTTATGAAGCTCACAAACACCCACACTCACTCTGCTAACTTCATATTTTGTCACTGGAAAAGCCATAGGACACCTGGAGTTTAGGATCATGGTAGAGCCAAAGGATTCTCTACCCTTCACAATCGCCCTGGTGGCCTCATCCAGGCACGAGAAGGCAGCGTGGATCAGTGACATCATCCAGGTGAGCAGTATTACTTGTCTCTCAGAGCACATTGTCCCTTCATATTTGGCCTGGTGAGGGGTCTGGATGGTCAGAGCACAGCTGAATTGTTCTACTAGAAGACCGGAGCCCTCCAGGTCCATGGAGGCTGACCCAGCCAATGAGTACCATTTACAGTATGGTTTTAAACCCTTAGGACTACCAGACCCTGCCTCCCACTCCCAAGTCCTGGGAATGGCAAGAGTAACTGCATTCCAGTCTGATCTCTGGGTCCTTATATGCACACACACAAAAATGTCGTAGATAGCACTACCATCTATGGAGGTTAGTGGGGCAGAAGAGAGAGCTCCACAGTCCCGAGATACATGGGCACCCACTCCAGTTAGTCAGGACAGCCTGCTGAGGTCCAAGACAGCATCCATATACTAGACAAAGATGGAGTTTTGGCCTTTGTCTATTGCAAGCAGTAGAGTTGTTCCCCTGACTCTATTTAACTATTAATTAGGAAACATTGGCTTCTCCTGGAAAGTCAGCAGCCCAAGATGTTGGGCCACTGGAAGTACAAGAGGTTCCAAGTGAAATCTAGTTATGGGGCTGTCAGAAGCTCTTGGCTTGGGCTCCAGAAGCTAAAAGGCAATGTCACACCCCTCCAAGGCAAGAGCCAGGTCCCAGAGTTTCCGTCTGTGGTCACCCTCTCTGAAGAGCTGGGTGGGGGTGTTAGGAGAGCAGCTGGCAGCAGGAAGGACAGCTGTGGCTGGCTTTCTTCCCTGTGTCTTGGGGACTTGGGGAGGAGCCCTGTGCCTATAGGACACTGGAAGAGCAGGGTACCCACTATACCTAAAAGACTTCCCTCACCAGCTCCCTGCCTTCTCACCTCTGTGTCCTGCTTCAAAGCAGGGTTCGATCTCTAGCACTGAAGAAGAAAAAAAAAGAGTTGGAAGAAACTTTCAGATAAAGAGTGATAATAAAACACCAAGGATCTATTTTCATATTGTGTACTTCTAAATTAAACTGAATGCCCAGGCAGTCCATAAAGGCTGCAGACATCAACATTGCTTGGTCTAGGGGATATCAGCTGCTAGGCCTTCTGCAAACCCACCCCTCCTGAATAGGACCAAGGCACAGTGGGATTATACATAGTGTAAATCTATTCTTTTGAGTCATATGCAAAAAACAAAAAACAAAACAAAAAAAAACAGCAACAACAAAAACAAACCGAAGAACAAAACAAAACAAAAAAAACCCCAGCATACTCTAGAGAAAATGGTGAGATCAAACCCAGCTGTTTCCTGTCCCCAGTCAGGCACAGCTATCAAAGGCTGGCTGCTCACCTATAGGGATCCACAGGGATCTTTACCCTCTAGCAACATGGCTGATGCCTGTGAGTGTGGGCCACCCAGCCCCTTTTCCTTCCCTTCAGGAGCCATCCTGGCAGTGCACAGAGGTCCTCTGCAGTCCCCACAGCACTCTGACTGGAGTTGCTGGTAGAATGAGCTCGAAAGATTCACAGAGTGGTTGGTGGAGAAGTTGGGCTGGTAACTTCAAATGACAGGAGGCTTTCCCTGTATGCTACCTCCTCTGCTGGCCTGGCTTTTACCTGGGGACTGGCCCTGGGTCACCTGCCACCCCCTGTGTCAGTTTCCACCTTCCAATGACCTTAGTGCTGGCCTCCATTAACACACAACCTCAAGGCCATGAGATTCTGTGATATGCATGGAGCTCCCCACAACCTTGATTTAGGAGGTACCCCTCCACAGTGGAAATGTTAAGTCCAAGGCAGAGGGCCAGGAGGTAAAAAGAGGCAATCCCTTCCCTTCCCTCCCCCAGGATTAATTTTCTGAATTTCGTTGGGTTTTATTTTGCTTGAAGACAGTCTTACTATGCAACCCAGGCTTGTCTCAAACTTGTGATCTTCCTGAGCCAACCCACTACGTGCCAGTCTACAAGCATGGAGGACTTCACTAGGCGTAAAAGATGTATCTTTAGTGCTGCTTGGGAAGGTTCTTCTTATTCAAAGAAGAATTGGGCTTTGGAATTTTTTCAGAGACTGGATAAATATGCTGTCCTCATCCCTGCTGCCAGCCTGCATTGTGCCCCTTCACTTCCCATGGCACTCCCCACCTATAGACTGGAAATGTAGGAACCCCCTCCAGCATCGGGACCTTGGCACTGGGGGTGGGGTACAGGACACATGTTCTCTACACACTCTGGTGCAGAAGCTCACTAGGCAGCTTCCCAGAGAGCCCAGATCACTGTGGGGCAACCTCATCCTTGACACTGGCTTCAAAGGGTGCAGCAGAGTGACCACAGTCTGACGCATCTGCTTGACAAACACCTGGTAAAATGAAGCCATTAAAGCTTTCTACACAGTTAAGGAAATAGACTCAGGAAAGCCAAGTCAGTACCCCAAGGTCACTCAACTTGCAAAATCTGAATGATGCTGGGTTGGCCTTGCCTTTTCTTAGACGGTGCCCTTGAAGACTGAGCACCCTGTGAGCAAGCTTGGAGGGAGGGCTCCGGGTGGGTCTGGGTTCCAGTATGGAGAACGGGTTCTGAGCCTAGGATCCTCTCTGTTTCCAGTGCGTGGATAATATCCGGTGCAATGGGTTCATGATGAATGTCTTTGAAGAAAATTCCAAGGTCTCCGTGCCACAGATGCTCAAGTAAGTGCCCTTAACCTGTCTGCACTCCAGAAACAAGCATCCGCTAAGAGAAACTAGGACCTGGACAGAGCAGTCCTTGGACCTGGGAAGATGCTGGGGTTTGGAGTTCATTTCATGTTTTGAGTTGATGTCTGTTCGAATGGGTCCTTTAATGTCGTCACTTTTATACATGTTGAGCTTTGGGGGTTTTTGCTATTGTCATTAGTGGTGGTGGTGGGCTTTGTTTATTTGTTTTATTTTGTTTGTTTGAGACCATGTTTCTCTGTGTAGCATTGACAGTCCTGGAATCTACTTTGTAGACCAGGCTGACCTCCAACTCTAAGGTCCCCTGTGACTGCCTCCAACTCTAAGGTCCCCTGTGACTGACCTCCAACTCTAAGGTCCCTTGTGACTGACCTCCAACTCTAAGGTCCCCTGTGACTGCCCTCCAACTCTAAGGTCCCCTGTGACTGACCTCCAACTCTAAGGTCTCCCTGTGACTGCCTCCAACTCTAAGGTCCCCTGTGACTGACCTCCAACTCTAAGGTCTCCCTGTGACTGACCTCCAACTCTAAGGTCCCCTGTGCTGCCCTCCAACTCTAAGGTCCCCTGTGACTGACCTCCAACTCTAAGGTCCCCTGTGACTGACCTCCAACTCTAAGGTCCCCTGTGACCACCTCCCAAATACTGGGATTAAAGGTGTGAACCACCACCATCTAGCTAGGTTTTCTTTTTAAATAAAGTTTTATTTGCATGTTAATTTTTTTATACTGGGCTTTTAAGAAATGTAATATCAGGAATGAAAATCTCACAGATTGGTTTCTAAGGATTTTTCTTCTCATTATAAAATAAACACATAGAACATTTCAAAACTACATGTAAATCTAACTGCAGGGTACAGCAGCCAGTGCATCTGTGTGAACAGTCCTTTGGGATAAGGGAAGTAGGATCCTGCTGGACACAGCTATCCCAGCCCCTCCCCCATGTAGCATAGCTTCCCTAAACTTTCGGAAACATATTTCCTCCAGTGGCCCTCACCTCCTTTCTTCTCCTCCTCCCTCTTCTTTCCCTCACCCTGCAACACCTTGGCTATCTGGCTCCCATCTGAGTCCTAAACCTGATGATGTTACTGGGTCCCTCCCAGGACCCCATTGCCCCCTAGCCCGTATCTAGATGACTATGGCTGGCCTTTCTGTTATTTCCAGTGAGTGCCCTGGGACAGTATATACCACAGGACTTGTATCTAAAGGATACCAGACTCCTTTTGTTCACACTTGCCACCAAGATAAAGGCAAGCATCTGATAAGCCTACTGTGTGCTGCTGTTACATATCTTCACAGTGAAAAGTCACTCTGCACATTTAGAAATTAATGAAGAAAAACTCTTTAATAATAACATGTTAACTAGTTCTGCTAATACACAAAAGAGAACAAGATTTCAACAGAATTTACCAGTCTGTATATGCCTTTAGCTTCTAATTCCAAATACACCATCACTCTTAAACTTCTTTAGGTCCCAATTGCAGGGTTATTCTTGGAACAATTTAAATAGAGACAGGAGACTACAAATCTGGCCACTTAGAATAATGGGAGATTTACACAGAGAAGATATTGCCACTGTTATTTCTCAAATATACTAGTGTTGTTCTTTTTGAATAGTTGCTATCTGGGGACATCTTGTCCACCAGTCAGAACTATGTTTTATGGTACCAGGTCTTAATGACAGTTGTCACCCTGTGCTGTCCCTTGAGTTGCCTCTTAGAGGCATGGTCTTTGATATGGGAAAGGATCTAATGGCTAATTGTAAGTTGAGGGTGTGTGGTGGTTTGAATATGCTTAGCCCAGAGAGTTCCACTATTTGGAGGTGTGGCCTTGTTGGGGTAGATGTGGCCTTGTTGGAAAAAGTGTGTCACTATGGGCATGGATTTTAAGATCCTCATCCTAGCTGCCTGGAAACCAGGCCCAATTAAATATTGTCCGTATATGAGTCGCCTTGGTCATAGTATCTGTGCACAGAAGTAAAACCCTAAGACAGAAGTTGGGACAGGGTCTGGGATATTGCTGTGATAGGCCTGACCATGCTTTTGTTTAAAAGAATGTGGATTTGGGGACTTTGGATCTGGAAAGCAGGAGAATGCTTTAAGTGAGGCTTAATGAGCTGTTCTAGTAGGAATATGGAAGACTTTGTTACTGAGTGAGTTGACTGTGCAGTCCTGGCCCAAGTGGTTTCAGTGGAGAAGAATTTCAGTGGGTGGCCTGGAGACTGTTTTTGTGATATTTTGGTGAAGAATGTGGCTGTTTTTTGCCCTTTCTGAAGAGTCTACCTGAGGCTAAGGTAAAGGGATTTATATTACTTCCATTGACTAAGGAAGTCTCAAAAAAGCCCAGCAGAGGCTTCATTCTCTGGTTTAGTCTTATAAAGAGCATTTTAATGAAAAGGAGAAAGGAAAAAATATAAAATGTATGGTTCAAGTAATAAAGGGGCACTGGGAAATGAAATGGAGCTAAATGCTATATTCAAGGAGATAAATAGATTAAGGGAGTTGTGACTTTGGGGCATGATCCCACCCAGCTAAGTTTAGGTCTAAGAATGGTGGTACACACCTTTAATCCCTAGAGACAGAGGCAAGAAGATCTAGTAGTTCAAAGCCAGCCTGGTATAGAGCAAGTTCCAAGTAAAGAAAAGCTTAAATCCAGGTGTGGTAGGTAGTACATGCCTTAATCCCAGCATTCAGGAGACAAAGCCATGCAGATCTCTGAATTCAAAGTAAATCTTTAAAACAAGTTCCAGGACAGCCAAGCATAGGCAGTGAAGGAGTTGGAAAGCAGAAAGCTGGTGATAATGTAATAGAACAAGGGGGCCATGTTCCAACCCCAGCAAGTATCAGAATTCGGTAGCTTCAGCCATGTGGCTCTGGCTTTAGAGTCAAGAATAGAAAGGACTACTGGGACAATTGATGCTGGTTACTGGAGCTAAGAAATTAACAGTGATTAAGAAGAGCATCACTGAGGTGAAATCTTCTGGGAAGTGTTTTCTGAGAGCACAAAGAAACTGTGTTCCAGAGATAGCCAAGGTTGTACCTCGTCCTGCAGCTGTACCTAGTGATGTGTAAGAATCACCCAGGTGGTACTGGTTTTGAAGGCATGAAGGTGTCATGGAGCACAGCTGAGGCTTGGCACTGTGAGAAGCCAGGAAAGGCCACTGGTGCAAGTGCAGCCTCAGTTGCAATTGACAGCCCAGGACTGAAGGGATCATACAAAGAAGTTGAGGCTTCACACCATGAAGAGAGCCTATGAGAGGCTATTGGTGAAATCTAGTTGTAGCAGAAGACCTCAGTGTATTGAAGATTCCAGTACCATGGGATGATCACCAAGAACAGAAGCAGCAGTGGAGTGAAATCAACCAGAGCTAGAGTGTTACAGAGGGCAGAGCTGGAGAAGTGATGCAAGCCCTTAGGAGGAACCAGAAGATCATGTGTGGATCCCAGACTTTGGAACAAGAAGTAACATTGAAGTTGCCTTGGAGAGCCCAAGATGTTCAAGAGGCCAGAGTCATGGAATATCTACTGAGGAAAGATGCTAACAGGGAATGGAACCAACCCTCCCTGTTGGAATCAGAAAAAGAAGTGTGTTGCAGCCAACAAAAATAAAAAAGGAGTTGGAGATCTGAAGATTGCTTTGACATCAGACATAGAGATGCAGAGTTTGGAGTTTGTCCAGCTGGTTTCTTGTCTTGCTTTTGGGATTACAGTTAAGTGATTGGATGAATATCAGAAGAGACTTTGAACTTTGGACTTTTAACATTGTTGAGCCTGCTATAGACTATAGGACTTTTGAAGTTGGACTAAATGTACTTTTTATTATGCTATATTTAGTTATGACCCCTATAGACTCATGTGTTTGAACAAGCTTATGGTGGACAGGGAGTGGAATGTGGTGATTTGAGTATGCTTGGCCCAGGAAGTGGCACTATTTGGAGGTGTGGCCTTGTTGGAGGAAGTGTGTCACTGTGGGTGTAGGTTTTAAGACCCTCGTGCCAGCTGCCTGGAAGCCAGTCTTCTCCTAGTGGCCTTTACATGTAGATGTAGAACTCTCAGCTTCTCCTATACCATGGCTGCCTGGGCACTGCCATCCGTAAACCAGCCCCAATTGAATGTTGTCCTTATAAGAGTTGCCTTGGTCATAGTGTCTTTTTACAGCAGTAAAACCTTAAGACAGGGTATCTTCTTTGCCATGGGAATGGAACCCTAGTTTGAGGGCAATCCTGGTGAACAAGCCTTGACAGGTGTTTTCCCATCATGCTAAACTTGAACTATCTCTAGCAAGCCTGATTAGTATACCACTTACCTTTGAAGTGTTTTGGGAGGTACTGCTCCCTTAGTTAGCTAAATTCTACTTTATGTGACTTAATGTCTCCTAAGCAAGTTTATTAGTAAATCCTTATAACATCAATTTTATTACTTCAGGTTTCTCCTGTATCACTAGAGGTCAGCAGAGAAGCTTCAGGTGCATCAGGTCCCTTAAACTTCTTTGACAGTGGTCAGGTATCATTCCCCTCTCCTCCACATCACTGACCACCCAGAGGTGGTAGCAGTGGGGGCCATAGGAAGAGCTGTTCAGTGAACCAAAGAGACACAATGAAATTGCCACTATGGACAATAGAGTGGATGCCATAAGACAGTTTATGTGGCACTAGTAGGGTGCAGGGGATGAGGGACTAACTCACTTGGCACAGTGGAACAAGGCTTCCTTGAAAAGGGAACCATCTAAGGCCAGTTGCAGTTTGCTTAATAAAAAGACATTCTGGGAAGAAGGAACTGTGTGAGTGTTTTCTCAGTCAAGACAGTGCTGTGTGTGTTTGAGAAATGATGAATAATACCATGGACTTGCAGAGTTATGGACTTAGCGTGTCACGTGAAAGTTAGATGAGCAAGCCCAAACTATAAAAGGAACTTAGGTCTGTGGTATATACACACTTGCCCTCTCTGAGATAGAAAAAGGCACACATACTCGACCAGAGCAGAGCATGTCAGTTAGCCTAACCAACCACCATGATGTTATCTGCATGTATGTTTCATCAGTGGATGTCTTGCTCAAAACTTTGTAAAAACTGGACATCCCTTGTGCCTCGTATATATTAAGGGTACCATGAATATTTGGTACCCATGTAGTCCACTGATCCTTTCCCACATTCAGCATACAGATGCTGTAGTTCATGTGTCTGTGTGCTATGTCTTACGAATTATTCCTATACTTAATTTCACTTCTCATTTCTCTGAGCTTTTTATAGCTCAGTCAGACCTTATGAACTAACACAGCAATCTACACCATGTGGTAAAGATGAAGCAGGTGAGACGTGTGGGGTTCAGTTAACAGTGTTGTGTCTGGCAAGCTGTTGGGTTTTATTCTGCAAGCAGGAGGGTTGTACCCAAAGGGTATCAGCCCCAGCCCCGTGGTGACCACTCTGATAGAGCCCTTGGGAACAATGGTATCAACTGAAAAATGGTAAGGGGCCGAAAATGTCCCTTGTCCCTGCAGGGATACTGCTTTAGAAGAAGGTCTTACCTTTGTGTCTGAGATGATCTCTTTTGAGATGTCATTTTCTCTGTAGGCCTTGTGGTCCATTCTACATACTTTGGGCTGGGCCCATGTCTTAGTCAGGGTTTGTATTCCTACACAAAACATCATGACCAAGAAGCAAGTTGGGGAGGAAAGAGTTTATTCAGTTTACACTTCCACACTGCTGTGGAAGTCAGGACAGGAACTCACACAGGTCAAGAACTTGGAGGCAGGAACTGATGCAGAGGCCATGGAGGGATGCTGCTTACTGGATTGCTTCCCCTGTCTTGTTCAGCTTGCTTTCTTATAGAACCCAGGACTGCCAGCTCAGGGATGGCATCACCCACAATGGGCTGAGCCCTTACCCCCTTGATCACTGATTGAGAAAATGCCTTATAGCTGGATCTCATGGAGGCATCTCCTCAAGGGAAGCTCTTTTCTCTGTGATAACTCCAGCTTGTGTCAAATTGACACAAAACCAGCCAGTACAGCCCACTTACCCCACCTCCATGCAGCAGAGAAGACTGATGCAGCCATAGAGAAGCAAGGCAGGTGGCCAAGACTCAGATAACGAGGAACTGTCACTTGTCCACACACAACCCTAATCTGCTGCTCCATTTCTCTACCTCCTGCATTAGCCCTCCTGCTCCTTGGAGGCTCTGGGGAAAATAGCAATACTTATTGATATTTCAAATCTCAATCTATCTAGAGAAGGTACTTGGGAGTTGAACATTCGGCCTCACACATATTTGCCAAATGCTCCACTGCCCAGCTGTACCACCAGCCCCCCCCCCAAAAAAGCACCTTAGAAATGGTACAAATGGGAAAAAAAGTCCATTTAATGCTCTGTCTGTACCCTTGAGTGAGAGATGCCCTCTGCAGAGCCAGAGAATTCAGAGCCACTTACAACTCTCTGGGTTCCATGTACCATGCTAGGTCTCTCAAGTTGGTTCACTCATTCCACTCTCAAGAGAGCTCTGTGAAGGGCCTTATTTCCAGTTCACAGACGAGAAGACTAAGAACAGAAGACTAGGTATTGTTCAGAAACAAGGATAGAGCTGACATCAAGGGGTGTCCTCCACATTTATGATTTAAATGTAAAGTACCCTCCACTAGTTCTTGTCTTTCAATACTTAGTACTCCGCTGCTGACACTATTCTGGGAAGCTGTAGAGGCCTTAGAAGGCTGAGTCTAGTTGGAGGAAGTGAATCTCTAGAGGTCAGAAAGACTTGAGAGTTATAACCATGCCCTGCTTCTGGATTCCTCAAGATGTAAGCTAGCCGAATCATGTCCATAGCACTGCCCAGCCACCGCCCTGTGGTGGACTGCCTGAATAAACTTTCCTCCCTGAAGTAACTCCTGTCAGGTATTCTGTCACAGCTGTGAGAAAAGTAGCCATTACAGGTGTAAACTTGTTTTCTACTCAGTAGTCAGGACAGGTTGAACTGTTTCTTTAGGTGTTTTGTTGTTGTTGTTGTTGTTGTTGTTGTTTGTTTGTTTGTTTGTTTGTTTTTTGCTCTGGGGTTCATTATGATAAAAATTCAAGCTTATTCTTTTGATAAGAGCATATATTTATTTGTTGATTTATGTGCTCTATTAGTAACATCCAACTAGAAACACAAAAGGTCTAAGGTAGCTACTATCTGCAAATAAAAACAAGCACAAAGATACAGTCATCAATGGACAAGGAATACAGGCCAACACTAGGAAGGAAGGAAAATCAAGTGAACACTGCCTTTCACTCTGAGACTTTCCGTTGTCAAAAATAAAAAAGGCAGAGGAGACCTAGAAAGGGGGAAACATTGGAAATGTAAATAAAGTATCAAAAAATAAAAATAAATTAAAAAATAAATAAATAAATAAAAATAAAAAATAAAAAAGGCAAAATGTGATTACAAAGGTTTACAGTGTCCAGAAAACAAAACAACAAAACACACTTCAGAGTCATTGCTTAAGCTTAATTATACTCCATGCTGTTGCCATTAACTGAGTCTGCCATTAACTGGCTCAGCTGCCAGTTAGGACTGCAAGATAGAATGGCTTTATGGGCTGTTGATTCCCACCAAGCCCAGAAGATGCCATTGATCTTGAGTTCACAGTTTAGATCCTGAGTTTCATCTTCAGTTCCCTAGGCCCCTGTGACCTGGATAACTGACTCCTCTCCTCACATCCTGGCAGTCCAGAGAGAAGTGGGACCTGATGATAGATCCAGTTTTAGAAAGGCTTAGAAAAGGCCGTGGGTATGTCTTGCTTGGGACAGGTTCTCACCCTTGCAATGATCACCTTAGCAAGAAGAAAAGACTTCAGTAAGTCCTTCAGGAAAACTTCAGGGCAAACTGACAGGCCCTGAGGGCTTCTTTTCCTATGAGAGGGTTAGAGTCCATCAGATCTGCTGCCAAATAAAGGCTGGTCCTGATGCTTAAGGCGTAGCCAAGATCAAGAGCAGAGTGACCTACGCTACAAACACTAGGGAGATAGAAGAGAATAAACTCCTGAGCTGCCCACCTACATTGGCAAGTAAATTAGAAGTTCATGAGAGGCTTTGCAAAGCCAGCTTTATCAATAATAACTTCTAGGAGCTATGTGAAGTGAGGTCTCATTAGGGCTGGGGCCAACTGCATTGATGACTTTCTAAACCAAGAGATTTTAAATGACTGCTGGTATACAACTGTCATCCCAGCGCTTGAGATAGAAGAATTTTAGACTCTACCCAAGCCTCGACTCCACATGGCAACACTGTCACAAACTAGAAAAGAAAGAGGGAAAAAACATGGGAATGAGGAAGTCAGTCTAATTCAGTTATTTGTTATATTGAGGGGCTTAAGTCTTTGCATCGTTCTCGATTTGGGATTGTGGCTAAGGACTTACAATGAATATGTTCTAGAGCCTGGTGGGGAGGTATCTTTTTAGACAGGTTTCCTGGTTCTTCCATTTACCGTCCCAGGGGATCACATCTGTGACATCACTTTGTGCTCTTAGCCTGAAAAGCATAGATTCCAGCAGTAGCAGATTGTACTTCAAGACCACGATAAGGGCTGGAGCTGGGGCAACATCAAAAAGATGTCCTTCTGCCGGAAGTGTTTCCTTCAACGTCCTTCTCTGAAAGTTGTACCCTTCATGGATCCCAAATTGACATGGTGATGTCACCCAGCTTCCTACACAGCAGGTCAAGCTCCTGCTGAAAACCTAGAAACCACTTTCTGAAATCCAGACACACCTTGGGGCAGCAAAACAGAAGCTGTTTTCCTATTCTCTCTTCTCCCAGAACACTGGGATTTCCCTTGAATCTTTTCAAAACCCCTACACTGTATTACTTTTTTTTTTTTTAAGATAGGGTTTCACTATGTTGCTCTGGCTGATCTAGAACTTACTATGTCCACCAAGCCGGCCTTGAATTCAGAGATCTGCCTCACTCTGCCACCCAAGTGCTGAGATAAAAGATACATACCATCACACTTGGTCCTTTTTTTTTTTTTTAATTGCGTGGCATAAACGTCTCTACTTTGAAAGTACAAGTCAGTAGATTTCAGTACACTATGTGGTACAACTGACACCAGCATCTGCTTCTAAAATACTTCCATCACTCCCCACCCCCACCAAAAAAAAGAGATGACATACAATAAACAGGTGGTGCCAATGCCTGCACCTAACACCTGACATCTAGCAGGTTACTTCCTGTTCCTGGGGTTTGCCTGTTCTGTGCTCTCCTATAAATGGAACCATAAAGTGTGTGGCTGTTTCACTTAGCGGGTCTTCAAGGTTTAGCCATGCCGTAACATGTGACAGTACTCCATTTCTTTTCATGGCTGAGTAACATCCTGCCGTACGTTATTTGACCATCCGTCTGCTGACTCCTTATGTCACTGTGATGTTCGTATCTGCACGTGTCACCTCTTCTTGCCCTCCCCTTTACAGGTCTGACAGTACCTTATATTGTGATGACTTTGACATTCGCTTCAGCAAGACCATGAATTCTTGCAAAGTGCTGCAGATCCGCTATGCCAGCGTGGACCGCCTGCTGGAGCGTCTGACCGATCTCCGCTTCCTGAGTATTGACTTTCTCAACACCTTCCTGCATTCTTACCGCGTCTTTACCACTTCCGTGGTGGTCCTAAACAAGCTGATCTACACCTACAGAAATCCCTTGACTGCAATTCCTGCCAGGTATATGCATGCCTTTTACCATCACCATCTACCAGAATTTCTGAACTCTGACATAATGGTTTAGTGTGTAAAGGCACCTGCTACCGAGCCTGATGAACTAATCTCAACCCCTGGACCCCACATGGCGGGAGGAGAGAACCCACTCCTTCAAGTTGTCCTCTGACATCACACGCATGCACGCACACATGCACACACCCAAATACATTAACCTAACTAAATGTGAAAATATTTTTTAAAGACTCCTATCATCCTAATCCCCGCTGGGTACATGCACCCCCTCCTGAACCCCACAGATTTCTAAGCCAATGAGGTCTCTGGAAAAGAGGCTGTCTCAGAAGTGGGAGTGCTAGTGTCATTCCCAGATCACAGAAGGACTGGTTTGTTTGTTTCCCAGAGGAAACTGGGCACGGTGGTGCGGGCCTATAACCCCACGGCTTTGGAGCTATGAGTGTGAGGAGCAGAAGCACAAGGTCACCCTCAGCTATGCCCATCAGAGGTCTTCTTGGGAAGACAATATTCTCTAGGGAGGGATGGCTCTGCTTTCTCTCTCTCTTCCCCAAAGCCCGCCCCCCCCCCCCCGATCTAGCCACCCATGCTGCTTATCACTAAGCTTCTTTCTTTTGTTTTTGTTTTTTACTCTTTCACATCTGATTTTATTGATCGAGGAACAGAGTACACAGACATTCCAATTCTTATCACACGTACCCAAACTCTGGAGAGCTATATATTGTGTTCACGGACCCAAACTCTGAAGAGTCACACTGTGTTCGTGTCCACAAATGAAGAGCTACATATCGTTTTTCTTTGAACTTATTCCAGTGATATTCCAGCCTCAAACCTGGCAAGTTTCCTTACGATCTCTCTCCTAACAACTGAGTGCTCCCAATCCCGTTCCACCGACTCACGATTTTATGCCACACACAGAGAACATACTCAAAATTTCCATCTTTCACAGCACATTCTCACAACTGTTAGGGAAATGGACTGCCATGACCACAGACATCACAGTTCTGACAGGGCAAGGACCAAGGACTGGCTTTCTTATGAAATGGTTCTACTAGAAACACGGGACCAGATACAACTGAAAATATTCCAGACACAAATGCACGACTGAGACTCCAAGTTGCCATTTAGTATGCTCTGTATTGTAGGATATGAAACTAGCCCCCTCTGCGGAGTGCTGTGGTGACCCCCGAGACAGTCACAGCCTCTCCTGATTCAGTATCCTGCTATTTTCTGGTTTTCCCAAAAAATAAACAACCAGCAAATGATTTAACCTCTTTTAAAAAAAGAAAAATGGGATGAAGTGGGGTTCCCTCACCTTGTAAAAATGTTTCTAGAGCTACTAAAAAACTTGCATTTACAAAATAGTTGATAAAAATATTCTTCTGGATTGTACAAGAGGGGATGCAGGGACCACTGACAGACGTGATGGATGCTTATTCGGACTTGGCTTCTTTCTCTTCTTCAGAGGCTGGACTCTGGTTTTCCGTCTCTCCATTTTCTGCAGGCAGATCTGTAGTTTGCTGATCAGCCACCTCAGCCTGTTTGCCCTTAGCTCCCCTCTTCTCTTTTGTCTGCCCTTTTTTTTGTCTGATGCTTTATCCTTTCCCATGGCCTTTTTCAGCTTTGTGTCCATCTTGGCAGGGGCAGGCTTGACCAACAGACTTACGGAGTGGTACTTGGGCTCCACCCTCACCACTCCATCCACACTAACCTTCCTCATCATGGTGGCACAGGGTGGGTGCCAGATCTGTCATGGAGCTGCATTGCTTAGCTGCCACCACACAAACTCCACTAAGCTTCTTTTACCCACCCCCTAATCCCCAAACCTTGGTCAGGGAAGCCAAAGGATATCCATTATTCTCTGTTCCCTAAAAACCTTTGGGAAACTTAGGGCCCACCCTTTACAGAAGGAAGGAAAACTGGAAGGGAGAGAGATTCAGGAAGGTACTCCTGCTCTGTGTACCTGTCATGCTTTGAGGTATGTTCAGGGCACATCCTCCAGTGGGCAGAACCCTTTAGCTGCCTTGGCATCCAGACCATCTTTCATACCTATATCACCAAAGCTCTCCAATGGCCAGCTAGAGCCCAAAAAGGCCAAGAGACTTTCCACAAGGCTCATACAAGTCTATGGCTGAGGGACCTTAAATGCAGGCCTCACCTCAGGATTGCTTCTACCCGCTCCAAGCCCAGTAGACACATGAAACCCCTCAAGTGCCATGACAGAGACACGGGTTTAGAGTCAGAGACATCAGATGAGTCACTGCCTTTCCCTGAGCCTCTGCTTCCTCATGCACAAAGCAGACCACTGTAAGGACAAGGGCAGCCCGTACAGGTTAGTAGTCTCATGTGGGTGGATGGAGGCCCTGCCGAGGCCTGCAGTCAGGAACCATAGCACCTCAGAAAGGAGGCAGAGGTAGGAGCATCAGATACAACCTTGCCCACCACGCAGACACCCAGCCTTGTGGAGGTAGACATTTGTCCCTGAGCCCTTTAATCACAACCCTGTGCAGGGACCCACCCTGGCCTTCAAAGATCATCCACTATCAGCCACTGTGAGCCAGGTGGGCAAGTCTTCACTCACAGCTTTTTCTCCCTCTTCCCTCCCTTCCCCCACAGGTCACTGGAAGTCTTGTTCCCCAGCAGCCACAGCAAGCCTCCGCAGGAAGATGCCCCCAACTCCCCTGAAGAAAGCCGCAAGTTCTCCTCGCCGCCCCCCGTGGCCGTCGCGACATCGTCCCCAAGCCACTGTCGGAAGCTGTCCCTCAACATCCCCACCATCACAGGTGGCAAGGCTCTGGATCTGGCTTCACTCGAGAGCGGCTCGGACGGCTACGCCAACATTCACTCACCAATATCTCCCTACGGCAAAACCACACTGGACACCAGCAGGCGCTCTGTGGCCAGCAGCTTCTCCAGGACTCCACAGGAGATTGATATGCCTACCCCAATTCCACAGAGGCCTAGGGAGCTATCAGCCTTCAGGAGGCAGAGTAAGTGAATGCATGAGCAGAACCACCCTATTAGCACACATCACTGTGAGGCTTGGCTGGGCTGGACTTGCAAAGCTTCTGTTATACAGGATATAGGCAGTACAGACTGTGGAGGGGATAGGTGGCCAAGGTGAGGCCATCAGAAGCTCCTAGGATATCGTCATTTCTCAGATGAGTCTCAGCTGAAGTTCTCAGATTTGTGCCTTCCTTTCCCCTAACATAGTAGCATCCTGTATCCCTGTGTTCAACTCATCTCATTGGCCCCTCCCTGCCCTCAGGATTCACAGCATAGCTTGGGGACCAGACCAAACACTGAACAGTGGAGATCTGGTTCATGTTACATTTGAAAGGGGCTAGAAGAGCACAGAGGATCTGCTGGGGCTGCCATTGAGAGAGCCAGAGAAGCTTCCTAATGGATCCAACAATTTGATGCTCACCAATAGAAAGGAAGAACATTCTAGACAAAAATCATGGAGACTAAGGAAGGCATTGTATGCTCTAGGAGCAGCTCAGCACACCTGGCACACCAAAGACAGTGGCAGTAGCCCAAGATCCTTCTGGGGTCGCCAGTGTCTTCCTATCTATAGCCTCTCCTGACCATTCTAGAAGGGTCCCATTGGGTTCTATGTTATCTCAGATCAGGAAATATGCTAGGAATTACCAGCATAGTCTTGCTGTGTTTGTCTGTAAATGTGTGTATCTGTGTTTGTGTATGTGTGTCTGTCTGTCTGTGTTTGTCTTTCTGTGTGTGTTTTTGTGTGTGCATTTCTGTGTGTTTGTGTGTATGTCTATGGGTGTGTTTGTGTATGTGTCTATGTCTGTGTGTATATGTGCATGTGTCTGACTCTGTGTGTGTGTGTGTGTGTGTGTGTGTGTGTGTGTGTGCACGCGCGCACACCATTGGTAAAGTGCTTGTCACATGAGCATGAAGACCTGAGTTCAATATTTACCTACATTTGAAAGCCAGGCTCAGAGGCACACCCATTTAATCCCAAGTGCTAAGAAGGCAGAGGCATGAGGCTCCCTGGGGCTCATTTGATAGCTACCTTACTGAATTGGTAAGCTTCAGGATCAGTGAGAGATCCTGTGTCAAAAAAAAAAAAAAAATTAACTAGAGTACAATTAAGAAAGGCACTTGATGTCAACTTCTAGCTTACACACACACACTCACACACACATGCACACGCACACGCACACGCACACACAATTTTTTAGCAAAACCCCATTGTACAAAGAGTATGTGGGCCCTGACTTTCCCATGATTAGGAGACTAATGTTTATTTCGGATCGGAAGCAAGAGATGAGATATAAAACAGGACTACCCTTGGCAAATCAGACAGGTGGCTACTCAAGATATCTCGTGACAAACAGAAATGCCTTACTACTCAGCGTGGTCCACAGCTCAGCCGCATGTGCACCGCTAGAAGCTTGTTAGAAATGCAGACACTTGGGGTGGAAATGTAGCTCAATTGATGAGGGCTTGCCTAGTTCCTATCTCTAACCCAGAAGCTATCTCCAATTGCTAACCACTTGCAAAGGAAAAACTAATTTTTTCCTAACAGAGTATCACTGGGTATACAAACCACGCTTAAGGATAGACCCATGCCCGGAAGTAGATGGCCAATACAAATGAACTCAATGGCATCTTGGGAGTTTCCAATTTTGTGATCCTCTGGGATTTCTGTGTGTTCAATTGACTTTTGTCAACCCATGCAGATCTATCTGAGAGACTTGGGATTTGAGGGCCTTAAAGAATGGGGCAGACTACAGTCTAATGTTGTAAACAACCTTACTTCAGTTTCAGTGTACTTTTATACACAAATGTAACAAAGAAGGCAATAATCCAAGGAAGGTTGTTTGAGTTCAGAAAAAACATATAAATAAGCATCAGTATGCACATACTAGATATTAACAGAGCAACCCTTTCCCAGAACTTTCTCAGGACAGCCCTATTGAATCACAATTGCCTGGCAAGTTCTGTAGATTATATCTGGGGAAGCATGAAAGCGAGACAGAAGCCAGATTCAGATTCAGAGCACACTGAGGACAGCACTCAGCAAGTCCTTTCACCAGACTGGGTTCTATAGCTTTGTCCTGACATCCAACCAAAATAAAATAAACATGTCTTATAAACTGAATGTAAATGTTTGTCACAGGTGGCACAAAATCACTTGCAAGAACAAGCCAGGGGACAAAATGCACTTGAGGTAAAAGGTCCCCCCCATACACACACACCTTTTTGGAGCCCCCCTCACAGTCTCCCAAGGCATTGTTCACCATGAAGTCATTCTTTGGACCATGTTCAGACAGAACGTGTGTGTCTCTGAATCTGTATGCATTTCTTGTGGGTTTTCTTTGTCCTTTTTTTCCTGACTGTTTTTTCCTATTCTGTTTTTGTTTATTCTTATTATTAGTATTTAGACATCTGTTTGTTTTCTAATGAAAGAGAGCAAGAAGGGGGTGATTTGGGTGGGCAAGGAGGTTGGGAGCATATGAGAGGAGCTGGAAAGAAACCGTAATCAAAATGTATTTTATGAAAAAAAATCTATTTTCAATTAAAAAGATTGAGAGTGTGCTTGCCTGGTACAGAGCCCAATATTCAGTCCCCAGCACCATATAAAAATCTGGTGTGGTAGGTACATGAATGTAATCTCAGAATTTAGAGGGTAGGTGCAAGAGAATCAGAAGTTCAAGACCATCCTTAGCTACATAGCACATTCAAGGCTAGCTAGCCTAGGCTACATGAGAACCTGATTCAAAAAAAATGAAGGAAAGAAAGACTTTCCTGTTCCTCCTAGGCAGGAGCTGTATTACAACCTGTCCCCTTCCTCTACCACTAATGATTGAACCCAAAACCGTAAGCATGCTAGACTAGGCAAGCACTGTACCACTGGGCTACATTTCCAGGCTCCACAATCTGCATTCTAACAAGAACCTAGGTGTGCCCATTACAGTTTTAGAAGTCCTGGTAATGGAGAAGCCATCTTGGAGGTCCACAACACCTATAAGCATGTGAAAGGCTCTAATAAAGCCTGTGGTCATTAAGCTGTTGAACAGTCTTCATTCCAGGGTACCAGGCCCTTGCTACTTAGTCTGCTTTGCTTTAACAAATGATAGATGTGAGACTTCCCATCCGTGAATAACTGAGGAGAGTGTGAGTCTTTCTATTCCCCCAGGCTCTGACATCTTGAAAGAAGAGTCTGATGATGACCAGAACCAAGGTGAGGAAGAGGCCGCAGAAGCATCACCAACACTGAGATCATTCAGAAGCAGAGCCATTCCAGGTATGTTCCCCGGTGTGGAGCTGAAGGTGGTTGTCCGGGAGGGAAGAGGCACGTTAGTGTTCCCATTGTTTTATGAGTGACCCCTAAGGCCAGTGACTATTCTATCTTATATCCCCCAGGGATGTAAGGGATATGGGTGCTGCGACATTGGCTGGGTAGGCCCTGGTCTTCAACTTGTGAAGTCACTTAACTTCAGGCAGGAAGGACTGCATTGTCTAACCAGTGACCCAGCAACTGAGGCTCTCACATGGGAGAGAGCTCAGATCAGAAATTATTCTTGGAATCTCATGGTTCAGGCTTTGTAGTGGGCTCTTTCATCCTTTCAATATGCATGAAGAGAACCTGGGTTGTTCTTATCTTTAAATAAGGAAAGCAAGACTGGGGAGTGGCTCATTGGTAGAGTGCTTTCCTGACATATTTAAGGTTCTATTCCTACCATTTCAGATGGGGGCCAAGACTCTAGAAGATAGTGGTTCTGCCCACTCCCATTTCAGACTCACAATCCTGCAGGATTTTTGATCAGTCTGCCTAGTTTATGGTCCCCATAAACTCTACTGTACTCCCAGGAGGGCTATAGGACATCCAAGGGTGGGAGAGGACTCAGGGGCCCTCAGCTACCAGGACAATCTATCTGCCTCCCAAAGAAGGATACTTGCCATTCATTTCAAGTTCTTGCTCCATATTCATGGGGGAGCTCAAATCCCAGAATCCCCTGCTGCTGCACCTGGAAAGAAACCCAGTAAGAAGTGAAGCTTCCCGGCTTTAGAGAAAGGTACCTGAGCACACTGTAGCCCTTCCTGGCTTCTCAGACGCAGCAGTAGATCTCTGAGAGCTCATTTTCAGATATGAACGTTGAGGCCCAGCTGTGAGGGATGATTGTAATGCCAGCACTTGAGATACTTGAGAGCCCCAGGCAGGGGAAGAAGGGTGTCAAGCCAGCCTGGGCTACAGAGAGAGTACAGGACAGCCTTGGCAACTTACTGAGAGCTGTCTTCAACAGACAGGGAGTGGAGGGAGAGAGGGATGAGATCCTGTCTCGGGGGGGGGGGGGAGATCTCAGAGAGAAGGGGAGACATCTCAAAGAAAGAAAGGAAAGGAAGGAGAGGGGAGGGGAGGGAAAAGGAAAAGAATAGCTCTGAGTTTTTAAAGCAAGACCAGTTGTCCCTCATGCCTAAGGAGTGTTATTCACTGTGACGATGTAGTTCGCCTTCCATACTCCTATGAAATGAAGTAAAGGCTTTTGTCATCATTCTATTTGTCATCATTATTACCATCAGTAGTCTTGTTCATGGAGCCTTCTGTGCTTTCTTCTGTGACCTCCTTTGTATATCCACTTTGGATGTACCCTTACTGTCCAAGGGAGATTCCTGAGACTCCAGAGTTGAAGGAATATATCCATGGTCACACAGGCAGTGAGAGGTGGGAAGAATTCCAACCCAAATACAATGCTACCTCAATCCTACCATGCCCATAACCCTGTCAATATGAATGATGAACGTCAGACTTTGAGTGGACTGTGTGTCAGTTCCTAGTACACTGAAAGCATAACACAGCTCATGATGCTTTTCTCAAGCAGGTCTAGAGTGGATCCCAGTCTTCTAAGCAGTGAAGAATTGGATAAGCCTCTATGGCTTGGAACAGTTCTGGGAATATTGTGGCATGACTCTTATAGAGAACACACACACACACACACACACACACACACACACACACACTGCCCCTCGAACCCCTTTTCTGTCCTGGGCTTTTGACATTGGGCTGTCCTCCTGCTGCTGCCTGAATGTCTGCCAGCCTAAAAGGACTGGGGAATGACTGAGGGTCAGTTTCCCCCTTTCCACAGAGTTCCCGTACATTAACTACAACAGTGGAGTCATGATGGCCACATGTCGTGATTTCGCGGACAATAACCTCAGCGGTCTCTCAGCTACGTCTGCCTTTGCCATAGCGACCGCAGGAGCCAATGAAGGCTCCTCCAACAAGGAGGTGTTTCGAAGGATGTCTTTGGTCAACACAGGTATGTGGACATCTCTGCTAATGGGTACTCCCCTTCTCCATGGACCTGTGACAGGGGTCACAGCCACAGGCACCTGTCCTTCCTCAGGTGTTTGATGTGCATTGCAGAGGCCGTGGTGAGTTCACGTTCACTACCTCTGGAGAGCTCCCTGCTCCAGCAAGCTATCCTCACTAACTGGACATGAAGCCTTGCTTTCTGTTATTCATGCTGTTGACCGTTCGTCTTATGGAGGCTGAGATGGGACCCTTCTTTCTGCACCAGCTAGGCTCTGCACACCCAGACCTGCAGCCAGGGCAACTGTGTGTTTAGGATGCATCCTTCCTTTCCACTTTCCATCATCAATGGAATAAAGTCTGAACTATGTTGCTCATCAACCCTTTAAGGGCAGCTTTAACTTATCCACCACACACACACACACACACACACACACACACACACACACACACACACACACACACACACGTACACACCCCTAGATTTACCCTCCCTTCCATCCACTTTGAACTGCTGCTACCCAGGCCCTACCAGTGCTGTCTTGCCATCCTGGAGTCCCCCTCTCCCTAACAAGTCCCCTTTGGTCCTTGGCCAAATTCTACTCCTGGCCAAGAACATCAACCGAGAGAGCGCTCAGCACCCTTCCTCCCATGGTTCACTTTCACAGCAATGGTTGCACTCCAGAGGCTAGAAGGGGGTTCCTGGAGAGCTCTGGTCTCTGGTACCCTGTATAATCTTGTTGGGGGAAGCTTCCTGAACCTTCTAGATGGAGCAGGTGTGGCAGAGGTTGTGTGTTGAGGAACTGTAACACTGAGGCTTCATGGCCTCACATTTGAGTCTGAACACAGTTGTTAAGTGTTTCCTTCCAAGGCCCTCAGATGAATCATGTTGGCTAAGTAACCTCAACTTCCTGTCCTTTTTCTCCCTCTACCACTTACACCAGCAGGCTATTCTTCTGAGCAGAGAAGTATGGACAAGGAGTTTGTGATCCGCAGAGCTGCCACCAATCGTGTGCTGAATGTGCTCCGCCACTGGGTCTCCAAGCACCCTCAGGTGGGTGGGACTCTGCTCCAGGAACAATTGACTCCCAGTGGCAGTCAATGATAGCAGACAGTGGGTCAACAGGAGAAAAAGAACCCCATTTTCCCGGGAGGGCCTGCTCAAGTTCCCCAGGGAAGAGAAGCAAGGACAGTCAAGAAGACAAGGGGCCGATTTGGTCACTTGTCTACAGCTAGAGTACAGGTAGACTTGGGCCTCCTTGACTTAGGGGTACAACAACTGAGAGACGATCTTGGTCTTGTCCCAGTACTCTGTGCCTAGGATATCTGAAGCCCCACTTGTGGCCTTATAGGAAATAGTGACAAGATAAGAAAAGCAGAGCAGGGCTGGAAAGATGGCTCAGTGGTTAAGAGCACTGACTGCTCTTCCAGAGGTCCTGAGTTCAATTCCCAGCAACCACATGGTGGCTCTTACAACCATCTGTAATGGAATCTGATGCTCTCTTCTGGTGTGTCTGAAGACAGTGGCGTGTACTCATATACATAAAATAAATAAATAAATCTTTAAAAAAAAAACGAAAGAAAGAAACAAAGAAACAAAGAAAGAAAAAGAGGAAGAAAGAAAAAAAGAAGGGAAGAAATAAAGAAAAGCAGAGAAACCACACCATGGGCAGAAATGGAAACTCTGTCCTGCAGCCTGACCCTAAACTACTGCAGAGAAGTTTGTAACTACAGCCAGAGTTTCATGCCTATCTTCCCACAGGATTTTGAAGCTGACGAAGTGCTCAAATACAGAGTGGCCTGCTTCCTGGACGAGGTCGTTCATGACCCAGATCTTCTGGCACAAGAGCAAAAGGCAGCAACCAACATCATGAAGTAAGAGGACAGATAACTTTCTGGGACAGGGCCCTGCCCTGTACCTCCATAGTAGCATGCCTGGTCAGGAGATGTGTCAGGATAGATATAAGCCCCCAGAAATCTGGGAGCTATGTACCGTACTCTGCAGCCAAGCTTGGAGTGAGTGCTGTATGAACTTCCTGCTCTCTCTTCTTCCCACCCCTCACCAGACCTTGATGTAGCTAGGGACGTAGCTCAGCTAGTATAATTCTTGCTCTGCCACTACATAAACTGAGTATGGTGGTGCATGTCTGCAATCCCATCTTTCGAGTTGTAATCCCAGCACTTGGGAGGCAGAATGATGAGAAGTTCAGAATCATCCTTGACTCCATAGTAAAGCCATCCTTGACCACATGAGACCCTGTGGCTAGGAGTGGGGACTGTACCACTTCTCCAAGTATGTCGATGGCTGCTAACACTTGTCCAGAGTATGTTATCCCAATATGATAGGTACTGCCTACATACAACTATTTAAATCTCAGTGCACTAAAATTGAATATAATAAAATTGTATCTCTCAGTTGGCTAGAGGCCCCTATCTTAGCATGGGCTATCCCCTCTCCTCACTATAGAGGTTCTATTGGACATTGTTCATAGACATTCAAGGAATGACTATTGGTTTAAACTCATTTAAGTTGTTTGTGCCTCAGATCTGTGCTGTACCTGTTTCCCAGCCTGCCTCTTAGCAGAGGTCAGGGTTCACATAGTCTCGAAGCCAAGCTACCTCAGTCAGTGTGACTCACTATTGACCAGAGTAAGGTCCTTAACCAAACCTCATTTTCTCTTCTGTAAAATGGGTGAACCATGCTGGCCTCAAGTAAGATGGTGCACATAGCTCTTGCAGATTCTCAGAGGCGTAGGTACACCAGCACCCTACATCCTACTCTCATTCTTCCCACTCAGGCTGGCTTCTCCAGCACAACCTGGAGAGGATTCTTCTCCTTACTACCAGCTAGCCATCTCTATATCACAGTCATTGCATCTGCCCCAGACTTTCTACCAAATCCAGCTTAGGTACTTCCTGTCCCTTTTCTATCCCTGTACAGGCCTCATCACTCCTCCATGTTCACAGTCCTAAGATATCATTGGCCCTTCCTCATCTACATTTCTCTATCTATCTATCTATCTATCTATCTATCTATCTATCTATCTATCTATCTCTATCTGTGTGTCTGTGTGTGTGTGTGTGTGTGTGTGTGTGTGTGTGTGTGTGTGTGTGTGTGTTGAAAGAGAGAGAAAGGAAGGAAGGAAGACAGAGAGAAAGAGACATATATAGAAAGAACCTATAAATGGGATGACCACAGACATACTCATGCATACAAGCAGACCCAGACTCTTGTAGCCTCCCTCCAGGTTCTCCTGGAAATTCAGAGAAATGTGTCCAGTGGGACTTCTTTTGCTATGGACCCTCAAAGAGCCAGTTCTTACAGTGTCTATTTCCTGGGATGCCATTGGTTTCCAGGGCTGATCTACAGAGTTCCACTCCCTCCAGACAATCTCTAAAGACCACTCCATGCTTCTCCATGCACACCCCAGGCCTGGCCCTTGATCTGACACAAAGAGCCTACCACTCTATCCATTCCAATCTTCTCATATCTGTGTCCTATCACAGCAAGTGAAGATTTGGGTTGACTTGGGATGGAGAGGTCTACCCTCACTTTCCACTAATGCTCAGGACTCACTCTAGTTAGCTTAGCCACAATCTCCCTCACTTCTCTCAACCTCCCTTGGGCTCTTGGAACTCCATTCTACTGTGTCATCTTATCTCTGATCAAGTCAGGCCTGAGGGTTTTCCATCAAAAAATATCTCCTGTCCACTCTGGTCCTCCAACTTCACTATGTGTACCCCATCATTCCATGTGCACACAGAAGTGCCTGCCACAGGCCCAGCCTGACCTCAGAGTTTCCTGCCTATGCCTCTCTAGGTCCTGGCACATACATACACAACAGAGTATAGGAATCTCAGAGACTAAAGGAAGGGCCTTTTTCCCAGACAGAAGGATCAGGAATAAGTCAGTAAAGCAGAAAGAGACAGGGGGAGCAGAGATAGACAGTGTTTCTGGGTAAAGGCAATGCAAGGATCAGGGGGGTAGAAGACAGGCCAGGTAGGGAAGATCTACCAGAGAGGTATACTGGGACTCACATGATTTCCTCTCCCTAGGACTCTGACCATAGAAGACGGACCTGACAGCCATAGCATGCTGCGAGAGCTCATACTGATGGTAAGCAGGATGACCATCTCATTTGATCACCAAGGCAACATCCACCTCACCCTCATTACTTCATGGCTCCCTGACCTAGCACAATCATCACTTGCATCCATTTCCTGTGACTTTGTGACTAAGTAGCACAAACCAGGCAAGGTGTTCCTCCTCCCTATCCTGGATCCTGGAAGTCTGAAGCAAAGATGTATGCAGCCCTATGCTCTCCAAGAGCTCTACAGGAGGACCCTTGCTTGCCTCTGCCAGCTGCTGATAACTCTATGTACCATCAGCTCCTGGCTGAATCAATACAGTTCATGGCTCCATAGTCCTTTGTAGCAGTTTCCAATTAAATACTCAAATGGATCCTGGCAGTGGAGGCACATTCCTAACTACCCACCCCAATGTTCTGGGTTCCTGAATGAAAGACACATACACCCATCCTTTATATTTTTATTTCCTTAAACAGCTCAATGACTGGGCTACTTTCTAACTTCCACATGGCTAATCCACCTCCCTCCAATATTCCCAAATCATTACTTACTGAAATCTATATTCCATCCTTGGTGCACTGAACCCAGTTGGGCAGTCCTCATAGCTCCTACATGGTGGCTATGCTCTCTGTCCCACACCGTCTCATGCATGGCATCTCCCCCTCTCCTCCACTTTCTCCTGACATGGTGGATCTCCTTCTCCATTCCTCCTTCCTCTCCTTCCCTAACCTGGGAATCCTAAAAGTCCCGCCTCTGTCTTTCCTGCCCAGCCATTGGTTGCCAGAAACTTTATCTACTAATCAAAACCAACTGGGTGCAGGGTTCCCTCAGTGTCTTACATTCAGATGTGCAGATTCTCATGCAATTTGGGGGACCCAAATTAACATAATACAAGCATTAGACCAAACCCATTACATTTCCCCCTTTTTGTCCAGTTAAAAAGGCTCTTTTCTCTCAGATATAAATTGAACACAGTTATAACAATCATGTAACTTGTGAGGTATGATATACAACTTATAATGTTCAGTCCATCATATTTGGCAATTTACATATTTGGCACTATTCTGTCATCTGTCCTAACTTAAAGAGTTTGCAATTCTATACTTGAATTATGTTTTGATTTTTAACTTGTATTACCATCTGAAAACCATCCTTTCAAATCTAGATCATCTGCCTTAATGCTAAACAACTTAAGTTTGATTATGAGACTATAACTAGTCTTCAACCCCATCAGAGATCTGAGAATGAATTAAATATTACCTGAATATATATGAAGCACAAAAACATAGCTTCTAAAACTTAAGCAATTTGTAGAGACAGTTGACTGCATGGACAGTCCCCTATATTCCTCATAACATTGGAGCATCTACCTTCAGCCATCTGGCCCAGAACCACCTGACAGGCCTTAAGTGAAGCAGGAATTTTGAGGGACTAGCTTACCCTGTTTTGGCAGAGCTAAGCTGTCGACTATCCTGCATTGTATGTCCTTTTCTGGATAGTATTTTTTTTTCTGCAAATGAATTGGGGCAATTCATGCCCAGTGTTACCTTGCCACAATTGGAGCAACTCTATACAGAGGTTATGATTCTCAATATCTTATTTAAAATGTGAAGGGAGCACTGTCAGGAGCAGACATGTTTCATAGTCAAAAGATGTATTAATAATGAAATTATTTTAAATGCCATATTCTGTGAATCTCTGATTCTTTTGAAGACTATATATATATATATATATATATATATATATATATATATATATATATATATATAAAACCCTTGACTACTTTAGCTATTTACTATTTGAATACTATTGAAAACATATTATTATAATAATTAAATCAGAATTTAATTATTATAATATTAAATCAGAATTTAATATTACCATAAGTTTACTGTCTGACCTTAACTTGCATTACTTAATCATCATAAATAGTTTGTAATAGCAACTATTAGAAGGACTGGGTCTAAGCCTTGTATCCTTAAGTGAGTTACATAAGCACAAGGCCTATCTAAGAGTAACAGAATTAATCTTCAATTCTGTATCAACAGACAAAAATGTATACCAATGACAACTTTAAGCCTGTATCAATATATAAATTCTGTACCAATGTAAGAAAATATAACTTCAATTATGCATCAAAATGTAAAGATTTCTACCAATGTAAGATTATGTCTATAAAATGTTTTATATAAGAATAAATTTAGCAATCCATCCCATATATCTAATTTCTTATAATATCACTCTATTCCCTTTTTTCTTTTCAATACTCTTCCATTTACCTAAGAAAGAAAGGATAGAGAATAGGAAAGGAAAGACAGAAATCCCCAAGTCTAAGCTCTCTATTTAGTTTCCTCCTTGTCCAAAATTATGACCATTTCCAAATTATCCCTTAAAATGACAACCTATGTATAATTTATAAAATAACCATAACCAGACACCCACTAAGGAATCAGGATGACGACCCTCCACAGCTTCTTCCTGCTGAATTGGGGTGATGAATTTTTTAAGGAGTGGGGAGAGGTAGGAAAATTGTAAAAATTGATTAGACTTAAGAAAGCTAGCTTTAGCATTTTTTATTCAGTCTCTTATGCTCAGAAAGTTCAGGGTTTGACTGAACTTCTGACTGGATACATCTGAAAGGCTGGATAAACCAAGGTCATCAGGAATCAGCAGCTATTCCTGAAGCTGTTGTGTGAGCAAGTCTCTGGAAACAGCTTTAGAAGGCAAGGAGCTGGAACAGCAGGTCATTTCAGTGTCCCTGAGGATGAATCTTGTCAGAGCTGCATCTTGCTGTTTCATTGTGCAATATATGAGTCTTATAACCAAATTTTTAGTACTATAAAGATATTTTTATGAATTGTGCAAGGTGCACAGATCAGTTAAGGATAAATTTTTGCTCCTTGTTTGAGCAGGTGAAAGACGATCATCTTCTTTATGAGTTAATTTGATCGACAACCAATTGTAACGAATCTTCATTCACGCCGATGAATCGTAAGGATTCCATAACCAATGAGATTTATTGGCTAACTTTATCTGAAGATTTGGCCGGAGATATTTTTATGTCTAAGCCAGTTTCATGGCTGTTCCTACATGGAGAATCAACATATCATGTTACGTGTCCTGTTTGGTCTTCTTGAATATTTCTTTTCTGTCTGTAGCCAAGATCTTCATGGGGTCTTCCCCTATCATATCTGATCCATATCACTTTGGAAGGGGTCCAAAGCCTTTTCTTCTTTCCTGTTAACACAAATACAGAGGTTCTCTCCCAAAACAGCATGTCCTTGGTCCAGCAACCCTAAATCACCAAAAGTATAGATTCATTCAAATTAGCAGCCTCCTTTTTCCTGCTCTATTTTGACCTCTCTCACAGAAGATTTGTAATACCATACCATGAAACTTATAATCACCTGCATGTTGATAATTAAAACAATTCAAAGCAATTAAAGCAATCTTAAGCAATTATCATTATCTGTTGAGACAGGGCTCCTTCCCCAGCTCCTGACTTTGTTCCTACATGAGATCAAAGGCCTAAGTTTCTATTATCTGTTGAGATATAGTCTTCTAATTATTCCATGCCATTGATCCTACATTTGAGATCCAAGGCCTACATTTATTTATCCATCCATGCATACTTGAAAACAATTAAGCAATTTTTATTCTAAGGATATTACTACCTCTGTGAATATATATAATTATATTACTTTTCTCTTTAAATGAGTTGAAATAATATCCTTTCCTATTTAACTTCAATTAAATTCCCTTCTGTTTACTGCATAAGCCCATTCTCAGGCTAGCAATGTGTCAGATGCCAGGCTCAGCAATCCCAGAAATCCCAAAGAACCCAGCTCCTTATAATAGCACTGACTTCTTAAATTTCCATTTTTTCTATTCTTTTTATTTGATTGCAGGAGGCATAAAGCCTCACTCTCTGCCCTCTGAACAGCACAGCAGGGGCTCCCAACACCTCTGAGCCCAAGCTCTCTGAGGCAGCTTAGAAGCCTTTGAGATGGACTCAGGCTGGATCCTGAGCCCACCACCCAGCTTTGTCTGGGTCAGCTTGGGGGACATAGCTGTGTCCCGGCTTATGCCATGAACCCCCAGAATGATGCATGTCAATTTTCCTAGTCTCTGCCCCATGCAGCTTAGGCAAAAAATGTGCTGCTCTGCTAAGATACCAATTCTCTCCACCTCCTAATCCTAAAGACACAGCACATGTTTTCCATTCAGGAATCTCCAATTAATTTTTAAGAATGAGTTCTTGCCCCCACATTAGGTGCCATGTGTAGCAGTACCCAATTAAATACTCAGATAGATACTGGTGACTGTGGCACATTCTTCACATTTCCCAATCTTCTGGGTCTCAAATGGAAGACACACACACACAAGCCTTTCTATTTTCATACGCCTTAAACAGCTCAATGACTGGGCCACTTCCTAACCTCCACGTCTAATCCACCTCCTTCCAATATTCCCAAGTCATTACTTACTAAAATCTATATTCCATCTTTGGTGCACTGAACCCAGTTGGGCAGCCCTCTGAGGACCGCTCTTCCCCCTACATGGCAGCTATGCTGTCTGTCCCGCACCTTCTCATGCATAGCATCTCCCTTCTCCTCCACCTTCTCCTGGCATGGTGGATCGCCTCCTTTCCTCCTTCCTCTCCTTCCCTAGCCTGGGAATCCTAAAAGTCCTGCCTCTGTCTGCCCTGCCCAGCCATTGGCTGCTGCCAACTTTATTTACCAATCAAAACCAACTGGGAGCAGGGTCCCTCAGTGTCTTACATGCAGATGTGCGGATTCTCATGCAATTTGGGGGACCAAAATTAACATAATACAAGCAGCATTAGACTAAACCCATTACAGTCCTTGTCTTAGGGTTTCTACTGCTGTGATGAAACACTGTGACCAAAAAGCAAGTTGGGGAAAAAAGGGTTTATTTGGCTCATACTTCTGTATTGCTGTTCATTATTAAAGGGAGTCCAGACAGGAACTTTGAAGCAGGATCCTTTAGGCAGAAGCTGATGCAGGAGCCATGGAGGAGTGCTGCTTACTGTCTTGCTTCCCCTGACTTGCTCAGCCTGCTCTCTTATAGAACCTAAAACCACCAGCCCGGGGATGGTACCACCCACCATGAGCTGGTCCCTCCTCCATTGATCACTAATTGAGACAATGCCTTCCAACTGGATCTCATGGAGGCATTTTCTCAACTGTGGCTCCTTCTTCTCTGATGACTCTAACTTAACGCCAAGTTGACACACAAAACCACCCAGAACAGTCCTGGAGCTATTTCCTCTGGTGCTTTGTGTTGTCTTCCTTCTGTGTACTTGTCTCTGTCCACTGTGTCCATCTCTCTCATCTTACAAGGACATCAGTAATGTTGACCCACCCTGATAGCCTTCATTGTAAATTCATTACATTGGCAAAGGTTCTAGACAAGCATCGGGGCCTAGGAAACTGCTCCTTTATTGAGGAGCAATATCTAACTAGTAACACTGCCACTTTTCTTCATCCACCATGCTTCCTCATCTCCCTTACCCCTCCCTTCTCTCTCTCATACTTCCTAAGGAGGGTCCTCTGGTAGATACCTGTGTGCTAGAGAACATTAGATTCTGAACGACCCCAGATCCACTTGTCAGTGATGTTACAAGTTTGCATCATTACCCCTTTTTACAAATGAGGCAACTGAGGGACAGAGACCTAAGTCACCCACTCAAGAGATGTGAGTGGGAAGTGGTAGGCAGGAAAGCTGTTCACACTCAGGGGCAGCTGACCCCAGGGAAAACTCAATCCCTCTACCACAGCACCTCATCCTGAGGAGTCACGATATGCTCACTGAACCTGCCCTGAAATGACAGGACCTCAGGAGAGAGCTGTGCTCGCCATGAAAGACCATGAGCTAGGGGTGACATTCTGTATGCCAGAAGGGAATGATGGCCTCAAGTGCTTCCACCACTTGGCTAGAATTTTCGGAATGCCTTTGTGAACCAATCCAAAGTCCCTGGCCACTGAATTATGATGGTTGAAGATGCTCAAGACAGACTCACTCTAACCTCCCCAGAGTTGGACTCAGTGTGATTCTAGCTCAGCTCCAGGCTGGTCAGTGGCCGCAAGTATATCAGCAGTATCCAGTGTAATGACTTAGAGCTCTGGATCCGAGCTCCTCTCACCTTTCCTCACCCACCATCAATGAAAGCACAGTACCCTACCCACATTCTGGCCCAGGAATAACCTTGTATGACTGGTGCTCCCTGGAGCCCCCCCCCCCATCTGTCTACCCACCCCCGCTAAGGCAGGGAATGTGGTGGCATCCAAACACCACTTATTGCAGACTGATCCTCTGGGTTCAGGATACTGAAATAACCTTCCTCACCACTTCCGCAACATTGAGAATACCCTGTGCTGCTGTTTGCCAACAGGGGCCTGGCTGGAATGTTTACACTTCCTGAGTACAAGGGCCCTTTTCCTTTGTAAATGTTCTAGAACAAAAGGTCATTGGGCCCTGTCTCTGCCCACCCCAATCCTTGACAGATCCCCAAAGCCTTTGAGTGACAGGTCCAGCTCAATAGAGGCCAGCAGCCTCAGTGGGCAGGAGAAAATTGGCTTGCCACATTATTTCTCGAAAGCCTTCTGGAAGGTGACAGAAGTTATCACTCTGACTCTACTTCCAAAGCCACTTCATCCCTGGGTAATATCAAAAGTGAGAAGAAGGCTATCCCTATACAGCACCTAGAGCCACTGGACCACTGGGCCACTGGGCCACTGGGCCACACTCCACCATGACCTCCCAGATTCCTCTGTGAGGCTCACAGCCCCACCATCCTGAACCCAGCCCTGAGACACCTGCAAAGAACCCTCAGGAGTGACTGTAGCTAAGCTTCCCATCTTCAGAGGGCCCATACCCAAGGCTAAGCTGCCCACCTTTGGAGGGTCCATCCCAAAGAGCACACAGGAGAAATGCCACCACAGAGGTCTTACCCTACAACTCAGCCACTCAAAGTCTTTCCCTCCTCATGCCTACATCCCCTTAGCTTGCCTGAGAACTCATCCCCTCCCCCAAAGGTATTGTGCTCCCCACACCCACAGCCCTGCACCAGGGCTTCTGTTCTCTGCCCTAGTGACTGCCAGGAAACACCTATGACTGATCTGCTACCATAGAGAACCTGTTATCCCATGAGGTCCTTACTCTGTGAAGCCCCCTGAGCCAGGACTATGCTTGCAAGCCTGCCTGTCCGAGTGTCTGCTGCAAGCCTGGTAGTACAGACCTCAGTGAATGCAGAAAAGGTGGAGGTAGGGGAGCAGCAGCACACTTAGCCTCAAGGAATGGCATGTTCTCTGGGTGTGGGTGGACCCCACTTCCCTTTTGATCTGTGCAGATGGGCCAGTTGGCACTCGGCCAGCTGCTGGAACTTCTGGATGAGGTAGAGTAAGTGTAAGGAATCACAAATCTGGAATGGCTGGCAGGCCCAGCTCTAAGCCTATTCTACCTGACAGCCCTCCCCTCTACTCTTGTATGAGCCAGCTGGCCCCAAGGTCCTGACTCACCCCTCAGTGAACACAGCCTCCCCCAACAGCAGCCTAGCTTCCTCCCCTCCTTACCCCTAACTCCCAAATCCATCACATCCAAAGTCTTCTGGCACTCCTGAGCACATCAGCCTCCCTGTGTCCACCCTCATCTAACTCCCACCATGGGTGCCCCTGTCCCTGACTAATGTTTCCCTAATGGTGTTCCCAGGTCAAGGAGGCCCAGATGACAGGTAATCTTAAAGGTAGTATCCATGAGTGTACCTCCTAAGTCAGGGACACCATAGCTGGGGACTGCCAGACAGCTGTCTTCTGCTCATAAGACAGGAATAATGCCTCTTATACAACTCATACTCAGGACCCCACAGCTGCAAATGAGTTTCAAAGAAACATTGTGTTGGACCTGCCTGGGACAAGGCAGAGCCCAGAGGAAGTGGTCCATTGCAGCTAGGATCAGATACCCAAATTTGCATCCCAGATAGCCTACTCATCTGAGCAGCTTGGGCAGTCTTTGGCCTCCCTCCTACATGTGTAATAGTGGCTCCCTACAGGGTAGGTAACCACCTCCTTCTCCAGGGAGAGTACTCTGGGAGCACAGGACACAGACACACACACACAAACACACGGGGTGCAACAAGCAGTGGGGCCCAGCTTCCTCATTGGTAGCCTAGTCACCCACCAGAAGCCAGAGGAGATTCCTCTCAGAAAAGTACCAAAAGCCCATAGACATCACCTCATGGGCCTGACTCTGACCTTGCTCCCTCAGACGGAGGGTGTGAAGATTGAACCCTTCGAAAACCACTCAGCCTTGGACATAGCAGAGCAGATGACCCTGCTGGATCACCTTGTCTTCAAGAGTATTCCTTATGAGTAAGTGGGTTTGGCTGCGGCCTCCTCCCCCTCTTCCTCCCTCCTCAGCACATCTCTGACTCTAGCTGTGTGAACTCTCCAAAGCTTGCTAGAACTCTCCTCTCCTGCTCCTTCTTTGCCTATTCACATGTAGCCACATCCCTCTCTCCCCAAACGCACACTTTTCTGGAAGTATCTTTAATTCAGAATCCTCTTTGTGGGGGTGCAGAAAGAGTCCATGTTTATTTGCACACAGGCATAAGTGTGTATGTGTATGTGTGTATGTATGTTTCTCTCTCTCAGTGTGTGTGTGTGTGTGTGTGTGTGTGTGTGTGTGTGTGTGTGTGTGTGTGTGTGTATACAAACCCTAGGAACAAATTTTGGGAATGGCCCTGGACTTTAATGAAGCCTCAGGCCTGCTGCTGTCTGCCCTGCCCTGTCTTTAGTCACCCTGGTTTTCCCTGTAATTACACAATTTTATGTCTCTCTCTTCGTCTAATAACCAGCATGTATTTGTGAACACTGTTCATGTCCTTAGCCGTTAAGATGGCTTTCTGTTTTCATTTTTATTTTTAAAGCTAAACTAAACTTCCTCCCAAACAAGGCATTTCTCTGAATTTCCAATAATTATTATGTAACAATTTCTCGACATTGGTATTACCGTGTCTGAGGCCACAGATCATCAGGGCTTTCAGTGCATTTAGTTTGCCTTCCAGAGGCATGTTCAGAGCCTCACAGACATGAGTATAGCCTAGGCTGATGACAGGGTTGGCCTGGAGATCTACAAACCCCCAGGATGTGGAAGCAATATTACTCCTGCCTCCCTCTGGTAGCAAGAGCGAGATGGATGCTCACCGCTGCTACCTCCCCAAAGCTTCACCAATCTGTGGGACTTCACTCAAGTGCCTCTACTGGTCACTTAGCAACACGGGCAGTCTGTGGCTTCCCCATTAGGTTCCCTGTGCCAGAACACACTGCTTGGAACTGGTTTGCAGTTCTTTTATCCATTTATCCTCATATGTCCCACCTTTGTTTTTTTTTTTTTTTTATAGCATTGAGAATTGAACCCAGAGCCTTGAACATACTAGACATATGCCCTACCACCAAACCCTTTTTGTGGCTATGTATCACCTTATTCTGAAGACCAGCTATTCTGGCTCCCACCCTCAGCTGTGTAGCCAGGGCCAACTTGCTTTACTACTAAAGTGTAGAAACAAGATCCATAGGAAAATTCTGCTGTGCTCAGCCACCTCTGACCCCATCTCCTTCCAGTCTCATGATGGCCTCCCATTTCACAGATGAGGAAAGGACCCCAGATGCAAAGCGCTTGTCTGAAAGCACCCCCACTGAAACAGGGCATCACAGAACTAGATGAGCTCAAGGTTCCTTCCTCTCTAGGCCTCTGCAGAGGGCTGCTCCCCTAGAAATGATCACCTCAAAAAGCAAAAGAGTAATCCAACACTGAATGAGCACAGCAGAGCTTATTTCATCTACTCTGGGTTCCCCTTTCCTCCCTGCAGGGAATTCTTTGGCCAGGGCTGGATGAAGGCTGAGAAGTATGAACTCACACCTTTCATTATGAAAACCACCAAACATTTCAACCATGTGAGTACGCATGCGCGTCGCAGTGTCTTTCTGCCAGACTTTTCATTGGTAGTACCACTTTCAACAATGTAAGTACGCATGAGCGTCGCTGTGTCTTTCTGCCAGGCTTTTCATTGGTAGTGCCACTTTCAACAATGTAAGTACGCATGCACGTTACAGTACCTTTCTGCCAGGCTTTTTATAGGTAAGGCCACCAGAGAACCGAGTGGAGGGCAGGCAGGCCTGCTCTCAGCTGTGTAGCCAGGGCCAACTCGATTCACTTCAGTCTCAGTTTCTTCACCTGTTAAGCAGATGAACGTGAAAGGACCATGTAAAGATCAACTGAGATGGTCATCTCGAGCCATCAGCCGACAATGGCTCCTCAGGAGCCTCTTCAGGTCTGTAGTCAACACAACGACCTCCTCCTTAGAGTGGGGTCACAGCAGACCAGTAGCAGAAAGGATGGAAAAGACCCAAAGCATTCTTGCTGTGTTTCTTGTTTTCTTAGATCATCTCAGCCTTAGAAATAAGCAAAATGAGCTGACAACTTCTCTCTGATATGAGCATTACCAAAACCCTTCTGCATTTCCAAATGTCGTCTAGGAGTTTCATCTACCCTAGACAGGATGGTGTGATGTGCTAGCCACCACATTTCCTTGCGTGGTGTATAAGATGGCTCCACAAGTTAGCACTGAAGAGACTAGAGGCCCCAGAGAGGCTGAGAACAAGGCTGGGTTTGAGCCAGGGGCTTGAGACTACCACTTGACAGAGTTGAGATAGCCCCGCAACTGGCCCTTCAATTCCCACCTCCCAGTATTCTCTCCACCACTGGCTTTTCTGGAGGAGGGCAGTTAAGAGGGGACAAAACACAAAAGCAGAAAAGTGACCCTGTGTGAGTGACAGAGAGGGCTTGAGCTGACTGATTAGGGCAATAAGATCAGACTGATGCAACACACATAGACAGGCACACACGCGTGCGCATGCGCGTGGCCATACAATGTTCTCAGGATCTCTTCCCAGAGAACTGGGGCTAAACGGGCTTCAGAGGCTAAGGCTAGGGAAGGCTTGTGGTTACGAGGGGCACTTGCAAAGTTCTTTAATAAAAGTAGCCTCTAAGATTTCATATAATTGCCTAACACCATGTTTTGTATGAATAGCAATCTCATTTAAAGTTTACACTACCTCTAGGAGATGAGGGCTTTGCTCACATTCAAGATCCTGAGATGCAGAGGTCTAGAAGGGTCTGCTGATTGGCATGTGGCACCACATGCGTGTTCCATTGTTGCACAATGGAAGATGAGTATATGAGAAAGGAAAAAAATACTCCTGTGAAGATACCTATAATTCCAACATTGAAGAGGCTGAGGCAGGAGGGTAACAAGTTCAAGGCCAACCAAGGCTACATAATATCTTATCTCAAAAGAAAACGAAGTTGTGGTGATGTAGCCCAGGGCTGGAGTGCTTAACTAGTACTTACAAGGCCCTGAGCTGGGTCTCCAGCACCGAAAAAAAAAATCTCTCCCGGCAATTTCCTCACATGGTACTCAGGTCTCTGCATCCATGGGACTGCTCTTCTCCTAGCCTTGTACCAGCCCTGAGAACATATGCACACAACATCTTTATTCTCTAGTTTAATCAGCACAAGTAAAGAGCCTTCTATGGCCAGAGGTGGGAGCACACGATGTCACTTGTCCTGGCCACAGACAGCATTGTCTATCAACCCCAGCAAAAATAGTTCCCTGATAAACATCAGTGCCCTTGTCAGCCAGGAAGAAAGGAGGAAGGCACAGCAGTGCAGTGCTAGGGAGAAAGGTGCAGCCTGGCCCTGGAACTCTGTGCACCCAGGATGGGTATTCATTGATACTGTGGAGTAGGCACTGTGGGAAAGATTTCCTGTCTCTTTTAACCCATGACACTGAGTCTATAGGGGAAGAAACTGAAGATGAAAGAGATCAAATAGTACTGCCCATGTGACATAGAAAAGTTCTCCCCTTTGAACTCACACAGTCCTCTGTGGCTGCCCTTGGGACTGTTCGGCACTTGGCATCTCTGTTCACACCCATCACACTGCTCAGAGATAGAATGTGTGCCTCTGTGCTAGGGGGTGTCTTAATCTCTGACATAGTTCAATCTTCTATTACCCCTTTGCCTCTAATGTCTTTGTCCTATTGATTGGCGTTTGCTGGGATCTCCAGCACTAGGACCAGACTTGGGTGAGACAGGCATGCATCCAGGGTACAAAACGGAAGGAGCCACCCACCCTCCACACTTACACCCTAGTGCCTCAGTTACCCCAGCTCTCTCCCGGACAATGTGGAATGCAGATGGAGACTGTGAGCCCTGTTCTTGCTTTTACAGGAAGAGCTTTTAATCCTCCTCTATGTAAGAGGAGATAAAGTTAGAAAAATGCTTTTCTATTCCTTAAATGTCAATAATTTTTTCCATGAATGTTGACTGTTTAATTTTTCTTATTTATTTTTAATGTGTATGTGTGTATGCCTGAGAATATTTATTTTTTTAAAGATTTATTTATTTATTTTATGTGAGTACATCACTGTCTTTAGACACACTAGTAGAGGACATCAGATCCGATTACAGATAGTTGTGAGCCACCATGTGGTTGCTGGGATTTGAACTCAGGACCTCTGGAAGAACAGTCAGTGCTCTTAACCACTGAGCCATCTTTCCAGTCCGCCTGAGAATATTTATGTGTGCCTCATTCATGAAGGCCAGAGAAGGTACTGGATCCTCTAAAATTGTAGTTAGAGGTTGTAAGCAACATAACATGGATGCTTGGGACTGAACCCAGGTCCTCTGCAAGAGCAGCAAGTGCTTTTAACCATTGATTCATCTTACCAACTCATAAATTGATTTTTATTCAAAGTTTGTTTTCCAGCTGCTGAGATAGTCATCTGATTCTTCCTTCCTATAATCCATTGATATGGTAAATGAGAATTACATAGATTTTCTAATCTTCAAAGATCCTGTGCCTCGGGCACAAACCTAACACAACCATAGCATATAAATAACTGATTTTTCTTTCTTGTGTTGCCTGTCTCTGGTGCCAGAATAAACACAGTGGTGGTGTTGTAGAATAAATTAACAAGTATTCTTTTTGCTTCCCTCTTCTGTGGTGAATCTCACTGACTTGTTCTTTGTTTGTTTGTTTGTTTGTTTGTTTTAAAAAGTTCTTTTTTTTTTTTTTACAGTTCTTTTTAAAGGGTTTTTATTCCAGTGTTTTCTATGTGGAAAGATATTTTAATTACTTTGACAAGATGTATCAGTGGGAAAACCTGCTGCCAAGGCTGATAACCCGAGTTCCATACCGGAACCCACATGGTAGAAGGAGAGAACCACCTACCTCAAGTTGTTCTCGCATGCACTGGGGAATATGCCAACCCACCCTCCTGCATACACACAGAAATAAATAAACAAATGTAAAAAAAATTAAAATTCAACCTCCCTTCTTAGCATCTATGTCATAGCAACTGCTTTAGAGAAGTTTTCTTGTTTCTGTGTAATTGTCTCTTAACACCTTTGTTTTTTTCAATAACAAGTCTTTTTTTTTAACCTTTTGGAAGACTATTAATTTTTACTAGCATACAAATAAATGTGTTTATTTCGTTGCAATGCTTTCATATATTATTATTATTATTATACTTCATTTACTTTCTGTTTTAAAATGTTATAGACACAAGGCAACACGCAGGGAAGCAAATGTTTCCTGATTCCCCAGCTCCTTGCAACTCTCGTTCCCTGGTGCTTGGGCTCCGGTTCCACCCCTAGCCGCTCCAGATCTAATCCACACATTAATTTGTTAGTCTGAATGTGGTTGTTGGCAGGGTCAAGATTCCAAGGAAGTGTAGTCTACTGCATATGTGAAACCAAGTATGTGTCCTATTCCAGAAGGGAACATGGTGGGAAGTTCCCTCAGAACCAGGCTTGTCGTAAGTGTTTATTCTTCCACATGAACTTTAGGGCCACTCTATCAAGTTCCAAAGTAATTTTCACTGGATGTTGAACTGTTTTACATTGAACTCATAGGTTACTTATGAAAGAATGGTACTTACTCGAGCATTTTACATCCTCCAATAACCCTTTTCTCCCATGAAACATTCTACATGGTTCTCATTAACTTAAATTCCAAGGTAACTCATAGATCTCTTGTTATTTGGGTGGCAAAAATCTTTGTCATTAAATTTTTTGCTCACTCATTTTTATTTTATTTTATTGAGGTAAGATCTTATTATGTAGCTCAAGCTGGCCTCAAACTTTGGATACTCCTGCCTATATCTCTTAAGTAACTGAGATTGCTGCCATCCTCAGCTTCATTGTGTTTTTTAATTAAGCATCACTAATTTATAGGGTAATGTCTCCTTTTTATATTAAGCATTTGTCCTGATAGTTTTCCAGTTCATTGTTTGGGGATTTTTAACAAGAAATTGTGTCTGTAAATAATGATTTATTATCTTTACAATATTTATTCCTCATACTTTTTTCCTATCTTATTGCATTGGCTTAAAGGTCAGTAACTTAATTTCATCAGAAATTATCCGCCATGATGACATATACTCAAGGGCAAGCACCATCGAGAAGTGGGTGGCTGTGGCCGACATATGCCGCTGCCTCCACAACTACAATGCTGTGCTGGTGATCACTTGTGCCATCAACCGCAGCGCAATCTTCCGACTCAAAAAGACATGGCTCAAAGTTTCTAAGCAGGTGCGGACAAAAAGCTGGCACTGCTGCCAGATGGACCTGGGCTGGGGTTGGGAGCAGGGAAACCCAGAATCGTCAGGTGTGAACAAAGGACTGAGCTGAGGGTTCAGATTTCCAGGGAAACAGTGTCAGTTAAGACCAGATATCTAGCCCACCGATGTGGCAGCGAACCTGTGAAACTTCAGTTCCTACTTGGGCAATTAAGATCCCACAGTGGGAGCCATAAGGCAGCAATTATTGGTACCAATACTCTTCATCTTGGTTTGGGACAAGAGCAGTGACTTCATAAGACTCCCAGCCAAGATTTGAAGAGTAGCTAAGATATTCCCTTCTAAGACTCCAATTCCACCATCGGGATAACTGTAATCTACTGGATAATTGGTAATCTTACATCTAAATATGATCTCTGTTCATCTGGAGCATGATTCTGAAAAAGCATTCAGATAGATCTTCTTAGGCAATAAAGTTCTGTGCACAAGGGTCATGAGGGGTAGCTCATAAGGAGAAGTCTCCTTAACAGAGCACACTACAAGGCACTAAGGCACTTCCTTGGTGAATTTTGTGGGTGCCCCAACCCTGGTTCCCACATCTGCAAGAGAATAGACAAGCACCACCAGGGATATGTAAGCCTCTGAAGGCACCTATAATGTGACAGTGGCATCTGCAGTCTTTCAGCTTAGAGAGCCTTGCAGGACCCAGCATCACCATGGAGCCTGCCCCATCTGCAGACCTCAAGATTTGCATCCTATATCCCCTTCATTTCTTCCTTTATCACCTGTCTCCTGTTATCTTCCTTGAGCCAGTAGCAGGTTGTGATCTTACCCACTAGAGCTCAACAGGAAAGTTTTATAATATACCTGTCTTCTGTCCTTCCCTGCTTTGTAGGCACTCCAGCCCCTGATTACAACTGAGCTAGAGTCTATGGGACTACCCCTTTACATCTCAGTGAGACTGGGCCTCTTCCTCACTGACACACTTGATGCCCAGATCAGGGTTAGAGCCATGGGAGATGTCTTTATTGTTAGTAACTCCACAAAAGAATAGATGCTGGGAACTTCAAGGACTACTGGCCACACAGGCACATGCTGTCATAAACTGAAGTCAGGGGTTGAACAAAACCCTGCAGAAGCCCCAAGTCTTCTGTGTCAATATGGCTTGTCAAGGATTAGCCTGGGTCATAGGGAGTCTATTCCAGTTCAATATTTACTCTTCCCTCCCTGTTGGATGATGGCACCCTTTCCAGGGATCCCCTAGACTGGGCTTCACTTCCTGTCCCATGAGACTCTTCCTAAATGCACATGCTGTATTTCTTGGCTATATTTCTCAGTATCACCATCCTCATGGAGTCAAGGGATATGGGGATCATGGCCATTCTGAAATCATCCATTCTCTTCCATGAGAGTCTAAAACAAGAGCAGTTAGGGGTCAGTCTATGCAGCCTGGCCTGCATTCTAGAACATCACTCAGAACCAGGAGCCAGCAGGCCTGGTCTAATAAAAGTAAAGATGCCTCAGGAAGCACATACAGGCCTCAACTTTTGTTGGTAGACTGAACTGGCTGGCTTCTCTGGCCTTTCTGTCTGTGTAGAGTTATGCACCTACACAGTACTTGACTCTGATGGCTTCTGGAAGGCCGTGTGCATGGCCCCACCAACAAAAGCCAGGTTCGTTGTCTCCCTGAGGACTCTTGGGACCCACCAAGATGGCCGCATTTCCTAAAGACCCTGAAACAAGTCTCATTTGTATTACTTTCTCCAGTATGTCAGCCTAATTCAATAAAGCATGATGCCAAATCCAGACAGGCCCTACAGAAAGGTCAGATGTACTTTGAAATTTTGTGTTTCTCCTTTCTGATTTCAGTTCCCTTCCCTGTCGTCTTTCAAACAATCTCTGTCCCTTGAGGAAGTGTCTAATGTGACTCTGGGATAGCAACAATATGTGATATGCCTGCGGTTCCTCACCCCACGGAGGCTGAATCTGTAGGGACAAAAGCCAGTCTTCAGCTCCCTATATGCCTTGGCCTCTTTGGGAGAAGACATTCTTCACCACTTGATGTCTTCTATTTGATAAGCAGGAAAAGAAGGTATTTTGGAGGCCACGGAAGCATCTTCCTTCTTGACAATGTTCCTGACATAGACTCTTTGCTTGTTCCTTGATTCCAGTAACATATCTAGAGCTTCTACCTTTTCTGCCAACTGATGTCCAGAGATCCTCAAGATCCAGGGGCCTAGCACCCCAAGGAGCATTAGAAAGAAGGAGCTCTAGGTCTAACCTAAGCACATGATGTGCTTAGGAACACAATAAGAAAGCTCCGTGGCCTTCCAAACTCTATCCTGGATAGAGTACTGCAGCCCAAAGACAGTCTCCATGTACACAGTAGGCATGAGACTGTTGAAGAAACAAATTGTACCCTGCTCAGAGCCATAACTGGTCCCCACACAGAAGTAGCCTGCAAAGGGCCAGTGAGATGGCTTGGTAGGTAAAGTGGTCCACATGTAAGCTTTGTGACCTGATTCAATCCCCAGAGCCCATAGGAGGAGGAGGACTCCTGAGGCATGTCCTCCAGCTTCTACATACATTCACAAATCACACACACACACACACACACACACACACACACACACACACACACACACACTAAAAATAGCCTGTATACATGTTCATAGCTTCAAAGTATGAGTATCCATCTTCCAAAATCTATGGTATCTACCCTAGTATTACCCTTATGGAATATCTAAGGAGGGGGGATTTGCTCTTGTGCATGCTGAGGGTGGGTGACAGAGGCTGAGAAGGTCCCATATCTGTTGCTAAATCCACCCCCCCACATCTGACCTGAATCCATCCTCGGTAATTTCTCTGCACATGAGTGAGCAAGGAGAGAAGAGGGCACCATCATAGGAAGAGCTGGTATGGGCAGTCACCAAGACCCTGCAGAGATTAGTCTACGAATTTCAAGGTGCTGAAAGCTAGTTTTAAAAGAAACTCAGTCATATGCCTTAGCTTGGTGTAGATTCTGTTCTGCCTGTCATCAGATCGGAATGTGTTTGTGCTTTGAGCAGGGTCAGTCTAAATACCAGAGCTCCCGCTCTAAGGAGCCAAACTAGTCAACGCCTCTGTCCTGTCTTCCCCCTCAAAGGGTGCACACTGAGCATCCATCAGCGTGGATGTTTACACTGCCATGTTCTGTGACCGCACACACCATGGCCTGTGACTATGTCCATCTGGGGCTGATCAGTACTCCTGGTCTTGTGATGCGTGACCATCCTCAGCAAGGTTTCTCAGCTACATTCTGGATTTTGAGGCCCAGATCTAGATAGGAAAAGCTAATCCCTCCCTCCCTTTTATAACTAAGGGAACTGAGTACGTCTAAGAGACATTCCATAGACCAGGCAGGGAAGGGAGCACAGAGATAGACGCAGTGCGGGCCGCTCTCCTGGGAATGCAGCTGTTCTTGCCAGACAAACCCAGATGCCTGTTCCCTGCCTGCTCATGTGTCGCCCAGGCCTGGATGATCATTTTACATGCCCTTAGTCAAGCATTCCATCCTTTCCACCCGAGCCTTTCCTTCTTGGGTGATCTGTTCTTCTGCCATCCTTTTCCTCAATTCTTGACCTTGGATGGCATTCCTGGCCCATCAGAGTAAAGGTGTGAAAAATTGTCAGATCCATTCTGTCCAGCTCGTGGAAACATCCTAAAGGCTGGCATATCCCTCGGTGGCAAGGCACTTACTTTGTATGTCAGAAACCCCAGATTCAGTGCCCAGCACTGAGAACAAAACAAAACAAAACAAAAAACTCGTGGCCACGAAAATTCTAATTAGTTATTAACGCAAATGCCCTTCACCCAGTCCTTCTAAACCACCAGTTCTCAGAATCTCACCAGTTTCCAGGCTCACTGCTGACTTCGGTGTTCTGGGAGATGTATGTGAAGAGAGGTGCTTATGACAGAGATTGAGCCTAACTCCTAAGGAGATCAGGGATGAGGTTGACAGGCACAGAATCCAAATGTGGCCTGGAGCCAGAGGGTCAGCTTGTTGGATAATGGGCTAGAGCCCGGGGCTTGGGGCCTGGATGTGTGTTGAATGGTAGTAAATGCTTCTGATTTCTTCCAGACGAAGTCTTTGCTTGACAGGCTCCAAAAGATTGTGTCATCAGAGTGCAGATTTAAGAACCTCAGAGAAATTTTGAAAAAGTAAGTGCCGAGTCTTCATTGTTGTGTTTAAAACTGTAGCCCGTGTTACAGAAGCATCTTCATGCAACAACCAATCCGAGCAGGAGGTCTGCCTGTCCCTCTGCCTACTCACAAGACCTATAGACTCTCCAGACCCCAGCAGTTATCACCTTTGCCCTCTATTACCTACCAGAGAAATGCCAGAGCAACTATCCATGGTTGATCATGGAGTTGATGCCAGATTTCTTGATTCTTAAATGCAATTTTGTATTTTACTAACTCCAATAAGCGATATGTCCAGTCAATTTATTTAAGGCAGTTGTTTCTTGTTCGTGTGAAGAAATAGTCATCAGAATGAGTACATATGTTACTAACAGTTGCATCTTAGGAATCAAAGAAATGCAGTTTTACCAATAGTTGATCATTTCATCTTCCGTGTGCTGGGCACCTCCCTGACCATTGCTATTGAATTCCATCGGCACTTCCTGGGGTGTGGCTTTCTCAATTCCAGGACTGTTGTCCTTTGGACCAGGATGGTTCTGTGTTCAAGAATTTCCTGGTACATTGTAGGATTTGTAGGCACACCCTGGCCTTGTTCCATGGGATGCTAATGACACCTCTCCACTTAGGACTACCAGAAACGTCTCCAGACATTGTGAATCCTAACCTAAGACAGCTTGCTCCATCCTGTCTTCTTAAACAAAAGATGGGGAGCACATGCCAGGCACTAGAGCCTGGATTTGACCTGTGCTGGTCTCCAAGGCCAGTATTCTGCAGTCTGCCTTGGGTACTGTCTCATGAGGTTCAGGTACTGCTGACAAGAAAGCCACAACTCAGCTCACTTTGGCCACATACTCATGAGATGTGGGCTCTGAAATGACAAGGCTCTGCTTTTATTACTCCCAAGAGATGGATTCTTCAGGCATCGATACTAGGTTCCGCCCTCATTTGTCCCTGTCTCGCTCCTGGCTGCCTGGATTCTCACTGGACCTTGGAGATGCTGGGTCCCTCCAACTTGCAGGAATACTCTCTTCCCTTCCATAAGGGATCTCTTGACCAGAGCGAGTAAGAGCCCCAATACTGCGCATTGGCCTGGGACAGCCAACAACTCCAGCCCTTGACATTGGCTGGAATGCCCTGCTCACTCCTTCTTCCCAGTCAGCCTCACCTGCCTCCTCTTCTTGCTTCCTTTCTGCCCTACCTCTTGTCCATCCTTCACTAGCTCGGTGTGCCATTGCCTTGACCATTTCAACTTTGTTTATGTCCTCAGACAGATGTTGAACTCATCTGTGCTATCCGGCCGTCTCTCCTCCGCCCGGGCTCCCTGGAGCCCTTGTGGACTGTGCTTATACGAAGCTGCCCCTGTGCATTCACCAACTGTCCGTCTGCCTCTGGGCGTTGCTCCATCTGCCTCCTTCACACGGCTTCCTCATCCACCGCAGCCACTACTGCTACCTAACTGTCTCCGTGGCTCCCATTCTGTCTGACCCTCTCCTGACTGTCTTCCCTTTCAGGTCACCTGTATGCCTGTGTAAGTGCCTCCCCTAGAACCCTCTGCTGCCTGTGGCACAGGGCAGGGAGCTCAGGGGTTTTCTGGGAAACAAGGTCTTTATGTAAGGCAGATCTGCCCTGTGAAGATGGAGAGCAAACCATGTCCAGTGATGCCGGGGAGTCTGTTTCACCAGGAAAGGATCAAAAAGCAGAAGATAATTAACTGACAACAGTCTTCAGTCAGAAATAGTGACCCACCCAAAGAGTCTTGTAGTGAATCTCCCGTGTGGGTCCCCACTCCTTTCATAAATCCCCAGAATCTTATTCAGCATGTTGTCACTGGGTTCATACTCAGGACACTCCTCATCTTACTGGTCTTAGTGAGTTCCATTTAAAAATTCAGGCAGGATTCACAGTGCAGTCTAGAAGACATATAGAGTTCATTGTAGAGTTTAAGATACATGTCCAAGGGGCGAGAATGAACTAGAAGCGGACCACTGTGGTGACCTACATCCTTAGGTAGGCATCGCACTCTAAAAGGTCTCTGGAACAGCGTTCTAAAAAGCATCTCCCTGTCCAAGTGGCTGATGGGTCCGTTTGGATTAACTCTTAACAGTGGGACAAAGCTGTATCTTTGTTCGAGAACAATCTTACAAGATAGTTATGTATTGATGACCTCCTAGGCAGTTCAGAATGTCCTATCTTAGGCTAAGAGGGTAGCTTGGTTGGTAGAGTGTTTACTTAGTTTTCTGAGTTTGATCCCTGGCACCAATAAAATCAGGCTCGATGGTCAGGACAGCCAAGGCTAGGTAGAGAGACCCAGTGGCCAAAACAAACAAACCAACAAAATTAGATGTGATGGTATTCACTTTTAGTCCCAGCACAGGGGAGATGGAGGCCGGTCCAAGGTCTGCACCTCACACTCCTCCACCATGGCAAGACTCTCAAGTGGCCAGAGGAACAATTTTATCTCTGTGCTGAGCTGAGAGGAGGTTGCCATGGTGCACTATCTCAGGAGTCCCCCAAAGATGCTGAAAGGAGGAAGGTAGTGGCTGCTCACTCCATCATCAACCCCATTATTCCTTCCCCTGAGCTCTCCCCAAGGCACCAGAAAGCTGCCATGGTACACGGACATGAGCCCATGCTCAGAGCTACACATCAGAGGCCTGGTCCATCACATGAGAGTCTCAATCTCTTGTAACTACAGACCCTGAGAATCACCCACTCTTTCCAGAAGACACTTCCAGGAAAATGGTCAGAGGGCCAGGGTTTCCTGCTCTGGCCCTCAAACCTAGGTGACAAGAAGACAGGTCTTGGGAACGCCGCACTGAGTGACTGCTGGAACTTGGGCATGGGTGGCACAGCCTTCCCAGAGGTGACCGAACACAGAATAACAGTGGGAAAACTGTGAACCAGGAGGTGGCTGGGAACAGCTGGGGAACTCCACTGCGCATATGCCAGAGAAGTAAAGAAAGGCATTTTGGGTCATAGAGGGAGGAGATTCAAGTAAGACCCCTTCTCCTAGCCTGCGTGTGAGGGCCCAGGCAGCTCCATGCTATCCCACCCTCCAGCCTGGCTGGGGGTCTGTCAAGGCCTGTGTGTGCCCTGTGATGCTTCATAACTATCAATCCCTTTGCCTCTAGCCAGGCAAGGTCTGCATGCAGAGTGCTCTGTTCTTAGCAGAAGTCCCTTTCCTTAAGTAAAAAACTTTTGTGGATGCCATTTCTTTCCAAGTTCTGATCCACCCTGTGTCCCTTACCTGGGGATGTACCTCACCGACTTGGTGTTCATCGAGGAAGGGACACCCAATTTCACAGAGGACGGCCTGGTCAACTTCTCCAAGATGAGAATGGTATGTCTCCCTGGGCAAATGGGGGCACAACTCACTCCAGACTGAACCACCCAGCCTCTGTCCCAGCACAGCCTATGCTGCCTGGTGCTGCTCAAAAGGCCTCCAGGAAAAACCATGGCTGATGCTAATGCCCTTAGCCCTGTGTTTCCTGCCTTACCCACTTCAGCCCAGCACTCCTCCCTACAGGGGAGGATGGGTGAGGTCAAGATACCCCACCTATGTAAAAAGAAGAGCTGGGTCTGACCTCAAAGTCCACCTCATCTTCACATCTCACCCTTTAATAGTCACAGAAATGCTTGTTTTGTGTAACTACTGAAAAAATCACTCTACAGCAACACCACCCAAGAAAACAAGTTTCAAATCTGCTCCAAAAGACCCATGACACAAGGATGAGAGTATCTAAAGAGATGTCTCTGAGCAGGCACAAGAGTCCTAGCTGTCTATGTCTCTCACTCACCCCAACCAGAGAGCCTCTATTTGCTCCCATTCTGTAAAATGGGTTCACACATTAATAAAAAGGCTATCTTTCAAACACAAATAAGGAGTTCCATCTTGGTAATGGGGGAAAGCCCTCATTCTTTGCATTCTGGCATGCACACGTTAGACATCCACATGTCTGGAACCCACTTTGATTGGCAGCCTGACGTTTGGTTGTAGTGGTGTTGAGAAATCTGCAGCCCCGACTAAGGGAATTCTCTTTAAAACACACACACACACACACACACACACACACACGCACGCACACACACACATGCACACACGCACGCCACATGCATACACACATTAGCACAGCTATCCCACACACAGAGGTTTTCACCTCGGAAACAGAAGGCTGGTGTAAAGAAAGCCAGCAGAGTTTTCCAGGAGTCAGTATGACTTCAAATACCCATGACCCTTTCCATCCACAAGGCAACACAAGAGAGCAAACTGTTCTAAAACTCCTGTGCCTTCCCACAGATCTCCCATATTATCCGCGAGATTCGCCAGTTTCAGCAGATCAACTACAAAATCCAGCCCATGCCGAAGGTAAGAGGTCTCTCCTTCCCTTCACAGTGGTGCTGTCCGCATAGGCCCCGCCCCTCCCCGAAGCATCTTCCCTCAGCCCTTCAAGGACCCTCATGGTTCAGCTTAAATATGCCATTTCCTCAGGGAGCCCTCCCTATTCCTATGCCCTGGCCATTAAGCAAGCTGGTCCTTCCTTGTAATTCTTGCCTGATTTGACATCCCACAGGGTGGCTTAAAACAATGTCTGCTCTCCCACAAGGCTAGGGCATGGCTCCGAGCATCCCCTTTGGTTGGTTGGTTAGTTGTGGTTCTGCTTGTTTTTCAGTTTACAGGGTGTGCGTGCATGTATGTGTATGTTCATATACACACATACCACAGTGCCTATGGAGATAAGAGGACTATTTGTAGGAGTCTCTTTTCTCCTTCCACCATATAAATTCCAGGAATGGAATTTATAACACAAGGCTTAGCAGGAAGTGCCTTTACCAACTGGGCCATCTTGATCAGCTTGGTGAATTGGTAAACTGGCCCTTGATTGACGTTTTTCAAAGTCTCATGTAGCCCATGCTGGCCTCAGATTCAATATGTAGCCAAAGACGACCTTGAACTTGTGATCCTCCTGCCTCCATCTCCTAAGGGCTAGGAAAATAGGCATGTGCCACCATGCTCCTTTGGTATGGTGCTGAACCTCAAACCTGGGACTTTGCAAATGGAAGTCAGGAAACTGAGCCATATTCCCGGTCCCAGATACTTCTCTTCTTGAAAAATTATTATACTTCCAAGTTGCAGAAGTCACAGGTTTTTCTCCCAAAGACAAGAGTATCCTGCTTCTCAGATCTACATCTGGGCCAGTCCATAAATGCAGCATATTTTTTCCCAGCACTGATCTATTTTCCCATATGTCTGGAGTCACTCCTTCCCATGACAGAGTGTCCTTATCCTTGTTTAAAGCTGCAGGGGAAGCCATTCCTCTCACTAATCCTTTATGTGGATGGACATCTAGCTCATTTTAGTCTCTCTCTGCTACTAACCAAACCCAAAGAAATATCTTGTGTTGGAGTTGGCGATGTTGATAGAGTAGTTGCTAGCATGCGTAAAGCCCTGCATTGGATCCCTGGCATAAATTCAGGCAGAGTGGCCTGGACCTGTAATCCCAGCACTTAAAAGGTGAAAGCAAAGGATCAAGAAATTCCAGGATGTTCATGGCTACATAGAAAATTTGAGGCTAGCCTGAACTACCTAAAACTCTGTCTCAAAAAAAAAAAAAAATATTGTTGGGTACGATGGTGCATACCCTTAATCTCTGCACTAAGAAAGCAGAGGCAGGTGGATCTCTCTGAGTTCAAGGCAGGCCAACCTGGTCTACATAGTGAGTTCCAGGACAGCCATAGCTACATAAAAGAGAGACTTTGTCTCAAAAGAAAAACGACAGCAAAAATTAATTTTGTGCTATGTTCTGTTCTGCCATGTAGAAAAGATCTATAGAGAACTAACTAGGACATAGTATGTTGCTCTTCACTCATCCAATAGACACATATTTATAGAAAGAGTACTATGCTTCCAGCACTATCTCAGACCACAAAGCACAGTACACAAAATAGATAAGCACCTGTCCTCATGAGTTTGCACTCTGGAGAGAAATAGACAAAAAAGTAAAACCACAGTAGCAGTCAGTGGTAGAATGCTTGCTTAGCGTGATTGAGGCCCTGGGGTTCAACCCAACCCAGTAGAGAAAACAAAAAAAATCAAACACACACACACATAGGCATACAGAGGATACTACCCTAGGTTAAAGGACACCAAAACCCACAAAGAGATAACTGACTCCCAAAAGTTGTCGTCTGATATCCACACGCACACTGTGGCATATGAATGCCCCCCCACACACATATACACCACACACATATACACACATAATAATAATATACAAGTACTTTAAAGACTATCTGAAGATTTAAAGGGCACTTGAAATTTGAATATGACTTGTCTATCAGATAAATACCATTCTCTGGCAGTGCCATGCCGTGGCTGTCATAGAGATGCTTTATGAGATGACTCTTACTCTAGGGAACACATGGCTGAGAAGGCATCGTGCTACTCAAGATGATTCCATCCAGAGATGCTGAGAGTGTAGGCTCTGAGTTCAGTCTCCAGAACACACACACACACACACACACACACACACACACACACACACACACACACGATCTATGTCTCCCTATGAAGCTCTGCCTGGCCTGGAGCTCAATATGTAGTCCAACTTGGCCCTGAACTCATAGAGATTGGCCTCACTCTGCCTCCCACCACACCTAGCAACCTCCTGGGGGTTAGGATTAACTTCTAGCATGCTAGGCAAGCACTCTACCAGCTGAATTACATCCGCAGCCACACATCATTTGACCTACAATAAAAAAGAATACTAAAGACTGAGGAGATGGCCTAGCGCAGTAGTTCTCAACCTGTGCAGTTTGCAACACAAAAGTCACCTAAGACCATCTGTCAACACAGATATTGGCATGTTTCTGAACAGTAGCAAAATTACAGTTATAAAGTAGCAACAAAAATAATTTATGGCTAGGATCACCACAACATGAGGAACTGTATTAGAGGGTCCCAGCATTAGGAAGGTTGAGAACCACTTGCTGAGTAAAACTATTTATTATATAAGCATGAGGACCTGAGTTCAAATCCCCAAAGCCCATAAGATCCAGTCACGGCTCCTGTTCACTGTGTGCTCCTAAGCACCATGTTCCTATGACAAGACGTGAGTCTCTGACTCTATGACTAGGAGCCAGAAACCAGAAAATCTCCAGACACTCAGGCTGTCGTAGTTAGGCTTTTATTGCTGTGAAGAGACACCTTGACCAGAGCAACTCTTATAAAGCAAAACATTTAAGTGGGGCTGGCTTATGGTTTAGATATTTAGTTCCTGGCAGGAAGCACAGTAACATGCAGGTGGCATGCAGGCAGACGGCACTGGAGAGGTAATTGAGAGTTCTACATCTGGATTCGTAGGCAGCAGGAAGTGACAGTGTTACACTGGCCATGTTTGAGCTTCTGAGACTTCAAGCCCACCCCCTAGTGACACACCTCCTCCCACAAAGCCACACCCACTTCAAGGCCATGCCTCCTAATAGTGCCACTCCCTATGGGCCTATGGGGGCCATTTTTATTCAAACCACCACACTGGCCAACTAAGCTGACTTCACAGCAGGGCACAGCAAAGAAAAGACTCAAAGAGGACAAGGATGGATGAAAAAGGTTTTCCTCTGACCTCTATATGCACATACTTACATTCATACACACATTCACTCACACAGACACATCACACACACACACACACACACACACATCATCATCATCATCATCATCATCATCATCATCCACACAGAGAAAATAAGACATAACTATCCATTTAAATTTAGCAGTATTTGGAGGAGCTATGTTAATGTCTGACTCACTGTGTTTGGAAAGCACTATAGTGAACATGGCACCCTTGAAAGTCTCAGAAGTTATCCTCAAAATTCCAAGGCTTTCTTCTATCTCCTACCACCACTTTAACCTTCTCCCAAGCTCTGATGTTCAGACCAAATAAACACCACTGCTCCTTCAAACCTCCCAAGTGTCTCTGCAGGGATGGCTTTGCTCCTTGAGTCTCCAGCTCAAGGAAGACATCTCAGGGAAATTACATTCTGTGCTCACATGGAAAGGACTGGGCAATCTGCTCTGGGAGCAGAGTACACTAATATATTCTAGAAGGATCCCCTTACATGGAGCTCCTGGCTAGGACTAGAAGACTAGTTCTTTTGATGAGGTCATAAGTCACCCTGTCTTCACCTACAGGGCTGAGTGACACCAGACGAAAAGTCATCTCCCTAGATATTCAGGGTGTGAGCTGTTGATAAGACATAGGAGTAATTTCATCTGTTACTGTCAATCAGCATGCTTCTGACCTTCATGGTGACAGAGTCAGTTCCCCAAGACAAAAGCAACAGGCTTGACTTCCCCTGAAGCAGCTATCATTAGACTTTGAAGCACGGAATACAGGTGTCATTTCTTTTTCCTTCTTGCTCTTGGTTTCTGTGGAGGGAGAAAGGCATGCTTGCTTCTAAATTGACAAATACATGAACCTTGGATCCAGGGGATGCCTGTAAAATCAGAGCTCTAATCTCTCCTTGAATGTGCAGGAACTCAGCAAAGACTTAGAGTCAGGAGTAAAGTGGACAGGCCGAGGAGGGACAGCTGAATTTCCCAGAGCAGCCATTCTCAATTTCTCATCCTAACAGTTTACCTCAGTCTCAGCCATGGGAGTCACACGGGCCTTTCCCCGAGACAGCCCTGTTTGAGATGAGTCTCACAGTACTGATTAATCCTACCGTGTGTGTAAACATATCCATGGGACATTGGTAGGGAACTGTTCCAACTGAAAAGCTGAAAGAATTGTGAGCACCCGCCAACCTGTCACTTAGATTCAACAATTGGCCTTTTCAGGGAGTTGTTTGTTTTGTTCAAGCCCAAAACATTTCCTCAAGTGGTCAACTAAAAAAGAAGAAGAAAGAAAGGAAGGAAGGAAGGAAGGAAGGAAGGAAGGAAGGAAGGAAGGAAGGAAGGAAGGAAGGAAGGAAGGAAGGTGGGTGGGAGGCAAGGAGGGAGGGAGGGAAGAGAGAAAGAAAGAAAGAAAAGCAGTAGTCAAGGCTCATTCTTATTACATGTGGTTCATTACTATTAAGACTTTATTAAGAGAATATAGGAGCTGTGGATATAACTCAGTAGTTCCAAGTGCACCAAAATACACACAAAATAAATCTTAAAACATGATTAAAAAAAAAAAAAGTTATGCTGGCTATGGTGGTACACCCATTTAATCCTAGCACTAGGAAGGCAGAGGCAGGCAGATCTCTGTGAGTCCAAGGCCAGCCTGGTCTATAAAGTGAGTTCCAGGACAGCCAAGGCTGTTACACAGAGAAACCCTGTCTTGAAAAATAGGAGGAGAAGAAGGAAGAGGAGGAAGAGGAAAAGGAGGAGGAGGAGGAAAAGGAAGAGGAGGAGGAAGAGGAGGAGGAGGAGGAGGAGGAGGAGGAGGAGGAGGAGGAGGAGGAGGAGGAGGAAAGAAAAAGTTATATTAACACAGCCAAATATGGTGGTGCTAGCACTTGGGAAGCTGAGGCAAGGGATCCTGTGCTCGAAGCTAGAGTTAGCCTTGTTAGTTTGGCCTTTGGAGGAGGCCAAAGCAGTCTGTCTCACACATGTGTGTCCTGACCCTACAAAAGGGTTTGGTCCACTAGGCATGGGGATGTACACCTGTAATCCCTACATTTGGCAGACTAGAACAGAGGGGTGGTCTCAAATTCAAGGCTAATCTGGGTTACATTCTGAGTCCCAGGCCAGCCTTGGACTGTAGAATAAGACCCTGTCTCAAAAAAAAAAAAAGAAAAAAAAAAAAAAAGAAAGAAAGAAAGAAAATAGAAAAAGAAAATAGAAAAAGAAAATTTTCACAAAGACACCCATTGCCCACAGCCTGGGATTTCCAACAATTCTATTGTTCCTTTCTCTTGTTTCAGGTAACTCAGTACTTACTGGATGACTCTTTTGTGTTGGACGAAGACAGTCTGTATGAGGTTTCACTCCTAATTGAACCAAAAGTCCCCACATGAGGCTGTACTCCCCACATGAGGCTGTACTCCCCACATGAGGCTGTACTCCCCACCGCCGCCATAACCCCAGCTGCTTCTGTGAACACCTGCTAAACAACAACCGGTCTGTTCCTCTGTCCTTGCTGTTTGGCGTGCGCTTCCCTGAGAATATATAATCTCCTCTTGTCGCGTGCGCTTCCCTGAGAATATATAATCTCCTCTTGCCGCGTGCGCTTCCCTGAGAATATATAATCTCTTCTTGTCCTATATAACTGAAATAAAAATATCTGCATTCAAAAATATAGATGTCTGCACTCTCAGACTGTCTCACCTTCTGCGAAGCCTGTTCCTTCAAACAGCTGTACTCCCAGGCCCTCATTTCAATCAGAAAAGGAGACAGAACCAATATGACATAAATCTCAAACTCCAGTCCTGCTTCATCCCTCCCAGCCCAGGACCCTGGGTTGGCTCAGACCACCCAGACATCCTCCCCAGCATGTTCCATGTGGTCATTATAACTGGGCGGGGGAGGGGGGAGGGAGGGGAAAGCCAGACCTGCAAGTCCAGTCCTTGACACCTCTTCCTGCTGACGGTGATGCCAACTTCCAAAGCAGCTTCTTCAGCCAAAATCACAGCACTCAACAGTCCCCATTTGTCTCCCAGTAAACCTGGCTGGAAGGGAGTCCTCTCTGCTGAGAACCATGCCCCTTGTACCAAATGCCACCACTTCTAGCACCATGCTGCTCTCTGCTCTAGGATGAACACCAGGTAGCATGAAAAGCAGATTCAGTAGAAGTGGGCGTGTCCCTAGAAGTTAGTTGTGATGACCCTGGCTGACCTCTGCCCAGCCTCCACTGGAGGTCAGAAACACAAAAATGTCACTTCTCCTCTTTCAGCTGCCTGGCAGTCACTACAAGCTTATGTTGAGATACCCTGAGTCTTTATACCTTGTGGTAATTAGTCCCATGACGTAGGAATTAGGAAATCAATAAGCAAATGTTTTTGTTGCATATACTGTAGTCTTGTCTAAATGCCTTTTAGCAGGAATATAACAAGGTGCTGTGAGTAATTCCTAGTGGTATGAGCATCCTGTTCAAGGATTTCAACTTACAGCTTACTTGGAAAAAATTCCATTTTTGCAGAAATATATGTTTCCTGATTACCCCTTGCTACTAAGCCTATTCTGTCTCAGGGTGAACAGTGCATTTTGATAGGTTTAGTTTGGTCCTACAAAAAAATATTGGATGAGAGTTATTCCTTACCTGGGCTAGCACCAGAGCTCTCAAGTGTCAGTGACATCACCCCTACTTGGGTCTGATGAGGTTGACTGATCCCATCATCTATTGTACCCAAAACAAACCACTTAAAATTGTTTGCATTCCTTTCTGTGGGTTGACTGGGCTCTACTAGCAGCTCTTGCCTGGGGACTGTCATTGGACTATAGTCCTAAACAGGAGCAAGGGCTTCAGTCATATGAAGAGGCACTGGCCCAGACACCCAAGAGGGCCGTCTCACACAGCTGGAAGTGACATTTGGCCAAGTGCTGCTCTGGAACTGCCAACAGGGTCATTCAGAGTGGCATTCTTATGTCTTGGGTGTCTTGGGGTGCCGCACCCCAAGAGTGACTGCTCCAAGTCTCAGGAAGAAATTTGCAAGGCTTCTTACAAACCAGCCCCAGGAAGCTCGGAATGACATACAACATCCTATATGCCATGTGCAAGGAGAGGGGACTTACGTTTTCGGTGGGAGCGGGAAGGGAAGAAAGCTATCGCTATCTTTCAGTGACTAGAGGAACAGACTACGGGAGTCACACTGCCAGACACGGGTGCAGAAAGTACCTTGGGGGATGCTAAGGAAGCAAGACCACTGTGCTGGGATCAAAGTAAGGAGAGTAGTGAGTGGGGTAATGAAGTTCCATGCAAGTGAAGGCATCAGAGTTGAGAAAAAATGATCCTGCCAGGCAGAAAGGGGGGTTGGGGGAGGGGCGCGCCATGCAGAGGAAGAGGCATACAAAAAGTCCCAGAGGCATGGGAGAATTACGATGCTTACGAAATGCTAGCACAGACATGCAGGGTGTTCAAGTTGTTGGCAAAGAGGTAGAGCAGAGGAAATCAAGCCGCAGGAAGCCTGGAAGAGGGCTGGCAAATGCTCAGCAGGCAAAGGTTGCTCTTGCTGCCAAGCCTGATGATCTGAGTTCGATCTCTGGGACTCATAGGGCGGAAGGAGAAAACGGATTTGTGTAAGTTGTCCTCCGACCACATTCACACTGTGCCACATCTGCGCGCACGCGCGCGCGCGCACACACACAAATAAATGGAAACCCAGAGAAAAGGATTCCAAACGGAAAAACACTCAAGACTTGGGCAATACCATATCTACTCATATGGCACATTCCAAAGCCTCCAGGAATAACAGAGGAAGGTGAGCAGATCAGCAAATGGGAAAGGCTTGAGCACTGCCCCCTGGAGGAGGTAGCTGGTCACTGCATGGGTCTTTCGTTGCGAGTCCGGGCCCAGCATCCACCTCAAAAGTCTCCTCAGCGCCACCCATAGCCACCTCTATCAGTTACAGGTGGAAAGCCTACTGTGAGATGAGGCCTACTTGCAGGCTTCCTGGGCCCACCCTCTCCTGGACATGAAGCCAGTTGGCTCTAACCGCTCTTCAGTCCTGCCACCCCACCCCGGAAATGTTCCCTCCTCCCACTTATGATGGGCTAAAGAAAGGGCAGAGTAAAGAGAGAAGGGTCTCCAAAGGATAAAGCCTAGATTTAACCCTCAGCTTCACCACTGTGGTCGTTAATCTTCATGGTCAACTTGATTAGACTTAGGATCACCTAGGAGACTCGCTTCCAACCATGTCAGGGAGAAAGAGTATTTCCAGAAAGGTCTTAAGTGAGGCAGGAACACCCACCCCAAATACAGTTGGGTTTCCACAGGCCGATCCATGACTAGACATAAAGGGTAACGGGAGGAAGGCAGCTGACAACTGGCAATGTAACCAGCAGCCTCATGCTTCTGCCACTGTCTTCCCCACAATGATGGGCTATGTCTCCTGAGCCATGAGCCAAAACTCTATTCCTCCCCTTGAGTTGCTGTCAGGGACTTAGTCACAGCATCAAGAGAAGCCATGAATATAAGCGCTTGCTAGTTAGATGAGTCCAGAAATGTCATTGAACCTTATCTGAAAAACTGAATATGAAAATAGTATCTGCAGCTGGAGAGATGACCCAGAGGTTTTGAAAACCAGCTGCTCTTTCAGAGGACCCAGGTTCCAATCCTAGTATCCACATGGTGGCCCACAATGGTTTGCAACTCCAGTTCCAGGGATTCAACGTCCTTTTGTGGTCTCCTCGGGCACTAGGCATACACATGGTCCACAGACAGTCATCCATGCAGTCAAAACAGCCACACGTGTTAACTTTTTAAAAAGGAAATTTCCGTTTCATCACAAAGTAGAATTAATTAAGCAAGCACGAGCCAAGAATAACTCATTGAAAACCTAAAGTCCAAAACGACCCCAAACCTAAAACTCCTTGATTCCCAATGCGGCACCACACACCACAAGTGGAAAATTATATAGTTGACTTCATGAGATGGAGCACTGTCCAAAACAAGCACATCAAAAATGGTGCATCGGGGGCTGGTAAGACGGATCAGCAGTTAAGAGCGTCTCTACAGCATTTCCAGAGGCTCTGGGTTTGATTCCCTGCACCCACATGACAGCTCACAACCATGTAAAGCTCCAGTTCCAGGGGACCTGACAATTGGTGCACAGACACAAATGCAAGCAAAACACCCACACACTTAAAATAATTTTTAAAATAGCATATCAAATTACCTTCAGGCTATGTGTATGTGCACAAGAAATATGCACAAATTTCACTTTTAGACTTAGGTTCCATGTCCCCAGATATCTCGTCTTATATATATGCAAAAAATTTTTAATAAGAAAATCTTAACCATAAAACATTTCTGATCAAAAGTGCTTCAGATAAAACTTCACCTTAAAATACTTAACACTGAATAAAAAGGTGTGGCTTTCATTTGTAATCCCGCCTGGAAGCCGAAGCAGGAAGGTTGGGTAGTCAAGTCTGGGCTACATAGGACAGTAACTTTTAAAAAAATAAGATAAAATAAGCAGGGGTAAGGAGATGGCTCACTCAGTAAAGTGCTTGCCATGAAAGCTTGAGAACCTAGCTTAATCTCCTAGAATCTATATAAAAATGCTAAGCATGGTAACATGGGTCTATAATGCAAAATAGGGACAGGAAGATCCCTGGGGCTTAACTGACTCTCTTAGTTAGGGTTTTACTGTTGTGAAGAGACACTATGACCAAGGCAACTCTTATAAGGACAACATTTAACTGGGGCTGGCTTATCTGTTCAGAGGTTCAGTCCATTATCATGAAGGCAGGAACATGGCAGCATCTAGACAGACATGGTGCAGGCAGAGCTGAGAGTTCTACATCTTCATCTGAAGGCTGCTAGCAGAATACTGACTTCCAGGCAGATGAAGGTCTTAAAGCCCACGCCCACAGTAACACCCCTATTCCAACAGGCCACACCTCCATGGGCCAAGTATATTCAAACCATGACACTGACCATCTAGTCTAACAAAATTAGTGAGCTCCATGCAATGAGAGAACCTGCCTCAAAAACCAATATGGACAGGAACAAAAGAATGACACTGGAGGTTGACCTCTGATCTCTACATGTGTGCATTTGCCGACCCACATATGAACACACACAAGCTGGCTGGTCATCTGGTCATCTCAAAGCTCTTTTTCTTACAAAAGAGGAAGAGCAAGACAATAGAAAAAAATCGCTTAGCATCAGGTAACTTCCGGTGTAAGGATGATATGGCCGTGACATCTGTTGCCTCATTGGTCGCCAGGGTTGATGCAGCTGATCTGATTGGCTTAGAAGGTGTCCCCTTCCTCCCTCGTCGCACCGCGTGCATTCCTCCTGAAGCTGCAGACTTCCCCAAATACAGAAGGACTTAAAATACAAGTATCTACTCTCCCTGTCTAGAACCGCTAAGCAAGCTCTCAGGACCAAAGGAACTTCTCCCTCTCTCCCTGCTGCCTACTGATTCAGATACAGAACTCTCAGCTACCTCTCCAGAACCACTCGTGTCTTTCTGTTACAACGATAAATAGACTAAACCTCTGATCTGTAAGCCAGCCCCAATTAATTGGTTTCTTTTATTAGACTTACTGTGGTCACGGTGTCTCTTCACAGCAATAAAAACCCTAACTAAAATACCCATTAACCTCAGGATCCTATGCAGCTGACTGACACGGGCATGGTAGACCTTTTGTTGGTAATCTACAAAATGCCTCTCAAGAGAGCAAACAGTTACCCACCCACCTCAAAAATATTAATCCAGAATTCCTCTTGTCAAAAGAAAATGCAGGGACAAAGAGTGGAACAGAGACTGAAGGAAAGGCCGTCCAGAGACTGCACCACCTAGGGAACCATCCCATCTGCAGACACCAAACTCAGACACTATTGCTGATGCCAAGAAGTGCTTGATGACAGGAACCTGGTATAGCTGTCCCCTGAGAGGCTCTGCCAGAGCTTAACCAATACAGATTGGGATGTACGCAGTCAAACATCGGACTGAGCGCAGGGATCCCGATGGAGAAGTTGGGGCAAGGACTGAAGGAACTGAAGGGGTTTGCAACCTCATAGGAAGAACAACATCAGCCAACCAGACCCCCTAGAGCTCCCAGGGACTAAACCACCAACCAAAGAGTACACACAGGGGGTACCCATGTCTCCAGCTGGATATGTAGCAGAGGATAACCTTATCTGGCATCACTGGGAGGGGAGCCACTTGGTCCAGTGGAGGCTCGATGACCCAGGGTAGGGAGTGCTAGGGTACTGAGGCAGGAGTAGGTGAGTGAGTGGGGGAGCGCCCTCATAGAGGCAGGGGGAAGTAGGGATAGGGAGGTTGTAGAGGGGAAACTGGGAAGGGGGATAACATTTGAAATGTAAATAAATAAAATAATCAATAAAAAAACAAACAAAAAAAGAGCATGAAAAAAAAAAGCCAACAGTTGAGGAGCTAGCCCAGAGATAGAGCAATTGCTTAGCAATCTCAAGGCCCCTGACTCAGTCCTTAGCTCTGAAGACACTGCTCTGGGTTGAAGATTAATTCCTGGGTAGGCAGGTTTGGTTTTTTGGTGTGTCTGTATTTGACTGGTTTTTTAGGGTCCCATCCAACTCTGTGACAACACACTGTAAAAGTTGATGCCTTACTCTTAGCGTCCTTCTTAGTTACTTGTCTCATTACAGAAACAAAATACCTGGCAAAGACACTTAAAGATTATTCCAGTACCCAGTTCTCAGGGATAAAGTGTTCATCATGGCAGGGGAACCTATGGTTTCAGCTCAATTTCTTCTTTTTATTTAGTTCAGGACCCCTGCCCAAGCCACCTACATTCGGGGTGTCTTTTTCCACTTACTTTAACTTAACCTAGATACTCCCTCACAGACATGCTCAGACTGAGGGTACTAAATCCCATCAAGCTGACTGTCAAGATTAACCATCAGGCAGCCAAGGCTAGCTAGTGCTACTTTCAATTTAAAGTAGCTGTAAGTTATCTCACCTACCTGCCCACCCCCACCACACAGCCTGGTTCCCCCAGCAAGACCTGGGGGGAAGATCCAGGTGAGTCTTGGGCCCATGGTCTCAGGGGGGAAAGTACCAAGCTGACGAGACAAGTCTGGTGCTTTCAAATGTCCTAGAACAAGCACCTAGCTGTTAAGAATGCAAGGACATACAGTACAGCCACGTTGCCAGCCTACCTGCCCAGGATGAGGTCCAAGAGTCCCTGGATGTTGCTGTCATTGGCATATGACAATTTCTCCCTGATATCATGGAGTTCTGTGAGGCTATGACCAACGAAAACAAGACAGTGGTAGTGGACGCACTGGAAGAGACCTTTCAGAGAGAGGCTTTACCTTGAAGGTGTCCCTAGCCAAGAGCTGCGTGCACATGACCAGCATGTGTTCAGGGTGTTTCCTGGAAGCTTCCTACACCAGGTGGCTGGGCCTGAGAAAAAGGTGGGAGTGATTGCTGCAAAAACAAGAGCCACTCCGTGTGCCACCTCTGCTACTTTTCAAAGTCTTCCGTCCAGCCCACTGTGCTGGGAAAGCCACGGGAGGTCTTTGGTACCAGGAAGCTCTTGGCCCTCAGCAGGTCCTGCAGTACAGCTAGGTTAACTGAGGTGGCCCAGAGGAGCCAGCCAGCTTCTCTCCATCTGTTGTCCCCGGGGAAGACTCTCAGAGAATAGTCCCATCGGAGGAGTTGTGATTGCTGAGCCTAATGGTGCCCTGGGACAGACTCATCTATCACATCATTTTTGGTTCCTGTCTTGGTTGCTAAGATGACTCACCCCAGGCTGGAGCCACCTATGCCTGGTGATTAAGATTATTTCTCCCTGGAGGTGAGACCAGAGTCACATGCTGTTGGGACATGGGTGCCGTTAGCTTCTTCCTGTCATGGCTTTCGCTGCTGAGTTTCTGTTCTCCCTGGGAAGTTTCAGTTCTCCCTGGGAAGTCCTTGAACCTTGCTCTTCAGCAAAGCTCTATCTCTTTTCACTGAGAATGGTCTGGACCCTTTTGGCAACCATACTCTGTGCTGACTGCCCCTCCCACATTTCATCAATGACCTTTAAAACCAGTCTTTCTTGAGGGGCTCCTTGTCGGGGCTCTGAGGCCTGGGGCTTGGCTCTTAATGAGAAAAAAGAGTTGGATTTTTAGGGGGGTTTTGTTTGGTTGCTTTTGGGGTTTTCTTGTTGTTGTTGTTTGTTTGTTTGCTGTTATGCATGAAATCAATAATTGGGATTAAAGTTTGCTACTTACAGAAACAAAAAAAAAAAAAAAAAAAAAAAACCCCAAACAAACAGAAGGTTAATCATCACCGTGTCCTTTGGCATAGATTTCGTGGCATAGCAAATGGTGCCACTGACATCTGGCTGTCCCTCCCCAAGCTGCTTGCTCTCATCCTGTTTAATGGTCACAGTGTCTTTCCCAATGGTAGCCCTAATGAGGAGTGTAAAGGAGCCACCCAGACTCACCCACCTGCCCCATGGAGTGAGTTCTTCTGTGTGCATACCTAGGTAACAAACATCTACCCACCTCCTGACTCCTGCACTGACGACTCCATTAAGGAAAAGAAGCACGGAAGTGAGGTAACTCCCACACCTCTGGCTCCAGCTGCTACCACCAGATCTGTAGGCTCTAGACCCTTAGAGCCAACTGTCAAGCCACTGTCCCAGGTTAGGTTCCCTACACCCACCTCCAACACACCCTACCACGCTGACTTGCCACTTCTATCATCTTGTCTGCCATTCCTGTCCTCTCTGGTAACACTCTCATCCACTTTGCCAAGTGAACAATGCCGTCTCTCTAACTTCCCACTTCCAGAGGGCCATGAGGTCGAGGCTACGTCACATATTAATTATCTCTCCATCCAGAAAGCATCATCTCTACTGTCACCTTGGGCCAGCTGATCTCTAACACGTTGGCTTCTAAGAGCCCTCTGTACTCCTAAAACTTACTGAAAACCCTTACAATCATTTAAATATATGCATGATATCTGCCAGTATAATTGTACTGATGATTTTTTTACTCAAAACTTTGGGAAGATATATTTATTGATACATTTAAAAATAACAGTAAGCTGATGCTATATGTAGCGTCATAGAGAGCCTGCCTGGCCTACCTGAAGCCCTAGGTTCAATTGCCAATACAGCTAAATAAACAAATGAGCCAGGCAGTGGTGGTACACGCCTTTAATCCCAGCACTTGGGAGGCAGAGACAGGTGGATTTCTGAGTTCGAGGCCAGCCTGGTCTACAGAGTGAGTTCCAGGACAGCCAGGGCTATACAGAGAAACCCTGTCTCGAAAAACAAAAACAAAACAAATGAAATCAGAGTGGACATGGGAACACTTTGAAGGTTGAGCCAGGAAAATCAGAAGTTCAAGGTCACCCTTGGCTACATAAAGAGTTTGAGGCCAGCCTGGCCTAGTGAGAATCTGTTTATATGTGTACTAGTATTGGAGAACTATAAGGTGTTGATTTACACTACAATTTGGATGCTAGATGAAGGAAGCCAGACACAGAGAAGTCAAATGTATGGCTCCTCTTATATGAAATATCCATAGATGGAAGATAGTTCAATGGCTGTCAGAGAAGTGTAGACGTCGGAGAGAGTTCTTTTGGACTAATGAAATGTTTTGAAACCAGAGAGAAGATAATGATCATGCAATACTATATACATACTAAACATACTGAATTGCACACTTTAAACTGCTAAGGTGTTTTTGTTGTTCTTTTTTGTTTGTTTGTCTGTTTGAGATTCTTTTTTTTTTTTTTTTTTTTTTTGTTTTTCGAGAAAGGGTTTCTCTGTGTAGCCCTGGCTGTCCTGGAACTCACTCTGTAGACCAGGCTAGCCTCGAACTCAGAAATCCACCTGTCTCTGCCTCCCAAGTGCTGGGATTAAAGGCGTGCGCCACCACTGCCTGGCATTGTTTGGGATTCTTTTTGGCTCTCGGTATGTATCCCTGGCTGGCTTGATACTCACTGTGTAGTCCAGCCTGGCCTCAAACTTTCAGAGTTTGAAAGTGCTGCCTTTGCCAAGTGCTGGGATCACAGGTATGCACCACCAAGCCCAGCCTAAAATGATTAATTTTCTTATGATGGGTGAATTTAACCTCAATGTCAAACCAAAATCCTGGGCAGTGAAGCACACCTGAAGTCCCAGGTCCTAGGGCTGAGACTGAAGGACCACTTGAGCCCAGGAATTCAGGGCTAAGTGTACTATGTCCATAAAGCAGCGGTGCTAAGGCTGAGACAAGGACTCTGGCCTCTCAGGGGCAGACAATTATCAGTTTGCCTAAGGAGGGGGCCTTTACACAGGTGGGAAGCCGTGAAGGTCCAGAACTCATGTGCTGGACCCATATCTGTGAAGAAGTCTGCACTCCAGCCCCTGGGGATGGACTGTAACTCAGTGGAGAGACCTTACTAGAAAGGACAAGGCCTAGGGTTCCACAGACAGCACAAAACGAAATAAAAGTGGGCCCTTAACAGCATAGAAACCTAGGGCTCCTGTAGCAAGGAATCTCCAGCTGTCCCAGGTAAGTCAAGTCCCTAATGGGAATGTGCTGAGGTGTACAGAGAACAAGGACGATTGCTTTGAATGGGGCCATGGTAGGTGGCGGGGCCGGCCTGAGATGTAAGTGGCTGGCTTAGGAAGTCACCTAGAAGTATCACATCATGGAATGATGGTGAAATCCTGATGGTCCCTGTCAGTCAACCTGATTCCATGAAGGTGCAGTCAGGCCTTTCCCCAGACCTTATCACAGCATCTGTGATGTCGGATGTTTACCAAGCAATTAGCCCCCATACTCAGACCAAGTGACTCGTGACCCAGAAATAGTCCAGGTCACTTCTGAGTACCAGAAGGGGAAGTCAGAGAATTTTGCCCCCCCAGGGAGAGTGCTCTCCAGTCTCCAGGACAGTCTGAAAACTGTTCTTTGCTTTGCACAAGGCTCTGGACCCACAAGCTGGCTTCAACCCAACCCCAACCACGAATGTACAGCCTCTGTGCCTGACTTTGTTCCCTGTAGGCCTTCAATATCTCCAAATCTCAGTAACCTGGAACCCAAAACCCAACATAGTCAATGCCACAAGCCTTTTGCCATCTGACTCAGAATAAGCAATGCCCAGGGCTGCCAGGGTTTAAGGTTCTGCCCTTGAGTGTGTAAGAATGTCACCCTTCACTTGTCACCAATGAGGGCAAGGTACAGGGTCACTGTGCATTTCCAGAACAGCCAGCCCACAGGATGGTGTAGGCAAAGCCTCTCAGACTACCACCAGCCAAAGGATGCAGGAGCGTTCACAACCACACTCCTCAGGAAGCCCTACAAGTCAGACAGAATTAAGCAAGACCAATGGTGTGAAGTATGGGCAATTAGCTTAGGAATTCAGGAAGAGGGGATTTCCAATGTGGGTAAGAAGGGTGGAGAAGTACAGAGGAGTGTTAAAGGCGGCACTGCACCCAGAACAAGCTAGATAAGTGATTAGGTAGCTGGGGAGGGGGTTCTAAACCAACAGGCAGCTAAGATAAATAGTTAGCGGAAGGAGGTTCTGCACGAATGTGCGGTTTTAACAAAGGCTAAGATAAGTTAGCCAAGATATCCTGACCTTTGGCTCCTAGAATAGAGTAGAAAACTACCCTAGTTGGGTAGTTTCCCATGGAATTCTCCATCAAGGATATCAGATTCCAGTTAAACTTGGAAACTGGCCTCATCAAGAATACAAGACAGAGGAACCTCTGCACTGTCTTGCCCCATCACAGAATAAAGGAGGCCATGGGGAGGAAACTGGAGGCAGATGTGTTCTGAAGTTCTGATCTTCCTCCGATGCAGACGTGAAACCAGCTATGACTGGATAGGTTCCTATACACTAGGGCAGAAGGGACTTACAGGAAAATCTATAGGTTGGTGTATCGTTATGAGGTCAGGGTTAGAAAGAGAGAAGTGAGCCACACCAGTTGCAAAATTTAAGAGAGTTCCCACTCAGTAGTTAAAACTCATCATATTTTAATGCTGTGGCTTGTTTAAAACACAGACTCACATACCCCAAATTGACCTTAAACATCTGATACAACTTCTGCACCTCCCAAGTGCTTGGATTACAGGTGTGCATCACCATATCTGGCTTATGTAATACTTGGTGAGTTGAGGAGAAGTGTTGAAACAATGTCTCATGTTGACCAGGCTAACTCAAACTTGCCATGTAGCTGAGGCTGTCCTTGATCTCTCCATCTTCCTGCCTCTATCTCCTGAGTACTGTCACTACTACGTACACCACCATACCTGGTTTTTTAATGCAAACATTTTTAATCAATTTTGATTTGAGACACAGTCTTGCTATATAGCCCAGACTGGCTTTTCTTAGGGTAATCCTTGACCTTCCACGTGCTAGGATTGCAGAAATGTACCATCATACCCAGCTAAAAACCAAAAGAAATTTAATACCAGATAATCCATACTTAACAGTACATCCCATTCTTAGTTTCTATAGATTTACTTGTTTTACTTTGTGTATGAATGTTTTGACAGCTTGTGTGTATGAGCACATCATGTTGGAACTGCTGAAACTGGGGTTAGAAATGGCTGTGAGGCACCATGTGGGAGCTGGGAATTAAGTGTAAGGCCTCTGCAAGAACGACAAGTGCTCTCAACTGTTGAACCATCTCTTCAGACCCCATTTTAAAGCAAACACTGTCTGAGGATGCTTTACACAGCGTGACCTTATGTCTTCCTCCGGGCCCGGCTGTGATGGAAGGCCAGCCTGAGGGCTCCTCCACAGGCTAGATAACAGTGCACACCTTTCAGTGCTCAGCCAAGAGATGCTATTCCTTATTCCTTGCTCTCCCAGGGGACAAGCACTACCTTGTGTAATCAGAAAACACTCTTCAGAAGGCTCTCTGACCCACAGTGATGGGAAGTAATCAAAGTGGCTAAGCAGGATGCCATCTGGTCTAAAATGAAGCTAACAAAGGCCCAAGTTATTACAATCCAACCTAAGCCCTTCTGGTTACTGAACCTCCTTCCTGCCTGTTAGATGAAAAAAGACCTCACAGCTCTGTGGACTAAGACCCTGCACTAGTCCCCACCAGCCAAGACCTCAAATCAAAATACAGTCACTCACAGGAAAGCTCCAGAAGCTGAGACTCGGTGGCCCAGATGGTGGGAGAAATAAGAACTAGAGAGAACTGGCCCCCATTCCCTACAGGCCAGTTTCATTTGCTGTGATACCAAAGGTCCCTCTATCCTCAATTAATCCTTACATACAGAAAGTAACCTTGGGGCATGGTGGTGAACACCTGTAATCCCAGCTAAGGCAAGACTATTTCAAAATCTAGGCCAGCCTGGAACTTCCTAGGGAGTGGTGTATCAAAACAAAACAACCAAGTCATCTAGTGCTAATTAGTAAGTAACTTGCCTAGTGTTCTCCTTCCCTGCTCTACTCACCTTGCAAGAAAAAGAACTGGCAAAGTTAATCCTCTCTTATCTAGTCTTTTTGTTTTTCAAGACAGGGTTTTCCTGTGTAGCCTAGGCTATCCCAGAACTCACTCCATAGACTGGCCTCACACTCACAGAGATCCTCCCACCTCTCCCCTCGGAGTGCTGGAATAAAAAGTGTGTGCCACCACTGCCCATCGTACGTGGGTGTGGTTGCGGTGGTGGTGTGGTTCTTCTTGTTGTTTCTAAATGCTCTCTATCTTTATTTAGCCAGTCAGAGCCTTCATTCTATTTAAAGGCAGAAGGGTTGCCGGATTGTAAAACTGACAATAAAACCAGCTCCATGATAATTACATATTAAATTCCAGTAGTTGTGATGCTGAGGCAGGAGGATCACCAGTTTAAGACAACCTGGGGCTACATGGCAAGACCCTATCAAGAAAGAAAGAAAGAAACAAACAAACAAACAAAGAATGAGGGAGGAAGAGTGGGACAAGGGGAGGGAGGGAAGGAGAAGGGAGGGAAGTGGAAGGGAGGGAGGAGGGAGAGAACAGAAAGGCTATTAATGTGTTTACATTGTAATTTTAGGAATAGTGAACTTTACCTTTAATCCCAGCACTCAGGAGGCAAAGGCAGGCAGATCTCTGTGAGATCAAGGGCATCCTGATATACATAGCAAGTTCCAGGCTACATAATGAGACCCTGTCTCAAAAATAGCTGATTAGATAAATAAATAAACTATGGTTTGTCCTCTGCCACATACATCTGTATTCATTAGTATTCTCACCACAAACTTGGGTGGGTCATCTCTGCACATATCCAGCCCTCCTTTAATCTATGTACCTTCTTCCCGCTCCATCCACCCATGTTTGCATCAATCCATCCATGTATTTACTCCGTCATAAAGCTGGTTTCCACCCCTTCTTTTTTTTTTTTTTTTTTTTTTTTTTTAGTTTTTCGAGAAAGGGTTTCTCTGTGTAGCCCTGGCTGTCTTGGAACTCACTCTGTAGATCAGGCTGGCCTCGAACTCAGAAATCGGCCTGCCTCTGCCTCCCAAGTGCTGGGATTAAAGGCGTGCGCCACCACTGCCCGGCTCCACCCTTTCTTTCTAGTCATCCATATGTACGCTCCTACAGTCGGCATCCAACCATTTACTCTACATACTTCTTACCCTGTGTGTAAAGCTAGCCTATAGAAAGAGCTCCAACACTCAGCATTCTGCCTCTTCAGCTTCTCTAAATCTTTGTGGTTTTGAGCTTGTGTCTGTTTATAAGATTTCACATTGCTGAAGATGCTGCCTGCGTTGCTTTCAGGATCTAGAGAAATCAAGCTGGAACTCGGTTGAAAGCTTCCTCCTTGCTAGATAGTCCTTACAGCGGAAAGGTGCCATTGAACTTGTTGGGGAAGCTGACATCAGTAGTCTTACTCAGCTGTGGGCTCTACACACTACACTACCAACTGGCCAGGCAAGGTATGTCCAGTAGTGTAGTCATAGCAAGTCTGTTATGAAGGTAACCAATCATTGGCATTTTTTAAATTAAAATATATTACATCATTTCCCATTCCCTTTCCTCCCTCCAACCCTTCCCATATACTCCTCATTGATCTCTCTCAAATTCATAGCTCTATTTTTTAATTTATATATATATTCCTAAATATAAAAATAAAATCTGCTCAGTTTATATAATGCTACTTGTATGTGTAATGATTTCAAGGCTGACCAGTTGGTATTAGGTAACCAACTGTGGAGGCTCTTCCATGGTGTCATGGTTTGAATATGCCTGGCCCAAGAAGTGGCACTATTTGGAGGTGTGGCCTTGTTGGAGTAGGTGTGTCACTGTGGGCGAGGGCTTTAAGACCCTCATCCTAGCTGCCTGGAAGTCAGTCTTCCACTAGCAGCCTTCAGATGAAGATGTAAAAACTCTCAGCTCTGCCTGCACTAGGCCTGCCAGGATGCTGCCATGTTCCCACCTTGATGATAATGGACTGAACCTCCAAACTGTAAGCCAGCCCCAATTAAATGTTGTCTTTTATAAGACTTGTCTTGGTCATGGTGTCTGTTCACAGCAGTAAACCCTAACTAAGACACATGGAGAAGACTATTTCTCCCACTTTCAGCATTCCTTAGATCCCTGTAGTTTTTGTTTAGAATTGAGGGCTCATGAGATTTCCTCTTCCATGTCAGCATGTCTGTTGTTGTCCTTGTTCAGGTCTTGTTTAGGCAGCCATGTTGATGAGACTCCATGGGTAAAGCTTCTCTGTCATTTTTACATGACACAATCTCACAGTAAACTTCCTGTCCCTCTGGTTCTTACTCTCTTTCCACTCCTTCTTCCTCTATGCTCCTGGAGCCTTAGGTGCAGGGATTGTGTTACAGATATATCGGCTGGGGCTGGGCACACTGCAGTCATTTGTTCTCTGCATTTTGATCTGTTGTTGGTTCCTACAAATCTGTCCGTTACAAAGAGATGTTTCTTTGATGAGAGGTGAGACCTAGACTCCAGGTCTTGGGGACTGCACTTAACATAACAATAGACAGTAAAAGATAAAACCTCAACATCCCTGATTCTTGTACCCTTTGCTTTTCCCGTTTTCCTCATTAGATCACTTGTGCCCTACTATTCCCCTTTTTATTGATCTCACACCCCAGCCCTGGTTACTTTCCTTGCTTCTGCAGTTCCTCCAGGTATGTATTTACATCTGAAGATTCAGAGTAGGAACCTCAGAAGAAAGAAAACATTCTGTCTTTCTGGGTCTGAGTTACCTCACTTAGTATAAACTTTTCTAGTTCCATCCATAAATTTGCCCACAAATTTCATAACTTCATTGTTCTCTATAGCTGAAGAGTATTCCATAGTTCATATATGCCAGATTTTCACCACCCATTTGTCAGTTGAAGAACATCTAGGTTATAACCAAGCCTGCTCAGTAAGTCAACAGAGTCTCAAGGGAAGGAGTGAGGATGAAAGAAAGAAAAGACCATTAGACCACACGATAGCATGGCTCCAGCAAGCACTGAAGCAAGTTCATTTTTCCCAAGCCACTTTTATACCATTCTAAGTGCACGCAAAGAATAGGGTTGGTTCTTGGTCAAAGACAAACAAGGCATCAACAAAGGTCCTGTGGTCACTGTATCCAGGGATTAACAAGATGATCAAGATACAAGATACACATTCCTCAGCTGTATTTATCTTGAGCCTACTTTCTTGTCCTAGCCCAATGTCAAATATTCTTGCCAATATCCTTGAAGCGGCACCAAGAGCTCTCCACAAGGTAGTTTCCATTTCTTAGCGCTTGTGAATGATGAAGCATTTAATGACTCCTGTTCCAAACAAGGCGCTATTCCAAGGGAGGCAACTCACATCTGGTACAGGAAAGCTGGTCAACAACCCAAGGCTTGGGAGGTCGTGGGCCCTAGGGGGAAAGTTACTACTGTTGTTTTGATAACTGGATACAATGTGCTCAACAAACTACCTTCTAAATGGTTTTTGTTTTAGGCCCACAGATCAGCGCTGCTATCAGGCTAAACACAGAAGCTTCATTTTGCAATGGGTAGAGGTTATTGCAGAGACTCATAGCTTGTCTATGCTCTGAGAATAACGGACCATTGAAAACTGAACCTTAAAACGGAACATCTATGTTACCTCCCCCAAGCCTCAGGGAGCATCATGGATGTTAGCTTTCTGTCTAAACTCCACCCCACAGTTACCTGGCAACAGCCAGGTATGCTCCTCTCCACAGTTACCTGGCAACAGACAGGTAGGCCTGACCCACTATAAAAGAGACTGCTTGCCCCCTCCTCCCTCTCTTGCCTTCTTGCCTCTTGCTTTCTTGCTCCCTTTTGCTCCCCCCCCCCCCCCGTTCCTTTTGCTGCTCTCTCCACGTGGTCATGGACGGCTTCAGTTCTCTACTCTCTCCCTCTCTCTGCCTTTCTCTGCCTTTTCAACCCTCTAACTCCCCTCCTCACGCCCTGAATAAACTCTATTCTATACTATACTGTCGCATGGCTGTTCCTCAGGGGAAGGGATGCCTTGGCATGGGCCCACTGAGGCGCCCCCTTCCCCCACACCTCACCACACTCACATAGAACATATTCATATGTCTCTTTATCTTTTCATAAACACATCAGTGGATGAGGGAACAGAAAGCATGAAGAGCTAGAGGAAGGCTTGGGTTGCTGTGAAACCTCTTCTGGGCCCCTGCGTTCTTGAGCTCAGCCTCTGTGATTATCAGCACAAGATGGATCTGGATCGTCTCAAGATTGAGCCTGTCGACATTCTTTTCTTTTTCTTTTCTTTGTTATTATTGGGGTAGGGCACACATGGGGAGGTCAGGAGACAACTTTATGGAGTTGGTTCTCTCCTTTACTGAAAGACCTCCGAGCTGGGGAGACCCTCACTCAAGTCTCAGGACGGCACAACCCCCCAAGAACTCACGAAAGACCGTCCTTGCTGCAATCACACGAGGTTTATTTGGGAGGGGGGACCAGTGCACTGGGGTCGAGCTCGTAACCTACGCAGAGGTAGAGTAGTTCGACCCTGAGCAGATGAAGTCAGGGGTATTTAAAGAAAAAAACCACAAAACAAGGAAATTCTATGCGTCATGGGAAGGTATAGAATGTCCTAAGTTCATCATTCCTGCGGTTAGCTATTTCCTGAGACAAAAGGTGTAGGTTAGCCATTAGGCGGTTGCTATAACAATCCTGCTGTTAGTTATTTCCTGGGACAAAAGATGTGGATGGTTGCAATAACAATCCTGCTGTTAGCTATTTCCTGGGACAAAGGATGTAGGTTAGCCATTAGGCGGTGGAATATAGCTATATTATCTCTGGCTTTAATTTTTCTAAGGGGGGGTCTAATTTCCTTATAATGGACTCGGGTCTTTCACTACCTTTTATGTACAGTCCGAGCACAGCAAGCACTTTACCCTCTGGGCCATCCCAGAGGCCCTAGGCCTGTCAGCATCCTGTCATGGAGTGGGGATAGGGAGATCATGAGGCCTGACACCTCCATTATGCTATACAGGCAGTTAACAGTTGCTTAGGTAGGGAGAGACATTTTCTTCAGTGCTATAACCACAGTTAAGTGTCCAGGTTCTTGTCAATAACCTATGTTTTTGTTCTTCTAAAGAACCCTAATTAAAAACAGTGAGTCTCACACAGAGAGAGAGAGAGAGAAGGGGGGGGGGGGCAGGACATGACAATAGAAGATGGACTGTACCCACTACAAACTGAAAAGGCCAGTGAGAATGGGACTGTAGGCTGTGACAGCCAGCCCAGGTCAGTGCCTCCTAACCTGATGGCACTTCGTTCTTTTTCCTGCTTAGAAGTGAACTGCTCTGTCCCAGTCACTGGAGTGCTCAGACATGAGTAATAATTTACACAGGTCCTGTGATGACTAAAGAAACTTAATTTGGAGCCAGGTATCCCTTTAGAGCTGTTGACCTTTTTGTTCTGGAAATCCTGGGAGATCCTAGTGGCCTGCAGGTAAGATAAAAATAGATAAGCTAATGGGGGATGAGGTGCTGACAGCTGCCTTTGCTTCTGTAAAACCTGCTTACCACTACAGGAAAGGGGACCGAATAGTCTTTTTGTTAGACAGAGGGAAGGAAAAGACACTGAAGGAAGTAAAACAATTTTCTTGCCCAGCTGTGAGTTACATGGATATCTGTAATGCATACCTTTCTGTTGCCTGCAGAAATAGTCTCTTAACCTCCATTTCTGCACAACATGCTGTATTGGCTCTAAGTCCTTCTGCTAGCAGTAAGAATAAATTCATTTAATCTAAATTTGAATTGACTCTAAATCTCTGATTTCTCCTAGTGGATCTGAATGCCATGACAGGGTCAAGAAAGAATTGTGGGGATAAAAATATAATCAAAATACAGTGCATGCAAGTGTGAAAATTTCATAATGAAATCTATTATTATATGTAATTAATATATTCTAATAAAAAACTAAAAAGAGAGGGCAGTCAGATGGCTCAGGTAGTGAAGGCATTTGCTACTAAGCCTGAGTCTGGATGGATGAACTCTGGGTCCTACAAAAATGGAGAGAACCAACTCCTACATATTGTATTCTGGCTTCTACACACTGTGGCACATACATACACACACACAAACACACACACTTAATAAATATGCATATCTTTAACTTTAAAACATAAAATTGTTGAAAGAAGCCTGGCAGGGTTTTTACAAGCATCAAACAACAAATTCCACTTGACTAGTGGCCACCATCTTGTTACTGAAGTCATTGTTATCATAAGGAGATACCGTAGGTTGAGTCCATGGTTGAATCTGCTCACAACCCAACCTAACTGCTAAGATGTTAACTCTAGAAGACTGTAGGTAACAGTCTGAGATGAGAAAAGGTTGAGAGAACAGGGCGGCAGCAAATGTGTTTTAAGAAAAAAAAAATGGATATGGAGACTAGAAGCTGGTGTTGGCTGCACTCAAAAGCCCTCCTGAGGCTGCCTGGGATTCTGGGCCTAGGTTAGGAAGGTAGACAAGTCTCAGTTTCCTTCATCCACTGTCACAGTTTCACAGTACGTGTGTGTTTGTGTCTGTGTGTGTACATGTGTATGATACATGTGGAAACCGTAGCTCAACGTTGGGTACCTTGGGTGCTGTCTTCAGGTGCCACCTACCCTGTTTTTTCCTGGCAAGGACCTTCCCTGGAACCTGGAGAACAATAATTCAATTAGGCTGCTTGGCCGTCAGTCACTAAGGATATGCCTGCTTCTTCCTCACCAGTAATGGGATTACATGCTTGAGTCACTAGGCCCAGATTTTATAAAGGTGCTGGGAACTGAACTCAGTTGAACTCCTTATGCTTACACTTTCTTAACTAAGCCTAGAGCTCGGTGCTCAGTTATCCAAGAATTCCAAGCTCCACTCCCAGGTCAGTTGTGGTCTTAGCCAAGTCACTCACAGGCTCAGTCACCTCATCTGTATGAGGATAAAGAGTCCAGACTCCCAAAGTTCATCCCTGAGAAGCCTGTGGTGCGTGGAGGCAGTGACTCTAAACCATGAAGCCTGTTCTCTTGGTCTCTCCTATGCTAGACCTCTTAGGCTTTCTCCAGGCTTCTGTCACCCAAGGAAGGCACTTGACTGTGTGGCTCACTTCCTCATTGCTACATAATCGTTGCTACATAATCATTGCTACAGACCTAGAGGCTGGGAGCAACATACACATATTCCCAAACAGCCTGTGGTTCAGAGATCACATGATCTTGATGATGCTCCCTGCTTGAGGTCTCCAGGATCAAAATCAAAATGCCAGGCAGTGTTCTCCTTTCTGAAGGACCTGGAGGCAAATTAGCTTCTGAACTCACTTAGACTGTTGGCAGAAGTCAGTGCTGTGTTGTTGTGGGACTTAGGTTCCTTAGCTGGAGTCAAGCAAGGCCACTTCCAGCCCAAAGAGTCCTTGTTTTCCTTGGCTTGTGCCCTCTGATTCTTGGGATTCTAAGCTCTCTGACTTCCTTCCTGGACACCCCTCCCTAAGTCTGTAGTTGTTGTTTATTTTTGTCTTTTTTAGATAAGGTCTATTATAACCTAACCTGGCCTCTTAAACTCTCACTGTAACTGCGTATGACCTTGTCCTTTTGATCCCCCTGCCTCTATCTCTAGAGTGCTGAGATTACAAGTATATAACATTGTGCTATGTTTCATATGGTGCTAGGGATTTTGTTGTCTTTGTTTTTCAAGGGGGGGGGTCCTCTGTGTAGCCCTGGCCTTCTTGGAACTTCTTTAGACCAGGCTGGCCTCAAACTCAAGCCTCTGCCTCCTGGAGAAGCTGAGATTAAAGGCAGGCGTCACCACCCTACCCCCCAGCTAATGCTAGAGACTAAACCCAGGGTTTCCTGTGTCTTAAGCAAATATACTACTCCACAGTCTTTCCTCTCTGCCCAATTTTCCTCCTCTTCGGACTTCATCTGACCTCATTTTCTACCACACCTCTGTTCCTCCTATTGTAACAGGGTCTCAGACCTTCGAAGCCCCAGGTCTTATCACAACTGACTCCAATTATGGAAATACCACTCAGGCAGTAAAAGTTCCAGAGGAGGCAGCACCACCTGTCAAATGAAAACCAAGACCTAATCAATCAAAGTCCCATAGTTCTGGGAAAGTCTCTAAATATACTAACCTTGTTTTTGGCTTCTGTAGTTCTGCTTCTGGCTAACTATGCCTGTCAACTGAAGTATTTCAACCAGAATATGGGTTTTGTGCTTAAAAACTCACCCTGAGATAATCGCTGGCCAGCTAATAAAGACTTTCTATCGGCTTAAACTCATGTAGAGTAGTCTTCCCTAGTGGACACCCTATAATATTCTGCCTTTGAGGGTCCTGTGATTGATTACAAGGCTCCCAAAATGATCATGTTTTAAAGTCAATTAACTTGGGGTTAATTTCAGATGTAAAGTCCCTTCCCAGCAGTACTCAGAATGTGTTTGATCAGATAACCTGAAGAAAGGGACCTGCAGAGTCTACCCAGAACTTGTTCCCACCAAGCTCTGCCACCAGCATCAGCCTTCAATATCTTCACTTCAGATGCATAGAAGCCAAGACCCATGGAGAGGAAACTTCACAGGTGCAGAGGCAAAAGCCCGCTGACTTCAGTAGGGCAGACAAATTCACCATCAAAGCAGGTACCATGAAACACAACTCATGGGAGTGGCCAACCAATGACTGTTCCGGCTTGCGACCCATGCCAGGAGAGGGAGCCCACTCCTGACACTGCCTGGAGGACCAGGAACCCGAGGCTGGAAAGCCCAGAAACCCATGACAGAACCAAACACCACTTGCAAAAAAAGAAAAAGGAAAAAAAAGTCAACGAAATGATTTCTAATAATACTATGCTATACTAGTAGACCCAAGCCTAGCATAATTCTCATCAAAGAGGTTTCATCCAGCAACTGTTGGGAGCAGATACAAACCCACAGCTAAACACTCAGGGAATCCTGCAGAAGAGGGAAAGGAAGGATTGTAGGAGCCAGAGGGGTCAAGGACACTCACTACAGGGAAAATCACAGAACCAACTAACGGGGGCTCATAGGAGCTTACAAAGACTGAACTGACATTAGGGAGCCTGCATGGGTCTGACCTAGGTCTTCTAAATATATGTTATGGTGTATAGCTTGTTCTTCTTACGGAACTCCTAAAAGTGGGAGTGGGGGGCTGTCCTGACTCTTGCCCGCTCTTGGATCCCTTCTCCTCCCACTGGCTTGCCTCAGCTGGTTTTAATATGAGGGAACTTGATATGCCATATTTGTTTGATATCCCTGGAAGGCCTGCCTTTTTCTGAAGGGAAATAGAGGAAGAGTGAATGTAAGGGAGATGGGGGGGGGGGGGTGCTGGGAGAAGAGGAGGGAGAGGAAACTTCGATTGGGATGTAATATCTGACAGAAGAATAAAAAGTAAAATAAAATAAAAAAAACAGGTGCCACAAGCTCAGGACACAGTGCATCTGGAGCAAGCTTCGGAGAAGCCCACATGTGGTCATGCTCAGGGCCCCCTACAACACTTTTCTTGTGACTGTATTTAGCCCTGCTGGGAGACAAGGACACTTAACTCATTTTGCAGATGAGAAACTGAAGCCCTCTGAGAGCAAACCATTTGTTCTGGTGACAGATGGAATTTGTAGTAAGGCTAGAATGACACATTGGTACCCAAAAGACCAGGTAGATAGATACCCTCCACTTCTCACTAACCCAGGAGCCTCTGCCCTCTGGATGATCTATAATTGTTAAGCCATGGGACCAGCTCTGGGCCAATTCAATATGCAGGGTCCTTAAATCCTTCTGCTCTCCAGGAAGCCAGAGTGACAGAAGGGTGAGGCAGTCCCCGCACCCTGCAGGGTAGGACATGTGCCACACAGGACATCTTCATCAAACCAGGAACTCACACTCCAAATAACAACGGCGCAGGCTCACTTCAGAGACACTGTCCTCAGAGCACCGGCTCTCTTCCAGAAGAGCATCTGCTTCATCAGAAGTCCAAGTACAGGAGCTGGAGAGGTGACTCCGTGTACCAGTCGGATACCTGTCCAGCAAGTGTGAGGACCAGGCTTCAGATCCACAGAACCCACTAAAACACAAAGGTTTGGTGCCTTCCATTTAATCACAACATTCAAGAGGCAGAGACAGGAACACAACCATAGCAAGCTGACTGGCTCAAATAGCTAGAAGGATCTGCTCAGTAAACAAAGCAAATGATCAAGATACCTAGCGTCAGCTTTGGTCCTCAATATGCATGTGCACACTCACTTGCATGAAACACCGGCACATACACGTGACCATACTTGAAAGTGCATGTATGCATGTGTTTGGCAAAAAATAAAAGTATAAATTATTAAAATGCAAATGTTCTTCAATTTCCACAGTTGAAAACATTATAAATCAAGAGTATGTTTTACTATATATCCAACTTACTAAACATTACAGCTTTGCCCAGCTTGCCAAAAACTCCAACAGTTGGGCAAGACCATTTGACAAAACCCATTTCATAATAAAGACTAAAGACCAAAACAGCTCGAGCCATTTGCCTCATACAGCTTGCTTCAGAATGTCAGCTGCTCCACTCAGTATCTCTGCTGACTGGAGCTGCAGCTCACTGAAGCTGCCAGCCTGGAAAGGGCTCAAAATTCAAAATTGAAACACATCAAGTCAGAAATCCTAAAATGGGAGCCCTTTGCATACTCTCTGTCCTTGGAGCCATATTCCAGCCCTGTCAGAATTGATCAGTGTAGATTCAGGGTCCACATGTCTAGAGCATCCGAAAGACATTCGTTTGTGTGGTGGCTCTTGGTTCAATGTCGTGTGTGTGTGTGTGTGTGTGTGTGTGTGTGTGTGTGTGTGTGTGTGTGTGTGTGTGTGTGTGTGTGTGTTTCTAGAGATACTAAGCATTGAACTTAGAGCCTTATGCATGCGGGGAGGGCCATGCTCACAGAGTTACATCCTTAGTCCCAAGTCTTCTTAAATGGAGTTCTGAGAACTGGTCAAATCCACTAGACCAGTCGTTTTCAACCTTCCTAATGCTGCGAGCCTTTAGTGTAGTTCCTCATGTTGTGGTGACCCCCAACCATTCAATTATTTTTGTTGCTATGTCATAACTATAAATTTGCTACTGTTATAAATTATAATATCAATATCTGTGGTTTTAGATGGTGTTAGGTGGCCCCTTTTAAAGGGTTGTTTGACCCCCAGGTAGAGAACCACCATACTAGACTTAATTTTAAAAGACTTCTGGAATCTGTTCCCCCTAGCACCAGAAAGGCAGGATCTAACCAAAGAATGTCAGGAGAGGAAGGGCATTCTGCCTCATCAAAATGCCATGGGCTGCCGGGGGATACTTGTAACAGAGGCTGAAACAGGAGGTTACGAGTTCAAGGACAGCCTGGGCTATATGGGAGATTATAAAATGAAAGAAAGGAAGAGAAGGAGGGAGGGAGGGAGGAAGGAAGGAAGGAAGGAAGGAAGGAAGGAAGGAAGGAAGGAAGGAAGGAAGGAAGGAAGGAAGGAAGGAATGCTACAGTAGGCTCAGATTTTCTATGGGGAAAACTACCCATCTAGGCCTAAGGCCTCAGTTTCCCCATTTGTAAAGTAGGAAGTAAAAAACGTGCCATTTGGCAAGGCAATGATACAAGTGGGAATAACCCGGCCTCCATGTGTGCCAAGTACGAGTACCAGGCCTGGTGTTATATTGTCTGTATTCTCCTTTCTCCTTTAGAGGACTTCTAGCAAGAAGGGCTCCTTAGTTCAAAAAGTGCTTTGTCTGTTTATTTCATACGCGGGACCTTAAATGTATCATTTCTTCCTTCAGATTTGGAAAATAAAGAAAATGGCCAAGTAGGCACAGTGTGACTTCCTCGGAACCGACCCAAATGCCTGTTGGGTGTGAGTGGGCAGTCCAGAGAGTCACTTCATTCCAAGCTGTAGGGAAGGCCAGGGAGCTACGGTTGAAGAAACCTCCATGGAGATGGAGTTACCAGAGATGGGGACAGACAGGAAACGGGATTAGGCTGCGCTTCCTCCCACTTGGCAGGGACTAGTCTTCTGGGTCAGACCCTGAGAGCCCTTCTTCCCAAGAGCAGGAGTGTAATGGCCGCAGGGGGAGGGAGAGAAACCAGCATCACCTAGGCGGAGGCCAGCGTCGCCCCACCTCCTTCCCACAGGCCGGGCTCAGAGGGCACTCGGTGGAACTGGGCAGTAAGCGCCGAGATGTGGGCTGCGCTGCCGCTGCTGTGCGCTGGGGCCTGGCTGCTGAGTGCCGGGTCCACCGCGGAGCTGACCGTGAACGCCATAGGTACGAGGGAGAAAGTGGGGCGCAGGGCTCCGGGGCACCGGAGGAGGAACGGAGAGCTTCGGGCTAGTCTCGGGGGACACGCGTCTTGTGTGATCCGAGGAACAGGTTGGCAGGTACCCAGAGTCCTGGCTCAGATCTAGATATAGAAGCCTCAGTCCCTTCTGCTCGACAGCTGGGACAGCTGAGGACACAGAACTTTCCTGCCCCACCACGGAGCGGGACATTCCAGCCTGGACTTTCTGTGGACTTGGCCTCCCTGGGGATCGCCTTGTCTTGGTTCTTAGTCCAACTGTGCCATGCTAGGGTGACTCCCTGAACTGAGGAGCACACTGCACCCACAGCAGTTTTAACCCTAGCGTCTGTGGTGTGCCTGGAAAAGCTGACTCGGGAAAAGCTGCCTCAACTCTTGGCAAAGTGCGCCCGAAGACTAGTAAATATTTTAGTTGTGTACAACGTTGGTCTCTGTAGCAACTCCTAAAGGCTCGCTTGTGGGACGAATGCAGCTACGGGTAGTTTGTTCTAATAGATGTTTATTTATGGACAGTGAAGACAGAAGTTAAATGATTTTCAGGCGCAGCTGCTCTCCCTCCTCCCCACACCACCACCCCTGTGCGCGCCAGCCATTTTTAAGTGTAAGAACCGTTCAATCAAAGCCCCTGGCTCGAGTAGGTGCTGGTCTGTGGTTTCTTAGCCCTGCTGACGGTCCTTCAGCACGACGCACAAAACTTCCTTTTGAAAAAGGATTTTATTAGCATATATTAATTGGACTTAATAATAAGTTTCATTATTACACTTTCGTGGGTGTTTATAATATATTCTGATCGTATTTCAGCCTTCGTTACCCTCTATTGTCCCCCTTCCACTTCCTCTTCCCAGCTCGTCCCTTTTCTTTCATTTTTGGTTTGTAACTCACTATGTAACTATTTCCTAGAGAGAAATGGCCCTGGCTGAGCTTCTGGAACAGGTCTAGGGCTTTCAGAGCGAGATATAAATGCCATATAGTAAATGACTTTCATATTGCTGTGCTGGCAAGGATCCCTGGGGATCTCCTGGGGCAACACCGGGCCATCCCAAATGATCCGGACACAGATGGTATCAGCGAAATCAGTCTAGAAACTAGTCTATCTCTCTCCCTCTCTCCCTCGCTCCCTCTCTCCCTCTCCCCCTCCCTCTCTTTTCCTTCTCTACCTCTACCTCTCTCTCTCTCTTCGTTCCTCCCCCCTCCCTCCCTCATATCTTTCTGTGACCCTCTGGGCTTTATTAGGGTTATCAAAAACATGGTCACCTTACTTTACCAGTCACTACACCACTGAAGAAAATGTATCTTCCCTCCCCCGGCAACTATTAACTGCCTATAAATCCTCAGGCAGGGATGGGACCCTGGGAGCCCCTCCAGCCTTTTGGGTTTTGTTTGTTCTGTTTTTAACTCATTAACTAGCCAAGGATGACTTTGAACTCCTGATCTTGTCTCTATCCTCCAAGTACCGAGATAAAACTTTCCTTTTAGAGATAGCTCAGTGCACAAAGCCCTTAGTATACAGGTCTGAGAGCCAGAGTCCTTATTCCCCAAACTATGTAAAGGCTGGCCAGTCGCAGCAGCCACCTGTAATCACCGCATTCAGGAGGGAATGATGGAGGGGCCTTGGGGTAAACAGGCTAGCTAAACTACCTAGAATCGGTGAGCTCTGGGTTCAGTTAAAGACCCCTGCCTCAGTAAAGTGGAGTGAGAGAGAGAAAAACATGGGACATCTCTCTGAGAACACAGTGCACCATACACTGTACACACATGTGTAAAAAAAAAATAAATCGATGAAATGAATTTCAGTTAAATCAGAGTAAGCTTGTGCTTTCGTCCACCACACTGAAGAATTCTGGGGCTTTCTTTCTCTTTGTTAGTTTGGAAACTATCACCACCACCACCTGGTCCTGGGCTGAGGTTTGTCTCCTCTGAAGGCCTCAGCCACAGCACGCCCTAAACCTGGGTTTGGATTCCCCTACGCCCAGCTCAGGGGTGCCTTGAGAACTGTGCTTTTTGTTTTTTCCCCTTATGATCCTGACTTAGCTTCTGGAGCAAGTCTGGGTCTTTTTGATAAAGATATAGCTGCCACATAGCAATGACCTTCATACTACTGTGTTGGCATGGATCCCTAGGAATCCCCTGGGCCAACATGGAACCATCCCAACTGATCAGAGACAGATGGTGTCAGTGAAACCAGGCTAGACCCTTTACTTCCCAGCTACCCATTTGACCAGATTACAGATGCCTGTAATTCAGCACGCAGAGCTAAAGCATAAAGATTATGAATTCAAGGCTAGCCTGGGCTATTTAGCTAGATGCTGTTCAAAACACACATACAAAAGATACATTACTACTCAAGTTTTCCTTTTTAGGTTTAACAATGACTTTTCATAGTATAAAATATATTTGGAAAAAATCAAGGTTTTCATAATCATTTTGATTATTGCTCAATCTAGAATAATTTTTTTAATGATTAGGAAGCAAAAATAATTTTAATTGATATTTTGTGTTGCAAAAAAGGAGATAGGGTGATTTAATATAAGTGTTCTTTCTTAGGCTGACAGAAAAACAGGTGTTCAAGGAGAAAAAAAAAATACAAAATATCCAACTCTTTCCTTGTTGCTGTTAGGTAGGGTTTTGAGGTAAGATCTTTTATATAGCCCAGACTACCATTGAACTCCTCTAGATCCTCCTTCCTCAGTTTCCCCAGAGCTAGAATTAACAGGCTTGTACCTCCACGGCCAGCAAGGTATCCAACTCTTGTGTTTGTGTGTAGGGCAGTAGATGAACGTATGTTCTCACATATGAACTCACATGTGTGTAGATAGGTGTGGATGCCCACGGTTAATATCAGGAACCTTCCTTGATTGTTCTTCTATATTCTTCATTGAAGCCAGGTCTGTCAGTCAAACCAATTTGGCTAGTACTGCTGAATACACTCTGGGCATCCCCTGGCCCGGCCACCCCAGGTTGGAACTGCAGGTTAGCTTCCACATTCTACTGGCATTTAATAGGCTCTATAGATCCAAACTCCAGTTCTCCTGCTTTCGTGGCCAGTGCCTTAACTGCTCAGCTATCTCCCTCGCCATAGTCTTATTTTCAAAGGTCAGTATTTAACGTAAGGGGCCAACGAGATGTTTCAGAGAGTAAAGGTGCTTGCTACCAGGCCTAACAGCTTGAGTTCAATTCCCAGAATCCTCATGGTGGAAGGCAAGAACATGCTTCTGAATGTTGTCTCTGACCACTACAGTCACACCATGATGTATTCAGGTACACATATGTACACACTGTAAAAAAATAAAAATTTAAAACATCAACAATACATTGGAACACATCTTTCGCAGCTATTCAAAATGAAAATGGAAATTTTAAATGGTGTACAAGGAGGATATAGCTAGAATCCACAAACAGCTGGTTTGCCTGATTTTGTAAAGTTTTATAGGAAACACAACCATACCAATTTCTTTTCTCATTACCTGTGGCTCCATTTAGGTGACAAAAATGAGTAATATCTGTAACCATAGGCATTGCTAACACCAACAGTTACTCTCACTGGGCATGGTGGTACACATCTGTAATTCCAAATCTCAGGAGAATGAGGCAAATGTATCCAAGTCTTCAATTAACTTTATACTGAACTGTAGTGGCAAAAATACCCTGATCATTAAACATGAGTTTCAGTGAATTTTTATGATTGAACAGACTGGTGTAAATTGCACCCCATGAAACAATAAAATATTCCCAACACTCAAAAATTCTATTTCTGAGTAGACAAGAAAAAATAATCTGTTTACCCCAGACAGAAAATCGATGACAGACCAAAGTAAATACCACCAAAGTTCAGCTTGATGAATCAATGATTTTACTGGGATGACTTACTGGAGTGTGGGTAAGGAGTTACAGGAACAGAAGTAACTCAACGCTGCTCAACACAAATCCTCCCCAGCAAGGGTGACAGCTCATGAAAGCTGGAAATCTGTATCTTGACTGCTCTCGGCTTTCCCAGGCAGTTGCCAGTTGCCACCAAGCCTGGAGACCTGGGTTGGATCCTTGCGATCCACTTGGTGAAAGGAAAGACCCAACTCCCAAAAGCTATCTTCTGATGTGTACGCACGCGCACGCACACACACACACACACACACACACACACACACACACACACACACGTCAATAAATATCATTTCAAACTTTTAAATCTAACACTGATGGAGTTGTTCAGTGGGTAAAATGCTTATGGCCTAAGTGTGAGGACCTGAGTTCTGATCCCTAGCACCCACATTAGAAAGTCAGATGTGGGGGCACACACCGATAACCCCAGAGCTGAAAGGAAGAGACAGAAGAAACCCAGGACTTTCTAGCCAGTCTGTATAGCCAAATAGCTGAGCTCTGGGTTCTTCCAGACACTCTGTCTCAAGAAATAAGGTAGAGAGAGAGGGAGACATCTAGTCAACTATGGCCTTCACATGTGCACACATGGTTGCACCCCTCCCCCGTGCCACATATAAATAGCAGTTTCTCAAATTGTCTTGTGGCAACGAAGCAGAAAGAGTTTGGGTTCCTTTTTGCACTCAGCTTCAGATAACCCACCCCAAACTCCGATTTGGTATTTTTCAAATGCAAATCAGCTAGGTATGGTGGCACACACTTTTAATCCCGGTTTTGAGGCCAGTCAAGACTATGGAGTGAGAGCCTGTCTCATAATAAATAAATTATATAATATATAACATGATAAATTAATAAATGCAAATCAGCCCTCCAGTGCCCCACTAGGCTTTAGACTCAACATGATCACGTGGCATGTGGAGACCTAATTCTTTTTCTTTTTCTTTTCTTTACAGAAAAGTTTTACTTTAAGTCATGGATGAAACAGGTCAGTGGCCAACTTCTTCTTTTGAAGTTTCTCTTGTTACAAAGCTTCCTGTTAGCAAACTGAACCATATCAGATTTGAGGCAAAAGAGCACTTTCCCAATCTTGTTCTGTCTGTCCTGGGTCTTTCCATGACTCGAACTGGCCAAACTCCAGGAAGGACCCAGTGAAGCGAACTTCCAAATAGTGTTGCCCAGGGATGAGCCTGGCAGAAGCCTTCCAAGCCTTCTCTTCATTATTGTCATTTGTATTCAGAGCACTTTGCATAGTGGCTGCAGAATGTATTGAGGATATCAGTATGTACAGTTTTGAAAATGGTGGGTCAATCATATACTTGGCTCAGCAATGAGTCATGGTGTCCGCAGGCCACCTACTCTTGGCAGGTCTCCTCACTGGTGTCTCCTGAACTCTGACCTGATATCTTGACAGTTGCGTGGGCTTCATTCTGGCCACAGGTCCCTGGAGGTAAAGGATTGCTTTGAAACTTCCTGATATTGGCAGTAGAGAACAAGAACAGAGTCCCATCTCACTGTAGATCTGTCCTGAGATAGCAGAATGAAAACCTCCATGGGCTGGGGATTCAGCTCAGCAGGCACCATGCTTGTTTAGTATGCAAAGAACTCCACTTTGATCCCTAGCACCATGTGACCCAGGCATGGTTGACACATGCCTGTAATCCCAGCACTTTGGGGGGAGGGGGCGTAGAGGTAAGATAGGAATCTTAGATGTTCATGACCATTTTGTCTAGGGACATTTGAAATCAGCCTACATATATGACACCCTGGAGGAGCTTTGGGGGGTTCTCTAAAAAGACCCCCTCTGCTAAGTTTCACTCACCATTCTCAGGACTTGGCTGCCGGTGTGTTTTGTTTTAGCATCAAAAGACGTACAGCTCGGAGGAGTACCACCACAGGCTGCAGATGTTTGCCAACAACTGGAGGAAGATTCAAGCCCACAACCAGAGGAACCACACATTTAAAAGTACTGGGAAGCCCCGTTTCCTCCAGGCCTCTGAGAGAAGGAGGGGCGGGAACACCTCCGATCTGGAAAGAAAATGATTAGTGTCAAAGGCTGGTCAAAGGGTCCGCTCAGGCTAATGGGCGTAGAGAGCAGAGACTCAGAATTGGAGGATGTCTTTGGTGAATCTCGGATTCTGAACAGGATGTAAATATAGATGGTACTGGTAACCTGTGGGAGAAGGGAAGTTGACAAGAGATTCTAGAGAAGCACTACCCCACCTACTGTCATCTGAGGGTACAGCACACAGCCAAGATCGGTCTGGGTTGCCGTGAGGCCTTGCCTCTCAGACTGCTCTGAGCCCGTGAGCAGTCTCTGTAGCCATCCAGCTTCTTTCCTGCTGAGGGTCACTAGAAACAGGTCTAGCCTGATCGCTGCAGTTGCGGAGGAATGATGGCATCCCAGCTAAAGGGACTCTGGGCAGCAAGCACGAACTGGAAGGAAAACAGAAGTTCTTTTTCTGTCTGGTGCTAGCATTTGACCTTGGAGCAGGGTTGACTTGGGTTGAAGTGGAACTGGCCAGTATTGAACTGGCTGGGTGGCAGTGAACACTGGATACAGTGCAGGCAGCAAGACACCTGCACAGATATGGACGCTCTTTACCTGGGTGTTCAACAGCCTCATGGTGGGAATCTAAAACAGTGGGTGCCTAGCTGCACCCCAGATCTCCTTCATCCACCAGGAACTCTGGGGTGTGTCTGTCTGAGGGACTCCTCAGAGGCAGTATCAGTTGAACTTGCTGGATTGAATCATACAAAACAGAATTTGAAAGGAGCCAAGTTGTAGCGGCTATAAACAGAACATGGGTGAACGAGGCTTCTCGTTTGTTTGTTTATTTATTAGCGATTTACTATGACTGGCAATTTCTCCGAGGCTCTATTTAGTTTGACTTCCCCTTTCTTTTTCAGTGGCGTTGAACCAGTTTTCAGATATGAGCTTTGCTGAAATAAAACACAAATTCCTTTGGTCAGAGCCTCAGGTTAGTGTACTTCGTGGTAAATAAATCTGGGTCTTTTCACTCTAACCTGTGGAATAAACATTAAGCCTGCATGCCTTATTTCCAGCTCCATTCAGTTCCATCCCCAGCCATGCCTATGGGTGTATGGGTGTCCCTGAATTCTTTGGGGGAGCAGGAGTATCCATCTCTCAGCAGCCCCTCAGTCCAGGGCTCTCGCCTTAACATGAACCTGTAATCTAGAAGTAGCAGATAAAATACAGGTGCCTACTTAAAAGTGAATTTCAGCCAGACTTTTTTTTTTAAACATCCCGACTGCAGTTTCCTCTCCCTCCTCTCCTCCCATTCCCTCTTTACCTCCCCTCTCCCCAAACCCCAATCCACTTCTGTTTCTTCTCAGAAAAGGGTAGATCTTCCATGAATATCAGCCAGCCATGGCATATCAAGCTGCCGTAATACTATAGCCTGGATCTTGAGCTGTAACCAAGGCTAACCTTGAACTCCTGGTCCTCCTGCATCCACTTCAAAAGTGCTCGGTGGATGATACCACTCTCAAATTTTCATTTCTCACTCCCTTTTGTATGTGTGCATGTACATATGTACTTGAGAGCGTGAGGTGTATGTGTGTGTTGTGTGCGTATTTGTGGTATATGCATGTATGTGGTGATACACCTGTGTAGTGGATGCCTGTGTGGATGTGTGTGTGTGAGTGCACTTGCTTTCACCCTGACATGTGCACAAGAGAGGCCGCACTTAGCATCCCTGGCTTCCTTCAATGTTCGCTATCTTTTTTTTTTTTTAAAGGATTTATTTTTAAGTATTTAGGTGCACCTGTATGTGTGTATATGCATATGTGTATATGCCATATGTATGTGGATGCCCATGGAGGCCAGAAGATGAAGGTATTGGATCCCTAGACATTGAAATTATAGTTGTTAGCCATCTAATGTGGGTACTGGGAACCAAACCTCTGGAAAACCAGCCAGTGCCCTCGCTGCTGAATGCTAAGCCATCTCTCCAGTCCCTTCGCCATTTTTTTTTTTTTTTTTTCAGACGAGGTCTCATTATGCAACCCTGGCTGACTTTGAACTCTTTATGTAAACTAGGCTGGCCTTGAACTAGCAGCGACCCAACTGCCTCTTAGTCCTGAATGCTAGGATTAAAGGCGTGAGCCACAACCTCCCCACTTCCACCACAACCTGGAGCTCACTGGTTCAGCTAGGCTCTCTGACCAGATCAGTCCCCAGGATCTGCCTGTCTCCCTCTCCACCCCCAACACTAGGGTCACAAAGTCACATAGCTGTGGGACCCAGGTCCTCATTTGCGGACAACAAACACTTTGCCCATTGAAAATCTCCCCAGGCCTTTCATTCCCTTTCTTTTTTTTTTCTTTTTTAAGTCAATTTTTATTTTGATCAATAAAATAAGAAAATGCTCATTTTATCGCCTTCCTTCACATCCATACCGTATTTATTTTATTGTAATTTTAGTATACAAGAATTCTGTCCTTATTTTCCTTTGCTTAGTATTTGAACTGCACATAGCCTTTTCTTTTTAGGGGCTCTTTTGGAGTTATTGTATCGGCAATAAATTCCTAGTGGTTCTATCTTGAATCAAGTCAGGATTGAAATGAGTGCCAAGTGCCCGGAAAGCGTGGCTACCTCAGACTTAGGAGAGCTAAGCTGTTTGCTTTCCTCCAATCCCATTTGTCTGCTATTGCTCAAACTGCAACAGCTTAATGTGACTTTACCTCAGGAAAAAAGTTAATAAATTATTAATATGTACATCACGAAGGCAAGACGAGGTAATTAATTCAGACATATTTGAGAGAATGGAAATAACATAAAAATACAGACTTTGCCTCACTATAACCAGCCTGACTATAAGAAATACCATAGGCTAATTTTGCATATCATTTGACTACCATATTTTTTTTCTTTTTTTTTTTTCCTCCTTTTTTATTTTTGATACTTTATGTACATTTCCAATGTTTCCCCTTTTCTGAGTCTCCTCTTTGAATGCCCCCCATCCCCTCCCCAACCCGCCTCTAGGAGGGAATTCCACCTCCCACCCCCCCCACCCCCCCGTCCACCCATCCCCATTTTCCCGCCTTGACATTCCCCTTTACTGAGGCCTCTAACATCCTCAGGCCCAAGGGCCTTTCCTCTCTCCCTGATGGCCATCGAGGTCATCC
>CM052706.1:31006448-31064908 GCA_028551405.1 Uromys caudimaculatus | reverse complement strand
GGTTTCACCAGTGAAAAATCAGGTATGCATGGCACTGCCCACATTTTTCCTCCAAAACAGCCGTGCAGTCAGACTTCTGAAGAACGCAGATGCTCACAGCACCTCTGCAAGTGTATTCTGACCCTGCCGTCATCTCTCCTCTGCAAAGCTCGGCATGTCATTGCTTTAAGGTTCCCACATTGGTGGGTGGAGCTGTGTCCTGAGAACACATTCATGACTCCCTCTACTCTGTGTGTTCTCTCTAGGGGGCCTGTGGCAGCTGCTGGACTTTCTCCACCACGGGGGCCCTAGAGTCGGCTGTGGCTATTGCCAGTGGGAAAATGTTGTCTTTGGTAAGAAGTCAGCCATAGGCCATCTCCTACACACCACCTCTCAGCACTGGGCCTGAGCCTTCAGGTTCACTCATGGTGTCAGCCAAGAGTCTGCTTTCCATTGGATCTCCTGGTCCCAACCTTGAAGTCCAGCTAATGTTTTCCCAAAAAGAATGGGAGTGAGGAACGGCCCCAAGGGCTCCTTCCTGAGTCGATGTGGGTGTCCACACTCCTCAGATTTTCAGCCTGGTACTTTACCAATAAGAGCTCTGGACAGCACTGCCTAGGAGATATCCCATTTAGGAGCAGTGCCCTTTCCCATGCTTTGCTATCTTCATGCAGGGGAGAGCTAGGGCCTATCTGTCTATCCACTAACCCCCAAGGGAAGGGTCCCACAAGTGACAGAACTGTCTGTCCCACTGTGTAGGGAAGAGGGGGCATCTAGCAAGGTCAGTGTGGCCATGAGAGCCTGGATTCAGGAGTGATGGGGCAGTGTGGCTCTGGAGCTGACCTCGCTCTCTCTAGTAGAATACCATGAGATGCACTGCTCATACTGTGTATACCTCTCCAAGACAAGTGCTCATTAGTGAAGAGGGCCTATTTGTGCCCTCCCACTTGCTTGGCAGCTGGGTCATTTTGAGCCCCTCCCAGCATGTGCCACCTGCAGGGCAGACACTCTGAGATATTCAGAGATTATACAGGATCATCAATCACCACACAACTCTAATTAGTCCACAAATGTAAATGAGCTAGTGAATGCTGAGGCTTCACAACAGCACCTCCAGGGCCTCTCAGCCATCTCCTCACGGGGTCTGTGCTTCCTCCTCTAGGCTGAGCAGCAGCTGGTGGATTGTGCCCAGGACTTCAACAATCATGGCTGCCAAGGGTATGTTCAGGAGTGGGAGCACCCACCCCTTCTCATCTCCTTCATTTGCTGCTGTCTGATGTAGTAGTACCTAGAATCATGAAATCCCATCCACCCCCATGGGTAGAGAATTGAAGGATCTCATAGCTGATGGTTCGGGGCTAAGAATCCAGTCTCTTTCCAAGATGTCACCGGGCCCCGTGCTCAGCATGGTAGGCCTCACTGAAGCCTCAGGACAAGTGACCAAAAGAATCAATAGAGGAAGAAACACACCAGCCGCCCTCCAAGCTCCACACTCACACTTGGAGAACGATGGGCCTTTAGACACCGTTCCCTGAAGCACAAGCTGCCCCAGGTCTCGAAAGCTCTGAGAGTTCTGGAAATGTGTCCATGCATAAAGCTGTACTGTGCCAGCTTCCTCGTCATTCTTTCAATAAGTTACTAGGAAGTAGCTCCCATTTTCACAATGACACTTACCCTCCTCTCTTTGTCCATGTGAGCTGGTCTCGGAGGTTTTGTGTGATTAAAGGCAGGTTTCTGGGCATATAATGTGCAGAAAGTGTCCCCTAGATCCTCTAAGGCATATTCTCAGCCTTGACTTCCCATCAGACCCACTTGCCTCACTGCTCCTCGGTGGGACAGCTCATGTGCCACCTTCTCTGGCAGCAGTGACTAGCAGGGTCTCTTGCAGAAAGCCATGTTCTAGTCTGAGTCCAGGGATCCATGCAGGGCTGATGCTACGGTCTGCCAGGATGCTCACCTTCCCCTCATTTTTTTATCTCTTTCTTCTGTCCATCTTCGGACTGCCCATGCAGGGCAAGAGGCTGATTCCTGGGCATGCAGGAGTCCCACCATCTTTTGAAGTCTGACATTCCTGCCATTTTCTTTTCAAGTTCCAGTTTCCACCATATGCCCCTGTGGACCTAGGCACAGGTGACCCCAGAGACAGTAGAACATACAGAGATAACATTCCTCAGAGTTGAATAAGCCATGTACAAGCATGCCATAGGTCAGGAATTAACACGGGTTATCGGGAGAAAGAGCGAAGGCTGGATAGAGTTGGGTCTGCTGAGTGATTTGTTTGTTAGTTGGTTGGTTCGTTGGTAGGAGGCAGTAATATGGGAAAGATTGACTTTTAGAATCTTTAAAGTCTGAATTCAGATTGTGGCCTGGGCATGGTAGTAGCTGCCACCTGGGGCTGACATGAGGGGTCAGGCAGGCTGTCTGTGGAACACTAACCATGAGGATGCCTGGAATGGATGGCATTGTGGTGCTGGTGATTCTTTCAGCCTCCCGAGGGGTTGCCTGCTTCTCCTGACAGGGGTCTCTGTCCCAGAGGGGCACTTGTGGCTCATGCAGACTCCAGTGGCTGAGACCAGGGATACATTGCTGATCTCTCAGAAACCTCTGCCACTGGAATGTGCCCTACAAGACCCCAGTCATCTGGGCAAGGGCAAACGTCACCAAGCTGATGCCCAGTCCTGTCTGTGAGGCGAAGCCCAAAAGAGCTTACGAGTGTGTTCTTCTTTCAGAGGTCTCCCCAGCCAGGCCTTCGAGTACATCCTGTACAACAAGGGCATCATGGGAGAAGACAGCTACCCTTACATAGGCAAGGTAACTGTGGGTGGCCTCAGCTGTGTCTCCTCTACATCTCACCCTCATCCTCCTCCACCCAGCTGCCATTCACATTGGGAGCCTTCGTGTACCCTCTGCTCTTAGCAGGGACTTCCTGTCGCTCCTGCCCCTGTAGCATCAACTCTCTTTCATGAACGCCCTTCTTCAGGACCCTCCCACCTCAACTCATATTCATTATTCCTTTGTGATTGCACTGGTCCACCCTGTGTCCACCTCCATCCAGAATTTAGCCTCTTCGTTAGGAAACACCTACCTGCCCTCACCCTGGGCCTCTCTGCCCAGCTCAACTTATATACCTACCTTGGTCAGAGAACTCTGGAGACTCCTGGGATCTGCCTCGCCCCCGCAAGGCCAAATCTTTTCCATTATTATGCCCGTCAGTTCCTGGCTCCCACAAACCATGTCCCTTTTCCCTAATTTCTGTCTGGTGACTCAATCTCTGCCTGCCTCTGGTCAGCATTGTTCCCTGGGCTGTTCCTCCAGCCCTGCTCCATGGGGTTCAACTCAACTTCTCTTTCTTGATTTCCTTGGGCTCTGACCAAGCACTGTGTGTATGTCCTAGCCAGCACAGAAATGTCTCCTGCTCCTGGGTTCTAAACACTTTAACGACAAGGATACTTCTAAGTCCCTCTGGAGTGCCACTGTCAGCAAGCCCATTGTGCATAACAAATGCTGTCGATGTTCCTGGGGGAGAATGTGACCCCAGCTGAAGGCCTAGCATCTCTAATCTGCATTCTCTTCCCTATTTCACCCTGAACAGAATGGTCAGTGCAAATTCAACCCCCAAAAAGCTGTCGCTTTCGTCAAGAATGTTGTCAACATCACACTCGTGAGTACTGCGTCCATCTCTAGCTAAGGAGTATGTTCTGCTATGGAGACCACAAGAGCAGCTCCTTTGGGCAGCTTGTCACGGATGGAGGAATCTGGGCTACCCCAGACTCCTGCTCACCATAAAGGCTGTGTGGTAGAAGACAGGAGGGAACCATGGGGTGACGGGGGGGGGGGGGTGTTCTGGGCTCTGAGTTACAAGTCTATAGGGGGCTTTGTGCCTGTGGGTCTGTTTTCTTGTCTAAAATGCAAGTGCTAATCGCCACCATCCCTCTAGCACAGTGGTTCTCAACCTTCCTACTGCTGCAATCCCGTAATACAGTTCCTCGCGTTGTGGTGACCCCAACCATAAAGTTAGTCATTGCTGCTTCATAACTGTAATTTTGCTACTGGCATGAATCAGAATGTAAATATCTGGTATGTGACCCCTGCGAAAGGATCAGTCATTCAACACCACCTCCTAAAGGGGTCGAGACCCACAGGTTGAGAACCATTGTACGAGAGGGCTGGCCCAGGCAAGTCAGCATGTGGGAAGCTGAGGAACATGCACTTGTCAATCAGGTCAGGCTAGGGTTGCTGCAACCCCAGACATCTTCAAGTCTGAAAGGCACCGTGTGTCTCACCCCTGTCACCTGCCTGTGGCTTAGGTGGGGCTGTGTGTATCCTGTGTTGTTGGTCTCCCTTTCAGCACCCGGGCTGAGGGAAAGAGAGTAAGCAATCATACCTCTAATATGGAATACCACACCTCCCCTTGAGTACCTGGGCAAACACGTTCAGTTTTCCTGGTAAGATATTAATAGATGCCTGCTCACACCAGCTAGGGTACCAACAACAGACCAAAATAATCACATTGCACCCAAGTCTAGCTTGGTGAACCTGTGAGTTTGTTGGGCTTACCTACAGGAATGTGAGTAACCTCAAAAACAGCTATGTCATCAAAATGTGCCAGCCTAGAGACGATAACGACTTTGCATGGCTGCACAGATAGCCCATAACACCGCTTGTGTACACTAGAACCTGCAGAGACCACAGGAAGCCGGGACAGAGTTTATATAGCCTCGACAGGGACTCAGAGGGGGAGGTATCTGGAACCACAGGTGACAGTCTAATAAGCTTCCCTTCCCCCTCCTATGAGGGAACATCAGCAAGTCGAATCTTACTGAGTCTGATCGGAGTCACTCTAAGAAGGTTAACGGCTGTTACTCTTGAAGGACAGCATTCCTGAGCACCCGTCACACCCTGCTTTTCCAAGAGAACGAGTGAACATGCATGAGTGGCCTCATGAGTCTGGTAGGCATGGGCTCAGTCAGGGAGGAGCATGTGTGCTGTGAGAAACCTCCATGGTGTGTGCAGATGTGATGTGCAGGAAAGGAGGCATGTGCCCATAAACATGTGCTCTACGTAAGGACAGCAGCTGCCGTCCAATGCTAGGGCATGCCCAGCTCTCCATAGCAGTAACAGTTTGGAGTGAGTAGAGGCAGTATAAAGCCGCCGATAGGCCTGATCTCCAAATAACCTACACGGGAATGTGGTTAGTACCTCCATTTATTTGATAGATGAGAAGACTAAGTCTCAGAGGAGCTTTTAAAATGTGCCCAGGAGCTAGGAGGTGGGGCTGGATTTGAACTGAGGAATGCCACTCCACAACTAACATTTGCCACCTCAGCAGCCCAGCCCACTTCTTCCAATAGAGATATTATCATCTTCTGAAAAGAAACCTGTTTTTTAACACACCCACCAAGACTGGCCCTGTGGGCCACTGTACTCTGCCAGGAAGTGAATGAAGCACTCAGAAGTTCTGGTTCCCAGGAAGACATGTCAGGAACAAGCAGAGTCCTGCAGGCCAGAACTCTCAGACAGGACAGGGAAAAGCAGTAGAAACAGTGCCAGTTCTGGCCCTAATTCGGCAGGCCTCTGTGATCTCATGCATTCCCATGAAATGTAGCAGTATTTGGAAGGAACCCGTTGCCAGAGTGAGGACACACTGAGTTCTGCGCTCTGTGTCCTTCTGTGCTTTCCTTCCCTTCTCTGAGCGCTGACTTCAACTCACTGAAACTCCAGCCTCTTTTCCACTCGTAAGCATCTCGTTACCATGACTCCCTCAGTTTTCCCAACTGGGGTGCTTTAAAACACAGTGTGGGAACCACCCACTCTGCCCTGGAGGGAGACTTTTGAGGTCTACCAGGTGCTTCTGGCTGCTGCTGTCCCCCTGCCTCCAAAAAGCTACCACGACTCCCTTCTGCCTGCCTTCCCCTACCAACGTGGCAGGTCCTACTCAGAAGGCTGAAAGCCTCGACTGGCCTTGTTTCCACCCCGCTATAGTTATTGTCTATTTGTGGATCTGTAAGATCTGTGTTCCATCAGGGAGCTTCCCTAGATTCTCTTCCTGGATGTGGAGTTTTGGGAGCTGAAGCAAGAGCGTCCTTCGTCTCTGCATCCTTCGCAGGGGCTGGCCTCAGTGGTCAGTTGTGACTGAGAGAACGAATGGCTGAGCTGTGTGTGAGGTTGTTAAGGGAGACAAATGAGAGATTCCAGACATTCAGAAAGGGAGGGCAAAGGCCAAAGCCACAAGGGAGCTAGTTTGGTTTGGGAGGAAGAACTATAAGCCAGATAAAAAAATCTAAATGAGGTGTAGTCATACACTGTGAGCTTAGTCATAGAACACTTGCTTAGCATACACAAGATTTAATCTTGGGTTGGATCCACCATGACCACAACAACAACCAAAGCGAGGCACCGTGCCATACAAAAGTGTAGACACTTGCTTAACATGCTGTGTCCCCATCACTCTGTTTATCTTTACGTTTTGTTTTGTTTTGAGACAGTCTGTTATATAGCTCTGACTGTTCTGAACCCCAATATGTAGAACAGAATGGTCTCAAACTCAGAAGTCCAGCTACCTGCTTCTGCCTCCCAGGTGCTAGGATTAAAGATGTGTGCCATCATGCCGTTTTAAAAGGTTTTTAAAAGATAAAATTCACCCAAGTCAGGCACGGTAGTACAAGCCTGTACTCTCTCCCAGCACTTGAGAGATGGAGGCAGGAAGATCGTCCGAGATCAACCTCAGCTTGAGGACCACAAGTCTGGCCCTCAGCTTGAGGTAACAAGTTTGAGGCCAGCCTGGACCACAAATGACCCTATCTCAAAAAATAACAAAATTCAATCCAAAGGGTGCTTGCTGGCTTTCTGCTTAAGAAGGTGGAGTCTGCACTGCTGCTAAATGCCGGGGGCTATTGTTCCTCATGGTTACCTGCACAGCTCTGGAGCTCCAGCCCCTACTTCAGCCAACAGGCCATAAACATGGTGGGGAGACGGGAGATGTCTGTCAACCCTTCTGTCTGTCCACAGAATGACGAGGATGCAATGGTAGAGGCTGTGGCTCTACACAACCCTGTGAGCTTTGCCTTTGAGGTGACTGAAGATTTTATGCTGTATAAAAGTGGCGTCTACTCCAGGTAAGCCGAGGGGGGAGTCAGGAGGAGACTAGATTAGACTGGGTGGACCTCCTCAAACCCAGCATATGGCCTTTGCCTCAACCTAGACTCCTAATTAGATGACGTTCTGAGACTTGGTGCATGTTCCCTCTATTGCCTTCTTGCAGCTTTGAGTGTCAGGGACCAAGTCTCTATCCCAGCAAAAAAAGAGAGGTAGTGAAGGAGGCCACAGGCTAAATCATGACTAAGGCCAAAATCCATGCCTAGAGCTCTGTGGTCATCTACAGAAGTGCTCCATCCAGTCAAATATTTGAAGATGGGGTTGGAGATGTACCTCATTTGGTGAGTGCTTGCCTAGCAGGCAGCACACCCTGGAGTGTGTTCCGAGCAACACACAAATGAGGTATGATGGTACACACCTAAAATTCAAGCACTGAGGAGGTAGAAGCAGGAAAATCAGAAGCTCAGGGTCATCCTCTGCTACATAGCGAGCTAAGGCAGTCTGGTCAGCATGAGACCCTGTCCCAAAAAAAAAAAAGAAGTTGAAGATTGAAAACAGGAAAGGAAAAGTAGCTATTTTCAGACACCAGAATTCTGTGCTAGAGAGTTCACTATCTGGTTCTTCAGGAAGACCATAGAGAGACCTTAGCACCCAGAGCCTCATGGGTAGTAAGAAGTCGCTCTATTGATGAGCTGCACCATGTCCCCCATAGTATGTCTAATACGGGATTTCTTGTGTCCACACCTAGACTGCCTGTTTGGCAACAGGAATAAGTTCAGCAAGGAATCTCTCTAGTTACTTCCCTGTCTCCAGGTTCCTTCATGCTGTCTGTTCTCTAGCCACTTCTAGAATGTCCATGTTCTTCCGGGCTTTGCCCTCGCCCTCTATGCAGCTGTCAGATACAATCACAACTCCACTGCCAACTATTTGACAAAAACATTCATGGCCCACCAAGCCCCTCCCAAGTATTAGACCCATGCTCAAAGTATTATTAGACCCTGCCAATTGAGCCTGGGTGGCCATGGAGACCTCCAGCCCTGTGCTCCCCCTGCCCCAGTGCCCCTTGAAGGCCTGTGTCTGTTCCAGACCCACATCCCTGATGCCGAGAGAGGCCAGAGCTACAACAGGCTGCTCACTCCTCTCTCCTACCTATTCCAGTCCATCACCATCTTCTCTAAAGGCTTCCCTATTGGCTTGTTCCTGACATCGGTCTCCTACAATAGACATCCTGGCCCTGCCTCCATTTGGACCTAGAATCCTTCTGAAGTGCTTTTCTGGCCATGAAAATTTCCATGTAAGGGGATATATACATATACATATATATATATATTCATATCCATGTGAGTATGTCCAAGTGTCCATGTATATGCATGTGAAGGCCAGAAGTCAACATAACTATGTAGGTCACATGCGCCTGTGTGTGTATGTGGAGGCCAGAAGTCAATCTAAGGTGTCTTCCCTGATGACTTTATTTTTTGAGACAGGGTCTCTCACGAGACCTAGTGCTCAATGGTTTAGCTGGTCTGACTGGCAAATGTGCTCCAGGAATCTGTCTGTCTCCACTTCCCCAGCACTGGGATTCCAGAAGTAGGCTAGTAGGCTGGCTTTTTACATGTACGCTGGGAATCCGAACTCAGATCCTCAAAGCTTGTGTGGCATACACCTTTGTTCCCTGAGCCCTCTCCAAGCCCTGTGACGCCTTGGCTGTAAATACGCAAGGCCTCCCTCCCCATTACCCAGGGTCTTGTCTTTGGTGCTCTTGCTCCCCCCTTCCTCTGTCATCAAACCTCCCTTCTTGTCTCTCCTACAAAGCTCACTCTGCCCCTACTCTCTCACCCAAGCCATGAGGAAGCTCATTCTGCCCCTACTCTCTCACCTGAGCCATGAGGAAGGGCTTATAGTTTCGCGTATAAGCTCTGCTCCTCAAGGAATCCTCACTTCCCTCCCCACTGGGTTAGGTCCTGCTCCTTGGGGCTACTATCCTCTACTTCATTGGCACATCCCGCAGACCATGACAGAGAAGTTTCTTTGCCCAACTGCCCCCTACCAAACAAAGCTTTCTGAGAGCAGAGTGGGTCCTACTGTCTGCAGTTCAGCACCTTGCCCTGTCTGCGACACATCTTAGTAACAGCTCCAAGTCCATTAATCTCTGTATGCCCTTGGGGTTTTCTCTTTTTTCTTTTCTTTCTCTTCTTTTCTCTTCTTTTCTCTTCTCTTTTCTTTTCCCTTTTGTTTGAGACAGGGTTTCTCTCTGTAGTCCAGGCTGGCCGCAAACTCACAGAGATCTGCCTGCCTCTGTCTCCAGAGTGCTAGGATTAAAGACTTATGCCACCACACCCTTTCTTTCCATGTCCACTGAATCAACACGTGGGCACTGCAGTTTGTCTTCTTGAAGTCCTGGAGTCTTTCCCCGAGGCTAAAGGGCAAGCCTACATATTTGTCATAAGTACAAGGTAGCTTTTCCAAGGAATGCAGAGGCAACAGAGCAGTGAGTTGGATTCTAGTTGGGCACTGTTGCCTACAGAAGCACAACAGGGGATCCTTCCATTACTGGGAATCAGAAGTATCCACTGTGAGTGTGGCCGGTTACCATGTGGAGACTACTGAAGCAGAGGGCTGAGAACTGATGGCTTGTTGGCTCCCATCATGGCTGGGCCGTAGCTGACTGATACCCAACACACCACCCTGCCTCCAATGCGAATCATCTCTCTACAACACTTAGAGAGCCCTTGTTTGTGACAGTCCTTGCCTGTATCCTCCCTAGACGACAAGCCTTTATAAATTTCATTTTCTCTTCCAGTAAATCCTGTCATAAAACTCCAGATAAAGTAAACCATGCAGTCCTGGCTGTTGGCTATGGAGAACAGAATGGATTGCTCTACTGGATTGTGAAAAACTCTTGGGGCTCCCAGTGGGGAAACAATGGGTAAGCACATGATGCCAATGTCTGGAGGTGCTCCATGGTGGGAGGCGTCACTACCTCAAAGTTAGAGTCTAAGGAGTTGGAGAGCAAGCTCTGGCCAGGCCAAGGGAAGGGGAACATGAGAATGGAACCCTCCCACGCCAAGGCCCTGTTAGCAAGGCCCTCTCATAGGATCCCAGCAAGTCTGCAGGGGACTAATTAGCTTAATGAGGTCTGTAACTGAAGGCTAAAGGTAGACCTCAACATCTTGCTGGGACAAAATTAACCTCTGGAAGGGTCTGAGAAATGAAAGCAATGAATTTGTGACAGTGATAGCCCCTCCTCGGAATCAGACAGATACACCTGAAAAGGAGAGTTTTTATTTTTAGGAAGTCGTAGTGGCCGTTAAGAGAGCTACGTAAAGACCCAGACAGCAGCAAGGAGGGAGTGGCCTTCAACTCTGGGGTGAAATAGGCTATGCATGGAGAAAAAGGAAGAAATTAGTTACAGAGCGAGGTTAGTAATTTCCTGCTGATAAAATAAACCTGTGGTAACTGTTCTGTGAAAAAATACAGAGGGTCTAATCTCTCATGGCAAGTCTTGGTTCACACCAGAACATTCTAGAACATTCTGATGATACTAGTCGATCCCTCTCTTTGCCCAGGTACTTCCTCATTGAGCGTGGGAAGAACATGTGTGGCCTGGCAGCCTGTGCCTCCTACCCCATCCCTCAGGTATAACCATGGCTGCACAGGCGACTGGTTGGCAAAGGGAGGACCTGGTCCTTCCACGAGAATGCCACCCTGGAGAAAATTGTGCAGAAATCCACCCAGAGGCCCTCTTACTCCTGAGTCTAGACACCTAAAGACAATCAGGAAGAACCTGACCAGCGACAAGCCCACCCATGTGACACCATCACCAGCCATATGCTTTGACTGTGGTTTTTAAATGACCCAACCCCACGTGGACCTAGAATCGTCTCTTTCCAGCTCTCCTCATGTAGTGGGAGCTGCAATGGCTACCTTGTCTACGTTGTATATTCAATAAACTCACAGTGAATACCTCCCTGGGCTGGGCCTAGGCCTCTAACTGGCATTCTATTCCATCTCAGAAAAAGCATCACTAGCTGGGAGTATGGTAGGGGTACTGGTGTCAGCCAGATGGAGATTCCCCCAGAGAAAGAGCAGGTTTAGAGATTCTGCTGTTTCCAAACCCTGGGAGAAAGAATAGAGCAAATGGGCCAAGATGTGGCAGAGCTGGGGCAGCCCCAAAATCTCAGCTGCCTCTGTGGCCTCTGCTGTCCCTGGCTCCCAGCAGGAGTGCCCCACAGCTTCCTTCTTTGAACAGCCCTTCTGCCCCTGTCCTCTGCAAGGCATCCCCTCTTCCACTAAGCTATTCTGCAGGCCTCTCAGCTCCAGGGGCTTGTCTACAGACAGCTGTAGCGCTGTTCTTTGTCTTAATAAAAAAAAAATAAATTAAAAAAAAAAAAAAAAAAAAAAGCTATGTTACTTGGGCCTCCTGAGAGCTAAAAACTTAATTTGAAAAAAAAAAAAAACAGTTCAAGGCCTGGTGGTACAGACGAATCATGAGTTTAAGGCCTGCCTGGGTCACTTAGTAAGACACTGTCTCAAAAATGCAAAAAAAGGGCTTGTGGAGCTTGTGAAGTGGCTCGACTGGTAAGAACATTTGCTGTGAATGCAAGATGACTTAAGTGTTCAGCATCCACATAAAACCCAGGAGTGGCCTCGTGTGCTTTAAATCCAGTGTTGGGGGACAGAAAAAGGTGGATTCGGAAACAGCATGCTCAGACTCAATGAGAGATGGCTCTCTCAAAAACTGAGGACTGGAAAGATGGCTCGGCAGTTAAGAGCGCTGGCTTCTCTTCCAGGGGACCAGACCCCCGAGGCAGGTCAGAACCTTCTGTAACTCTTCCAGCATCCACCCCCATCACAGGTCAAAACCATCTGTAACTCCAGCTCCAGGGCATCTGATGCCCTCTTCTGGTCTCCAAGGGCATTGCATGCATGTGGTACACAGGTATTCAGGCAAAACAAACACAAAAATAATTTTAAAAAATAATATGTGGTACATAAAAAAATAATAAATAATATAGAAGATACCTAATGTGTCCTGGTGGCCTCAGCACACAAGTGTACCCAACACACATGTGCACATACATGATATACATATGTACACACACAAGACTATGTAGGTCAATGACTTGTCAAGTATTTGCCAACACAAATTGAAAAGGGCTAAACATGATTAAATAAAATAGTTATAGTTTAAAAAGAACATGAAATAAAAGTACAATTTTTAAGTATATTAAAGACTCCCAAATCAACAGACAGTGGTATGAAAATAACTCCACTGAAGGCAGATAATAGCAGCAAGGTCCAAGAACACCACAACTGCTCAATATGAACCTGAAATCTAGCTACCAGGCTTGCCTAACAGTCATGAGGCCATGGGTTCGATCCCCAGCTCCATGGAAAAGCAAAACAAACAAACGAAAATAAAACTAAAGAAAAGAACCTAGAAAATGGTTAGTTTTTAATCAGATAAATTAAAATTTTAACAAAATCAGGAAAAAAGAACTATGTAACAACAAAATGGTGTCTAGGAATAACTACCCAAAGTGTTTTATGAAGAAAATAATTAAATTATAAATAACTTGCCAGGTATGGTGGCAGACACCTTTAGTCCTAACACTTAACACAGATCACTGTGAGTTTGTGGCCAGTCTGATTTACAGAGCAAGTTCCAGGCAAGGCTACAGGGTAAGATGCTTCTCGAAAAAACAGAACTACAAAATTATGAAACCCTCCAAAGTAGTACAGAGCATAATATTTTCTCAAGTGATAAGATTAATATAAATTGACTTTTGCTAGAAATAGAAGTTTAGTATATTTCCAACTAAAATCTCAAAAAATAAATAGATTCTGTTTACCTGGGGAAAGAATGAAGAGTTTTTATACTTTACTGGTTTTTAGTCAATTTTAAAATATTTAGTTTGGAGACTGAAGAGACAGATCAGCAGTTGAGAGCACTGAATGCTCTTCCAGAGAACCTGGATTCAATTCCCAGCACCCACATGGCAACTCATAACTTATCTGTAACTCCAAAATCTAACATCTTTACACATATTTTATACATACATGCAGGTAAAACATCAATACACATAAAATTTTTTAAAAAGTTTTAAAAGCTATTTATTTTAGATGTGCACGTACACATGAGGTCAGAGGACAGCTTGTGGAAAACCTTGCCTTCCACAGTGGAGGGTCTATGTCTCCCACTCAGATCACGAGGCTTGGCTGCACCAAGTGCCCTTACTTCTTGAGCCATCTCATCAGCCCCAAGATAAAATTTATTTTTTATCAACAAGTAATGAAGAGATTATTTTGCATTAAAAAACATATAAATGTTACCCATTAAGGTAGTACATAAATTAAGGATAATTAACCACAAAGAATCTTAAAAAATGGGAAATCAAGACCTCAGTAACAGAAGACACATTTTTTTTTTTTTTTTTTTTTTTTTTTTTTTTTTTGAGATGCAGCCTCAGTGTAGCTAGCCCTGGGTGGCCTCTAAACTCCTATGTAGACCAAGCTGCTTCTTGTCTCTTGAGCAACTAGAATTAAAGGTGTACACTACCAGCCTGGCCTATGTGTTTTACTAGTCAATAAAAGGTGTCATAAAAGTCACAATTAAACCAATTTAATTTAAACTCTCACTACCATGTTCTTCCAAAACACTCTTGTAACCATTTTAAATTTACAAAATAATTGCAAAAATAGAACCCTTTAGTACTCACAGTCAGTTATTAAAATCTGGCTGTAGTATGGTACCTTTGTCACAATTAGTGTACCAGTACAAATGATTGCATTCTAGTTGAGTCCTTCCAATTTTCTGATAAATAAATGTGACTTTAAAAATAACTAACATTTGGATGAGGATATGGTTCAGTCAACTACACGTACATATGTAGCATGCAAGTCTCAAACATTGTGCACTAAGCATACCCAGAGAGAGAATTTTAATGACAAAAAAAAAAAAGAACCTCAATGAACTAGGAATAGACATTAGACAAGCTAAGAAAACCCCATGGCTAATATGTAAGTGGTGAAATACTGAATACAGGGACAAACAAGAATTAGCTCTCACTAGCACAGTGCAGTACAGCAGAGTATACATTGTGGTGGTTTAAATAAAGTTGGCCTGGGAGTGCAGTATTAGGAGGTATTGCTTTGTTGGAGTAGGTGTGGCCTTGTTGGAGGAAATGTGTCACTGTGAGCACATGATAGCTCAGAAACATCTAGACTCCAGTTTTAAGGGCTCTGGCTTCCATGGACACCAGGTACCTACACAGTGCACATACATACACACTAGCAAAACACACATACAAAGTAAAAACTTGGTTGTTTGTATGGAGGTCACAGGCACCAGTAAGGAAGTTTGCTAAATGAAAATTGCCTTTTAAATATCTATATTTAGGGGGCTGGAGAGATGGCTTAGCAGCTAAGAACACTGGCTGCTCTTCCAGAGGACCCAGGTTCAATTCCCAGGACCCACATGGCAGCTCATACCTGTCTATAACTCCAGTTCCACAGGATTGTCACACATACACACACAAAGGCAAAACACCAATGCACACAAAATAAAAATCATTAAAAAATTAACAAAAAATGTTCATGCCCATAAATTACCACTGTCAGCTTTGGTTAGAGAAACTTTATTTTGCAGAGGGCAGCAGGCTCATAAATGAACTGTTTATGCTCTGCCCTAAAATTAGCTATTTTCACCCCTCCTGAGTTGTGGAACACTGCAGAAGAGGGATGGTAAAGGATTAAGAGCTGGGGGAGTGGTAGAATGTCGTGTCTTCTGTAAATCATGTGGCCACTGCACACAGTACTATGTGCTCCATCATGGCAGAGGGTGGGGCTCATGAGGCTCCACCCACCTTGAGGTTTTACAGCAGTGGCTCCCAACCTTCCTAATGCTGCAACCCTTTGATACAGTTCCTCATGTCATGGTAACTCCCAACCATAAAATTATTTTTGTTATTACTTCATAATTGTAATTTTGCTAGCTGTGAATCATAATGTAAATATGTAATGTGCAGGATATTTGATGTGTGACACCCGTCAGGAGTCGAAACCTACAGGTTAAGAACTGATGTTCTACAGGCAGGTAATGGTCGCTGGGCAAGTCACTGATAAATTGCCCGTGCTCCTGAGAAACCTTCACCCATGTTGCTATAAGCAACCCTATTAAATTCATCAGGTCATACACACACACAAGCTTTAACCAACTAATTAATATCTTCATGAGGTAGGTAACTCATTGTTCTCATCCTGACTTCGGTCACAAACAGCTTATTTGAAGGACAACCTAGTTCATTTCTTTTTTCCTTTGTTGAGGTTCCACCTGTGGTCAATTCAAGTTGGCCTTGAATCCTGACACTTCTCCCAATAAGATCCACATTTGTCCCTTATACTTGAATCTTGTAACTTCTTTGACCAATAAAAAATTAAAACAAAACAAACAAAAGCCAGGATCCTGAACAGCCCAAATTTGATTGATGCCCAGGGTCCACTTAGTGGAAGGAGAGAACCAACTCCTGCAGGTTTTCTTCTGACTTGTGTGAGTGCTCAAAATTTAAAAACAAAAAAACATTTGCCTAGTGCTGGGCCAAGAGCTGGTTTGTGCCTACAACCCTGCTAGGCAGGAATTGTCATCACTGGAGATACTAATTCGAGACCGGTTTGGGCAACCCTGTCAGGAGAGGCAGAAAGAAAAGGAAAAGGGAGTGAGGGGAGGACTTTGCAGCCTAGCCTGGAACTAGCCTAGCAGTCACAGGAACCCTTGTGGAGGACCTGAGACACTGAGTAAGCTCAACTTTCACCTGAAGCTGGCACACCAGGGTTTGAGAAGCCCGAAGGATAAGATACTGTGTGAGGAAGACAAGTGGGGCAGTACAAAGAATCACTTCTAACATGCAGAAGCTCCCCCCACACACACACAGAGAACAGCTAAGCCAGCAGCCAACATCACACCTGTCAAAGGAACTATCTGGCAAGCCTATCTGCTGGGTCCAGCATTGCCTTGGTGGGGACATAACAGGGTTCCTTTCCCTGGGACAAGGCCAGCCGATGTGAACCTCCACAAATGTAGATGCCTGCCATGAGCATAAGGCTTATTTGTATAACAATGTACATTATTTTCATAGTCCTCAGAGGAATCTCTTCCCTGTTAACTTTTTTTTTTGTTTTCCTCCCTGTTAACTTTAAACTATAAGCTTAAGTCCCAGAGGTGAAAGTGTGGCTACTGTCTCAGCAAGATGGTAAACCTGACCTTCAGGACAGCCCTTAAGGCTGTGGGAAAGAACTCTTAAAAACATGAGTTCCAAATATAGAATTTCTCAACTATGCAAAAATTCTAAGGCACTTAGTGAAGTCGAAAAGAAGAGAGGCAGCTACACCGTAAGCCAGCTTGTCAGAAAGACACAAGCAAGACAGTGAGTTCAAGGTCAGCCTGGGATAGGTGTGGTAGAAATAATTTCAGGATGGGATCTGTTTACCATAATTTACCATCTGTGCATAACAGAGGCAGGCGGATCTCTAAATTCTTTTACAATGTTAAAAGAAAATCTGTGCTGTCTCCTAAGAATTAAGGGGGTGAGGTCATGGATGCTGATCCATAGGGTAATCAAAAGGAAATCTGGAATAATTGAATTGATATGTATATTTTTTAAAACAAAAACTTGGATTTTGGTCTGCATGAGGTGAGATAGCAGAAAGTGAAAGCAGTTTTTTTTTGTTGTTTTTTGTTTTTTTTAAGAACTTTTTCTATATAGCGAGCTATCTCAAGATCTCTGGAGAGTGAAAAAAGCTCAAGAATTTTTTTCTAACAGGAATTCTGACTTGGTTGGAAGATTCAAGAATTTCCTTATAGCAGCTATCCAGAGAACTTTTAGAATTTTTACTGGCAGAGAGAGCTGTTTCAACCAGAAAATTTTTAGAATAGCAAAAAAGCTGTCTGAGCAGAGCAATCTAAAAGCAAGCCATCTCAGAGCCTAGGCCACCAGCTTGGACCCACGGCTTTGACTTCCCGTCACTTGTTTAGCTATTCCCAAGCACCCCTCCCTATGGAACCTGGACCTAGCCAAGGTTAGTCCTTGGCACCTGTCCTGCCTCACAGCTATATAATACAGGCTGGGTTTAATCATGTAATGGGTCTTCTGTCTCAGCCTCCCTAGAGCTGGGATTACAGACATGCTCCATGTCACCTATTTTAAGACGTTGCTTTAATCTAGCTGGACTATGGTGGTAGCACATACCTTTAATCCTAGCACTTGGGAGGCAGAGGCACAAGGAGTTTGAGGCCAGTCCCGTCTACAGAGTTCCAGAACAGCCAGGGCTAACACAAAAACCTCGTTTCAAAATCCCCAAAAGAAAATGTTGTTGTTGCTTTAGCTATAGAATTGTGCTGGGTGGTGGTGGCATGTGGTTTTAATCCCCCACATTCAGGAGACAAGAGGCAGGCAGATCCAGGATAGCCAGGGCTACAGAGAAACCCTGACCCAAAGGAAAAAAGAAAAAACAAAACAACTACACAGTTTTAAGTTTGTGCAGCAAACCAGAATACCAGAATACACACTCCACAAGTTTTTCCAAAAAAATCGAAATAACTTAGGAGTGTGCACACAAATAATCTCCACACGTGGGAGGACAAGAGGCAGGAGGGTCCTGAGTACAAGATAAGCCTAGGCTATATATTTAATTCTAGGTCAGTCTGGGATAAAGGGAGTGAGGTGTAGGGACTGGGTGGAAAGAGAAGGAAAGAGGGAGGGAGAGACAGAATCTAACCACAATTGTTTTAAAAATTAAAAACTCAAATGGTTTTTTCGTGAGTCTGCCTTAGCAAGTGTGGCTGAAACTCTCCAAGTGGGCAGCACCACCAAGAGGTGATTCACGTGATGTACAAGGAGTCCGCTGAATAAGAGTAGAAGCCTTCTTTCTGCCTGGGCCATCACCCCTCAGAAAATGAGGACTTGGGTCAACCGCTGATGGAGGCAGCAAGCCGGAAGACCTTTCAATTCTTCAAGGTTCCCTCTAATGACCTTAACTGTAGAAGAAATCACAAAGTTATGAGGAGTGTGTGTGTGTGTACATGCCACAGTGAAGGTCAGTTCGGGAGTCATTTCCTTCCTTATACCGAATCTGTCCAGAAGACTGAGCCCAGGTTTGTTGCACTTGGCACAAGTGCTTTTCTTCACCTGCTCGACCATCTTGCCTGGTCCAAGTGCAGGGTTAATAAAGCCCAGACCTAGTACCTACATAATAAACCCAGTCACTGCCCTCCTCCGAGGACACTCATTGCTCATCCCCTAACACTCTTCTACCAGCAATAGTCAACAAACACTTCAGGCTGATCTGAATGAAGACTACCCAGCTTTCCCTATGGACACCTGTAACCCCAGAACCCCAGAGGCAGAAAGATTTATGTAGCCTGAACTACAGACATAGAAAAGGTAACAAAGGGGCTGGAGAGATGGCTCAGAGGTTAAGAGCACCGACCGCTCTTCCAAAGGTCGTGAGTTTTCAAATCCCAGCAACCACATGGTGGCTCACAACCATCCATAATGAGATCTGATGCCCTCTTCTGGGGTGTCTGAAGACAGCTACAGTGTACTTACATATAATAAACAAATTAATTAAAAAAAAGAAAAAAAGTAACAAAAACTCTCCAGAAATACAGAGATGGCTCAGTGGTTAAGAGTGCTGACTGCTCTTCCAGGGGTCCTGAGTTTAATTCCCAGCAACCACATGTTGGTTCACAACCATCTGTAGTGGGATCTAATGCTCTCTTCTTGTGTGTCTGAAGATAGCTACAGTATACTCATATAATACATAAAATAAATAAATCTTTAAAAAAAATTATCCAGAAGAATGGAGAGGAAATCAAAAAGGAAACATTGTATAGTTCAGATTTCTAGAACTGGTCACAAGGACAAGGCTGTCATTTTTAATAACTTTTATGTATATGACTACACTGGAGCTGTCTTCAGACACACTAGAAGAGGGCATCAGATCCCATTCCAGATAGATATGAGCCACCATGTGGTTGCTGGGAATTGAACTCAGGACCTCTAGAAGAGCAGTCAGTGCTCTTAATTGCTGAGCCATCTCTCCAGCTCCCTGTCATTTCTTCTGATTCCATGTCTCAACTCATATGTATCAGCCAGCACAACTATTGTGGTATGCATTTTGGCTTTTCTTCAATGACCTCAAATACCATTCATTCCTAGTTCTCAGTGGTATAGCACTTACTATAACCATGTATATCCTCAAGACCATGATGGCCTTAGTGTTATGGCTGAAGCTTTAATACCAATACTCAGGGAGGCTGAGGCAGGAGTTCAAGGTCAATCTCTGCTACACATAGTTTGAGGCCAGCTCGGGCTACATGAGACCCTGTTGCAGAAAACAACAACAAATCATTCCTGGGATTAGAGAGATGACTCAAGATTAACAGCACTGGCAGCTCTTCCAGGATTGGGCTTTGATTCCACCACAGGGCAGTTCACAATTGTCTGTATTCTCAGTCCCAGGATGTCCTCTTCTGGCCTCCATAGGCACCAGGACTACATGTGGTACAGACATACATGCAAGACACCCATACACATAAACTTTTTAATCATTCCTGAAGGATCTGATTAGTAATTGATGTGGTCTTTTCGTTTTTACCTTAACCATTTGCCACACAAGAACCCCAGGCAAACCCAGAACTGTTCAGCTGATCCTGCATGTCTTAAATGATTAGTCTTAGATATTTAGTGTTAAAAAGCGTAACCCTCACATGCTAGATAACAGGTTATGCAGAGTTTCTATTTATTGTCAACTATTTCTTGGGCTTAGCCTTGTGGTTTAAATGCAGATTTTTCAGCTTCGAATATATAAAGTATATTCTTAAATGTCTCACACTATCAGAATGACTTTTCTTAAAAATGTTATCCCTTCCCTGTAAGATGCAAGCAGTTTGAGGCAACAATGGTAGACACTGGACTCCCCTTCCCCCAATCTACATCTTGAAGGACATTCGCTGTTAACATTTCTAGGCTGTGCCCCAAAGTTACTTGGCATTAGCCAGGTGTGTCTGACTCACTGTAAAAGGGGCTGCTTACCCCCAGCTCACTCTCTTCTCTTGCTCTTAGCCTTTTCCCCCTCTGTCCCTTCTCTCCCTATTTCCCTTCCCCCACTCCCCACCTGCTCATGGCCAGCCTCTACTCCTCTCTCTCCCCATCTCTATTACCCCCTCAACTCCCCTCCAAATGCCCTAAACAAACTCTATTCTATACAGTCATGTGACTGGTACCCCATGGAGATGGGATGCCTCAGCATGGGCCCGCAAAGGCACCTACCCCCTTCCCTTGCACCATACCAAGCCTCCACCAAACATACTCCGGCTTCTTTTTCTTTTTTATAAAACACACTTGCCTTTTTAAAAAAAAAAAAAAAAAAAAAAGACAGTCTTTGTAGCTCTGTATGCCCTGGAACTTTGTACTACTATGTAAATCAGCTTGGCCTCAAAGACAGATACACCTGTCTCAGGACTGAAAGCATGAGTCACCACACACAGTTTTAAAAAGGACTTTCTAAAGAAAGGGAGCAACCATCAACCCCATTAAGCTACATTAAATATGGGTGTACCACACTATGGTTTTGTTGCTACTTTATTGGTCTAAGTTCCTTTCTTTTAATTATTCTTTAAATCTTTTCTTCCAACTCAAACCAGTGAGACAAACCTTCATTGGTCTATGAGGTTGATGGCTCCAAATATAGCCTTAGTATGAGTGCAGGAGAACACAGTGCAGGGATCTGAGAATCAGATTTCATAATCCAGTGTATGGAGGGTGGGAGGGACATGACACTGCAAAAACTGCTTTTTGGGTAAACTGGTTTCCCAAACTACAAAAGGTTAAGTCAAACTGCCTGCTTTTTGTGACCTCTTTGCTCCAGGGCATGTGCTGGCTGCTTTCTGGAATTCCTTGGGCAGATTTGGGGCTCTTTTTATTTTTATGCCCTTGTTTTAGGGTAAGGGGTTTTCTTTATTCCAAACCTTTTACATAACAGTATCATTTCTGTCTTCTGATTAAGTATCTTGAAACTACATGTGATGTCTCATTATCTACATTAAAGATGAATTTTCATTCAGATTTTTGTCTTCTTTTTCTGTCCCTGCATATACACCCAAAGTTACACTTCCTCTTACATTTCTTGATATTCTGTAGTGTAAGCTCTTTTGGTTTACAATCTGTTATAATGGCCAAAGATTAAGTGTCTAGACTTTTAAATGTAGATACATGCTTATATGCAGCCCCTGGGAAGTACCATATTTCATTTACATATACTGTGCTATTCTTCAATGTGCTTTGTTCATTCAATAACACATGAAAGCTAACTCAAGATCGGAGACAAAAACCCAAACCAAACCAAACCAAAATATTGGCTGAAGGAACAGACAATGAAGACAGGGGACACTGTATTGAGCTTTAAAAAATGTTAGTGTGAGTAGGCAGTGGTGAATAGTAGAACTGTTCAGTTCATGTGGGCAGGAACTTGATACAACCTGCTTACATACTGGCAGGTCAGTCTGCAAGGTGCGGCATGAGGGATGGTCCACCTGGACAGGCCTACTTCTTCCAGACAGGTCTCCTAAGGAGTGCTACTAGCTAGAGATCAAATGTCTAACAAATAAATTTATGGGGTCCACTTTAGTCTCAAGTCATAACTTGTATAAAGTAAGCTTTTTCATCTTTGAACAGGGAATCCTCCATAGGCCGGCCTCAAGTGACCCTCCTATCCCAGTCTACCCAGCAGCTGATACTATAGGCTCAAGATCAGTGTGTCTCACATTCCAAGACTACCCTTACAGCTATTTTGTAGCTTACCAGTTTCTTGGGGGTTGTTTTCCCTTGTGTTTTGAGTCTAGGAGTTGATTCTTGCTTCTACTTTCTGTTTGCCTTTTGTTCCTCTGGTAGATGACCTGTGAACCCCCAAACCATTTGCATTCTCCTGTCTCCACCTTCTCTCTGTACAGGAGTGCTGGGGTTACAGATTTATGTTCTGGGGTTCAAACTTGGGTCACTGAGCTTTCGGGGTTAGCACCCTTACCCTAAGAGCCACCTTCCCATTTCTATCTTACCAACAAACATGCTTTGTAAGCAAGGACTAATATAGTAATGGGCTGGGCAGTGGAGGTACATGCCTTTAATCCCAGCATTCAGTAGGCAAAGAGGTCAGCCTGGTCTATAGAGTTCCAAATCCAGGGCTATACAGACAAACTGTTTCAACAAATGAAAAAAAAAGTCTTACTTTACTTTGATGTGTTAGACCAGGATGTCCCTAGAACTTAAGCTCTTTCCTCTGACTTCCCAGTTATCATATCTTTTAACACAGTAAAATAAAAGTCCTAAAACAAAAAAAGGTCTGAGCACATTTGCTCCTATAGAAAAAAATTCAAATTTAAGATACACAGATACATAAATGAAATGACTCGTAAGCCCATCTTGACTGAATAAAACTGCAGTACACCATATGAGCTAGGGATCTGCAGGGAAAGGCCTAACAACCTGTGTTCAATCCCCAGAACCCATGTACAAGGTGAAAGGAGTGAACTTTCTTGAAAAGTTGTTCTCTGACCTCCACATGTGCAGTGTGGCAATCCCCCTGCCCCCACCTACATACAGGCACTGAAATACAGGGAAAAAAACCAACAAAACAAACAAAACAACAACAAAAACACCCCCACTATCTTTATATACACCAAATAAACAGGTAGGTTGATTCTCCATTTTGTGCTAGGAATTGAATTCAAGACTCAATAAGTAATTAACAGTAAACTATCTCCCACCCCACAAGGTAAATCCTTAACATGTAATCAAACACTACTACAGCTCAGGAGACTGTGAACGCACACCGTTCCATCACTTCCGCTCACTCTCAATCCCTCCTAGTCCTCTACTCATCTAGAGACCTTGCCATCTGAACCGTGCCCAATGTTCTATACCTAGGTCCAAATCGCCTATGTCTGTCTCTAGTAAAGATAGCAAGGCTTCCCTTTTCAAATATCCTAATGCTACCCTGCAGGTTTCATACTGATTTTTAACTCATTTCTCACGTAATGCCTTAAACAACACAGCAATTTTTACATAGGTAAAACAAAATGCTCCCAGTGCTCAAAACTACCAAGAACCTGAGTAAAGAAGGGCACTATCATGTGGACATCTAGCTCTTTGGCTAGGACTCAAGATGACAAATTCCTACAACCAGTAGTTTACTTCCAAGTAAGCTTTTCATTCCATAAACAACTAGATAATTCCAGTTTTCTAAGCAATCACTTTCTAATCACAATATACAATGTGCCAAGATCTTGATAACACGGCCACACAATCTCTTGAAATTTAAAGAAAAAAATTTATTGAAGATCTGAAAAACAACTCCTACAAGATTGACTTTTCCATAAAACTGTAGCTACACGATGCATTGCGTCTATCATGTTAAAACGTGCATTAGACACAAATACAAAAACCATGAAAACAAGCCACCACTCTTTAACAATTGAGCAAAGATAAAATGCCTAAGGAACAACATGGATGACTGCAAAGGATGGGCTCTTTAAGCACCATTAAAAAAAAAAAGAGCACAGATGGATGAGTGTTCAGCTATATACACTGAAGTGAACCTTTGGCACTAGGAATCAGAGCATTTTGTCATAGAGCATTAACACATATTATAAAAGTGCGTAGTGTCAAAGGAACAGAACCACCAGCATTCAAAAGCAGCTTTGTCAACTAGGCAAACACTCTACAGCATGTCTCTCTGTTGTCCATCACTGATACACTGGTAGAAACTTTGAAATGAAAAAAAGAAAGAAAAAAGGAGCAGTTACTCCTTTTATTTTCTCTGTTTAAAATCAAACAGAAAACAAACATCAACTCTGTTATACACTAACGGTCTTCAAAGTACATCGTTTGTACAAGAGAAGGACTAAGAACCAAACTGTTTACAGAGATCCAAGCACAAGTGAGAAAAAGCACGTCCCTCACACGGCTTTCCGATGGTACTCGGGAGGAGCCACTTCATAATCACTGGCACTGAACAAAGTTGCAGAATTCTTCGCCAGGTACCTAAAAAGAAAATTGTTAATTCATTGTGAAAATGTCAAGTTATAGATACTAATCATAGATGACTGCCTCCCCCCCAAAAAATAGATCATTAAAATACAATCCAGTAAGACTATATAACCGACAAGGTATTCTCTATTAACCAGGAATAGCGATCTTCACCCTGAACCTGCAAATGGCTATCCTACTATATATACAGTAGCACTACCCTAAAACAATATTCATTTTCTTTAGCTTTTCTAAGACTGTCCAATTAAGTACAAAGTTATCTACAAACATTTTTCAAATTCAAACCTGAAATAAAGGGAAGCAAATTGTGAAACAGTAGTTCATTTCTATATTGTCAATGAAATTGCAGTCTGAAGGAAATATTTACAAGTGTAGAAAAAGGGCCAATAAACAATCAAACACTTCAATCCTTCCCTCCAATACCAAGTTCAAGAAGTAATCCACAGTAGCTCTGATCTATATTCTGGAAATCCCAGTCTTTTTCAAACTGAAATGTTTTTCTCTAAACAAGAATCAGAATACTGCATACCACTACAGCCGATTTCCTCAATTCACAGTGTGAATCCTTGTTATTGTATTTAGAGAATTCTACCGTTTTTCAAAAGCTGCTAGGTTTTAAATTCTCCCCTAGTATAAAAATGCCCTCCAACATGATATCGAAGCTAAAACTGCTTCACCACTTCTTCAATTTTTTAAATCCAACTAATGTGATAAGTTAACTACTGTTAACTTATATTTGTATTATATCATTGAGACAGGCCTCAACTCAGAGTACAACTTAGTCTGGCCTTAAACTTACAAATATCCTGCCTCAATTTTGACAGGCATGAGCCATCAGCTCAACTTACACAGTACCCCTATTTCTGTATGTCTCCTATGGCCTTTTTTAAATTTACCTTCCTGCCCTGACCAGTTTAATCTTTCTACTCTCTAACACTGTAAAACTACAGAGCCAAACCTACAATGTTTTCACTGTCTTAGTAGCTTGGCAGGTTAGCCACTCCATCAGTTCCATACAGCACTTACATGTTACTCTCCATTTGTAAGATTCCCATATATGTTATTTATAGTTTTACTGCCTTATTGACATCTGTACAAATACATTATTTTAGGAATTATCACATTAATCATCCTTTCACACTTTAAGTAATCATCCCAATTGTTTGTGATTTCAATTAAACTTACTTGAGGAAATCATGTAGATAGTTCAGTAATAAAGCAAGGCTTTTCTCATCTAGAGGTGTATAGGCCAACATCGCTCCAATTCGCACTATTTAACAAAGAATTAAGTTAAAGTTATATACAAAGTAGCACTATAACATGTATTAACTATGTACAAAGTAGGTGAGCTGTCACTGGTTCCATGAAACTAAATATTTTTATGTATGTGTCTTTCCTTAAGTGCCACCCACCCTTTAAAAAAAAAGTCTTTCTCTCACCAGACTGGGGTTCACAACTAGGTCAAGGCAGCCAGTGAGAATCCAGAATGACCCCCTCTGCCTCCCTAGTACTGGGTTCACAAGTGTGCACCACTACATCCAGCTTTTTTATGTGGGTTTGTAAAGATGGGGGATCCACATACTGGGATTTTATAAACTGAGCTATCTCCCTAGTCTTAATGATTTTTCAATATTTTGTTTTTGTTTTTTTTTTTTTTTTTGCAAAAAGGTTTGGTATTTAAATCTTTTAAATAAAGATTCAAACTGAAATAGTCATGTTTCAGTTATTTTAACCTCTCAGTCATTTAGTAAAGACCAAAAACTCAATTATTAAAGGCTCAAAAGAGGGAAAAAAAAGAGAAAATCACTTTTCTTAAAAGTCTTACCAAATAATCTCAGTAAATGAGGTGCTCCATACACCTGGGACATGGGTGCATCTGGGTGATCAGCAAGAATTTCAGCGTACTGTGGCCTCTCAAATTTGTAGAGCAGCTGAGTGCCCAGCATTACATTGAAGTACTCCTTTATCCCTGCCACCACCTCGTTCACAGCATACTCCCTGAGAAAAGAACAAAAACATTATGTTCAAAATACTTGCTTTCTGAGGAATGTAAAGGTAAGGAACTATGGCTAGGACTCTCTTAACTAAAATCAATTTCAAAATTATATGAAAATAAGAAGGCATTTTATGCTTTCAAAATACTGTAACTTTTGGGGTGTGGGATGGACCTGAGGTTCAAGACAGGGTTTTCTTTGTGTAACCTTGGCTGCCCTGAAACTCACTCTGTAGACCAGGCTGGCCTTGAACTTGTAGAGATCCTCCTACCTTTGCCTCTGAGTGCTGGGATTAAAGGCACACACCACCACCACCACTACCCAGCCTCAAAATAGTAAAACTTTTAATGATTGTGAAGTACCTACAGCATACCTTCAGTTATACCAAAACAGTACTTAAGTACTTTGTGTATACTCAAAAGGGTACATTCTTACTTATTATCTGTATTTCCTCGAGACTTCTTATAATTTGCATAATCCTCCAAAATGGAATCCACATTCTTCTTGGCAGGAAGATAAAAAAGCTAGGAAAAAAATTGAATATAAATGTTTATAAAAATTACATTCCTTCCAAAATAAGTAGATGAGGCACAGAAAGCCTGATAAATGGGTTCAAGAATACAAATACTATGCAGGGAGCATTCTATAATACAACCAAATAACATCAATCAAATTCCAACTATGACTACGAATCTCAAATTTCATGAATCCTTAACAACTATTATTCTCATCCCCATCATCCCCACAGCATCTGTCATTTGTCAATCTAAATAGTTTGTCCAAAGTTCCTAAATCTGGACTTAGAGAACCCAACTCTTAATAACATTCAAGTTTTTCTGGGTTGTTGTGAAACCAATTTCTTTAGATTTTGAACAAGCCCCTTCAGAGGGGAGAGGCTCCTAAGACTAAGTAATCAGTAAACAAGACCCAGAAAGCTAACATTTGAATGATCCACAGGGTCCCACCCCCACCCCCAACACCTAAGATGGAGCTCCAGGGAAGCACCATTAACAAGCAGCTTCACTGAGTCATGGTTTACTTGGGCTTTTTAGTGGTATACCTACTTCTGAAACCCATCATCCATCTGTAAACCCCCAAACCTCACTGGTTGCCAAGTTGTTCTGCTGTTGGCATCTATTCTCTTAGGGCAAGGTCAGTTTGTCTGCATCTCTCCCAGAGTATTTTTTTTTCACAACATTTTACAAATGATTAATTAAACCTAGGACCTTAATTACATTCAGGATCAATTGCAGGCAATGTCATATGCTTTCTACTATAACAACATTAAGATGGAAAATGCATGTATCTCTGCCTATTAGCTTTTTGGGAGAGTTCTGCTCCAGCAACCTCCAACTTTCTTAATTATCAACAGAATTTTAAGGGGTCAGAGAGATGGCTCAATAATTAAGAACATTAGAACCCAAGTTTCACTTTCCAGCACCCCACTTGGTGGCTAACAATCATCTACAACTCTAGCTCCAAGAGACCCAATGCCCTCCACAGGTGCTGCACACAGGTCATGCCATACACATACATATACACAGGCCAAAAAAAAAAAAAAAAAAAAATCCATAAAATTAGATTAGAATATGTCATCATAAAACTTTGAGCCTTTTATTCTTTTTGCCAAGCCACTACACCCGTGTCATTCTAGGTTACCTGCTTTTGTCTGGTGATCAAGTCCCAGTCATCCACAAGCCATGGTTTCAGCTCTTCAGGAATCTTCACTTTAACTTCAACTCTGTTCATGAATATTTCTTCCTATATAAGAAAAGCAAAGGTATTACAAAACTTTTCTTGCTTCTCTTTTTTATCTTTAAGAGACCAGGCATACACTAATTCCTTGAAGGAGCCACTCAAAAGAAGGAACTGCCATAGGAGGGGGAAAAGCCAATACATGAAATCATACAGCCAGGAAACAAATTACAGTTATAGTGTTATAGTGGCCCCTTAGTGTATTTTTTCCTCTTCTGGAAACAGAATATTCTGAATTGATGCTGCTTAACAGCTTCTTCACATTTACTCTTGATACCCAAATAGTTATTCCAAACATGACCTTTTTCCTTCCCCAACCCCTTCCCTGACACAGTCTTACTATGTAGCTTTGGCTGTCTTGGAACTCACTATGTAGACAAGGCTGGCCTCAAACTCACAAGATCTGCCTTGTCTCTGCCTCCTGGGTCCTGGGATCAAAAGCATGCACCATTAGGCACAGCTACACGGCTATGTTTATTTAAAGATACTTTTTGTGCTTTTAGTTACTACTAGACCAGAACCTGCCTCTGCACTTTGGTAGCATGGGTCAGTTACCCCAACATTTGGAAATCTGATGCACTAGACTAGCCAAAACCACATAGCAAGATCCTGTCTCAAACACAAATATTGGAAGGGAAGGGAGTGGGGAAGTAAAAGAGAAAAATCATCTGAGCCTTTAGGACAGCCTGTCAGAGGAAAAGAAAAAAACTCACATTTTCAACGGTAGGATCTACCCGGGCTCTCTTCTTCCTAGGAGGCTGAGGTGTCTCACTGGTACTGCCACCATCTCCGTTTCCAGGTGCTACAAAATGTGTATGAATGGTGGAAGTGGCATTGGTTAATTAACAAATTCTTAATGTAAAGAGTAAGTTCTCATTTCCCCATTACAGATATTTTATAAATTCAACTTTCTAACTTTAACATTTTACTTAACACTTTACTTAGGAAACATTTAATAACATTTAAAATGCTATCTTCCTAAGAGAATCATTAAGACTAAAGCAGGTAAGTGAAAACAACTACATCTTACAGGAAATCAAACCACTCTGTCCTTATCTACAAACACTACTGTGACACCTCTACTTGAGGTCAATAAACTACATACTGTCAGTTTAATATAGTGAACTCACAGTCTAAATATTACAAACAGGCCAATTTTAAGAAAGTTTATACTTACTTTTCTGCTTGTTCTTCTTTGTTTTCCTGGAAAGAGAGGAAAACAAAAATTATTCACTCCCATAAAAACTGTTCTAACTTTTATTAGTGGTAAATTCAGAGAAAAACAGCCCACCAAAATTATCAGTGACAGTCAGGCAGTGGTGGCGCACGCCTTTGATTCCAGCACTTGGGAGGCAGAGGCAGGTGGATTTCTGAGTTCGAGGCCAGCCTGGTCTACAGAGTGAGTTCCAGGACAGCCAGGGCTACACAGAGAAACCCTGTCTCGAAAAAAAAAAATAAAAAATAAAAAAATCAGTGACAGAAGTCTGCTTCCCAAAACATTAATCTTGATTTTTAGATTTACTCTTATTATTAATAATAATAATTGAGACAAAGTCTCACTATGTAGCTCTTGCATCCTGTAATTCAGAATATAGACCAGGCTGGCCTTAAACTCAGAACCACCTGTCCCTGTGGGAACCCGCACACTTGTGAACACACAGCCACATATACACATCAATTTAAAAGTTGAAAAAAAAAATATTAACAACAACAAAAGATTGAGTGTGGTGGTGCACACCTTTAACACCAAAATGGGAAAGCAGAGGCAGACAGATTGAGTACAAATCTAGTCTTTAAATCAAGAACTTCTTCACTTGCATATACATGCTAATGATTCATGGAAACCAAAAGGAACCAGTTCTTATACTTAATCTTTTATGTACAAGCTCTACACCATAAAATGAGAATCACTGCTCAACTAATCTAAAATCACTCATTCTAACCACTTCTCCTAGTATGGATTCCTGAAGAGTCTTGCTTAGTCTATCTACATGCTACCTATTAAACATATATGCAAACTAGTTCCTCAAGTGTACAGTAGGATTCATACAATAAATTGCTAGTGTTCTGTATTCTAGTTCTAAAACTTATGACTATATATAGTCAAAATATAAACTGTTAAAAACCATATTCTTTTCTAGGGAACTGAAGAGATGATTCGGTCATTAAGAATACTGGCTGCTTTTCCACAGGACCTGGGAACAAAGACACAGTAGATCAGGGAACAAAACCTGAGGGTGTGGAACGAATGTAAAAACAGGATAGGGAAAGAGTGCTATGAAATGCTGACTACCGGACATGACATGGCTGCAGCACTGGAGTTACCCGTACAAGTCAACATTCCAGCATGAACTGAACAGGAGCCCATGAGCTCCCCCCTTAGCTGAGGAGCCACTGGCAGTTTATAGCTGCTGGGAAAGAGCAAGCCTTTTTCTTTAGGGTTATGGCCATTGGTGGGCCGTCCATGTTCCACTGAATGGCCCTACATCCATGAACACAAAACTTACCCTTCAATAATACCTGTGTCCTATATTCTGTATTACTAATATTTAAGAGCATGTAGTTGGTTATCTTTCTATAGTCACTTTCTGGTACAGAACCTTTAGAGATACAGTGTGTGTACATGACTTTCATATTATAGTTACTAAGAAGCCTTACAATCCAGAGTTAACAAATTATACTTTTCTTTCTCACTCATTTTACACGTGTATTTTTTAGTACTAATGATAAAGTAATCTTTGCCAAAATAATTACCTCAAAACTACCTGACAATTCATTACTACCTTTATAAGAGAAACAACATATGAGTATACAGATTTTACTTCAAAAATAAGAACTGTAAAAGTATTTATCACCACTGACTGACACTAAATGTATTTTAATGTTGCATATATTTTAGTGCAGGGGAAGAAAACTAAGGAAAATCAAGTAGGTAATGTCCATTTTACATTACTTTAATAACCTGGTATCTGAGAATTAAGAATTTCACTGACACTTTTAAAAGTTTCCATTAGAGACAAAATATGTATTATGATAAATAGTAAGCTTAAATTATACTCATAAAGCAGTATGCAGTATTTAAGCAAAGAGAATCTTACACTTCAACATTTTTCTGTTGCAGACCAGATGTCTTCTTCCCTGGAGCAGCCCCTCTCATCTTGCCCTCTGCATATTGTTCCCTTCAAAAATAAGGTCAGAAGGTCACCTTAAGTACTTATATAAGAAAAACCAAAGCCGGGCAGTGGTGGCACACGCCTTTAATCCCAGCACTTGGGAGGCAGAGACAGGCAGATTTCTGAGGTCGAGACCAGCCTGGTCTACAGAGTGAGTTCCAGGACAGCCAGGGCTACACAGAGAAACCCTGTCTCCGAAGAAAAAAAAAAAAAAAAAAAAAAGAGAGAGAAAAACCAAATTGTGCCTGCTTGATTCCATCTAGAATTTGTATTAAACTAAGCTTCCCAGCCAGGTATGGTGGCAAACACTTTTAACCCCAGCACTTTAGAGGCAGAAGCAGGTGGATGCCTGTGAGGTCAAGGCCAGCCTGGTCTACTTAATAAGTTCCCAGTCAGCAAGACTTGTACAGTGACACCCTGTCTCAGAAAAAATTTTAAAAGCCTGTTAGTATAAGTGGACTTTCAGAATGTTCCAAATTGTCTATGTTGTACAGATTATTAACTCTATCACAAAATTAAGAGTTAACATGTCTTAAAATGAGAGTCCCCACAGAAAGTATGTAATTAGAGCTGTTCTCCAGATAAGAATACTAGGGTTGCTCTTCCAGAGATCCTGAATTCAATTCCCAAAACCCACATGGCTGCTCACAACTATGTATGTATGACTGTAGTCCCATGGGAAGAGATGCCATCTACTGGTGCGCATACATGCACACAAAAAAACCAAAAAGATAGGGCATAAAAGAAAGATTAGAGCACTTCTTGTAGAAGGCCTGGGTTTGATTCCCAGCACCCACATGGTGGCCCACAACCATCTGTAACTCGAGGGGATCTGACTCCCTCTTCTGTCTTCCTCAGGCACCAGGCACACACGTAGTACCCATATATAAATAAAAGCCAAAATACTCATACATATATAAACAAACACTGAAATAAATGTTTAAAGCCAACAGAAATCAAACAAAAGATTCAAAGAAACCAAGTATGGAGCCAGAGAGCTGGCCCAAAAATCAAAGTGCTACAAATGCTACCAGGCCCACTGACCTGAGGTCAATACCTGGAACTCCAACCTCCACAATCTCGTCATAGCAAACCCATGCCCATAAGCAAAGGAATAAATGAATGGAAAAAAAAAAGTTTATTATTAAAGCCAATATAGTACAAATTGACTTAATATATGGTCTCAGAAACTGAAAATTTCAGTGCTATGCTTGGTTGGGAATTCACTAGCAGTTCCAATATTTCCTTTTGATTCCATGTTGTAATTTTAATCTTTTAAATATTGTAAAAATCAAATGTAGTAACTACCCTTTAGATAATTTTTCTGGGTCTCTTTTCCTCAATGTGTTTCCAGAGATATTAATTAGTGGGAATATATCTTCCTTTTTGTTTCTCTATCAGTTAACTGTGTCTTCTCCAGCACCCAAGAAGAGACTAAAAAGATATGAGCTTGCATCTGTAATTTACAACACTGTGTTTTTACTGCTAGAAAGCAAGATTCAGAAATGACGGAATTTTTTTTACCCAGAAAATATGTAATTACTTGAGATCAAGCTTTAACACTGAAACTAAAGAGTACCAAGAATCGTTTTACCAAAAGTAGAGAGGGAGGCGCCAGTATGACCCCATTTTGTTCATTCCATGTTCAAAAGAAAGCTCGATGTTCATTTTTCAAATCAAACTTACTGATTGGCCTTTTGAAGCTCTCGCTGTTTCTGCAAATTGGTGTCCACGTATTTGAGTACTCTGCTTTCTGGTACCCATTCATCCCAACTGAAAAAGACAAGTTAAAATAGCACTGAAGTACATTTTTAATACAATATAGGGTTTCTTCCAATTAACGTTTACAAAGTTAAGAGTTAAAACTTTGGGAATTCCCTGAAATAACATGTTTTAATTTTGTTCTTTTGATATTTATTTATTTGTATGTGTGCAGAGGCCAAAGAACAACTTTTGGGAGTCGATTCTTTCACCATGTAGGTGATGGGAATCCAACTTGGGTCTTCACCCTTGGTGGCAAGTACTTTTTATCCACTGAGCCATCTTGTCAACCCTAGTTTTTTGAGACCCTTTTTAATGAATCCCAACTTTGGCCTTAAATTCATGGTAATCCTCGTGCCTCAGAATTACAAATTCTCTAATTACAGGAATCCACAAACCATGCTTTTTCTAAAATAATTTGATAAGCTGACATTGCAAATCTTTTTTTTTTTTTTTTGGTTTTTCAAGATAGGATTTCTCTGTGTAGCCCTGGCTGTCCTGGAACTCACTCTGTAGACCAGGCTCACCTCGAACTCAGAAATCCACCTGCCTCTGCCTCCCAAGTGCTGGGATTAAAGGCGTGCGCCACCACTGCCTGGCCAAATCCATATTCTTAAAAGAAAATTCTAAGCAAAGTGTGTTACAGTGAGAAGTAGCATTTCAAATATGAACTATGTATGTAGATTACTCACGTCACTTTTAAATGGTCTAAAAATAAGTAACTTAAGAGTCTCTTGATCACTACCTTTTCAGAATTACAGCACTGTCTTGTTACACAGCTCACACGCGCTAAAGGTGCATCAGGAACACATAATAAACCCCACAATACTCACCACCTAGATGACTCTCGACTAAGTCTGTATATTAAAGGCTTAAAATAATTTTTCAGATACCCCATTGTTCACTTTCGTCTATTCAAAGGGAGCATTCCAACTTCCAAGGATGACTAGAGGCTTTCTAAAATTAAAGCTATGTGTCTATCTGGCTTCTCACAAAACATCTTTTTGCTGACGTGTACGGGAAAACAAAACTTTCTGGTGGAATGCTGGTTTAACTTTTGAGCAAAATTAGTCTTTTCTCCTGCTGATGGAGCTCCATTAGTGACACCATCAAATGTATATTTGAAGTAATCTTTTACTTAATGATTCCCACCTCTGACCTCTTATAGATTATAGCCAAAAGGGAAATTAATAAATAAATTTAAAAAAAAACATTCCTCAACATGATTTCCTAAAGAAGACTTTAAAACATGCATTTACCTAGAGGTCAGGAGGGGGTGGTGTACTGAGGGAGCTCCTTCAGGAACAGGAAAAAGGGCTACAATATCCTCACGTGTCTTCAAAGATTTTTCAGAGCGCCTGGGCCTCACAGCACTTCTGATACAGACAGCATAGTACAAAGTAATCTCAGTAACTATGTGCAGAATTTAGCTTAAGCTTTATCAAGATTCATTTACAAATGGAATATTTTAATGTCTGTGTCAACAAATTCTGGTAAATTTTTTTTGAAAATTTAGAAATATCTTAGTATCTGTGATTTTTAAAGTGAATTTAAACTAATTTAAAAAAAATTCCAGGCCGGGCAGTGGTGGTGCACACCTTTAATCCCAGCACTTGGGAGGCAGAGGCAGGTGGTTTTGTGAGTTTGAGTTCAGCCTGGTCTACAGAGTGAGTTCCAGGACAGCCAGGGCTACACAGAGAAACCCTGTCTCGAAAAAACAAAAAAAAACAACAACAAAATCCAGTTTACAATTGGGGATTTTGCTGCACCAGGATTTTTAAAAGGTGTTCTACAAGGCATAGTGGTGTTTACTTTAAATCCCAGCACCCTAGAAGTATAAACAGGTAGATCTGAATTCCAGGGCAGCCTGGTCTATATCCACCAAGCTCTAGACCAGCCAGGGCTACACATATTAAGACACTACTTCGAAACAAATGAATCAAAGTGTTCTATAAGCCGTCTTTCCTTTTTCCTTCTCTTGCGGCTATGGTGGGGAGTCCTGGAGACTGAGCCAGGGCCCCATGTGTGCTGGACACGGAAGATCTCCATCTCTGAATTCCATCCCCGTGGATGAAGATCTTTTTAAAAAAAATTATATCCCTATTCTCCCCACATCAAAAGGTGCTGTTAACTGCTCTTAAACCTTAAAATCTTAGAAATTCTGTCCCCCTCACATGTAAACCACATCTAAACAAGCACTTGGACCAATATCCAATTACCAAGTCACTCCAAGAGTTTATAAGCAAAAAGCTAAAAATCCTTGATGAAACTGGAAGAAAAAAAAAAAAAACCAAACCAAAATCCTCATTCTAAGAATCTCTTCTAAATAATTAAGGGCCACTCAAATTCTTAAATATAGATCGATCAGTTTTTTCCAAAGTAGTTTTAACTAATCCCAAAAGTCAAACCCACAGGCAAAATTAAATACACAGAAAATGTACTTCATAGGCATTTAAAGAACATTCCTCTGAAATGGTTTTAAAACTTTCTCTAGAGCTAGATGCAGTGGTACAAGCCTGTAATCTCAGCATTCTGGAAGCAGAAAGATTACTCCAAGTTCTAGTAGCTACAAAGCAAGAATTAGTCTTAAAAAAGGAAAATGAAAACTCATTTCTAAATACTTCCCAAAGGTTAAAATGGCACCTTTAGCAAGTCTATGGTGACTATGAAAGACACCTATGCTATCTTAGTTTCCCTCAATACACTACAACATCACTCGTAAGAATGACAGTCATAGAATGTCTACTATGGCCATTTCCCCCTCCTTATTTTCCCAAGAGAGCAAGATCTAAATAACACTACGACTTATTTCTGTCATGAATCACAATCCACCAAAGGAAAAACTTTTTGAAAAAGGAAAACTAGTGGCTTTAGTTTTCATAATTTATGGCAATCAACAAAGAGTTATCTAATGTACAGATAATGGCATGGATATAATATATATTTATATATATATAAAAATTATATCCATGTATAATCTTAGACAAAATACCTAATATACAAGAAGAGCGAGGGATGAAAGCTGTACTCAGTTATTGAAGTAAAACTCTAAATTGAAGTGTGAAGGAAAGGGGAAGGAGGCCCAGCCCATGAATGTGCTCCTTTCCTTCCATACTTTACATGAACTTTTAACTTTCCCATCCCTAATATGCATAAAGACGTTCTACTTCCTACAGGAAGGAATCTGTCACGCATTATTTTATCTGGATATTAGCAAAATATCAACAAATATAAATCTCAAACTATTAAAGATGGAAATTCAGTTTTTTAATATGAAGATACTTGGGAAGCCATAACACAAAAGTCAGTTTCCTAGATATTATAATCAACTTAATCAAGTTATTGCTTTTACTTTTTTAAGACAGGGCTCACTATGTAGTTCTGGCTTGTCTGACACCTCCTGAGTGCTGGGATTAAAGGCATGTGCCAGCATACCCAGCTCCCATTTCTTAATCCACGTAAGCATGGCATCATGCTGAAATACTGACCATTATTAGAAATACTTTGTTCACAAGCTATCAGAATATGCGTTTGTATATTCTGAATTGTGGCCTTTCTACAACTATACTAATGAAGTAAGTTAAAAGCTTGGTATTTCTCACTTAAAAAGCATTAGCCTATTTTTAACAAATGAACTGAATTGACTGGCTGGCTACTCAGATAAGAACTAATAATTTAGACCAAAGTTATAGGGCCAGTAAACTTAACAGGAAAAAAAAAACAACAAAAAAAACCTCCCTCTCCATCAAGAGTACCAACCATCATCACAGTTGGCGTTTGCTCTCATGTAAAGAAGTCCCAGACTCTGGGTGTCAACTAAGACAAAGCAGTAAGCATTAGGAGTTATCAGAAAGTAATTCCTGAATGGCTAGTTTCTTGCAATGCCATCTCTGAAGTACAAAAGATCAATAATAAAAATGATTTAAAATTTCCTAATAATAATGATAAGCCACTCAATTCCAGACAGCAAAAAGGCCTGCCTAGATAATCTATTTGGATTCCAAAGAGAACACTACTAATAAAGAGCTACAATGGCCACTAGAAAATTAAATTCTGTAAATAAGAATGAGCTCAGCTCATGCTGAGCCACATGAATCTACTTTCTGTTAACAATAGCATATGTTTCAAAACTTCGTAAAATGGGTTTATAAACTGTCATTTCTAAAACACTTTCCCCCCTTTTTCTATAACAATTTTTGAGTTTAACTGCACACAAGAAAGAAAAGTCATTTGATTTGTGCTCAGCCCAAAAAAAAAAAATCATGCCATCCTAAAACATGCATCCACTCATAAATGAACCAAGACAGTTAGTTGGTCAAGTATAACCACTGGAGACTATAAAATAATAAAAATATTGCCAAGAATCAAGTACATACAAAATAGCTGAGTTCTCCTTGATAGTTTCATCGTACTAAAAATGACTCATCCTTGCTTCAATGTATATATTACAACAGTAGACAAAATACTTTTAAAAATCTAATACTCACTTTTTATTCCAACCGCTGTAATGGATGAAGTACTTCACTTGTTTGTCCTTTATGGCAACCTTTACACACTGAAATAAAAAAGAATAAGTCTTACCACTTCTTAGACAAAAGCAATATGCATCCTAATGACAGATGTGCTCTTTTAACTATGAAGAATTAAATCTTGGTTGAACTACTTGATAGTGTAAAACTTTCAGAGCACCTTTAAGAACTGAAAGTCGTTAGTCAGTTTGATTTTATAATCTAGTGCTAGAACACCTTTCTATATAGTTACAAAACTGCAATATAGAAATAAATACACAGCATTAATAAGAGGGTACTATGAATCATCAGTCTGATATCCAAGGTCAAGAAATGAAAGCTATTTTTGTTTTGCAAACTACAGTTAAGAACTACATTTTTTAAAAATCTCAAAAAAAAACTTCTCAGTCTATGAATGACACTATGCCACTTTTTAAAAATTAGCTTTAAAAGTACTCTTAAATGTATTGAGTTAACAAAACAAATTATTAAAGGAAAGTAACTATAACAAATGATTATATGACTGGATTTAAGGGTGTTCATTATAGGCAAACCAAACAATAGTTTACTCCAATCACCATTTAAAAAAAAAAAAATGTAGCCGGGCAGTGGTGGCGCATGCCTTTAATCCCAGCACTTGGGAAGCAGAGACAGGCGGATTTCTGAGTTCGAGGCCAGTCTGGGTCTACAGAGTGAGTTCCAGGACAGCCAGGGCTACTCAGAGAAACCCTGTCTCGAAAAACAAAAAAAAACAAACAAAAAAAAAAGTTCACCAGAGTAGTTTTGCTGCCAAAGACAAACAGCCAGTCCAGATGATTGCTGAAAGTTTATACAACAATGGAAACCATACAAGATCATCAAAAGGACTCACAGTTATAAACAAATATCCATACATTCAAAAACACAAGGAGTGAACATCATTAGTATTTCATACAATTATAAAATTGCTAGAAATTTGCACAGAAATTGCTTCTAAGCATTACACACACACACACACACACACACACACACACACACATATATATATACACACACACATATATAGAGTGTGTGTGTATGAGAGAGAGGGAGGAGGGAAGGGTTGAGGCTAGGCTTCTGTTTTCTGCTGTACTGGGGACCTAGCCAGTGCTTCATTCATGGAAACTGCTTTGCCACTGAGCTTTGTCCCCTGCCTTGTTCACTACTTTGTGAGATTTTTTTTTTTTTTTTTGGTCTTAATAAGCTGCCTAGGACACCCTTAACTTTGTACTCCAAGTAATCTTTCTGTCTCAGCTTCCTAAGTAGCCTGACCATAGGCCTGTTGTCAGCACTCAGATTACATATGTGGGATATTTTTCTGTTTTGTTTTGTTCAGGGGTGGTGGTGATAGTATTGAGGATTGAACTCAGTGCCTCAATCAATGGTAGGCAAGTATTCAATCAGCCTCCGTGTTCAATTCTTAAATGCCTGCCCAGGCACACCTTTAAAATTAATCTCAGCCCTGAGAAAGCAGAGGCAGTCATTCTGCAAATTCAAGACACCTTGGTCTAAAGACTTCGAAGTGAGCATTTGTCACAAAAATGTTTTAAAAATAAAAAGAAATGCCTGTAATCCCAATCATTAGGCAGTCAGAATATGATTTCAAGTCTGAACTACCTATCGACTGAGGAACAATCTGAACTCTATAGCGAGATCCTGTCTCAAAAAACAAATGGCTAGGGAAGTTTTTGTTTTTTGTTTTTTTGTTTTGGTTTTTCGAGACAGGGTTTCTCTGTATATAGCCCTGGCTGTCCTGGAACTCACTCTGTAGACCAGGCTGGCCTCGAACTCAGAAATTCGCCTGCCTCTGCCTCCCGAGTGCTGGGATTAAAGGCGTGGGCCACCACTGCCCGGCTACTAGGGAAGCTTTTAATTTTCTGGGGATAGCTAAGTGATAGACAAAATGGCTGGAGTGTTTAAATCCAGGTTCAAGTACTAGAATGATATCCCAACCTAAATTCTACCAAAAGTCATCAGAAATAAAATACTAAAAATAATTTTAGATTGTAAAATATGTCTGTTGTACAAGACATGTGGATGTAACTGCAGTGGTAGCCCTCTTCCAAGCATATGCAAAGCCTGGGTTTAATCCTGAGGGCTACAAACATTTTTAATTAAAATAAAAATAAATTTTATTTTTTTCTGTTTATCTCTGGGATTTTTTGTTTTTTTGAGACAGGGTTTCTCTGTATAGCTGTAGCTGTCCAGGAACTCACTCTGTAGACCAGGCTGCTACTCAGATATCCCCCTGCCTCTGTCTACCAAAGTGTTGGGATTGAAGGTATTAGCTACTACCACCAGGCATCTCTGGCTAAATTTAAAGTTTTTATATAAGAGGAGCACTTGATGAAACAGAAAAAAAGAGCCTTGTTTACTCAGAATTCTAACTTTACCCCTCAAATTAACAAACAGGAAGTTAAATGTATATGACAACCATCCATGAGGGACTGAGGAGAACTGCTGTTAGTTCAAGGCCAGCTTGAGCAAGTGTAAAACTCAAGTCTCAAAACCATACCAACATAAAGAGAGAGACACATGCTCACACACACAACTCAGGAAATGGCTCAGTGGGTATCAGTGCTTGCCAGGCAAGTAAACTTATCCGCTTCCCCAAACTCATTATAATCCTGATGCTCCTACAGAGATGGACGTTGATACAAAAAAATCCAGGAAATCTGAAGGTCAGATAGGCATGTGTAAGTACAACAAAGAGACGGTCTCAGGAGGAGACTGGCACTCGAGGTTGTCCTCTCACCTCCACTTGTTAAGGTGGCACACACCTACCTGTACGTACAAGCACGTACAAACATACAGTATTGTTTTCTGCTGAAGTTATTACCTATAAAATGCTATTTGTTGTATAACCAACAAACCTTCACCTATCACTTAAATGTTATTTCCAACCAAAAGGCTTCTACTAAGTTTAGAAAAAGGCTTCTACTAAGTTTAGAAAAGAGTAGAAAAGTCTGAACTTTCTCCATCCACCACCAAGCAAGCAGTAACAAACTCAAAATGAGATGGGAAGATTTATGAACGTATAAAAAAAGTGAAATATCTTTTATATTTCAAGTAAGAAAATAATGTAATTCTATGTTAAGAAGTCTGATCTAGCCAACATTTTTGGCCACCTTCTTAAAAGAAAGCAGGTTCCATACCTTTGCTTCATAAAGAAGAGGCCCATGAAAGCACAGCACTCGTTCGCCTGGAAAAAAGGGGGAAAGGCCAGGTTAATTATGAGTCCTTTGCCGTACAGAAGAAAGATGTGCCTCCAAGAGTCTAATCCCAGCAAAAGTAGGAAAAACAGGTAAGACTATACATGAACACTTCAGAAGAATCTTTACCATATCCTTAATATCCAAGATCACCAACAACCAACTTTCCAATTTCCAACAACCAATTTCCATTTAATCACCTAATAAATGCTACTGCAGTTACCTATGGTATGATGCTTGGCTAGTTCACTTGTTCTAATTATCTGGAAATAGAACTTTTAAAATGTTCTTCTCCAAGTGTCTTAAGTTTAGTCACTTGACTGACTTCCACTTCCTTTCAATGAATACTCTCTACACATTAAAATTTCTAATTGCATACATGAGAGATGGAATGGTTGTTTTTAGTTTATTAAGTTATCCTACCTATTCCTCAGTATTCTGAAAGCTAGGCTGTTTCAATGAGCAACATAGAGAAGCAATCCTAACCCTGGGAACTTATACCCAATGTCATCAGCACTTACAAATCCAAATAAAATCTGGCTAAAAGTTGAGACTTGAAGCCATCTGTGCTCACCAAACAAACTGGCCAAGTGATTTCTGGACATGATGATAGAAGTTTATCTCACGCATTATTTTCAGTCCACCTGCTTTCTACACATTTCACTGAAGTATCCAACAGGGTCAGACATGTGACTATAAAATTTAATCTACTAGTCTTATGCTGAAAAACTACTACCTTAAAAAAGTATATTATAAAATATAAAAATATATATTATGGGATTCTAGTTGTGTGCCACTATCTATCTATATAGATAGATATAGTATAGATACATAGATAGATAGATAGATAGAAAGATAGATAGATAGATAGAGACAAACAACTTGAATCTCAGCACTCAGGAGGCAGAGGCTGGTGGATCTCGAGCTCAAGGCTGGTCTGTTCTACATAGCCCAGCAAAGCTACATGGTGAGACCCTTTCCTCACTCTTAAATGTGGCCCTTAAAGCATCTACTTGCTGGCTCTGTTGTGTGCTAAATAAGCATTTCACATTAATAAGGGGCACATAGGCAATCAAATGCTTGAATTCTTTTCTGCACTTATACTGTACTTTTCTTCCCATGAAGCAGTAAATAGAGTCAATTCCTTGTGAGTGTTCACAAAGCAGGATCCAGACAGCAGAAACAAGTGTGTAAAAGTGTAGTGATATATGTTGTTCCCTACCCATGGAACATAGAATGAACATGTGAAAGCAGAAGCAGATGCTGATCCTGTCCACCTCCTGGGATTACAAGCCTACCATCATATTCAATGATTCCCTATCTAATGATTTGTACATGTTATGGGAGCACTCTTCAAACTTTCCTTAGCCCCTGGAGTGGTTTTTGAAACTATTATTTTTTTCTAAGCTTCACCAGAGACCTCTACTGTTAGACTTCTATAATAAGGTCCAGTAACTTTAACATTAAAGTTCTATAAAATCTTGTACCACTCAACAGTTGAAAGCATTACTAAACTTATGCCCACCTTGAAGAAAGATGGATAATTGACCAGACTTTCTTTTCCAACAGTCCAGAGCTATGACTCAAATAAGTGGGTAAAGCATTCTACTATTAATCAGAAGCACTAAGATCAGATCTGTGATTACTGATATCACTCCAGTTATCTTTTAAGCTACTCTGAAATATACCTTTTTAAACTGGCTGCTTCAGTTAAAAACTACACCAAGTAAGGCTCTTTGAATAATGAAAATTTACACACACACAGCTAACTAACTGGTGTACATCAGTCTAACAAGTAGAAAAGGCAAATTCAAAGGCAGTTTGATTCACTCTAGTCTCAAATGATAAAAATCTTGCCCTTGGCTGATTAATTATTTAAGAACACCTCTACAGGGGACCAAGAAACAGTTCCATTACCAGTAGCCCCAGTTCCTGGAAATTCAATGCCTTCTTCTGGCTTTTGAGGATACTTACACACAAAATGGATATTTACCACCTTTCACTATCAAAATTCTACCAAGATTTCAAAATAATCCCATCAATACTGTTTCCTTTCTAGATGTTCTCTGGGTTTTTAATCTACTATGGGGAGAGGAGTAAGTGTATGTATACATGCCACCGTAAATATGTGGACAGATGACAACTTGTGGGAGGGAGACAGTTCTTTACCTCCACCATGTGGGCTCTAGGAATCAGTCAAGGTGGGGACTAAATATACCTTTTATACAATTTTAAAAAGATAATCACATATTTTAGCTTGGATTTTTTTGGTTTTGTTTTCTGAGACAAGGTCATCTTTTGTACCCCTTGGCTGGTCAGCCTCCTGCCTCTGCTTCTCTAATGCTGGACAGAATTTGATGTGTGTGTCAGCTGTACTTGGAATCCACAGCTGGATTTGCCAAGCTTTCATAATCTAGCCTTTGTTCCTACCCTTCTCCAACTACACCAGCACCATCTTTCTGGTTTGCCTTTATCCATCTCACTTTGTCACTGTCTCCTTTAGAAAGAAAGCATTTCTTTCAAAACAGCCATTCTTGATTTCTAGTTTCTAACATCAACCAAGGATTAAGCCTTTGTGCTCTGACAATCTGGAGAAGCCTATGAGCCTCTTGGCATGCTTTGCTACATAAAACATCCAATTACAAAGTAAGCCAACTGTTTGTTATAGTTAGCAAAACTACAGTGTACAGAACCTTTCTACAAGTGAGGGCCAGCCAGCTCAGTGTCTTCCACAGCAACTAACTGTTCGCACTATTTTTTGAAATGGTCTCTCACTTTAACTGTAACTCACCCATGGGCTGGTTGGCCAATGAGCCAACAGAGATCCATCCACCCGCAAAGGTCTCCACCCCCTGCCAACTCCAGCTGGGTATAGAGCAACACTCCCCTCCCCATACACACAAAAGTTTCTCTGTATAGTTCTGGATGTCCTAAAAAGCTCTAAGTAGACTAGGATGGCCTCAAACCCAGAGATGCGCCTGCCCTTGCCTCCGGAGTGCTTGGATTACTGTGTGCACCACCACATCCGGAAGTCAACAAGCTTTTAAAACTGCCTGTTGTGGTCCCAAGCTCAGGTCCTCAGCCTTACCTTGGGAAGTACTTAGTCTCTCCAGCCCCTCAAAACTATTGTAAGCATCATTATAATTATATAATATTGAGAGAACTTATAGGATACGGCAAACAAGATTTAACTGCTGCACTCTAAAGACTCAAATAGCCATTAATCGAATACTACAACAACCAGTCAAGCAACTACTGTATTTAAAAATGACAACGAGGCCAAGGACCTCTAAACGGAAACGCCCTAAGGAGGAACTGAAAATTAAGGAGGAACTGAAAATTGTTTTCACGAGCAACCGCACTAGAGAGCACACAGAGTACTTAAAGGGCCCTGGCAGACAGCTCCAAAAAAACAGCAAAACGATGCCCTCAGGCAACAGCAAGCCTAGGAACTGGCTCGAGCGGCTCCCGTTTTTTCTGTCCCCACCCATCACTCAGAGGCTAGAGGAGGAACTCGTCTGCGCGTGATCTCCATGCCAGGGGGCGCTCCATCTGGCCCGAAGCTGCGCGTAGCTGCGAGACGCCGGCAGCCATGATGGCGCGGCCATCTTGCCGCGGCCATTTTACAACGCAGTTCTCCCGCCGCAGGGCGCACAGCCCACCCCCCAACCCCCCCGCGCCCCCCCCGTCCTCCAACAGTAGAACTCCACAGAACGCTGATAGCCCCCGTTTGTCCAACAGCCTCGAACCTTCAGCCCACAGTCGCCCGCGCGGCCCGCGGTTGAGAGTTAAGCGGGGGGGATGGGTTGCTGCTGCTCCCCTCCCCCACGCCACATCACTTCCTAACCGTCGCCATCGCTCGCCTGCCGGGCACCTCCCTACAATAGACTTTCTCCGTTCTCAGAAAAACAAACAAGCGCCAGGGCTTTGCCACACGCACGGAGCTCCCTCGGTCCTGCCCGTGCCGGAGGCTCGCTTTCGCGCCACGAAGCACTGGCGCCAGATGACGCACCGAAAATACCCTCCGCAATGCGCCTTGCCCCTCACAAAGCAAGGCCCGTAGTTTCCCCAGGCCGCGAGCCACGCCGACCCCGACCCCCAAACCTCAACCGCCCCGAGTCAGCCTCCCTCCCCTGCACCGTTAGGTGCCTTTCCCCAAAGCTGCACACTCACCCTCCTGGAATTTAGGCTTCGGGTCCTGCTTGGGCGCCATTTATAAGTAATTCGCCGCCTCCTCCTTCTCCCACCACCCCCGACTACCGCCCCCTACTCTCTACCCCACCCAATTTAGCGTCAGACGCGCCGTCGGGAACAGCCAGCTCTACATCCTGGGCGCGATTTGCCAGCGCCGTCTGACCTCACAGCACAGCGACCCGAGCAACCGCCGCCTCCAGCCAACGGCTACCCGCCGCGCACACAAGCCTGCGCCCGTGCAGCCCCCGAGGCACGCCGGGATTGGTAGTTCAGTCTCCGCTGACGCGAGCAGGGTGGGGGAGGAGAACGGGAGACAACTCTCCCCGCCCCCGCTCGCGCGCGCGCGCACCGCGATCCCCCAACCTCAGTTCCCTGAATATCCAGACCCCAGAGTCTTGTTAAAACTCAGATTTGATTTTCCGTAGGTGACAAGGAGGAAGAAATAAGTAAATCACTAGCTAGCGATAAAAGGATCGAAAAGGCTCAGGGGGCAGATGCTTAGGTACGAAATGAGGCCACGTAGATGTGGTGGGGTGTTGAAGTGGCCTGAGGTAAGGACTGTCTGAGCAGCCTAGGACTCGGCCTAGGAGAGCTTTGTAAGTCAGAGGTGAAGGTATAGGCGAATGGGAAGATGGTCCGCTTCAGTGTTTAGAAAGCCATGCCCTGTTTGGGAGGATTAGGGAGGGTCGGTTCCCATGACCGTTTGTAGATCGCAGCTTCTAACTTCTGAAGTACTTAGTCTCACTGAAGGAGGCAAACCTGGATTGCTGCCAGAGTCAGTCAGGTTCATACTTAACCTCTCTGTACCACTTTTGACATCTTATTTCTTTGAGGTAGTATTAGATGTATACTCAATCTGAAAAAACAAAAACAAAAAACCTATCTTCACATTGTTCCTATGTTCAAAAACTCCCTAGTGTCCTCTGCTGTGAAATAACACGGACCCCTCTATCCCCAGAATTTCATGAACTGCACTCAGAGGCTTAGAGCTGTTAACTAGGAGATAAGTCCAAAAATAGTTGTCCTGATGTCACAGACTCTACTTCCTGAGATTCTGTCTCTAATTTTTCATTGTTGTTTTTTCTCTGTGTAGCCCTGGCTGTCCTGGAACTAGTTCTGTAGACCAGGCTAGCCAAAATTCAAACATTTAGCTGCCTCTGCCTCCCAAGTGCTGGGATTAGAGGTATGCACCACCAAACCTGGCTTCTGGTGTATTTTAAGCTACTTTGTGAAAAGCTTCCTCGGGTTACATTTTTTTTTTTTTTTTTTTTTTTGGTTTTTCAAGACAGGATTTCTCTGTGTAGCCTTGGCTGTCCTGGAACTCACTCTATAGACCAGGCTGGCCTCGAACTCAGAAATCCACCTGCCTCTGCCTCCCAAGTGCTGGGATTAGAGGTATGCACCACCAAACCTGACTTCTGGTATATTTTGAACTGTTTTGTGAAAAACTTCCTCAGGTTACATTTCAACCAGCAATTTGAGAATAACTGTTTTCCACATCCTTGTCACACACGTTATTTCCACTCTCTGATTTTAAATCAGCAGAAGGATGTTGTGCAGAAGAAGCAAGGTATAAGAGTGGACATTTTCGTCATTGATTAGAAATCAGGACACCGTTTAACTGGATGTTCAGGGTGGGGAGAGGGAGATAAATTTGAAAGACACTTTTCCAAGGGTGGCTTTCATGTCTACATGATGCCCCTGGAATGACAGTTAACATTTCCTTTGTTGAACCAATAAAGTCTTGTGACCCCAGAAAGCAAGCAAGAAAGAAAGAAAGAAAGAAAGAAAGAAAGAAAGAAAGGCACTAAAGAATCTTGTTTTTTAGATTTTTTATGATTATGCGAATTTTTAGGCATGTCCAAATGTACATATATGAGTAATGGACTTTACCATATCTACATTATACAATATATATGTGTGTGTGTATATATATACATTATGCATTGTATATGTTGTATATATTACCATATATGCATTATACTTTTTTTTCTTTTTTTTTGGTTTTTTTTTTTTTGAGACAGGGTTTCTCTGTGTAGCTCTGGCTGTCCTGAAACTCACTCTGTAGACCAGGCTGGCCTCGAACTCAGAAAACCACCTGCCTCTGCCTCCCAAGTGCTGGGATTAAAGGCGTGCGCCACCACTGCCCGGTGCATTATACATTAATAACAAATTTTAAATTTATTTCTCTGTGTGATGTGTCTGTTGGAGATAGAAGACAACTTGCAGGAGTCAGTTCTCTCCTACCATCTGGGCTCTGGGTATAGAACTCAGGTTATTAACCTTAGCAACTGGTTCCTTTAGCCATAGAACCTTAGTCAACAAAAGTACATTTATGGTCATTTAGAAAGATTTTATTATGAGGACTGAAGAGATGGCTAATCAGTTATGAGCACTAGTTGAAGACTTGGGTCACTCACATGGCAGCTCACAGTAACTCCAGTTCCAGATGTGCATGCCTCTCCCTCTTTTTAAAAATATGTGTGCATGATGTGTGTATCATCAGCACAAGTGCCCCAGCCCACGTGTGAGTCAGAGGGCAGCTATGTGGAATTGGTTCTCTCCTCTCACCTCCTGGGAATTCTGCACTGGAGCTCAAGTCTCCAGGACTGCAAGACAAGAGTCTTTATTTGTTGTACCATTTTAAAATTAGAGAAGAAGAGCTTAATCTAGAAGCCTATGAGCACAATTGTTTTCTCCATACTCAAGCTAAAATTTAGTGTTTCCTTTCTTTATAATGAAGATAGTGGGGCTGGAGAGATGACTCAGCAGTTAAAAGAGCTATTTGCTCTTGTAGAAGACCTGGGTTCAATCCCCAGAACCCATGCAGCAGCTCACAACTGCCTGTAACTCCAGTATCAGGGCATCTAATGTCCTCTTGGTCTCCATGGCCCCAGGAACACATGGGACAAAAGACTCATACACAAAATTATAAACAAACAAGCAAACAAAGATAGGACCAGTGAGACAGTCCAGAGGGTAAAGTCTTGTCACCAAACCTGAAGACCTGAGCTGTAGTCTCAGGTTCCACATTGTGGAAGGAAAGAGTTGACTTTTATTAGCACATGAACACACACACACACACACACACACAGAGGCACAAGTGCCCACACACAACAAGAAGTAAATGTAATAAATTGTTAATAAAATAACTACTATTACTTTAAAACATGGAAATAAGCGGAGACGGCAGGCCATGCTAATTAGTGACATCTAAGACTTTGTCACCAGTAGAAATGAAACTGCTTTCTTTGGTTTTGTTTTTGGTTTTTTAGATTATGTTAAATGCAGGTTTATTGGGCCCAAGGACTGAAGCCAGGGAAATCACCAAGAGAAGAGAGAGAGAGGAGAGAGAGAAGACGGGGACGAGAGAGGAAAGCGAAGCTGCTTTCTTATCACGTAATAGTTCTTACGTATATCTCAGAAACATAATTACATTCATCACTACGTTGAAATTACTGTGCCTGAGGCTAGAGAAATGACTCAGTAGTTAAGAACATATTCTGCTGTTACAGAGGCTCCAAGTTCTGTGCCCAGCTGTTGTTAGACAGCTCTTAACTATCTATAGCTACAACTCCAGGAGGATCTGATGCCTCTAGCTTCTGAGGACATCTGCATTCATGTGTGTGGACACACACACAGGCATACACATAGTCACATAATTATGAATAAAATGGATATTGAAAATTTTTTATTTATTAGACATGACCTAGAGCCTGTTATTTAATACACCAATGATAAAGCATTCACCTACCATATTTAAGTATTTGATATTTGTTACATGTCTTGTGATTTCTTTTAAAGGTTTTTTTACTTTTTTTTTTGGTTTTTCAAGACAGGGTTTCTCTGTGTAGCCCCGACTGTCCTGGAACTCACTCTGTAGACCAGGCTAGCCTTAAACTCAGAAATCTGCCTGCCTCTGCCTCCCAAGTGCTGGGATCAAAGGCGTGTGGCACCACTGCCCGGCTCTTTTAAAGATTTATTTTATGTATATGAGTACACTGTCGATATCTTCAGATACACCAGAAAAGAGCATAAGATCTCATTACAGATGGTTGTGAGCCACTATGTGGTTGCTGGGAATTGAACTCAGGACCTCTGGAAGAGCAGTCAGTGCTCTTAACCACTGAGCCATCTCTCCAACCCCAATAGTTTTATTTTTATAAAATTATTTTATTTTATACTCTTATACTTTTTATTTTATATACCTGAAAACACTATAGGAAGCTAGTTCACTGGATTAACTGACTGCCACTGGGACTGGAGGAGGATCCTGTGGCCCAAATATAGCACACACACACACACACACACACACACACACGCATACACACACTGTATTAACCGTAGTAATAGTATGTATTATTTGTTCATGACATTCTAATTTTGTAGAACCTGAGCCATTTTGAATGTCTGATGTGACTTTTGTTTTGCTTTGTTTTTTGAGACAGGGCTGATGTGACACATATATATATCTCCATCTTGGTAAATGTGTATTTGTGTTGTGTTGTATATGTAAGTAAGAGCACATGAAGGCCACTTACAGAGTATGGGGCCAAAGGACAAACTCTTATTATAGGAGTGTTGAGATTTCAGCCACTTGATCCTGTCTCCTGCTTTATATGGGTTCCATGGATTTGAACTGAGGTCATCAAGTGAAAGGACAATATAAACCCCATCTGTCTCCATTGAAGGACCCCATTTGTCTCCATTTTAAGGACCACAGGCTTGATTTTAGAAAAGGTCAAAAGGCAGCTTCAAGAATAGACCATAAGTCTCAGAAACTAGGTCTAAGTCATCAGCTCTAGGAACAGACCATAAAATCCAGAACAAGATCATAAAACCCCTTCCCAAAGAACAGCCTGGGGATAACCACAAAAATAGAAAAATATGTCAGAATGGGCCATCTGCGCTGGGCAGCCCTATTTCATCACATGAGTAAACGTTCATGACATAGAAATGCAGGCCACTGGCCACCTTCTAAAGAGTTGTCCTAGTTCCTTATAAAAAAAAGTCCTAAGTGTTTTTGTCTGAGGTCACCATTTGAGAAAATAGTTGACCCCTACAAGCTAGATGTTTCTACAAAATAAACACTGTTTTTTACATACTATCTAAGTCTGAGGTCTTCCTTCCTCGATTTTGAGACCCTTACACAAGCTGCATTGAGCTGTCTCCTTTTTGAGACAGGGTCTCATGTTTCCCAGGCAGGTATCAAACTCACTACATCAGCAAAGATTATTCTCTTGCTCCCATTTACTGAACTGCAGGAGTACAGCCATGTGCCACCATGCCCAGTGTCCCCTTTTTGACATAAACATACATGCTTCTCATCGTGTCCCTTGAGAATGCCATAGTGCCCGGTTGTCCTGTGCTCCACAGAAGTAAAGCTCTTTGTGTTTTTGAATGGTCATTGATGATACTGGAGCAGTTAGTGTTGGAGCCTGGGCCCTGGCGGCCGGAACAAGCCAGGTTCGGCCTGTCCCTGATAGGTCAACTTAACAAACACATAGCAGTGAAAAGCAGAGAAAAGTCATGTCTTCACTGTAGCCACCCTGGGAAAGGAACCAATTAAGTGGTTCAGTGACACCCCCTTCCAGTTTATCTTAGTATTCTGACATGAGGTTATGGTTTATGAGGAGGGAAAAGAGACACACATACTGTACCTGGGCCAGAGAGATAGCCAAGTGGGCAAAAAAGCACTCACTGCCAAGACCGACAACCCAGTTTGATCCCTGGGACCTACATGGTGGAAGGGGAAGGCCAGTTTCCAAAAGTTGTCCTCTGACGTCCAAATGCCTGCCACTGTGGCATTCTCTCTTTCTCTTCCCCCTCCTCCTCTCCCTCCTCCTTCTCCCTTCCTTTCCTCCCATTTTCATGCAAGCACACAACACATACACAAAATTAAAATGTAATAAAAAATTTTTGTTTTGTTTTGATTTTTCGAGACAGGGTTTCTCTGTGTAGACCAGGCTGGCCTCAAACTCAGAAATCCACCTGCCTCTGCCTCCCAAGTGCTGGGATCAAAGGCATGCGCCACCACTGCCCGGCAATAAAAATTTTATATAGATATGTGCAAAGCATTGTTGGTCAACGTATGGTCCTGGTTTTGGTAGTTTGACTGAGAATGCCTCCTGTGGCTTCATATGTTTGAATACTTGACCCCCCACTTGGTGAAACTGTTTGGGACCTGTGGCCTTGTTAGAGGAGGCACACCATTGGGGGCAGGCTTTGAGGTTTCAAAAGACTCATACTATTCCATCTGCATCTTATTTCCAGATCAAGGTGTGAGCTCTCAGCGGCTCCTGTCGAGGGGCCTTGGCGCTGCCATCATGGACTCTATTCCTCTGAAGCCATAAGTCAATTAAACACTTTCTCTTATAAGCTGCCTTGGTCATGATGTTTTGTCACAGCGACTAAGCTGCCTTGGTCATGATATTTTGTCACAGCGACAGAAAAGCAATTATGACACCTATAGAGTCTCGTCTATATAGTAATTTCCAGGCAACCAGAGCTCCACAATGAGACCCTGCCTTAAAAGAAATTTTAAGAAGGTGGGGGTGGGTAGTGTGTATTAAGCCCTGGTTTCAATCCCTAGCAACACCCTGCACCCCCAAAATAGAAGCAGATTGGACTCGTGAAGAAGCACAGTGTGTCCACTGCTCAGCTTCATTGTTATCAATGTGCACGCAAGCATGTTTCCTAGGTGCTCCTTCATCCTTCCTCCACAAAGATATTTATACACACGTTGCAGATAGCATGTCTATATTTTATTCCATACAATTAAATATAACGCTGTAAAAGCCCCTTACGCTCACACAGAACATTTAAAAGTAAATAATTCCTTTATGTCTTTTAGGTATCTAATGGATGTTCAGATTTCCTGATTGCTTCATCCGTATCAAATCGACATCTAAATAAAGGCCAGACATTTAATTTGACTAAGATATCTCTGTCTCGGAGAACTCAGGAAACTGAGGTGGGCCAGCACAGGCAGTATAGTGAGACCATCTCTTAAAAAATTATTTTAAAGATGTCTCTATCTTTTTTTTTTCCTTGTCACTTAATAGTTGAAATGGAATCACACAGAATTAACAAATCTTAAAATGTTTGATATATAGATCACTAAACATAAAATCTTCAAACACAAGATCCGTGGAAAAACAAAACTCGCAATAAATCACTAGTCCAAAAATCGTCAGCCAAGAGTAAGAGGAGATTAAGCTTTTACAAGTGTTGCTTTTCAAAAGCCCAGCCCTTGCCCCTTGGCTGAGCAGGTGCTGATACAATTCTAGGCCTTGGGCCTCAAAGGTGTGGCCTCTTTGTAACCTGCCCCGGGAGCCACAGAACAGCTCAGATTGGCTTTTTCTGTTGGGGGGGCCAGGCTCTGGGCTGCTCCACACTTCCTGTTCATCTTAGTATCCCAGGTTCGAAACTGTGAACCACTTTTGGATTAGGCCGAGTTTGGCCGTTCTTTCTGGGTGGGCGGAGTGAGGCTGTGATAACCTACAGAACACACAGCAGTTAGGCCTGTGGTAATGGAAGTAGGGACGCAGGGCCTAGTTTCCATTCTGCCCAACTGCACGTGGGTCTAGAAGTGATCATTTTGTACGGCTTCAGATGTTGTAGCAAGTGACACAAACAAACATATATTCTTGAAAAACAAATGTTGATTCTGGGGAACCTGTGACCTGACAGCTCTCCCTCCTTGTGCTCATTTAGAAACCATTTTGTTTACGAGATACAGCATATCACAATATGTTTGAAGTCAAAATTACCAGCCAACTAAAATGCAGATTATATTCATTTCCTGCAGCAGCCGGACCAAAACACCAGAAGCTAAGTGGGAATGGGTTATTTCACAATTTAGGGGCTGGAGTGAAGGTGTTGGGGGGGGTTGGTTCTGAGGGTAGTGATGAAAAACCCATCCCATGCCTCTCCCCAGCCTCTGTTTGCTGACAGTATCTAGTGTTTCTTAAGCCATAGAAATGGCACTTCGTTCTCTGGCTGAATATCTTTTCATTGGTTCAAATGGATGTCTTTGTCCAGATTTCTCCCTTGTGACGAGGCCCGTCGTCATACTGGATTAGGAGCCTGCCCTGACTTCATTCAGATTTATTACATCCATCCACGACATTATTTCTAAATAAAACTACTTTCTGAGATAGTGAGGATGAGAACTCTGACGCAGGAATGGTGGACAGGATGGACACACACTCCTGTCTATTACACTGTATTAAATAGATGTATGGTATTTTCACTAATTTCCTATCAGTTTACAGTTGCTTCTTGGCTGTCCTTGAAAAATTCCATTCCGCTGCCTAACACCTAGAAACTGAGCATTTGCTAACTAGACTGCCGGAGAATCCTCCCTCCACCCCCTCCTCTCATTCTCTTTCCTTCTCCTCCTCCTTTGCTCTTCCCTCCCCCTCTCCCTCCTCCGCTCTTGTTTTGTTCCTTGTTCTTTTGCAACACCCAGCTTAACAATTGCAGGAACTGTCGATGTTTTGTCTTCCAAAGTCTGACATTGTTCTTTGAATTGATATAACGTATCTTAATTGCGGAGGATGCTTAAGAATTCATTGCTGAGCAAGCCCTGTGGCTGTGCTGGCCCAAGCCTTTAATCCCAGCACAACAGAGGCAGGCAGATCTTTGAGTTCTAGGCCAGCCTGGTCTATGAAATGAGTTCTAGGTTCCAGGACAGCTAGGGCTACACAGAGGAACCATGTCTCCAAAAACTAAAAACAAGATAAGAATTGCTGAAGAATGATTGAAAATATTTAAGGACTTAGAATTGTCAATATAAAAGCAAAATTTTACTCTATGTGACTTGTTTTGGGAAAAACCTATGAAGAAAGGGAACTATAAAACAACAAAACCCCAAAAACCTGCCATTTCAATCACCACCTTTAATAAAAGGAGTAGGGAAAGGTTCTTTTTTTTTTTTTTTTTTAAATCCTAATGGTGGGTTCCCGATTGTGCATAGCCAACGTAATCTTATAGTTTAAAAAGACATTAGCGCTGCTCTTGGAGCTAACCTTCAATACCACACAGCAGTACATTAAAAACTAAAGATCTCTTCCGCAGTGTTTGTGAACTCTATGATTTCATTAATTTTCATATCACAATGCTCCCCAACTTTTCACTTTAGGCTCCCCCTAAAATAGAACATTGAAATAGCAAAATGTTTTTTTAAGCCAAATAGCCTGCTGTTTCTCATTTAAATCTTACTTATTGTGTCAGTGCTGGCTGTTTGTGGGTTGTGTAGGAGTCATTTCTGTCCTTACAAACATGTTGGCAAAAGCACCTCAACCCACTGCAGCCCATAAATACCTTAATCCATTAGCAATGTAATAGCTTCATCTTTGTGATTCTATTAGTATTGGATAACTAAACAATAAGTAAGCTGGTATCACTAAACCGCCCAACGTGGGGCTCAAACCCACGACCCTGGGATTAAGAGTCCCATGCTCTACCGACTGAGCTAGCCAGGCAGCTGGATTAGCTCCTCTTCTAATGTCAAAAGAATGACATTATTTCAATTTGTTTCAAGTGGTTTAGCATATATTAAACTATCTTTTCCGAGCTTCTTTTTCTCTGCTTTTCCGTTTCGTTTCTTTTCTTTCCTTCTCTTTTGTAAAAGTGCTCGCGAAATGAATTGTATTTTGTTTCTGCCTCCATGCGACCAAACTTCTGCCGTTCAATACAAGTGTATAAAAGGCCCTCTAGCGGCCAGAGTCTTCCGTTCGCCTAGGTAAAGCAGAGCAGGGAAGCTGGTCCGCTACCTGCTTGGGGGTCTGTCAACCAGAATTTCCGGCGCTGCCAGGAGCTAGCTGGATGTGTGCTCTGCGCGGGCACCAACGCAGTTTAGCACCAAAGTTCAGAGAGTCTTCATCATCTCAGCAGCTAACAAGGGGTGGTGAGATGGCTCAGTGGGAGGGAACTTAACTTCCCAACCCCGGCTAACCGATTTCTTGCGTTCCATCCCTGGGATTCCCATCATGACTGGAGAGAACCGACCGCTGTGTGCACGCACGCACACTTGTTATTTAAAATACCTTTGGCAAAGAAGCTAACTGAATTAACAAGGCTCAGGAAGCTTAGAAAGATAGAAGACTCAGAAGGCCCTTCCTTCCCCAAGAAGCTCCAACTATGCTTTCCTGGAGACCGAAGTAGGGTGGGTTCGTCCCTGTTTCAGCTGCCTTTGGGTCACCCACACTTGCAAGTAATCCCTATAAACTCATCAAGCTGAACTTGGGTACAATGAGCCTGTTGGCTGGTGCCCTATCAAAGCAGACGTTTGTTCACAGATGGGAGGAAAAGTTACACAACACCTTCTAAATAAAGAATACTGACCGGCAGGAACAATCGATGCTACTTAGCACCTAATCTAGAAATAGAACATCAATGAGATAATGCGCCATCATAAGTGACGCCATTCAAGGTCAGTAGTAATTATTCTCAGTTACATATGAATACCTATGTATTTACTGAAAACAATAATGCTATTTAATCTCTCCAGAAATTGTTTGTTTGGATCCGCCTGCCTTTAGATTTTATGGCTTGACTACAGGATATAAAAGGGATTGGGGCAGAAAAATAATATAAAGAAGAAGCAACGTTGTTGCTTTCTGGCTATTCTTTGTTTTTGAAACAGAAACTCACTATGAACCAGACTTACCTTGACTTCAGAGATCTCGGATCTCTGTCTTCTGAGTGCTGGGGTTGAAGAACACCCTCTCTCCTGTGTCTGCTTCATCAAAACAATTCTTCACGAGTCTGCCTTGGCCTTTCTGTGTCCACTTTAATGAAACATTCCTTCACATGTTTGCCACAGCAAACACCATCCAACCAACTTTCCAAAGAGCCCTTAAGTTTCCACTTCAACCTCTTATCCTCCTGCCTCCACCTTCTTGAGTGCTGATAATGCAAATATGTGTCACCATGCCTGGTTTTATGTAGGGCTGGACATTCAATCTAGGGCTCTCTGAATGCAAGCGGCAACTGGTCTACCAACTGAGCCACGCCTCTAGACTTTCAGTAAGTTGCTTCAGTTGAGGGACTTGTACCACCTTCTGGTGTCACCCTGGTGATTGCTGAGGGGAAATCTGTGAAGCTCTGTGGACTCCATCTCCTCCTCCCTTTGGAACATACCAGGCACAACTATACCAGATGCCTTAGTGATCTGTGTGGATCTTGGTAGCTTGAACTTCCTAACAAGACCCTCCAGGGATGCCTTATGATGAAGCCCAAGGTCCAAACTCCCTAACAGAGCTTACCATATCCAATTTACTCTAGAAAGGCTGGCCTCTTCCACAGCTGCCATCCATCCTAGATGTTCCAGCAAAACCATGTACTTTCAAGTCTTTGGAAAACCAAAGCACTTGTGCCTTCCTTTGGATGTGCATCTCATTCTGCCCTTTCTCAATGTTACTCTGAACCCCTTGGTCAGGAGGCACATCCTCCAGGAAGGCTTTGCTGTCTACCCTGATGGTAAAGCAGGGTTCCTGGTGCTTAGAACACTTGGTTTCTCCATGTGCTTGGAGCTCAGGTAGACGAGGCTCTTGTTTTTCACCCTTCACTGGTGACCATTAAATGAAAGGCTTCATGTCTGGTCCTGGTGACTTGTTCCTATGTATCTACGATTAATTGTACTTTCTTCTGATTCAACATTGACTCTCTACTCTGGTGTAGAAAGTACTTCAAGAAACTGACCTAAAACCCCCGGGATCAGATTCACATTGCCCACTCTTTCTAAATTATTTATGTGTCTGGGTGTTTGGGCTGCATGTATGTATGTGCACCACATATATGGCTGGTACCTGAGGAGATCAGAAGCGGATGCCTGATCCTCTGGAACTGAAGTTATAGATGGTTGTGATCCATCATGTAGATGCTGGGAACCAAACCTCGGTCATCTGAAGGGCAGCAAGTGCTCTCAACAGCTAAGTCACCTTTAAAACGATTCTGTCTTTTTCTCCTTTGTTAGCATACAAGGTATTGGCATTTTCACACGTGTGTGTCATCCAGTATATTCTGTTCTCATTACTCCCCTCCCCTAGGCTGGCCTAGAACTAAGAGAATCTGCCTGTCTCTGTCTCCCAAGTGCTGGGATTAAAGACATGGGCCACCATGCTGGACTTCCTTTATCTTTTCTATTTTCTTTTTTAAAAATTTCTTTCTTTCATTTTTTTTGTTTTTGTTGTTATTCTGGTTTTTTTGATTGTTTGTTTTTGAAGACAGGGTTTCTCTGTGTAACCCTGGCCATCCTGGAACCAGATCTGTAGACCAGGCTGGCCTCAAACTCAGATATCTGCCTGCCTCTGCCTCCCAAGTGCTGGGATTAAAGATGCATGACACCACTGCTCAGCACCTTCTCTATTTTCTTCCCTTTCAGATCTCTTCCTCCCCTTTCATGATTCCCTTTCCAGTTTTGTAACCTGCACACCTACATATATAAACACACATAGAACTGCACAGTGCTCTTAACCACTGAGCCATCTCTCCGGCTCCTGGTTTCAAACTCTTGGACTCAAATGATCTTTTACCTGTGATGGAACTACAGGCATGTGCCATCACAACTGATTGTATTTTATCTGCATATCTATCTATCTATCTATCTATCTATCTATCTATCTATCTATCTATCTATCTCTGTATTTTTTCAAGACAGAGGTTTTCTGAGTAGCCCTGGCTGTCCTGGAACTCACTCTGTATACCAGGCTGTTCTCAAACTCACAGAGATCTGCCTGCCTCTGCCTCCCAAGTGCTGGGATTAAAGGTATGTACCATCACCACCCTACTTATTTTATTTATTTCTAAGGTTATGTGGTGGTTTAAATGAGAATGGCCTCTACATACTCATATGTTTCAATGTTTGGGCCCTGGCTGGTAGAACTGTTTAGGAAGGATTGGGAGGTGTGGCCTTGTTGGAGGAAGTGTGTCACTGGAGGTGAGCTTTGAGTCTTTAAGAGCCAAGTGATACACCCAGGGTTCTCTCTACTCCCTGCTTGCGATTCAAATGAGATATAAGATCTCAGTTGTTCCTGCAACCTTGCCTTTGCTCCAGCATTATGGACTCTAACCCTCTGGAATCCTAAGCACATTTACACCCTTAGTCGTGGTGTTTTATCACAGCTAGAGTAATGTAACTAATATAGGCTATTTATTACATTTTAACTTATTTGTGTATCTTGTATATGGGGAATGGCCCTGCCATGTGAATGACAGAAGACAACTTCTGGGAGTCATTTCTCTTTCTCCTCCATGTGGATCCTGGAGAGCAAACTCCAGACTTGGCAGCAAGCAACGTTACCTGCTTGCTTTATCTAGCCAGCCCTAAACCTAAATTTTTATTTTTACAAAAGATTTACTTTTCTCTTTATTTCTATTTGTGTGTGTGCTTCTGTGAGTTTATGTGAACCGCATGCCTGCAGGTGCCTGTGAAAGATCTGAACCCTTATGAGGAAGGTTAGACCCTTAGCAAACTTAGAGCCAAGACATGCCCAGGCAAAGACCCCTAGCAAACTTAGAGCCGAGACATGCCCGGGCAAAAATCCCACCCAGCTACATTCCTACAGGTGACTTTGACCTGACCTCAGGGCCAGAGGCACAGTGTTTCAGGATGCAACTGACTTGTGACTAACATTCTGTACTTCCCCATAACGCAAATTCC
>CM052706.1:30989368-31005948 GCA_028551405.1 Uromys caudimaculatus | reverse complement strand
TTGGCCCTCTCCTGGCTTTTCCGAGCTCCTGAGAGGGATCTTTGTCCCGGCGCTAATTTGCTATGGAGCCCTGTGGCCCAAGCTGAGGTTCCCGGCCACCGCTGGAAGTTGCTGTCCGTCAGTCTCTGTGGCCCGCGGAAAGTGGGCGGAATCAGTGAGCTCTGGGGCTGGTGTTGCCCCCGCTCGGGGCTTTTCCACGTTCCTGGGAGAGAAAATTTTCTCTCGGAGCTGCTTGACTATGGAATCCTAGTGTCCCAGGCAAAAGTTTCCTGTCTCAGCCGCCCACTGTTGGGTTCCAGGGGGGTTTCTAAGCCCGCCTACCTCGGTCCCTGTGTCTCGCGGTTCGGGGCAGTTCCTGGTGAGCTGTGGGGCGTGTCTTTGGCCCTCTCCTGGGTTTTCCGAGCTCCTGAGAGGGATCTTTGTCCCAGCGCTAATTTGCTATGGAGCCCTGTGGCCCAAGCTGAGGTTCCGCGTGTTCTTGTTTTTATGATTGTTTTAAGACAGAGTTTCTCTATGTAGCCATTACTGTTCTGAAACTTGCTAGATAAACCATCGTAGTCTCAAACCAACAGAGATCTACCCGATTCTGCCTCCCTGAGTTCTGGGATTAAAGGAGCAGGCCACCACACCCAGCTTGATAACTGAGGTTTTACCTGCTGGGGCACTTGTTGGTAGGCTGTCCTGTTGATAGGTTGGGGGCAGCATACCCTCACTATTTACCCCTGTCAGCCCAGTAGCTCCTCTGTGTATCTACTACATTATAAACGTATTCCAGGTTTAATTTGAGTGTTCTTCAGTCTCTCACTGACACTCGTGTGCTTATGAAAAGACTGGGTCTTCATAAGGATTTTTTGCCTCTATGAGGGAGGCTGCTACTACATTATAGGGAAAAGGGGGGGTAGGGGAGGAGGCAAGGATTTGGTCAGTCTTTAAACAGCAGGGCCAGACCTTAAAGGTAGATCTGACAGCCTGCTGATTCCAGGCGCACAGCCATTACCTTATTCTTTGGCCCGAGAGTTTAGAGAAAACACAGATAGTACAGAAACATTTGTGAAATGTATATTCTTGCCAGAAACTAAAGAACACAAAGCTGAGCATCCAAGGAGTGCATTTCTCTCCTATCAAATTTACAAACTTCCTCCTCCTCCTCTTCTTCTTCTTCTTCCTCTTCTTCTTCTTCTTCTTCCTCCTCCTCCTCCTCCCACTCCTCTTCCTCCCACTCCTCCTCTTCTTCTTCCTCTTCTTCTTCCTCCTCCTCCTCCTCTTCCTCCTCTTCTACTTCTAACTCTTCCTCTTCCTCTTCTTCCCCCCTCTTTGTCCTCCTCCTCCTCCTCCTCCTCCTCCTCCTCCTCCTCCTCCTCCTCCTGCTATTTAATATGAATTACATAAAATAACACATGTTGTGGCTAAAAGAAGCAGAGTGCAGCTAGGCACAGTAGTGCACATTTGTGAACCTAACACGTAGAATGCGGGGACAGCAGGGTCAGATTCCCAGGGTCAACCTCAACTACATAAACCTCTTTCTCTCAAAACACCATCTGGGGAGATGTATCAGTCAGTAAGTTAATTGTCTTACAAACATGAAGACCTAAAATGGATCCCCAGCACCCATGTGATAACGAGCTCTTGTAATTCCATCACTGAGGGGTCAGAGACAGCAGGATCCTCAGGGCTTTTGACCGAGCCAGTCTAGCCTAATTGATGAAGGAAGTGGATTGCATTCCTAAGGATGATTCTTGAGGATGTCCTCTGGCCTCTACACTCATATGCACATGATCCTGTACATGCACGAATGCACGCACACACACACAAGCACGCACACACACACTCACATACACACAGGTTTGTTTGTTTGTTTGTTTGTTTGTTTTTTAAGAACGGACTGGAGAGCTGACCCAACCTGTAAAGTGCTTGCTATGCAAGCATGGGGTTCAGATTTCTAGCACCAACACAAAAACCAGTCATGGTAGCCTATGCCTACGATTCCAGCACTGGGGTGGGGTAGGAGATAGGAAGCTCTTTACAGCTGGCCAACCTCTGGTCTCCATGCACACCCACACAGATGAACATATACCAATGGATAAGCATGCACATATCATTGTATATTATTTAAATACATTTTTATTTTACTTAATGTATATGATGAGTGTTTGGCCATGTTTGTGCCTGGTGCCCAAAGGCATCAAAAGAGAGCACTGGATCCCTTGGAATTGTAGTTATGGATAACTATGAGCCTCCAGGTGGGTTCTGGAAACCAAGCCCAAATCCTCTGCAAAAATGGTGTTACCCACTGAGTCACCTCTCCATTTTTCATATATGTGTGTGTGTATACCTATGTGTGTATGTGTGTATTATATATATATGTATAGTGTATGTGTGTGTATTTTAGGAACACAAACATATTTTTAAAAGAAAAAAAAAACAGGTCAGATTTGAATATGGCCCTTTTAAACCATGAACATGTATTATTTTATGTAATGAAAGTTAAACAGGAAAAGAATAAGCTGAATCTTGAAGACATAAGAGCTGAAAAGCAGTAGACTCTGCCCTAGCCCATGAAACACACATGTGCCACATGTGTACACACACAAAGAAAAATGCTCTGTAGGAAGATGAAATGCAATCTGAAGTGAGCCTCTGAGCCAGTCCAGCCTCTCCATCATGGCCTTGGCCTTCCAACCCCTGCGTTCTTCTGGGCCTCTTTGAAATGCTGTCTTGATAATGTCTGTAGTCATTCGACTGCAGCCAAGCTAAGGGCCGGCCCAGACTGGGATGCAGAATGAAGAGTTGTGAGGAGGTGAGGGATATGCAGAACGAACCCAAAAGAACACATTGCCCTTTGACACAGTCATCTGTAGTCCCGCAGTGGAGAGATTACCCCCATGGGGAAAAGCCAGCCCTGGCTGCGTGATGTGCACGAAACTGTCTGTGGGACTGTCCTACGGGGTATAACAATGAAAGCAAAGATTTAAAGCAAAATAGCTGAGCTAGGGATATAGCTCAGAGACCATTTCTCTCACAGCTCCCCACCCGCAACACACATAATAATAATAATAATAATAATAATAATAATAATAATAATAATAATTGATAATAATAAAGCCTGCATCCTGGATAACGCTACACCTCCTTTTAGGTGCATCTCCTTGCAGCTTTGGGAGAGTGGTGTTCATATCTGGGCTCTCTAGGAAAACTAGAATACCTGTGAGATTTGGGGTAATTTTATTCTCTCTCTCTCTCTCTCTCTCTCTCTCTCTCTCTCTCTCTCTCTCTCTCCCAAAGCCTTTATTGCATACTAGGAAAATGTTCACCATTGGGCTACATCCTCAGTTTCCCCCTGGTGTTCATGTGGTTGACATTCACTGCTCACTCTGTGGCCCTGAAACTTGGAAAGATGGTACTTCTAAGCAGCCTGGTACACATGGATGCTTTGCTTGGGGGAGGGGCAACCTTCCACAAAGCCCTTCAGCACCTCAATTTCAGTGCTGTCCCCTCCCTTGGCTCCATGACACTTCCTGGGTTCATCTGTCCTTGGGTGTTCCAGTGCCCTTTTGACTCTAGCCACCTGGGTCCCTTCCAGGGCCTCTGTCTTTGTGGCCAGGATTCACCCTCAAGCAGTGCAGGACAATCTTCCCAGCCCAGTCCCAATCTCTCCCAGCTGGCCTCTGTCCCAGTACTGGCTCACTGAGCGCTCTATAATCTGTCAAGTCCTGAGGCTAAGAATGCAAGCAGCCCAGCTCGGCCTCTGTCCTACTTTGCTTCTCTGTTTCTGTAATAAACACCATGACCAAAAGCAACTTCAGGGAGGAAAGGATGTATTTGCTTATTTATTTGGCTTAAAGATTACAATCTGTCATCGAGGAAATTCAAGGCAGGAGTCTGAAACAGATGCTACGAAGGAATGCTGCTTACTGCTTCATCTCCCATGGCTTCCTCAGCCACTTCTCTGATACAGTTCAGGCCCACCTGCCTAATCAGAGACTAGGCCCCCCCTTACATCAATTACCAATTAAGAAAATGCCTCGTAGACATGGCCACAAGCCAATCTGATGGGAGCAATACTTCATTTGAGATTCCCTATTCCCAGGTGACTCTGAGATGGGTCTAGTTAGCAGCTGTCACTAACTATGACATTCCAGTTCTTGTCAACTTTAACACACACACACCACTTTAAGCTATAACCTTTTCTTTCTCGTTTATTCACAAAACCCCACGTTAATATCATAAGATGAAGTGCGGTACAACTTTAAACAGTTCCACAGTCTTTAACTTCCAATGTTGTAAAAGTTCAAAGTCTCAGGGCAGGAGAGATGCCTCAGTGGTTAGGAGTCACTGCTGCTGTTCTGGAGGACCCATACTCAGTTCCCAGCATCCATGCCAGGTGGCTAACCACCATCTGTAACTGGAGTTCTGGCTCTAGGGGAATTCAAGCTCTCTTCTGATCTTCAAGGGCACTTGCTCTCCTGTGTAGTCATGCATACCTATATGTAATTTAAAATAATAAAATAAATCTTTTTTTAAACCACTCAAAAGCTCTTAATTGTGGGCTCCTGTTTTAAAGACAAACAGACAAACAACAACAACTTACTATATACTTTCTTATTCCAAGAGGAGAAAACCAGGGCACAGTTACAATCAGAGAAATGCAAAACCAGAATCCAATGGTATAACTAGGCCAGTGTCTGACTTCTGGGACTCATTCATGATCTTCTAGGCTCCAAAGGGCTTGGGCAGCCCAACCTGTCCGGCTCTGCTATTGACAGCAGATACAGCTTGTCTCAAGGTTCAAGATGGCTCTATTCCACACCTACCACTGTCCTTGGTGGTTATTCCACGGTCCTGTCATCTCTACTATACCTGAAGCTGCACCTTCAGAACTCTTCAAGGAGACTCTGACCCTGTTAGAGTACCAAGCCTCAGCTACTTTCCACGACCCTTTTGGCCTTAAAGACTGGTACCATATATTGCTCTCGTACATTATTTGCCAACTTCTGCTGTCATTTTTTATATGCAATCTTGCTCCCCATCCCTGCCGACACACACAGTATAACATAGCTTCTCTATGTTGACCTGGTGTAATACTTCTGAGCTTCAGCTAACCAGTATCTGTTGTTTCCAGTGAAGCAAAAGTTTCGCTTCCACAGATTCTTGAACCAAAATATCACATAAATGGTTCTGATAGATTCTTTGAGGAACTTTCAAACTTCCCTCTGAAACTTTACAAACCAGGCTTCCGTCATCCGAATTTCTCTCAACATTATTTTCTGGGCTTCCACAGAAGAACCCTTAAAACTCTGAGCAGCCAATGGCTTTTCCAGACTAAAGTTCCAAACACTTCCACAATTCAACCCCCAAACAACCTACATGTACATGACATCTATTCCCCGGTGCCAATTTCAGTCCCGTCTGCTTCTGTTGCTATAATAAAGACCATGGCCAAAAGCAACTTCAGGGAGAGAGGCTTACAGGTTATAGCTCATCACTGAGGGAAGCAAAGGCAAGAAGTAAGTACAACAGGAGATGGACGCAGGAACCATGAGACATGCTGCTTACTGGCTCACTTCCCCTGTCTTGCTTAGCTACGTTTCTGGTACAGTCCTTATCCATCTGCCTAGGAATGGTACCCCACACGGAGAATTGGTCCCTTCTACATCAATTAGCAATTAAGAAAATGACTCACAGACAAGGCAGACATGTCCACGGGCCAATTTAAGGAAGGCAGTTTTTTACTGATAGTCCCCTTTCCCAGGTGACTCTGGGTTGCATAAGCTGACAGTTGAAGCTAACTGGGGCTGGCTCCATCACAATGCTGTCAAATGCTATGCACAGAATAGCCAGTAGACCTTCACCACCACTTCTTCATGGAGCATCTGACGGGCACAGGCCCTGCTTTCATGGGTCTGACTTGTTAATGGGGACTGATGAAATAAATATGCCACATACATGCACAGATTCTGTGATGAGCACCGTGACTAAAACCAAGAAATGAGGGCTGGAGATGGAACTCAGTGAAAGAGCGTCTGCCTAGTATGTATGAGGCTCTAGGTTCAATTCTCAAGCACTCCAAAAAAAAAAAAAAAAAGAGGAAATGAAGAGGGAAGTGATTTAGTAGTGACAAAGGATGCACTGCTGCACACCAGAACCTGATGGATTCTGCATATGTGGAGCGCATACCAAGAGCAAAACCAAGCCAAATGACCCCAGCTAGAAGTGAGGGCTGTGGTTACCAAGTAACTATACTATGTGACCCTGGATGGAGATTACATCACACTCATGGTTTGACAACATGGTTGTCATGGTTGGATAGTCAAGGGAGACATATGATCAGAGATCTGGAAAAAAATATCAGTCCTCAGGGGAACTGGAAGAAAAGCCCTCCTAGTAGAGAGAGATCTCCAACTGCACAAAGATCCTGGTAGGAAAAGGTTTTCACTGCTCTTTTGAGGGTCAGCAGGGTCAGCCAGGGTGAGTGAAGCCAGGCACAGAAATGGGCGTGGAAGTTAGAAGAAGCTCAGGTAAGCTGTCAAATGTCTCCTTCTCTCGATGCTCCTGGTCACAGATATTTGGAGAAGTGGATTAAAGGAAAGTGTGAGTGAGTGAGAGGATCCACAGGTAAGGACGAGGAAGAGAAATGTCTCTACTGGGAAACAGAGGTGGAGGTGGGAACCAAGGAAGCAAAGTTGGGAGGCAGAGAGTCTTGTCAGCCCCTTGAGTCTGAACTTGAGAAGTCATCTTCCATCTTTGCTATTCTCAGACCTGCAGTGGAGGTGGAAGGGAGCGCTGCCTACAGAGACAGAACTCTAATGACCTTTCCCTATCAGCTGCCTGGAAAGGCACCAGTCTGTGACGCCGCGGGACACTCGCACATTCGGGAGAATTGCAAATGTTTGCTCTGCCTGGTCTTCTGGGTCCGAAGTTCACTGACAGAAGGATCCCAGTTCCCAGCTTGATAATGGGTGAAGAAGCAGCGGATAGAAAAATACCTGAAGATGCTTGGAGTGGGATTATGTATGCAGCCAGGCAATTGCTGATGGGGACAGTTCCCAACTCCTGAAATATGCGGGAGGGGTGGGGCGGGCCAAAGTGCTATAGTCTCTCCTCACTTTGTTACTGCCTACAAGTAGGCATCTATAGAAACCCAGCAATGGCGCCTCGGCATCCACCCATGGCGCCTAGGGGAGCATGCTTCCCTGCTGCTGACTAGATGAGGTGGGGGTACTTCCTGTTGTTGGTTCTCTCCTCACCTAGAGTCGCTGCATCACCAACAGCCTAGAAGAATTAGCAGGCCTAGTAGTTAGAGTGATGATCTCTAGAGCCTAGCAGATCCTGAGCAAGTGGGCCAAGTCTCAGCAGTAGCGATGGCACTTGCTGCTCAGTTACTTCCTTCTCAACCTGGCAGCTATTGCTGACATCCCCCATCTGGTCTTCAGCTGGCCAAGGAGCCATGTCCCGGTTTTGCTCACGGAACTCAACATGTGCCTGAAGCTTCTTCCTCAGCTTGGTGAACATGGTTTGCACGGTGGCTAGGGCACTGAGCCACAGCATTCTGGCCCCCGCCCCCACTGCCGTTTGCCACACTGGCTAAAGTGGGAAATGGGCCTTTCTATTTGTTTGTGACCCCCTAATGGCAGTCCAAAATGGCTGATGCTCTATCAGCCGCAAAAAATGTCAATCGCCTTACCGCTCCTGGTGCTCTCCACGAGCTCCCTCAAGCCACTGCATTACTGTCTGCTGTGATTGACTTTTGTCAGGGCCAGAGAGACTTGTGTGAAGGTCCAGCAATCCCCCACAAACCTACGAGACGACTCTGACAACTGGGCCTCAGCACCGGTGTTCTTCCATTAGGCCTAAGCCAGAAGAAGTGCAATAAGACCTACCAGATGCTTGCCAATCAGCCCTCTGGGCAGATCGGGCTATTTGGGATTGGGAAGACATGGGACCAGTATTCTGGGGTCTCTTGGAGAAAGTCGAATGGCTAGTTGGTGGAGATAACTTAAAATGGCCTTCTGTATGACACAGGGTGAATCCCTTCTGGCCTGGCCTCCTATTAGGAGTGGCACAGACCAGAGAACCAAGAGAACCTGTCGTGGCTGGCTGGCACAATCTTCTGGTGCAGCCTCTGGAAATTCTGAGTTCCACTCGTCTCCCTTCACAGTCCTGCTTCCTACTTTACTGCTTTCCTTTAATCTCACAAGGGAGCTGCAAGAAGGAGGTCTGAGCCATGTTTGAGAACCTAGAGTCGGGCAACCATGGGCTGGAAAAGCCCTTTGATGGGCTCAAGATTTCTGAGCTTTTGTCTTTGTTTTTGTTTTTTTCATGTTTTTTAAAAAAGATTTTTTAATTTATTTTATGTATGTGAGTACGCTGTCGCTGTCTTTAGACACACCAGAAGAGGGCATCAGATCCCATTACAGATGGCTGTGAGCCACCATGTGGTTGCTGGGAATTGGACTCAGGACTTCTGGAAGAGCAGTCAGTGCTTTTAACAGCTGAGCCCTCTCTCCAGCCCCCTTTTAATGTTTTTGCTTGTTTGTTGTGTACAATATCTTGAACATGTTCTCTTGAAAGGCTGCTTGTGGCACACACTTTTAATCTCAGCACTTGGGAGGCAGAGGCAGGCAGATTTCTGAGTTCGAGGCCAGTCTGGTCTACAGAGTGAGTTCCAGGACAGCCAGAGCTACATAGAGAAACCCTGTCTCAAAAAACCAAAAAAAAAAAAAAAAAAAAAAAAAAGGCTGCTTGCTCTGTGTCTGCTCCAGACCCCTCAGGCATGGTTGGTCCCAAACAGGTCTGAATCCACTGTATGCTAACCCCAAGCGTGCCAAATGTTACAGAAACGGAAGCTGTGAAGGTAGCCAAGGGGCCTGATGCCTTGGAGCTTGGAGTATAAAGTGATGAGGTGAAGTGGTCATCTTGTTCCCCAGGCTAGGTGGAGCATCAGTGACTTACAAAGCCATAGGTGACAGGAACTAGAACAGGTGGTAAGCCCTGGGAAACAGATTTAAACCCCTAGCTATGACACTCTGCAAGTTCCTTCCCACTTCCTAGTACCTGGGGCTCATGAGGAAGTAAGCTTCCTTCCTGTCTTAGTTGCATTCTATCAGAGACCAGTTGATCACATACATTGTTAAAGATTGAAGTATCACATCTGGCAGGATGCAGAACAGCTGTTCTCAACCTATGATTCTCCACCCCTTTGTGGGTCGAAGGACCCTTTCACAGGAGTTACCTGAGACCATCAGAAAACATGGATATTCACATTATAATTCATAACAGTAGCAAACTTACAGTTATGAAGTAGTAATGAAAGTAATTTTGTGGTTGGGGGTCATCACAACATGAGGAACTAGATTAAAGGGTCGCAGCGTTAGAGAGGTTGAGAACCACTGGTATAGAATGACGAATCTCATCAATCTCTTATAACCCGGAGACCTTGGGGCAGACATGGGACATGTGGAGCATAGCATTTGTACCTATGTGCCTAATGTATGCCTCAGCAGTAGATATCACCTCTGCTCCCCAAATGCACCTACAGGTAAATCTGAGAACAGCTCACTTCAGTCCTTTGTATGGTAGACAAGGCTTGCTTCTCATACTAACACAGACCCTCCATTAGCATGCTTTCTCCACACACGACACTTCAGGACATTCAGTGGGCAAGATCAGAATCTACTTGTAATTCCCTCTTTGCAAGGGTCTGCTGATGAATTACATGTTTGATGCTTCTAATAGACAAGACCCCATTCTTGAATGCAGGGGGAAAATCCATTTTCTCAGGTGGGTGGACCCAACTGGGAGCCCACACAGGAGCTTGGACCTGCTCAAATGTCAGTTCAGAGTTACCCACGGTCCAGTCCATTTCTGTAGCTTCTACTGGGTGGAATGAGTGTTCTTGGGCATTTTGATATGAATGATAACATTTCTTTCAAATCCAATGGAAAGGAATGAATGATAATATTTTTTTTCAATGCCCAAGATAAATGAATCTTAGTTTCTTATAGTGCTTGAACATGTAAAAAAGAAAACTTTTTTTTTAACTAGAAAAATGAAATGGCTTACATCTATCTCCACACCTTATTTTCTCTTGTTTGTGAGTCACTTGCTACAGGAAGAAGTCCCAATCAAACTGCCTCCCTATCTTCCTGCAGCCCCCCTCTGAGTTAGGACCCGCCCTAAGACCTAAGATCATGGCTACCCTCCCAAGTGAACCCTTAACCTATCTGGGAGCTGCAGGCACTCTGAATCAGAAAACAAGAGTTTATTAAATAGAATGTCAGGGCAGTGGTCATGTCAAGAATAACATGTTTAAAACTGGAAGGATGGCTCAGAGACTAGAAGCGATTGTTTCACTAGCCTGCTGACCCAGACAGATCCACTGTGAAAGAAGAGAACCAACTCGTGAAAGTTGTCTTCTGATCCCCACAGCCATGCCCACCCACACTGTGACATACACATCAAACACACATGGAGAATTTTTTTTTTTCGAGACAGGGTTTCTCTGTGTAGCCCTGGCTGTCCTGGAACTCACTCTGTAGACCAGGCTGGCCTCGAACTCAGAAATCCACCTGCCTCTGTCTCCCAAGTGCTGGGATTAAAGGCTCGCGCCACCACTGCCCGGCCACACATGGAGAATTTAAACGTTTAAGAACATTGTGTTTAGCTGGGCAGTGGTGGAGCATGCTTTTCATCCCAGTACTCAGGAGGCAGAGGCAGACAGAGCTCTGACTTCAAGGCCAGCCTGTGAGTTCCAGGACAGCCAGAGCTACACAGAGAAACCCTACCCAGAATAGCATGTGGGTTAGAAGTGTCTCCGTAATAGATAGCTTGCTTTACATTCACAAGGGCCCGGATTTGATCTCCAGCACACACATACACACACCAAGGAAATATTATAGAAAGTTGAGGGATGGTTTTATAAACAAAACACACAGCATGGGAGACAAAGGCCCTCTGCTTGGAGTCAGCCTGGTCAGATGCCCTTGCATGTGTCTCTAAGTCACTTCGCCACTCTCAGCCTGACTCCTCAAGTGTAAAGTGAGAGGGTTGAGATTTCTTTATGTATTTTTCAAATATATGGTTTAATTTTTCACCCTCTGTGTTCTTGGTATAGCTAATTTATTTTTGGCAAGGATGAGAATCGAACCCAGTGCCTTATGCATATTGTGTGTCTCAGTTTGGGATACTATCGCCATGATGAAACACCATAGCCAAAAGCCAGTTAGGGAGAAAAGGCTTTATTTAGTTTACACTTCCACATTCATGGTCCATCACTGAAGAAAATCAAGATAGAAACTCAAATAAGGAGAGAGCTTGAGGCGGGAGGTGATGCTGAGGCCACAGAGGGAGGCTGCTTGCTCCTCCTGGCCTTCTATTTCTGCTTTCTTACAAACCAGGACCAGCGGCCCAGGAAAGACCCCTCCCATGATCCCGAGCCTTCCCGCATCTATCGCTAATTAAGAAAACACCCTGCAGGCTCGCCTACACCTTGATCTCAAGGAGTGAGGCCCCCTCCACTCTGACGACTCTAACTTCTGTCAAGTTGAAATAAAACTAGCCAGGACACTAAGCAAGCAGTCTACCACTAAGATACATTCCCAGTTCTTCTTCTGGTGTGTCAGCTATAGCATTCTCATATACATAAAATAAATAAATCAAAATGGAAAAGAGAAGAGAAATGTTTGCATCCCATGCTGTCTAGCTGTCCTTCATCTGGACTCCCAAACTCTGGTCCCTGAGAGTTCTTTTCTCTTAAGGTTCTGGGTGGTTCTGTTTCTCATGAGCAGGATCCCCTTCCTTCCTTCCTTCCTTCATTGAACAGCAGCTTCTCGAAGTGAGGGCTTCTGCAACCTGACTTGTTTGTATCCCCCTTATAACAGCCACTGGCCTGAAGCAGGATCAAGAGGTTGGTTCCTTAAAGAAATGGAAACTACACCGGGCAGTGGTGGCGCACGCCTTTAATCCCAGCACTCGGAAGGCAGAGACAGGCGGATTTCTGAGTTCGAGGCCAGCCTGGTCTACAGAGTGAGTTCCAGGACAGCCAGGGAAGAAACCCTGTCTCGAAAAACCAAAAAAAGAAAAAAGAAAAAGAAAAGAAAGAAAGAAAGAAAGAAAGAAAGAAAGAAAGAAAGAAAGAAAGAAAGAAAGAAAGAAAGAAAGAAAGAAAGAAATGAAGGAAGGAAGAAATGGAAATGCGTGTGGCCATGTCCCGACCTTTCCACATTCTGACTCTGCTCTTCTCTCCTGATTAAAATGTCAAGTAAACAGGGAATTGTCAACCAACTCTCAGTTTCTCTTGGGTGGGGGCAGGGGAGTGGGTCCTTCTGCTTTGAATGACAAGGACTTCCAAAGTGACATGCTTTGTAAACTGAAAAATAAAAGTTCGTGTGTGTGTGTGTGTGTGTGTGTGTGTGTGTGTGTGTGTGTTGGGGTGTGTGTTGGGGTGTTTATGAGGTCACTTCTGCAGGGATCTAGCTGTCCCAAATGAATTTTCAGCACTTCCCCTGGGAGGCAGCAATATAGGCAGAGGACCAAAAACACTCTTAATTAGGTCAGCAAGACATGGACCCATAAGCCATGGAATGTGGGGCTCCTAGGCCAACAGCCTTGTCTCAGAGACGTCAACATTAAGGAGAGGAGCACCAACTCAGGCAGGCAGTTGATATCACAATCTGCCTTTCTCAGTCTAGCAGGGTCTTAGGAGGATGGCAGCCCCCACCCCCACCCAGCCTCTGGTGCAGGGTGACCAGTCTTCTAGTATTCCTGGCCCTCCCTGAGAGGTTTCTCAGCATTTCAAACACTCAGTATTAAAACTGAGAGAGAGCCCGGCAGTGGTGGTGAACACCTTTAATCCCAGCACTTGGGAGGCAGAGGCAGGTGGATTTCTGAGTTCCAGGCCAGCCTGGTCTATAGAGTGAGTTCCAGGACAGCCAGGACTACACAACAAACAAAAACGAAAAACTGAGAGAGGCCCAGGCAAACCATGGCATCGTCAGCATACTGCTGTGGGTCATGGCCTCTTTCTCCTCCCTAGCTCTAAAGCCTCCAGCCAAGTTTCGGGGGAAAAAAAAAAAAAGTATCTGAGGCCCAGATGTGCGTGTCAGATGAACCCACTGGGATCAATGGTGTGGCCTGTCCTGGCGGGGAACTGGGCTGCTAGCCACCACCCTGCTGTGGATACATCCACCATCCTACCACGGACACTCCAACACTCTGAGCATTTTCCTCCCCTCCCCCCGCCCCCCCTCCTGCAGCTTTGCTCTCTTTACACCAAAGACACAATTTTCAAAGCTCTGTTGGGGCTGCTTGATTTTGATCTCTACAACCATCTCTTTTGATAAGTACCAGACCCTCACGTGATGCCTGTTTGGAGGATCTGTTTAGGGATATGCTGTTATGCCTTTTGGTTGTTTTGGAGTTTATGGCGGTCTAATCAGTTCTGTCCCTAGCCGTTTGTGCCATGAGTAAATCTCTGCATACTCTGGAGTCTTGGTTGCCCTGGTGTGAACCATGGGAAGTCCTAGAATCTGTCTCATTGAATAGCACCGGAAATTGACTGAGAAATGACTGGAGATTTCTGGTACACAATGAGTGCTCAGTAAAAAAAGAGTCGTCTTCTGCCATCCCTGAAAGGTCTGGGTCTAGTCTATCCTTCTAAAGGTTGGGGAAGTCAGGCAAGGGTTAGTGAAGACACGGTTATGTCAGTGGCTGAAGATATAATATTTCTCCCTCCTTGCCCTTGAAGATCTATAACTCAAATGTACTCATAAATATCTATGAGTTTCTGTGTAGTGGCATTGTTTTAGCGTCCCTTTTCCCGGGAAATGGTGAGAATCTGGCTGGAGCTCCTAAGGACACGTCGGTACCTGCAGTTGCAGAAGTATCACGGTAGGGGGCAGCACAGAAGAGTGGAGGTGAGAAAATAAGCCCAGAGCTGGAGGACGCTTAAGCCTTTGGTACCCGCAGTTACATTACTCCACGGGCTGGCACAGGCAGATGGAAGTGGGATATATGGAGAGGAGTTGGACTGATAGAAAAGCCACTGGGGGCTGGAGAAATGGCTCGGTCGTTAAGGGCACTCACTGGCTGCTCTTCCGTCCCCAGTTCAATTCCCAGCAACCACAAGGTGGCTCACAACCATCTGTAATGGGATCTAATGCTCTCTTCTAGTGTGTTCGAAGACAGCTACAGTGTACTCACATTAAATAAATAAATAAATAAATAAATAAACAAACAAACAAACAAACAAACAAGAAAGAATGGAAGGAAGGAAGGAAGGAAGGAAGGAAGGAAGGAAGGAAGAAAGGAAGGAAGAAAAGCCACTGGCCTAGGCATCAGGAATCATGTAATGTGAATTGAAGATTTTATACTCTGAGCTTCCTCGCTCCTTATCTAAGTCAAAATCGATGGTTTTCCAGACTCTACTTTGTTTTAATTCTTTGTGTCTGGGTTTCTGTACCTGACACTATGTTAGGTATACAGTGAGGTATGTATATTTGCATCATGGGAAATCGTGATGGCTGGAACCTGAAGTATCTGGTTACATTGGGAAAAAACAGACACAGACGTGGGTGGGGTGGGGTGGGGTTGCGGGGTACTGTGGGTCCTGCCTTCTCTTTCATCCCTGGCTCTAAAGCCTTGAAACAAGTTTCAGGGGAAAACAAAACAAAACAAAAGGGAGATTTAAAATTCAGCATTTATTTGCAGAAGTACCAGAGAAGAACCCAGGGCCTTAAGCTTGCTAAGCAAGTGCTCTACCAAATAGGCTACCTCCTCAGTCTAATTTGAAGCCCAGATACTAGCACCTTTCTATGTAAAGCAATGAGCCTAGCAGTGGCTGTTCTTCAGATCAGACATAAAGAAGCCAATTTTATAGGTACCTCTGGTCTCTTTGCTTGCCCATCTGGCTGCCTAGTCCAGTCATAGACAGACCTGGACACCAGAGTTCTTAGAATTGTACTTAAGTCCCTATGAAATACTTCACAATGCTCCCAAAATGAAAGGTTCCATTGAAAAACGTGTAATTGGACTGCACATAATAGTCAGAGTATAGAGATGGAAGCCAGATTGCCTCATCCAAGTATGGGCTCTGCCATTCCTTAACAGTGTGACCTTGAGCAATTCACCTAACTAGTCTGCCCCAGCCTTCCCTCACCCTTCGGACGATAACACAGCCTTCTTCCCAGCCCTGTAATGAGACTGCTTGCTAACACAAACACAGTGCTTAGATTAATGAGATGTCTGAGATGTGGAAAATGGAAGCAGATACAGGAGACAGGACTTCGGGTAACTGGAGAGTTTAAATGTGCCCAGGACTGAGTAGGAAGCCCAGCTCGGCCATTTGCTCCCTTCAAGTTACTGGACCAACCTTTGAATCATCTAGGCAGAGACCCTTGGGATACTTGAACCGCCTTCACAGAACAGAGACACTTCAACGAGGATGGTTATTAAAGTGTTGCTCGATGCTCTTGGCTGTCTCCCACAGCATTCTCGAGCCGTGGCCCACCCCTCCTAAGGCTGGAGGGCAGGGTGAGGGGTGGATATTGATCTGAAAGACAAAGAGATTCTGCCAGGCACAATGGCAGCATTGTGAGCCCTGGAGCTCACAATTTCCTGTCTGTCCTTTCAACTTGAAGGAATGCCTTTCTCGGCCTGAGTGTTAAGGCCACGGAGCCAGCCCAGAACTCTCTCAGCCAGTTAATTTAGGATAGACAGGGGAGGGATGAACCTGAAGCATCTTTGTATAACAATCTTCTAGGTGAAAAGAATCATGGACTCAGAATGGGAGAAAGAGATCACTGAGAGTAGCACAGAGATCAAAGCCCAAGTTTCCCATGGAGGCTGCCAGGATGCCTACACACCAGGGCTCCCCGAAGGACATTTTAAACACGTATGCTTGAGAAATTTGACCTTTTATCCAAAGGAAGTTGTATATCTTATCATTGAACTTCCTTATGAGACGAAAAGCTAACGTTTATCTTGTAACTTAAATGTTTAAGGTACATCTAAATTCCTATTCCTGGCTTTTTTGTCGTGGTTTTGTTGTTGTTGTTTGTTTGTTTGTTTGTTTTGGGGTCTTTTGTTTTGTTTTGTTTTGAGACAGGGTTTCTCTTGTTCAGCACTAGCTGTCCTGGAAAATTCACTCTGAGACCAGGCTGGCCTCAAACTCACAGAGATCTGCCTGCTGCTGCCTCCTGAGTGCTAGAATTAAAGGTGTGTGCCACCACTGCCTGGCCCTTCTCCTCCTCCTCTTCCTCCTCCTCCTCCTCCTTCTTCTTTTAAAATAATAAATATGAGGCTAGAGAGATGACTCCATGGTTAAGACTCTACTGCTCTTACAGAGGAGCCCAGTTCAGTTCCCAACGTCTACATTAGGTGACTCACAACCTCCTGTAACTCCAGTTCCAGGGGATTTAACATCCTCTTCTGGCCTCCTCAGGTGAAAGACCCCCGAGCTGGGGAGACCCTCGCTCAAGTCTCGGGACGGCGCGACCCCCCAAGAACTCACGAAGACCGTCCTTGCTGCAATCACACGAGGTTTAATTCGGGGGTGGTGAGAAGGACCAATGCATTGGGGTCGAACC
>CM052706.1:30895864-30988868 GCA_028551405.1 Uromys caudimaculatus | reverse complement strand
CTATACCTATTATCCTTAGGTTCTGTCTTCTCATTGTGTCCTGGATTTCATGGATGTTTTGGGTTAGAAGCTTCTTGCATTTTGCATTTTCTTTTACTGTTGTGTCGATGTTATCTATGGTATCTTCTGCTCTTGAGATTTTCTCTTCTATCTCTTGTATTCTGTTGGTGATGCTTGCATCTATGACTTCTGTTCTCTTTCCTAGGTTTTCTAACTCCAGGGTTGTCTCCCTTTGTGATTTCTTTATTGTTTCTATTTCTATTTTTAGATCCTGGATGGTTTTATTCATTTCTTTTGTCTGCTTGATTGTGTTTTCCTGTAATTCTGCCTGTTTGATTGTGTTTTCCTGTAATTCTTTAATGGATTTTTGTGTTTCCTCTTTTAGGGCTTCTAGCTGTTTATCTCTGTTCTCTCATATTTCTTTAAGGGTGTTATTCATTTCTTTCTTAAAGTCTTCTATCATCCTCATGAGTAATGATTTTAAATCTGAGTCTTGCTTTTCTGGTGTGTTGGGGTATCTGTGTGGTGGGAGAGCTGGGTTCTGATGATGTCAAGTACCCTTGTTTTCTGTTCCTTATGTTCTTACCCTTGCCTTTTGCCATCTTGTTAACTCTGATGTTAGCTGGTCTTACTCTGTCTGTCTGTGGCTTGCCCCTCCTGCAGGCCTCTGTATCAATAGTCCTTGAAGACCAGCTCTCTCTGAGAGGTATTTGGGTTTGGAGAGCTGTGGCACAGGGTCAGCTCTGGGGTGCAGAGAGAAACCAGAAGGATCTTGTTTCCAGCTGTCTCTTGGTTCCTGTGTTCTGATGGCTCTGCAAGGGTACCTCTTGATCCATTGAGTTTGAACAGAAGTGGTGGTTTTGTTGTGGTCAATGGTGTGTCAGCACTCCTGGGATACCAGCTCTCTCCTGAAGCCCTGTGGCCCAGGCTGAGGTTCCCAGGCACAGATGGAAACCAGAAAGTTCCTGTCCCCGAATTTTCCTCAGTCCCTGTATCCCGTGGGTTCCAGGTGGGTCCCGGTGAGCAGTAGTGCTCGCCTTAACCCCACTCATGGCTTTTCCACGCTCCTGGGAGGGTAGCTTTCTCCTGGCGCTAGTTGGCTATGGAACCCTGGTGGCCCAGGCAGAGGTCTCCAGCCACAGATGCAAGTTTCATAATTTTTATTTTAAACATTTTTATTTTATTTGATGCATCTGAGTGCTTGCCTGCATGTATACACACACACCACATGCATCCAGTGTCCACATAGGCCAGAAGAAAGCATCAGATCCCCTGAAACTGGATTTACACACAGTCATGAGCTGCCAGGTCCTCTGGAAGAGCATCTAGATCTCTTAACTGCTGAGCCATCTCTCTACCCTCTTGACTTGGCCTTAATGGAAACAATAACTCTCATTTTTGTCATTTGGGTTTACTTACTTAATTGAGTTTCATAATTATGACAATAGAAACCATGTTAGCAACCAGCTTGGGAACTCTTAGGAAGTCTAATTCTTTCTTTCTTTCTTTCTTCTTTCTTTCTTTCTTTCTTTCTTTCTTTCTTTCTTTCTTTCTTTCTTTCTTTCTTTCTTTCTTTCTTCTTTTCTTTTCTTTCTTTTTTTTTTTTTTTTTTTTGGTTTTTTCGAGACAGGGTTTCTCTGTGTAGCCCTGGCTGTCCTGGAACTCACTCTGTAGACCAGGCTGGCCTCGAATTCAGAAATCCACCTGCCTCTGCCTCCCAAGTGCTGGGATTAAAGGTGTTCGCCACTGTATAAGTTACTTCTCTACTGCATTGATGAAGTAATTTATGGAAGGGAGGGTTATTTGGGGCTTATGTTCCTGAGGGATAAGAGTCTATCACCGTCATGGCAGTAAAACATGGCAGCAAGCACTAGGCATCTTGAACTGTAAGCAGGAAACAGAGTGAACTCAAAAGAGTGTGAAACTTCAAAGCCTGCCCCAGCGACACACTTCTCCCATCACAGTCCTACCTTCTAAGTCCTCCCTCACAGAGCCACAAACCAGTGGCCACACATTCAAATGCCCAGACTATGAGGGACATCTTATTGAAACTATCACACCCATGATGGCCAGCTAATCAGGCCTGGGGCTTGAACATAAAACCACAGCTTAGTTTTCCGTGCATTCCATCATAATATGGAGTTCATGTGAGGAAAATATAGATCTATCCTAAAGTCTTCCCATTGGCCCTTCTGAACCCTGTGTGGACTCTTCTATATGCGTCAAGTAATCACTGTGGACTTTCATTTTTGATCTCCACCTCCACAGCCTGGATCTCTGATTTCCTGTTCTAATTTGCACTTATGGCTCTCTTTGCTCACTAAACAGCCATAATTCTTGAACTTGCTTTGACTATTACTATTCTGGAAACTTCTTGTACCCCTTCCTTCCTTCCTTCCTTCCTTCCTTCCTTCCTTCCTTCCTTCCTTCCTTCCTTCCTTCCTTCCTTTTTTTCTTTCTCTCTTTCTTTTGTTTCAAGATAAGGTTTTTCTATGTAGTCCTGGCTATCCTAGAACTAGCTTAGGCTGGCATTGAACTCACAGAAACGTGAAGACCTTTGACTCTGGAGTACTGAGTGTTCACCCCCCCCGCCCCCACACCACCATCACTAGATTGTCCATTTCTTTTTTTTTGTTTTTGTTTTTTTGAGACAGGGTTTCTCTGTGTAGCCCTGACTGTCCTGAAACTCACTCCACTCTGTAGACCATGCCTCTGCCTCCCAAGTGCTGGGATTAAAGGCGTACGCCACCACTGCCAATGGCAGATTGTCCATTTCTTAGTTCTTTGGTTTTTCACTTTTCTGTCTTATTTCTTCATTTTGGTAGAGTTCATCATCCCTTAGCTTTCTGAGAATGGGTGCAGAGAAATGGGTAAGATCTTTCATGCCTTAAAATCTCCTCATGGCACAGTCTCACATTTGACTGAACTGGAAAACCACTTCTCCCTGAATTTTGATGGCAGATTTTTTTGTTTGTTTTGTGTTATTGTTGTTGTTGACTTTGCATCTGTAGCACGGATGGAGAGAATTCTAGGGCTATTCTAATCACATTTTCTGTCTTTCTCTGAAAACTCCAAGAAAAAATTTCTCTAATAGTGAAAAATCCATGAGCTTCCCTCTACAAATTTTACTGTTTATTTCATCTTTAAAATATTCTTCTTCTCCATAGATCATAAAAGCAATTCTATTTTAAATGTTGGAAAGAATAATTTCACAAGTAGCTTCCTGCTATGTTTACTCACTTAAGCCCCGCTGCAGGCAGTACAAATGACTATTTGTTGAATACATGATGGAGTGAAATGACTTAGTGATTAAAAGAAAGGAAAAGAAAAATGGCCTATGCAATTCATTTTTCCAATCCCTTCTTACGAGCAAGGACTGTAGCTTTTAAATGTCAAAACAAACTCTTTCATTATAAAAGTTAATACAGTCTGTGAAACAATTGTTCAGGGCTCGTTTTACTCATCCTTTATCCTTAACACTCAATAGTACAATAGAAAAGCATACAGATGTTTCCAAATTATTTCCAGACATGAGCCCATGGAGCATCCATTGTTGAAACAATGGCATGGAAATGAAGGAAATAGCTTTAAAAGGAAAAACAGAGCTAAGGCAATAATTATACTAGTAGGGGCAGCCAAAGTCTCAAAGATGGCTGGTTATGGCTGTCCTGGCATAAGGCTCTGCAGCTAGGGTATGTGGCTTCCCATCTGAGCTTTAGATGGGTGGTGAGCCACTAGATACAGCTCCTAGCTTTGGAGAGCTTGTGGGCAAGAGGCAAGGACAATATTTGACTTCAGGTAGTAACATGGTGGCCATTACTATAGATCCCTTTGAAAACCAGCATGATTCTTGGCTATTGCCACTTACACGATATGTCAGGACATCAATTGGTCCCTATGTGCGTGCACATACATACACACACACACACACACACACACACTCCTTCTTCTCCTTCCTCCTCCTCCTCCTCCTCCTCCTCCTCCTCCTCCTCCTCCTCCTCCTCCTCCTCCTCCTCCTCCTCCTCCTCCTCCTCCTCCTCCTCCTCCTCTTCTTCTTCTTCTTCTTCTTCTTCTTCTTCTTCTTCTTGTGTCTTTCAAGACAGGGTTTCTCTATACAGCCCTTGAACTCACTCTGTAGATCAAGCTGGCCTTGAACTCAGAGATCCTCCTGCCTCTACCTCTGCCTCTGCCTTCTGATTTCTGGGATCAAAGGCACCACCACTGTCCAATGGCCACCCATCTTTCTTGATGCTTAAACAGCAACTGAGAAGGCAGAATTCAGTCTAGGGAACCTTGTTTCCTCAGTTGACAGAGGCTTCAACATCTCAATATGGACAGGAAGACAAGGCCCTTTCTATGGCCTTGAAATTCACAGTAGGGGCCGCTGCCTTAGCCTTTTAAGGCTGTAGCCATTTACAGAGTGGGAATAGATTGAGAATTCCTGTGCCTCTAGGGCTTCCAAAACAATGGCCGATTAGGCCCACAGAGACAGCTCACATCCTGTTCCAAGCTAGTCATCCCAAGCAATTTCAAGGTTACCTCTTACTCAGCCTCTTTCCTGTCCTGTCTGAGGCCTCTTTTGGGACATCTTTGTTCAGCAATTGGAACTGAATGAGCATTTCCAATTACTTGGCAATTTTCTGGGGTGGAAGAGATTCAACAAAAATAATACCTTTAATTTATCAATATCTGTCTATTGAAGCTAGAAATGCACATAACCAGGGCTGCAGAAACGACCCAGTAGTTAAGAACACTGGGGGCTCTTTGATTCCCAGCATCCACATGGTGGCTCAAATCAATCTTTAACTCCAATCTTGGGGAATCAAATGCCCTTCCAATTCTGGCCTCCACGGTCACTGTGAACGTGGTTCAGAGGCACCCATGCAGGTAAAATATCCATATATATATATATATATAGATAGATAGATATATATTTGTGTGTTTAATATAATATATATGTATTTAATATATATTTAATATATCTGTGTTTATATTTGTAAATAAATTTGATAAAAGGAAAAAGAATGTGCTTATGACCTATCTGACCATGATGGCATATGTCTATAATCCTAGTATTCAGGAAGTGGAGACAGGAAGTCAGGAATTTGAGATCATCAAGCTAGCCTAATGTCTTAGTTAGGGTTTTGATGTGTTTATAAAAAGAATAAAGATATATGTTATATGGGTGTGGGGAGATAGGTGTGGGGGAAGGGTGTGCCTCAGCAGGCCCATGATGAGACATCCCTTCCCCCTGAGGGACCAGACACACTTGAAGGTATAGGATAGAAATAGAGTTTATTTAGGGCATGGGGAGGGGAGTTAAGAAGGTAGTAGAGGCAGAGAAAGGCAGAGAGGGGGAGAGAGTAGAGAAGTAGAGGAGTGGAGGCCGGCCATGACCACTTGGAGAGAGGGGGAAAGGGAATGGGGAGAGGTAAGAGATAAGAGATGTAAGAGAGAAGCAAGAACAAGAGATAAGAGAGAGAGGAGAGGCAAGCCAGGCAAATGTGGGGAGGAGCATACCTGGCTGTTGCCAGGTAACTGCGGGGTGGAGTTTAGACAGAATGCTAACAGGTTTCCATTGCTGAGAAGACACATCATGAACATGGCAACTCTTATAAAAGATAACATTTAATTGGGGCTGGCTTACAGTTTCAGAGGCTTAGTCTATTATCATCCTGATGGGAAGCATGGCAGCATACAGGCCAACATGGTGCTGAGAGTTCTACATCTGATCCATAGGCAGCAGAAGGAGACTGTGTTACACACTGGGCAGAGCTTGAGCATATATGAGACCTCAAAGCCCAACTTCACAGTGACACATTTCCTCCAACAAGGCCAGACATACTCCAACAAGGATGCACTTAAGTTGTTCAAAGGTTGCAGTAGTCTTCAGTAAGGAAACAGAGTCATTTCTAAGCCACAAACACTCAGACACACACATACACACACAAAGAGACACATACACAGACACACATGCACATGCATACACAGACACACACACACAGAGACACACACCCAGACCACACAAAGAGACACACACACAGATATACACATAGACCCACACAAATACACACACACAGAGATACATACACAAGGAAAACACAAGTATACATACCAACAGACACAGAGACATAGACACACATACACAGGGAAAATCCTGCCCCCCCCTCCAGAAATACACAGTAGTTGGTTCATCTCCAAGCTTATTGTGGCTAATTATACAAAGCAGCTCTGACTTTTATTGTGATTGGTTTCCAAGAACACCAAAAGCACTGAACATAATAGAATATGCAATGAACCCTGGCACAAGAAAATTTCCTAGTAAGAGTAGTAGCAGCATATGAGAAAGTGTCTTTGTAACAATAATAACAATAGCCGGGCAGTGGTGGCGCATGCCTTTAATCCCAGCACTTGGGAGGCAGAGGCAGGCGGATTTCTGAGTTCAAGGCCAGCCTGGTCTACAGAGTGAGTTCCAGGACAGCCAGGGCTACACAGAGAAACCCTGTCTCGAAAAACCAAAAAAAAAAAAAAAAAAAAAAAAAAAAAAACAACAACAACAAAAAACAAAACAATAATAACAATAGTATAAAACGGCTGGCTAGACAGGCAGCAGTTACCCAGGCTTTAACAATATTGCCAAAGTTAGCATGAGACCAAGAGAGCAATTCAGAAGCTAAGAGAGAGAAGCCAGATTGAATCAGTCAGCTTGGAAAGAAGTTTGAACCAGAACAACTGAGTTGAACTAGCCAGTCAGAGATCAGAAAGAACTAGGAAGGAGTGAGCTTATTTAGAAGTAAGTCTCAGAGGTGAAAACGTTCTAGGCCTAGATTAGATTGTACGTAGGGCAGACGGTTTCAAGACTAGGCCTTGGTTAGCAAATGGAGGCAGCAACCCTGGGAGATGACAATTACTTCAGGTGAAAAGTTACTTTTACATCTGTCACCCAACGTGGGACAGGAAACCCAAATCCTGGGATTAAGAGTTCTATGCTCGGCCGGGCAGTGGTGCCGCACACCTTTAATCCCAGCACTTGGGAGGCAGAGGCAGGCAGATTTCTGAGTTCGAGGCCAGCCTGGTCTACAGAGTGAGTTCCAGGACAGCCAGGGCTATACAGAGAAACCCTGTCTCAAAAAACCCAACAACAACAACAACAACAACAACAACAACAGCAACAACAAAAACAAAAAAAGAGTTCTATGCTCTACTGACTTTTTCTTTCGTATGTAGGAGGAGAGGAATTGAAAGGAAAGCAAGCAGTGGTGGTGCACGCCTTTAGTCCCAGCACTAGGGAGGCAGAGACAGGGGGATTTCTGAGTTCAAGGCCAGCCTGGTCTACAGAGTGTGTTCCAGGACAGCCAGGGCTATACAGAGAAACCCTGTCTCGAAAAACCAAAAAAACCAAAAACAACAACAAAAAAAGTGCAAATTATCATCAGACAATCAAACTCATGGTCACCTTAGATACTAGTTTAGTTAATTACAAAAATATGTTTTCTAGATTGAACAGATAGTAAACAACTAGAAACAAACAATTCAGCTATATTATAGCTAAATGGTCTTCAAAAACATCAAAGATCTACATAATATGGCATTTAAAATATTTTATTAAATCAAAGCCTTTTTTTTTTTTTTTTTTTTTGGACAATGAGACAGCTCTGCTCCTGGCAGCATCTCACTCCATTTCAATGATGTCAATGATGTACATCAACGAACCTCCATATAGAGTTTGCTTCATATGTAGCAAGCTAGCCACTGGGCAAGAGAGTGCTCTTACCTCAACTGCAGATCAAATGCTGTCCAAACTGGACACAGGAAAGTCGACTGCTGAGCTTTGCAAGGACAAGGTAGGCAAGTCCTTCAAAATTCCTGCTTCGCAGAAAAGGTCTGTCAGATATTCTGGGCCAGAAGGCTGCAGATAATGTGCCAATGTTTTAGAGAAATTCTAGGAGACTGTTCAGGCAGTCAACTTTCTCTGTCATTTCTATAATTTTGGAAGCTGCTTGCCTGTACTTCCTGCATACTCAGGTAATATTTATTCCTTCTCAGGTCTCCGATGGGGTTGAAGACTTGATAGTAGTAGTTTCACAATTAAGCTTAAATTATTTAGGATTTAAAAGGATGTTTTTAGATCTAAGAAAATGTTTTTAGGTTAGTAATACAAGTTGTTAGTTATATCAGTTATTAATAACCTATATTTTAATAGTAATACAGGTTATTAGCTATATAGTTATATAATATATATGAGTTACATATAGGTATATAGTATATCCAAGTTATATAAAAGTTATTTAAGTACAGAACTCAAAACTTATCAAGATAGGGTAGATATTAGAGTACTTTACCAAAAACTTACTGAACAGACTGGACATTGTAAATTTAATTGCTATTTAATAGCTTTCATAATTGTTTCATATTTGTTATATGTTACTTATTATTGTAAGAGAAAGAACCTTTTCATTTAGAAAAAAGGGGGAAGTGTTGGGGTTTCTATGTTGGGGTGCTATGTATACAAAGGCTACATTCTGAACCCTTAGATCTGGTTGTCCCCTGGCAAGTGAATTCTCTAATGTACACTGGCCTTTGTTGTGTAACCCTTGCTCTCAATTTAAAGCTATTGGTTGAATAAAAGTGGCTACATTCAATTACTGGGGAGAATAGAAGTAGGAGAGGCTTCAGTTACTGGGCTGGGGGTTGAAGATAGGGACCACTGGGACAGAGTCCAGGAGACGCCTTGAGAAAACAGCTCCAGCAGAGAAAGCCATAAAATGCAAGTAATCTCTGGGATTTTGGCTGGGAAGAAGCCAGATTAATTTAGAGGATTAAAATAGAGTAATACTGCTCAGTTGTTGTGCCTTTAAAGCATGTTAAATAAATATAATGGCCAGTATTATTTGCTAGCTAGCTGGGTAAGAAGAAAATTGTAACAGAATTATTAAAAAGCCACTCACCACTGTGTTCAGGGTAGTTCCCAGTGAGGTTTACAATGAGGGTTCTCAGCAAGATGTGGACAGAATAAAGACTAGGATCTGGGACATGGATGGAAACAAGAGAGAGATGTTGATAGCTGTGGACTTTGAAATACAAACTTGAGGAACTGGAGAAATGGTTTAGGGGTTAAGAGCACTGGGTGCTATTCCAGAGGTCCCAGGTTCAATCACCAGCAACCACATGGTGGCTCATAATCATCTGTAACTCCAGTTCCAGGGGATCTGACTCTCTTCTGGCCTCTTTGGGCACTAGGCACCCTGCTGGTGCACAGACATACATATAGACAAAACATCCAGATAAATAAATAATCTATAAAAAGAAAATACAGATGTTAATTAGGCATTTCCCCCAAACCTCTAATCTGTTGCTTGGCTTTTGAAACTGGCTAAAGAAATAAAGGAAACAGGTAATGTTGGCCAGGAAAGGCTATGCTATGCTGGGTGCAAGGTTCATAAAGACCAATAAAAGCCAGCCTTAGTAGTTCACAGTGACTGGCAGACCCATACCAGGCAATGTCTGGTTAGTATGATTAGTGCCATGATACGGTATTCTGGAACCCTGACGAGGGATTGCAAAGACTTTCTGGAAGAAGTAATATAAAAGCTAGGCCTGAAAGTTTGACAAGTATGTAGCCATCTTTTTCTCTTTCATGCAATTGTTTCTATCTGGTCATTGTGGTTCACAGATCAAACAGATATGTAATTGTGTCAGCTTTCTGTGACCACCACACAGAAAGTAGACCTCTGTTTTCAAGCAGTTTATTTTTTTCAATGTGCTTCCCTGTGGCTGGTCCCCTTTCTACATTTTCCTACATGCTTGTTGTGTGATCTCCTTCAGAGTCTGGACTCACTAATTTTTTTTTTTTTTCTTTTTTTTTTTTTTTTTTTTTTTACAGTTGCATCCCTTGGTCCTGCAGCGAAACCTAGCACTTGTGGAATGAACAGCTTGCTAAGAAGAGGGCATATCCAGGATGCAGTGGTCAATGGATGGAAAGATTTCTGGCTTTGAGGCTTGTATGGGGATAGATGAGGGGCTGAGCAGGAGGACAAGCTTCTGGAGAAGCTTGAGAAGAGGGCAGAGGAGCAAGTAGGAGTTACAAGGGCTATGTATCCATGGAGGGGTGCATCATGTCTACTAGGAATAGAATGTTCTAGACTGAGGGTTAGTAGCTCATGGAAACCATAGACAGAAGAGGACATTGGGACTGAATCTTTCAGGGAAGAGGGAGGGAGAGGGTCCCAGAGTCCTTGCGAAATCATTTTCCAACAGTGCACAGCGTTTGCTCTGTGTATTCAGAGGAAGAGAAAGCAGTTAGGGACCAGTTTTCGGCACCTTTGCACTGGGTGGGAGATGTTCGGGAAGATGGGGTAGTCTTACTTGTTCCCGCCACTGTCAGATGTGTCAGAGGTGGGGGGGAGAGGGAAGATGGAGCCAGAAGAGGCCAAAGGGTAGAGAAAAGAAAGATGACAAGAGACTAGAGGAGACAAAATGAAACAAACAAGGCAGAAGGTGAGTGAACAGCAGTTTCAGCTGCAGAGAAATGTCACAGCCTCAAGTGATCCCAAGACCTAAAGGAACTAAGATGGAGACACTGAAGATGACTGAAGAGAGTAGATGAGAATGCATTACACACATCTCCCTAGAACTAAGAGAGCTGGAAAGCAGAGAAGTAGACGTGAGCTCCTAGGTATGAGAGAGACTGAGACTGCCAAGGAGCCATATGAGTCCCTGTGTACGTTGGTGGGCAACACAAAGAGTGGCCAAGGGGAGAAGTAGCTATACAAATGCATGACTCTTAGGATAGAAATAGGCTCAGTGAAGGCAGAGTGTGTGTGTGTGTGTGTGTGTGTGTGCGCTCCTGGAAGTATAGGCTAAAGGGGATGTAGAAGCCAGACACAGGATTAGGGCCACCAAGGACAGAAGGGTTTTGGGAATATGAGGCAGGGTTGGCTGGTCTCCAGCTTACCAGGGTCCCTTCTGAAAGTCTGTAGACACTGTCTTGGCCCACCAGCGTCTCCAGGCTGTTGGCAGAACTCTGTGCTGATTCCAGGGGAAACAGACATCAGAAAGCATCTGGAGACAAGGAATCAGCGAACTGCTGTCCAGTCTAGAAGAGCCCAGGCCTCTCTCCAAGGTTGACTTTGGACACAAATCTAGAAGCCCCCGATCCTGCCTCCTCACTATACCATCTCGGTTCCTTGGGGGTTTCCAGGTTTCCTTCTCTGAAGGCAGGCATTCTTTGCCTGGGATGCGTACCCAAGAATGTCTCCTGAAGCACAGATTAGTGACAAGAAACTGCAGAACTCCGGATTTTGGGGGGGACCTCGGAGGATACAGACAGCCTGGGCGTGCACCACCACCAGGGGACGTCTGTAGCCCTGCGGGCGGTCCGAAGCCTGAGTTGGTAGGGTGGGGACCGCGCTCTGTAAGAGGTGGCCCGCCCGCAGGGCTCTGAGGCCTGGCGGGGGCGGGAGAAGGCCGGTGGGGGCGGGGGCAGGAGTCCGCGGGACGGGGCGGGGCGGGGGTGGGCGCCCTGCTCCCCCTCCCGCCCTCCCTCCTTCCTTTTCTTTCTTTCTTTCTTTTTTTTTCTCGGCTTCTCGCTCTCTTTCTTTGCCTCGGCAGCTGGCTGAGGGGGCGGGCCTTGCAGTCTTTGTTGCCGGAGGAGCGAGTGCAGCTGCCAGCTGCCCAGCGGCTAGAGTCAGGACCCGGACCTTGGGAAGAGTTTAAAGCCAGGCATGTCCTGAGTCGGACCCAGGCCCGGCTGGGACGCAAACGCACAGACGAAGGCGTGCACAAGGGGTCGTCCTGCGGCCACCCCGTCCTGGCCATGCACTGCAGTCCGAGTCTCCTCCTGATCCTGTGCGCTCTGGCGCCCCACGTCCCCAGACCTGCATCAGGTGGGTGGCTGAGCCTCTGGGATCCGCCTGACCCTGCCATCCTTCCTGCAACCCCAACCGCTTCTCTGTGCACCCCGCGCAGAACTGGCTTACCCTGAGATTTTTTTTTTTTTTTTAGAAACTCCCCGTGCTGCAAGCTTGAGGAGTTTTAGATTTTTTTTTTTTTTTTCTTCCGAGACAGGGTTTCTCTGTGTAACCCTGGTTGTCCTGGAACTCACTCTGTAGACCAGGCTGGCCTCGAACTCAGAAATCCACCTGCCTCTGCCTCCCAAGTGCTGAGATTAAAGGCGTGCGCCAAAACTGCCCGGCTACCCTGAGATTAGGGATCAGCCGGGGTCGTGTTGGCAGCTGAGAAGTTGCACCCACCGGGAGCCATCCTTCAGTTGTCCACTCAGCTGGCATCCGGAACTTGCCCCTGAAGTGAGCTTGCACTCTTTGGGCTTCTGCTTCCCTGCCGCGCGTGCAGCGCTGAGTGCTTCTCTCCGGGGAGAGCGATACTCCGAGTCGGCTGGACGATTCGCGAGAGTCGCGGCTCCTTACACTCTCTTTCGGGTGACTCTCCTGGAAAGCAAACTAGCCGGGACAATGTTGGGGACCGCGCCAGGTCGCAGGTCTACCGGGGTCCGCTGCCGCTCCTCCCAGTTTGGCGGGCTCGGGGGTCCGGGTCCCCATCGCCCTAGCATTTCCTGCCTCCCCCTCCCCCAAGTGTTCTAGGGAGGGGAATGGGGAGCCGGAGCTTCTTCCTCCGCCCTGGGTTAACTCTCCCAGCCCCGCCCGGCCGGCCGGCCTCCGACGAGCCTCTGGCCAGCATCCAGGCTCTTGTTTGGCTGCGACCTGCCTTACAGCGCGCTTCTGGAGAGCCGGGAGCAGCCGGCCTGGGACTCTGAGAGTCAGGGATGTGGGACACCTCAGAACCTGTGTTTAGGAAGCTCCAGGTCAAATGGGGGCTGGTCACGTATCTGCAGGTGAGGGATTTAAGGATATAACAGGGGTGAAGGAACTGGAGAGGTGGATGAACTCTGAGTGAGTTGGACCAATATGGATGGGGCAGGGGTGACCTCAAGGAAAATCTGCCCTAGGCCGGATTAGGCCACTTGCCTTTCTGGTGAAGATACTATGTAGGCCTGGATGTCGGGAACATTTAAACCACTGAGGGGTGTGGCTGAGGAGAGCAGCATTTTGGGATTAATCTAATGGTAACATTCAAGAAGGCTGGGTGTGTGCATGAGTAAGTGAGTACCTGTTAGGACCTAGCCTTACTCACTCTTATTTCTCATCATCTGTTATCAGAACTGCAAGGCAGCTGACGTGTATCAAAAGTTCTTCTATGGGTATAGAAACAGGTTCAAAGACTAGCGTGAACTGTCAGAGAGGGCAGTGGAAAGAGAGCAGAAACAGCTCCTGTGCCTGGGCCCTTGGAAGGTTTATGTGGCCGGGAGAGGTCCGAAATACTGAAGATCAGTTGCTTATTACTGGGTAGTAATTGCCATGTATTGGCCGTTATCTTTATTACTCTGTCAGACAGACGCCATAGGAGTTCTCATCTTTGATGAGTCCTGCTATTTGGATTTGTTGCCTGAGGTGCCAGCTGGCCAGCCACCCTCCCTTCACTAATCTACGCACTGCTGCCCACCAGGGTAGAGTGTGTGTCTCTGGAATCCCTCTAGATATGTAGTGTGGGGCCCTCCTGTTTCTGGTCTCAGGATTTCTGACTCTGAGGCTGTGGCCCTCTTTGTCTGTCTTTCTGAGTGTGGACTCTTGCCACTGAATGGAGCATCAAGGAGCACATTGTAGGCTTAGGTTTTAGGAAAATTCGTACTAAGTTTTTTTCTCAAGGTCTACGGGGTTACCCAGCTTGGTTATGTCTTCCCCCTCCCCTCACACCTCTTGTATTTTCCTCCGCATTGCTCTCTGAGCCCTGAGTATATGTACTTCTGCAGGTCATTTGAAGGGCTGGATTGTAATTTAGACTCTTGATAGTGAGGTGAGGGTTTGTACAATGTTGGCATTTCTCTGGCAGAAGCTCTGAAGTGAAAGTTGTCACCTAGAGGTGGTGTGCAGTCTTTATCACAGGAGTGTGTGTTATGTGGCAGGAGCTCAGTCATATCAAGGCAGGCCTGACCTGGCAGAACACTTTGCCATGAGCCACTGGCACCTTGTTGGGTGGTGCCAGCTGCTATTCCAAGGGAATTTGAACTCCAATCTCTGTTCCTGTGTAGGTCTCCACTTGTGAATGTATTTGGACCTGCAATTATCCTTTATCGCCACTAGGTGCTGATGGTTTCAGGAGTCAACCTCTCTACCAGGGTCTTCTGATAGGCATGACTGAGAATTACTCATCTTTTAATTCACTGTGTGGATCTTTTGATGAGGTTTAAGGCTAAGGACATGACTCAGGTCATCCGGAGCATGCTGAGCAAGCCTGAGGACCTGAGGTTTACAAGGGGCTGTCTCTGATGACGATCTCTTCATCCCAGCCCATTCCAGTCTAAGCAAGGGGTGCCTCTTTCCTTTGCGTGGACTTTCTTTATACTGCGCCCAGGTCAGAGGCTGAGGATGGCTTGTGCCAACCTCTCTATTTGATGAGGGTAAGGTAGTGTCTTTTGCATTTCCCTGGACTTTGGAACACCAAATGCTCCCAAACAGTTAGTATCCAGGGCATACACCAGGTGCCATGAACCCAGCATTTCATAACAGAAATGAGCAAACAAGGCTGGTGGAAAGACAGATTTGTTTAGAAACAATGGGCTCTTGGTCTGTTTATTGCTTTTTCCACCTTGATTAGAGATGAAGTTTTTTACTGAGTGAAAGAAAATACATGCATGATACTAAACAGGCAACCTGTCTATACTCAGACTCAGTGTGGGCCACAATAGTAAGTAGTAGGGACAGAGACAGATGGGAACACAGGTTTCAAAGGAGGAGTAACTGCTTTTCTCCAGTTACATTTGACAGGTAGGAATTTAGGTCTGATATGTGTAGATAACCAGACTTCAAGGAAGGCTTTGAATTGAAATTTTGTGTATGTGTGTGGGTAAAGATCATATAATTTTTAAACACTAGAAATTGACTAATTCTTTCCAATATATGTGCCAATAAATAGAACAGGCCTGCAGTCTATGGTCATGGGGTAGTAGTCTCAAATACTCTTACTAGGATACCAGGGCAGCAAGCATGCTAGCTTCTGAAAGGACCCAGTTAGAACCCCTGGGAAGGCACGATTACACAGACTATACATCTTGGGACCCTAAAGCCCCAAACCTACAGAATAGCAGTCTGTGGGCTAGGTCTTATGTACCTGTAGCTTTTCAAAGCTCTGTAGGTACCGCTGAAGGTCAGTTAGTCAGTCAAATTCACTCCCAGTGGGAGATTTCTATTGTTCCTCACAGTACAGTTCCCTGAGGATTTAAAAAAAAAAAAAAGCTTCCTCATCCTCCTTTGTGGAGATGCTGATTCAGGGAGTCTGGGATGGGGCCTGGGAATTTGTTTTTAAGAAATTCTTGTCCAGGAAGTCTGGGAACTCTTTGCACTTCCCACCCCCTAAAGTTCATTGATTGGAAAGACTTGCTCAGAGTCACACAGCGATTCTTCCTAGCTCACTTGTCCCGTGACTCTCAGAGAGGTTAGGGCAGCCGTAGGCAGAGGGCCATGTCTTGAGTAGGGGTACACCATTGGCATGTGAGTGGCACCCTGTGTGAGTTTTGGCAGCAGGTGGAGGGAGGGTTTGGTTCTGTAACATAGAGGCCAAGTCTCTGAGTAGGCTTAGCCTCCCAACTTGGCAGGTGGTAGCAAACAGTTCAGGATATATCTGCAGGACACTTGGACCAGAACATTGCTCTGGGATTGAGGGGTCAGGTATCTGGCTGAAAACCCCAGTGAATCAGAGCAGCAAGTTTCCTAGCTGTGCCTGGATTCTAAGAACTGTGGAGAGGGAAAAGACTAGGGGACAGCGGAAGAGCAGGGGACTCCCAGCACCAGTGTAGGTAGGTGTACAGAAAAAAATTGTTTTTGAGAGTCTTAAATAACTCAGCCTGGACTCATGCTCTGTATGCAGCTAAGGATGACCTTGGATCTCTATCCTCATTTCTCCCAAACGCTGGGATTATAGCTGTTTGCCATCGTTTTTGCAAAGCTGGTGATTACACTCAGACTTACACAACCGTATGTATGCTAGCCATCCCTCTATCGTCCGAGGCGTATCCCTGAGATTCCTTCTGAAGACTGGCTATGGACTTCTAGGAAACTTGTCTAATCAAATTTCTTCATATTGAAGATAGGAAAGGACAGACATCTGAGAGTATAGATGGATTTTACTGAAGAGAAGCCATTTGGGAAACGGGGTCAAGGCTTCATTCTCTCACTCTCGGTGTGTGGCTTTAGCTTACTCTACCTCTCTGAGCCCTCACTTGCTCTCTTACCTGGAAGGCAGTCTGATATACCTTATTCTTGGTGCCCTAACCTACAGTCTTCAGCCTGAGGGACCACAAATCCCAAGAAGCAATGAACCTGGATTGGAAAATATTATACCCACAACTTTTATAACTTCAAGTAATATTTAGAGTTTTTCTTTAATTATGAATAAGACTAACACACTTAATTTATGAAGTACAGATATCTAATTATGAACATTATCAATGAATCCCAATATTAGCGCCTATGTGTAGAGACCAGAGGACAAAATCATGTATCATCTTTACGAATGACATTCACCTCCATTGAGATCATTTGCCCAGAGCTAGCCAATTTAGCTAGACTGGCTGGCCATGGAGTCCCAGGGACCCTCACCCTCCACTTCCCTTGTGCTAGGATTACCTAGCGTGTATCATCTGGCCTGACTGACTTATCTTCCCTGGCTCTACAAGCACATTCTTTCTTAACTTAAAAAAGTTTATTTTATTTTGTGTATGCTAAGTGTATGCCAGCGTACCACATGTGTATAGGGGGCTGAGGGGGACAGAAGAGAATATTAAATCCCCTGAAACTGAAGCCACAGCTGTTTGAGACCTGCCATGTGTGTGCTGGGAACTGAACCCAGGTCCTCTGCAAAGAAGTATATGTCTTAACTGCCGACCCTTCTCTTTAGCCCTACAAATAATTTTTTTGTCTCACTGATGCAGAAACTTTGAAGTAAGCTTTTGCTCATCACTACTTCAAAATCACCATAGCTGCTAGTGTTGCCATTAGACCTTGCTTAATGGCTCAGTGACCACACAGTTCTGCACGCCACCTTCAAGGTTATTTTGAGAGTTGTAATTCCATATGGGGGACTTTTTTCCTTGTATCTTAGGCATTACAAATGTTTTTCTAAAAAGGGATACATGGAAAACAAAGAAACAAACAAACAACATGAAGAATGTTTCTCCTTTCTCAGCAGGCTAAGAGTGATAGAGAGAGTGATTTCCAAACCCTAGGGGCTTAAGCTGAGGTCTTCAGACTTTCTTCAGTTCATGAGCATGAACTCTTGCTTCACAAGAATTCTTTCAAAGAAAGAAGTCAAGGATGCTCCACTGAGACAGGGGTAGAGAGGCACCAGAGGGCCCCATCTGGATGGTCCTCCTTCCTAACTCAGGAGGGCAACAGATATTTCATATCCCACAGGCATCTGAGAGACACACCCCACCAGGCTGGTAACAATCCCAGTAATGTCTGCTGAGTCTAGTGGGCCAGGCACTGCTGTGTGTAGGTGGCTTAATCTTCTCAGTCCTCAGAAGAGTCTCTGAAATGTAAGTTCTATTGTTACTCCATTCTACACATTCATTCAACAAATATTTCCTGAAAAACAACCGTGTTCCAAACACTTCTAGCACTTAAATTCTTCAACAAACAATATGAAGATTTTTTACCTTCCTAGAAGTGACTTTGGGAGGAGAGAGGAAACAAAGGGACACACAACAAAAATGTTAAGTGACAGGGTGTGTCATTGCTGTGGGGGGAACTAGAGCAGGAAAGGGGGACAGAGAAAACCAGTGAGTCATAATATTAAAATAAAATGGCCAAGAGAGGCCTCGCCTCACAGAGAGATGTTTGAGCAAGGGCTTTAAGGAGGTTATCACGCGTGAACCATGTTAGAAACAGACACAATGCAAAAAGTTACATCAAACTTGTTGGCTGTAATTCACTGAGTATTTCTTACTTAACTCGTGTGGTACTCACAGTCATCAGGTTTGTTCTGTGTGTGTGTGTGTGTGTGTGTGTGTGTGTGTGTGTGTGTGTGAGTGTATGTGGTGGATGCGTACCTGATAATGTATGTGTGTACATATTTCTGTATATTCATGGGAAGGTCACAAGTAGATATTGTCTTTCCTCAGTTGCTCTCTACCTTAACTTTCGAGGAAGAGTTTTTCACTGATGGTGAAGCTTGTTGATTCACCTAGTCAGGCCAATGACCTTCAGAGACCTGCCTGTCCTCATACTCCTTCCCTCAGAGTTGGGGTTACAGGGATGTATGCAGCTTTTTCTGGGCATCCAGACTCTTGTTCTGGGGATTCACACTCTTGGTCTTCTCATCAACTGAGCCTTCACTCCAGCTTTCAGTAAACAGGTTATTTTATTCTTATTATTTTTTGAACTCTCCCTCCCCCCCCTTCCGTGTGTGTGTGTGTGTGTGTGTGTGTGTGTGTGTGTGTGTGTGTGTGTGTACATGTGCAGAAGTCAGAGAGGTCAACTTTGGGTGTTATCTTTAGGACTTCTGTCTACCTCCTTTGAGATAGGATCTCACTGATTTGGCTAGAATGGCTGGCTTGTCAGGAAGCCTATGGATTTTCCTGTCTGCCTACCCTAGTACTGGGATTACGAATACATGTCACCACACCTGATTTTTTAAACCATGGTTGTGGGGATTGAACTCGGGTTCTTGTGCTTGCATGGTAAGCACTTTTCCCACTGAGCCATCCATCCTAGCTCCTAGTCTCATCTTAATTACTAATATTAACTCTTGCTGGCACATTATCCTTCACATAATACTATATAAAGGTTACAGAATGGGTTAAAGAGGCACTCAGCTTCAAAGCAGCACCAAATAAGTTTCATGAACTGCAAGTCACAGAGCTGTTGGGGCTCAGAGTTAGCAAATGCAGGTCCAGGTGGCAGCAGTTTTGAGTGTCAGTTTTAAGTAGGCCATATGTCCCTGACAGAAAAAAACTGCTTGAACTGAATCCCCAGAACAGATGAAGGTTCCTCACCGTGGCAGCTTTCCTGGACAAGGCTCATGATGGTAGGTCAGTGTGCCTGCCATGTTCAATCTTGGGGCTCCTTTAAAGTGCAAAATGAGAAGTTTCCATCTGGTGTGACAAACTCCCACATCTGGTGTTTCTGGTACTATTTTGATGTATTTACATGTGTCTTTCCATAGTGGCACAAATAAGTTATCAGTCCTCAAAATGCTGGCAATAGCAATTGTTCACTTGTGTGAACAGCAGGTAGAGTCATTCTACCTTGTCATATGTACTCAAAATGGCGTGACTCTTGGTGAAGATTGTTACTAACTGAGGACCGGGTTTGACTTGAAAGCTGCTGTTCTGACAACATCATACCTCAGAGCAGAGGTGAAGGAAGATGGTGGAAGACAGAGGGAAGGTTGTTCAGACACAGAGAACAACAGTGCAAAATCCTGAGGTGGGGACACATCTGGCTTGCTGAGGAACTTCACGGGGATGGGGGGTCCAGTGGAGGGAAGTCGGAGATGAGATTGGAGAGGCTTCCTTGCCTAGCGCTTCATGGGCCACTGCTATAATATTGCACTGTGCTTTAAGTGGGATGGGGGTAGCCACAGTGTCATGAGCAGAGTTACGATCATGGCTCCTTCTGGTTGCTGTGTTGAAAATGAGTTGATGAAGGGCTCCTGAGGTGTAAGCCCAGAGACAGATGGGTTAAGGAGTTACTGTAGGAGTTCAGATGGAGAAACCGAGGCATCGAGTGATGAAACAGTAAAGCTGGCAAAAAGCACGGGGAAGAGTTTGGTTTTGTTTTTCTGACATGGGTATTGTTATGTAGTGACGGATGCCCTCCTACTCGATATAGGGTCTCAGTCTTCTCAAACTCCTGAATGCTGCGATTACAAGCTTTCCTCACCATGCTTAGGCACAGTAGGAATTTGCGTCTAGGTATCCTGCCACCTCTTAGCTGCCCCTCCTCTAGTTCCTGGTGACTGGCTAGAACCCTGAGTCTGCCTTGGACCTAAGTGTTACTTTCTCTCTGCAGGTCTTGCAACTGAGGGCCGGGTGGGTTTGGACATCGTGCACCCGGTTCGAGTGGATGCTGGAGGCTCCTTCCTGTCCTATGAGCTGTGGCCACGGGTGCTGCGCAAACGAGATGTGTCTGCTACGCAGGCTTCGTCTGCTTTCTATCAGCTGCAGTACCAAGGGCAGGAGTTGCTCTTCAACTTGACCACCAACCCTTATCTCCTGGCCCCTGGCTTTGTGAGTGAGATCCGACGTCACAGCAGCCTAGGCCATGTGCACATCCAAACCAGTGCCCCAACCTGCCATTTGCTTGGTGATGTCCAGGACCCAGAGCTGGAAGGTGGCTTTGCAGCCATCAGTGCCTGTGACGGCCTAGTGAGTTCTCCGGGGTGCACGTGGGGGAGGGCTGGGGTTGGTGTGACAGTGACTCTGCCTGAGGGCTTTGTTCAGTATACCTTTCCTCTGTCAGCTCTGTGCTCATGAAGGGAACAGAAATGACAGTGCAGACTTCCTTATTCTGAAGGACAGAAAGCTTGAGTTTTATGTGCGTCAGAATCCTGTGTGGTTGGGCACTCAGTAGACCACTCTGTTTGAACTCAGAGATCCTCTTGCCTCTGCCTCCCGAGTGCTAGGATTAAAGACGTGCACCACTGTGGCCTGGCTTTGTTTGTTTGTTATGGGATCCAATTCTTAAAGTTCTGAAAATGTGCTGGGTAGGAAGGAAGCGGCAACCCCACCCCACGTGGAGCAGAGTTTGCAGAGGCTAAGTGAGCACTTGACCCCCTTTCCCCTGGGGTGCCAGTTATGAATGATTTTCTGCAGACTCACGTATGAGCTGAACCCTTTGTCTTTTAGCCTGCAGCCCAGTCTAGAGAGCCCAGAAATCCCTCTCTTCCTACCTCTGCTAGCCTCTTAGACAGTTCCTAATTGCCTGTGGGATTCCACTACCCAAAGGCTAAAGTGCCTCCGATCTAGGATGTAGGCAGTGTTCATTTGCTTTCTGCACCGTCAAGCGCCCTCAGGTGTATAGCAGGAATGGGGGTACACAGGCACAGCCATCTACTGCTTCCAAAGGGCTTTCACCATAATGGCTCAGGTGAAATCCATGAGACCAGTAACAAACGGCATGCACCCTGAGATGCACAGTGCCTAGGCCTGAGAGGCCCATCTGTGCAGTAATCTGTTCTGGTTTAGGAGCCTGTGCCTACTTCTTAGGTGCAGTTTCTCTCATTGAGCCTGAGTGGCAGGTGAGCAGAGGAGATCGTCCTGTTCTACAGATGTGGAAACAGGTTCAGGCAGACCTTGCCTAAGCTCACCATTCAGGAATGGAGGCTGATTCAAAGCCCCTTCTGTAGTCCCCAAAGCAGGTGTACTCTCTGGTACTCTGGGTTTCTTAGCTTCGTGTGACTCAAAGGGTCTAAATTGGTGCTAGTGGGGAAAGTCTAAAGGGGGTGACACCTTCTTCTCTATTGGAGTCTCCAGCTTGCTAGGGAGGTGGTGAGCTGCCTGAATATGTCTCATGACTTTCCATTCTCTGAACTCTATGCCAGGCAGATGTGCCCAAAGTGCTTCTGCCAGCTTCCCTTCTCTGGAAGTAGGATATCTTGGTGGTCATAGCAACTGGGTGGCTTGGGTGTGACAGAGCTGCTTTTGAAGTGATTCATTGCCTCAGGGAGACTGAAAAGGTCGAGGAGAAGCAATGGCCAGCTGAGAGGGGGCATGGTGGCTGGAGAAGACTAGCAGGCAAAGGAGATGCAAAACATCCTGGGGGCATGGACATGGGCTACCCACTCTGGAGTAATTTTACTGTGTAAAATGTCGTCTTGTCAGATTCTAATACAGATCTCTTTCTCCCTCCTAATGGTGTGTGCCGGGGCTGGGCCAAATCCTTGGAGATGTTTCAAGAGACTTCTAGTAAGGGCTGGAGCTTTGCTGTGAAGCCCTTGGCTGTGTAGAATGGCAAGAAAAGAATTAGCAACAGCCCAGAAGGAGGGAGTTGTCCTATCTGTCTCTTGTGGGTCCAGATTGTGGAGGTGGGGCTCAACTGGGCAGGGCAGGGATATGTGGAAAGGCAACCATGTGCCAGCCCTCCACCGGTGACCCTGGTGAATTTTTTCCCAGAGAGGTGTGTTCCATCTCTCCAATGAGGACTACTTCATTGAGCCTATGGATGGAGTTCCAGCTCAGCCTGGACATGCCCAACCCCATGTAGTGTACAAACACCAAGGCTTTGGGAAACAGGCCCAGAAGGATGGCTCAAGGCCTTCAGGCACCTGTGGGGTGCAAGGTATGTACCTCCCTGCGGAGTTGTGTCTAGGGACTACCTGGAGACTCATGTCCTTTCTAGAAACCTCTCTGAACACCCTCTTGCCCCAACTTCCTTGGACTGGAGCAGTGTTTCTCAACCTAAGTCTTTACCTTATGATTCATAAAACTAGTAAAAATTAAAGTTATGAAGTAGCAACAAAATAATTTTATAGTTGGGGGTCACCACACATGAGGAACTTTATTAAAGTGTCACAGCAGTAGGTAGGTTGAGAGCCACTGGACTAGTTAAACAGACATACCACCCCAGTCTTTGATGTTCCATTAACCTGTGGCATGGGCTTGACAGTTCTACTGCTACTCATCTCCCTTGTCCACATTGTTAATTCATCTTCTGCTCTATCTACATATTGCTTATGATGTCTCTGACTCCGTCAATCATTCTTCCTCCTGTGGCTAGGTTGCACCCAGTTCCAGCAGGGATACTGGTGAGGAGTCTTCTGCTGCTCTCTCCTGCCTCTACTCCAGACTAACCAACCTGTGTTATTGGGGCCTTACAGCTCAGTGCTCACTTCATCTCTGTCTTTCAGAGTCCCCAGAGCTGGAGCACCAGCGAGAACACTGGGAACAGCAGCAGCAGAAGCGGAGGCAGCAGCGATCAATCAGCAAAGAGAAGTGGGTGGAGACCCTGGTAGTGGCTGATTCCAAGATGGTAGAGTTCCACGGGCAGCCACAAGTGGAGAGCTATGTGCTGACAGTCATGAACATGGTGAGGTTGCTACAGTTTTTACAGGGGTGGCCAGGTGGCAGAGGAGGGGACATAAAGGGTGATATGGATGGATATACTGATGGGCTGGCTTCCAGATGGTGGACCAGGCTCCAAGCATGAAGGAGGTCTCCAGGCTCTGAGTGTAGAGAGAAGCAGGGCCCTAGCAGGATCCCTGAAAGGGTGATGTATTATATAGGATGCAGTCTTAGGGCTTCTTGGGTATTGAATTGCACTGTGCATGCCCCTCCTATGCCTCAGACCATACAGAGTGCTGAGCCACTCTGCTGGGAGGAGTAAAGGCTGGGGCCACTCCAGCTCTGTGCCTGCCTAAAAGCACATTGTCTGGTTGGTTCATATGCTCTGCCCTGAACAAACCTCTCCCTGCTTTATGTCAGGATCTGTGCTAAGCTGGGGACAGGCACACCTAATTAGACTAGCCCTACCTGAGACATCTACAAGCTTTACAGATGGAAATATCTGCTCAGTTTTGGGGTCTACTAGCTGGTGACCTTAAGCAGGTCTGTGGGCTGGGGTGGACACTAACACTTTGTGGGCTGGGCACATTGCTCTTGATTCCATCAGACAGTTGAGATTGCAGAAGATCTGGGAGGTATGGACTTAGCAAGTTGTCATAGTTAGAGTTTTATTGCTGTAAAAAAACACCATGACCAGGGCAACCCTTATAAAGGAAAACATTTCATTGAGACTGGTTTACAGTTCAGGGATTCAGTCCATTATTGTCATGGTGGGAAGCATGGTAGCATGCAGGCAGACATGTACTGGAGAAGGAGCTGAGAATTCTGCATCTGGATCAGAAGGCAGCAGGAAAAGACTGAGCCACTAGGTGTGGCTTGAGCATCTGAGACCTCAAAGCCCACCCCCAGTGACCACTTCCTGCAGCAAGGCTATACCTTCTAATAGTGTCACTCTCTATGGGGACTGTTTTCATTTGAGCTACTACACGAGTCAAAGAGGCAAGGCAGAGCCAGCAAGACAGTCTGGGTCTTCAAAGGCCCACCCAGTGGGGACTGTGGCTGATCCATCCTTGCCCTGCCCCATGCTGACTGTGTTATCAAGGCCTTCTTCCCAGACCCCTCCTTGAGGGGCAGGCTGATCCTTGTAAGCCTCCCAGGAGAAAAGATCTCTGTACTGCTCTGTCTGCCCCCAAGGCCAGGACTCACTTGCTGCCACCTTAAAAGAAGTGTCTCTGTGGTCAACTAGGATGTAGGACTGTGAATCCAGGGCTGTAAGAAGGAGCTGTAGCCATGACTGATGTTTACCAGCTAACATCAGAGTACCCCTGCCAGGAGTCCTCTTGAGGAAGTGCAGTTCTGAGGCAGTCCTCGGATTGGATGCCATTGTTGATTCCTTACTCTTTAGGGAACAAAAGGCCTCTGAGGCCTTCTGCTTCAGGGGTCTCACTCAAGCCTCTTTGCTTGAGTGAGGAAGGACAGGGCAGGGCAGGGCAGGGTTCTCACCCCCAGGTCCTGTTCTTCCCAGTGTCACTGCTTAAGGGCTCAGATTGAAAGAGGTTGCTGCTTGGCTAGGCACCTATGGATTCACTTCACCTCTTCTGAGTCCCAGGGGACGGAAGTGAGTGTATGTCAAGACTTGTGCACAGTGAGACCTACTACCCAGACTTAACCGGATCAAGTTTTTTGCTCCAGGGCCCAGCAGTTTCTATTGGGTAGAGGTGGATTGGCTTTTGAATTCCCCTGTAGGTGATTAAGGGGCGGTCTCCAGCCTGAATGTGGGGTGATGGTAGCCCCTGACATCACTTTATCTCTACATCTGACCTTGAGAGGATATTTACCCTTGACATTCCTCCTTTCACTGGAAAGAACAGAACCCCAGGGCCAAGAAAGAACCCTGCATCACCTGTCAAGATCCCAAAGAACGTCTAGGGCCTAAGGGATAGCTTTTACCAGGAGCTCGATCCCCAAAACCCACATAAAAAAGCCAGATAAGGTGACACATGCTTGTAATTACAGTGCTGGAGAGGCAGAAACGGGTAGATCCCTAGAACTCACTAGCTAGCCAGCATAGACTAATGAGCAAGCTTCAAGTCAAAGAAGGAGCTGTCTCAAACAAGGTGGGGGCTGGAGAGAGAGCTTAGCAGGTAAAGTCATTTTCCTTGAGTGCCTGGGCATCTGAGGTTGATGTAGGAGAGAATGGATGAACCCTTGAAGGTTGGCCTCTGACCTCCTCATATGGACGCGCCAAGTGAATGTCCGTATTCACATATTGTATATAGGCGTGCTAATAATAAATCAATTAAACAAGCAAGATAGTTTCTGAGGCATGATATCCAAGGTTAACCCTCTGCCTTGGCTCCCAGGCTCCATTCATGTCTACTCCTTGGGAAGGCTTCCCCAGGAGAGAACAGTCAGAGCCCCATGTTAAGCAGCTGTCACGCAGAGATCTGGGCTGCTGCTGGCTTTGTGGAGGGGATGGATGGGGTCAGTATTTGCAAATAGACCTCAAGCTATTGCCCGGAATAGACCAGGGCCCAAGGAAGCAACCTGGAAGGGTTTTGTGTGTGACCTGTCACTGCTGGATTGGGGCAGTGTGGGTGCAGGCGTGGAGATGTGCAGGCACTAGTGCATACATGTCCACGGTAATGTGTGCAGCCGGTGTGCCCCCCGAGTGATCATGTGTGGGATCACATGGGCGTGGTCCTGGGTGCCTGGGCTGGGCACTGGGCTCCGTTTCCTAGATCCAGTTGTAACCTGATTCCTCTCCCAATCCCTCCTGGGTAGGTGGCTGGGCTCTTTCACGATCCAAGCATCGGAAACCCCATTCACATCAGCATTGTGCGCCTTATCATACTGGAAGACGAGGAGGTGAGAGGTCACAGAGTCCCAACTGTCCCCAACAGTAAGCTCTCCTGCCCTGTGCCTTGAGTGCCCTAGGAAGGACAAGCAGAGGCCTCCTGGGCCTTGACAGTATCGTCTGATACTTCTTGTCCTTGAGATAGTCTCTGTCCAGTTATAGCCAGAGGGGTGGAGGCTAGGAGGCCTGGTCAATCTATCCCTTGGGTCTCTGACTCCTGTCTCGGTGTGGGAGCAGACTGGGCTTATCCCCCAGAGCTCAGTATGAGTCCTGAGCCACCATTCTACCCCCTCCCCCCACAGAAGGACTTAAAGATCACACACCATGCCGAAGACACTCTGAAGAACTTCTGTAGGTGGCAGAAGAACATCAACATGAAGGGGGATGACCACCCACAGCACCATGACACTGCCATCCTGCTTACCCGGTACCTCACCAGGAAGGGTGGGAGCGCCTTAGAATAGAGGGTTCTCGTGGAATTGTCATAAGCAAAGCAGAAACACCTTGCGGCCACCCAGGCTCTCCACGGTCATGCCTTGCCCAGTGATGCTTAGATAACTCAAGAGGAAGTGGACAAAGGTGTAACCCAAATGTGTGTTCAGGACTCACTGGTTCTGCGTGTCTGTGAGTGTGAGTGTATGTGTATGCGTGTGTGCGTGTGTATGTATGTGCATGCATGTGTGTATGTGTATATGGTGCATGTGTGTGAGTGCGGGATGGATGAATGGTGTGTGATATATGTGCTGTATGTTTGTGGACTGTATATGTATATGTGATGTGTGTGGCATACGTGTGGTGTGTATAGTATGTGTAGAGTGTGTACTCACAGTGTTGTGCTATTCAGTTGTGTAGGTTGGTGGCTAAGAGTCCATTCCAGAGCACTGGCTCTCAAAATCACTCTCATGTCATTTGTTCTCAATGACAGTTTTCTCCCTCTCTCCTACCTTCTGGGACTCTATTTTATTTTTTCCCCAACTTTTAAATGTTTTATTTATGTACGTGTGTGTGTGTGTGTGTGTGTATGTGTGTGTGTGTGTGTGTGTGTGTGTGTGTGTGCGCGCGCGTGCATGCCACAGCACATGTATGGAGGTCAGAGGATAACTTGCAGCCATTGTCTCTTGCCTCCGACCATATACTTTAAAGGGATCTAACTCAGGACATCAGGCTGGCCCCAGTACCTTTACTGTTGAGCTATCTCTGGCTCAGAGTCTGTTTTCGAGTTCCACCTGAAGTTATCTTCCCTCTACTGGGCTGGGGCAGCTAGAAGGGTAAAGAAATAATTTGTTCTAGGCACATAGTCCCTTCTCAGGTCCCAGTGACTTGGGAAGGTTGTATATAAACACAGGCAACTGCTTTACAAATGGCCATATGTGCGTCTGATGTCAGAGTGAGGAGAAAGGATACTCTGGCTGGTCTGAGGTAGCCTGGCCTTCTCCCTGCCCTCTTGACATTGGGCTAAGCCAGCCTGTGACCACTTCTTTCTTTACAGGAAGGATTTGTGTGCATCCATGAACCATCCCTGCGAAACCCTGGGCCTGTCTCACGTGTCTGGCTTGTGCCACCCTCAGCTCAGCTGTAGCGTCAGTGAGGATACTGGCCTGCCACTGGCCTTCACTGTGGCCCATGAGCTAGGACACAGGTAATTCAGCTGTCCTCACTGCCAGTTAGGAACCTGACTTTACCTTTCTACTCTTGGGCACCAGCCAGCAGGGCTCCTGGGTCACAAAACCTGAGGGAGTAAAACAGTTTGAGATGACAGTTCCAACCACAAAGCCCCAGCATTGTCTCTGTTCCTCAACAAGATTGCTCCCCTATGATCAGGAGAGAGGCCTGCTGGGGCATCACGGAGACCCACCTGTAGCATGTCATGTGGGAGGTGTGGGGATAGCTAGTCAGTGTATGGAGCCTTGGCCACCTTTCTTGCCCTCGGCACTGGCCCCTTTTCCTATTGTCACTTGCTTCCATTCCCACCTGCTCTGTGACCCTTGACAAGTGCCATGTCCTTTCTGGGCCTCTGTGGGCTCCACATAGACAGAGGTGGCTAGATGCAGTGGTGCTACCTCTGCCTGTGGCCTGTGCCCTTTGCCACCTGTGCTGGGGTTGGGGAGCTGGTGAATTGGATTGTGCCAAAGCTTCATTGGCAGGCTCCCAGAGAGCTCTGTGGGCCAGAGGGTTTGGACTGGGTGACAGCCATGCCTGTATAGGTGACTCCAGGCCTCCTGGCTGTGTTACTCTGGCAGGTTCTACAGCCTCTCTGAGGCTCTCTGAGGTGATGAGGACTGAGTAAGTTAGTAGTAGGCATGATTCCTGGTTCATAGCTGGTACTCAGGAATGTTTTCTTGAGCCATTCCCAAGGATGAACTCTTGAGACTTTCTGGGGACATGGTAGCTCAGATCTCTTAACTCAAGTTCATAGCCTGAGGTCATCTTGGAGCCTGTGAGGTCGTAGGGTTGCAATAGACTTCCATCCGTGTCTCCTGGATTGCCATTCTTGGCTAGCTCTGGACACAAGGATGTGGTTGTGAGGGTCTCCAAACAGGTTCATTTCAGGCTAGCCTCGTACATGTAGATGGGAAACCTAGGGAATACTGCTATCATCCCCACATTCTGTACTAGGGAAACTGAGGCTCAGAGACAGCATGTGGCACACAGCCATTAGGGGACAGAGCTAGCCCTGGGAATTGGGACTGTACCCCTTGCAGGCCTCCATGGGAAGGAGGCCTGGGGGCCTCCTGCTGCTCACTTGCCCCTGGGGCCTGTGCTCTCACGCAGTTTTGGCATTCAGCATGACGGCACCGGCAATGACTGTGAGTCCATTGGGAAACGGCCTTTCATCATGTCTCCACAGCTCCTGTATGACAGAGGCATTCCGCTCACCTGGTCCCGCTGCAGCCGCGAGTATATCACCAGGTTTCTTGAGTAAGTCCTGGGCCTGGTGGCCAGGCCCTGTATCTGCTGTCATTGTTCTGTGGCGGGATGCAGTGCCAGAGAGTGTGATGTTGGGGGCATCTGGTAGACGTAGTGCCTCAAAGGTCCTCTTGGACAGTGCACCTATGCTGTGGCTTAGAGGATGGGCCCCCAGCTAGGGGAGGAAGGTGAGACCACTGCAAACAGGGAGAGCTAGTATTTATGGAGTCTGGAAGATGCAGGACAACACTGGGGAATAGGTGACCAGCTTCCCGGCCCAGTGAGAGCAAGCCCAGACAGCAGCCAAGGTAGAAGGCTTTTGCTTCCGTTCTTACTTTGTTGAGACATTTTAGAAACCTTATTTTAATGTGTATTGGTGTTTTGCCTGCATGTATGTCTGTGTGAGGCCATCAAAGCCCCTGGAACTGGAGTTGTAGACAGTTGTGAACTGCTATGTGGGTGCTAGGAATTGAACCTGGGTCTTCTGGAAGAGTAGTCAGTGCTTTTAACTGCTGACCACCTCTCCATCCTTACTTGTTGAGCTAGTTTGTATTCCTACTTAATGTTCTAAATAAGAAAAGAGTTTAAATCTGAATTCTTTTTTCTTTACACTTATTTATTTATTGTGGTGCATGTGTCAGAGGACAATGCATGGGTATTGGTTTTCTAGATACGTCAGGCGTGTTCTGGGGATCTAATTCAGGTTGTCATGCAAGGGCCTTTACCTGTTGAGCCACCTCCCTGGTTTTAAATCCCTCCCGCCCCAACTCCTCTTTCCTCCTCTTGTTTTTCAAAGTTAAGATACTTCATACTCTCTCCTTTTAAAATTTATCAGTGTGTGCATGCGTGTGCATGTATATATGAGAGCGAGAGAGAGCGAGAGAGTGAGAGCGAGGGAGCGGGAGCGAGAGCGCGAGAGAGCGAGAGAGTCTGCATGCCACAGTGCGTGTATAGAGGTCGGAGGACAACTGTGTACAGTCAGATAGGAAGCCACTTAACCTGCTAAGCCACCTCAGTGGGCACCTAACCTACTTCTTAGCACACAGTCTAAGAAGACTTTGACTTCATACAGACCAGGTGTGTGATACTGCTGTTCAAACCGAGGGCCCCAAGTGTGGCCAGGCGTGCTCTTAGGAACTTTGCTACATGTCCATTTCCTGGTGCCAGTTTTATTTGAGATGCCAAAGTCAGCTTTTCACATACAGAATGTATAGAGGAGAAACAGCTTCCTACTGGGGGGACATCTATACCTTTCGCTATGTCATTGTGAGTCACTGATGAAGAGCTTATTGGGATGCATCTTTTTGTGTGTGTGTGTGGGGGGGAGAAGTGGGAGCATCCTTAAACACTAGAAACTGACTTCATGTTTCTGAGTGACTCAGGATACCCAGAGAAGACTCTACTCTCCTGGGGGAGTGTTGTCGGTTGTTTGTCATATCTGATAAGGCAAGGCTTGCTGGTGTCCCAGCCTTTCACTGTGCAAACTCTTAGTGCCCCTTTCTCTGTAGGGCCTTTGCCTGTGACTGGAATTCCTAGGCCAGATCCTCCTGGGTCTTTGGAGTAGAAACCTTCAGATTAGCTCTGTGCTCAGCTCTCCTGGCCCCAGATAGCTAAGGTGCTCTGAGATCCCGAGTCTTCCTTCCAGTGTTCTGCTTTTACATAGTTTCTCCTCACAGGCCTTACTTCTCAGCTTCTGTCCCTTTCCCAAGTCAGCTACTGATTGGCCATCTGCTTTCCAGCTTCCAGAATTCCGTGGACATCTCTCGTCTGCTGTCATCACTTCCCTCTTACCCTCTGCCCCGGTGGATTTATGTTTTGTTTACCCCTCAAATGCCCGGGTAGAAAAACTTCAGCAGAGATAGGCCTGTTCAGTGTGCTGTGGTTCTTTGGAAGCCCACTCCCCATGGTGATAGCCTGATGCATGTCTAGGGCCTCTGGGCCGGTGAGAGCATGGACACTGGTCTCCCCTGGAAGAGGGGTTTGTGTGAGGGGTGACAACTGGAATCTGAAGAGTTCAGTTTGGTAACTAAAACTTGGACACTGGCCCAGTCGCCTCGTGTTGGCAGATGAGTTACATTAGCTCTTAAGCCTCCAAAATGGGGATCATGATGGACAGCCTCAGTGCTTGCTGTGAGGATTAGCCAAGAAAGCAGGAGGCACGCTTAGCACACTGCCTGCCACACAGTGCGTAGTCAGTACATGGCCATGCTTGGTCTGCAGTTACCAAGTGGTTGACCTTGTGAACTTGAACCAGAGAAGTAGCCCAGGGTTGGGGAGGAGGTGAGTCTTCCCCAGAGAGGGGCAGGGAATGAGATTGCTTGGGAAGTCAGAATAGTGGGGACCCTGGAACACCCGCAGGGCTTGTTCCCAGCTGCCCCACCCAGAGTGCCACCCAGCACCCTGGCTCTGGGACAGATAGCTGAACAGGCAAGTCTCTGTGTTCTTTTAGCTGCTGGAATGTATGAGAACCTTGGCTGGGGGCCTGGGCCGAGGGTAGGAGGAGAGGCAGTGAGCTTGAGGCTTGCATTGCAGATGGAAATGGGACCTACCACCTGAAGGTGCTTGAGAGAGAGAGAGAGAGTCCAGCATCCCAGCTCAGGGCACACTTCTCTGCTCTATCTGTGAGTGACAGGCAAAGAGAGCAAAGTCCAGGAGGAGAGGAAAGCAGAGGGACCCTCCACAACAGGCAGAGTGCCCGTCCTATCTCCGAACCACGAGCTCCTTGTGGGGCGGGACATGAGATAGTTTCTGCCCAAATAGGGCGGGGATCTGAAGGAGTGGGTGCTGAATGGGTGGTACAGAAGTGTTTCCACAGCTTGGGGAACTCTCAGCACAATGTACAGACCACCCACGATTCCTATGTGACCACACCTCTCAGTTCCCAGCAAATATCCGCTTCTTGAGCCAGTAGACTGAGAGACACGGCTTGCCCTTGCTGGGCCACATATAGAATCTGTCTGCAGGCTCTCACCATACAAAGAGGAAAGCACTGTAACTCAAGGTGACGAGTGCATAGCATCAGTTGGGGGGGGTGCTTTAGGTAGGTATAGAGGGACAGAGGCTCTTTTAGAGTCAGGAACACACTCTTGAGGGCTTGTGGAGCCGACACTGAAGCTGGGCATAGGGGAAGCTGGGTGGAGACAGGACCTAGGGAACCCGACAGGGTGAAGGATCAGGTTGTGGTAATGGGGTGAAATGGAGTCTGCTAGTCTAAGACAGCTATTAGGGAGGGAAAGTGGCACACAGGCAGTAGACAGCTTTTTGCAATATAGAGGTGACAATAAGACTTCCTACTGGAGTCATCCCTTGTTTACTCCGACCCTATGTGGGGTGGCCCAGCCCTGCCATAATTAGCATAAGGAAGAGCCCTGAAGGGACAGCTGATGGGTGTGGGGACCTTGGTGTGTTGTGTGTCCAGCTGTGTGAGGAGCCTGGCAGTGAGCCAGCCAGAGGAAGGAATGGCCACCCCTCTGACTTTTCCCAAGCAGGCTCTGCTGTGGGTACCTCTATAGCTTGGGGTCAGTCTCTTCTTACACATGAGGATGTGAAGATCCAGAGAGCATGGCAGCTCAAGGCCATAGAACACCCACAGAGGACAGAAAGGCCAGCCGCCAGCTGCTCTGTGACCGTCCCCAAGCCAAGACTGCTGTGGGTACTTTAATAGCTTGGGATCAGTCCCTTAGACATGAGGATGTGATGACTCAGAGAGGCTTTGGGGTAAACAGAGGCCACACAATACCCTCAGCCAGTTAGAGAGGTAGGCTACAATCTTTCTAGCTGTCCAGCATCAAACCCATCGGTGCCCTCCCCCTCAGGAAGTTGGTATAATGTCACAAGGGACTAGTATTCCCTCTCCCTCCCTCTAACAGATTCTACTTCCGTATTTCTTCCTGGGACGTTTCCCTCTGCCTGCACAAACCAGCACCATGTTCATCCTGGCTCCCTAGTCCGCTACCTTCTGTCCTCAAGTCTCCCTGTCTTGGGGTTGTCCTTATCTCTCCCTGTGTCCCACAGATCTTGCCCCTATTGCTTCTAACCAAGTCCTTTCTGTCTGGGTGACCTGGGTGCCTATTTTTGTGGCTCAATTTTCTCTAGGCTCTGGGCCCTGGACCCTCCTCCATTCTTAAAGGACCAAAATGAGCCCAGGAGGCTGGCAGCATGCTCCTTCCCTCCTATTTCCAGGCATCCTCATAGAACACACAGTCAGGGCAGAGGTGGTTGGCTGGGACTTGAGAGGCCACTCCCAAGAGTCCTATTGCTTCTCCGATCCTTGCCTGCTGGAGGTGCTGCGTGGCCACCTTTCTTGGTACTACATCAGAAGGAGTGTGTGACGGCTGGACCTGCTCACGAGGACTAGGGGAAGGCAGGAAGGAATGGGCACTAAGAAGCAGAGGGCTAGTTCCTTAGGTCAGGGTGGGAGGTGGCTGGGTAGCTTTTCCCCAGAAGCCTTTTGCTGTGTTTGCTGTGGTGTGATGGTTTCCAGAGCTTGGCCCAGTCAAGCCTGGCCCTAGGGTCCCAGCAGGAGCAGAGGCTGCAGGAGCTAAGAGCATAACCACTTGAGGACTTGGTGGGCCAGGTCTTTGGAAGAAGGCCGCCAGAGTGTTGGTGGTGGGGCACGTGCCAAGGCCTGCCCATGGGGGTGGGGTATTTGTCAGCTGACTGAAGCTCCAGACAGATGAAAGAGATCCTCAGGGTTGCTTTGGTAGGTGGCCAGGTGGAAGACTGTCATTTTCCTACGAGGTCCACAAGTTCCACCTGCTCTGCTCTTCTACCCAGGCTTCTTCCATGAGTCTCAGGCTGCACTGTTGCCCTAGGGACCTCAAGTTATCCTCCCTTTCTTTTTTTTTTTCAGCCGTGGGTGGGGCCACTGCTTAGATGACCGTCCAGCCAAAAATGTCATTGAGTTCCCCACGGTGCTGCCCGGAGTCCTGTATGATGTGAACCACCAGTGTCGCCTTCAGTATGGGCCTTACTCAGCCTACTGTGAGGACATGGACGTGAGTGTGGGTGTGGGTGTGAAAGGCACAGGTGGGTGGCCCTCACCAGTTTGACAGTGCCAGGCTCAGAGAAACTGCCTGGCTTGGGGTTTGCTCTCAAGGGGCATGGTAATACCTAATATGACTTGTAGCAGAGGCCTGGGTTGGGGTGGACACAGGCCCAGGTCTGGATTCTATATCAACCCTTAGGGGACTTTGGACAAGTCCCTCAGCTTTCTGGACTTGGCTTAGAAGAAGGGGGAAAAATCAGCCCTTTAGGGTCCCAGAGAGGGTCTTGTAAAGATATGACATGAGCTTCTATCTTGAATGTTTCAGGAGCTATAGCCTGGGGCTGGAAGAGGTGGCCAGCTGGAGACAGCTGTTGGCACCAACCCAGCCTGGAGGGTAGCCCCTCTCAAAGGCCCCATGATATCATGTGACTGAGGGAGAGGGGCCAGAGGATCCTCACACTTGCACACTCCCATGATGGGCTGTCCCTGTGGAAATGCGTCCAGGGGGTTCTTAGAGGACAGCAGGGACAGAGTGGGTGGTATTATCGGGGAGAATGTCTGAGGGTAATGTACATTCCTCTTTGCAGAATGTCTGCCACACACTGTGGTGCTCTGTGGGGACCACCTGTCACTCTAAGCTGGATGCGGCTGTAGATGGCACAAGCTGTGGGCAGAACAAGGTGCGTGGGAAGCCTCAGCCCTAGCTGAATGTGGGGTTGGGGAGGCTGTCTTTCCTCTGCCCTTGCCTAACTAGACTTCCCTGGGGTCAATTTTAGCTTACCATGGCAAGCTGTTCTTAACTGACATTCTCGCCCTCAGCCCAGTCAACATGGGTTTTGTTTTATTCTTCACCTAGCTTCGCCATGGCATCTGCATTGTAGGTGACCATGATGTCTATCTTACACCTTCCATTCTCTGTCTTTTGACACTGTCTTGCCCACTTTGATCTCAATGGGGTGAGGATGATTGACAGGTGTTGGGGTCTGCCCCCATATGTCTCAGTAGTGGTGTCTCAACGGAGAGTGCGTCCCTGAGGGCTTCCAGCCCGAGGCGGTGGACGGTGGCTGGTCCGGTTGGAGTGCCTGGTCTGTCTGCTCGAGGAGCTGTGGCGTGGGTGTACGGAGTGCTGAACGACAGTGCACACAGCCTGTGTGAGTGTGGTGCCCAGGCTGGGAGAAAGGATCCGAATGGAGCCAGCTGATAGCAGAGACTACCTCTGTTCCAGCCTCCATCTCTCAGAAGTGTCCCTAGAATGGCCAAGTCCAGTGTCTAAGCCACCACAGACCACTTCCCCAGAGCTGACACAATAGCCAAGAGGGGAGTGCTCTCCAAGAACTTGGGGAGATGCACAGAGACCTTGCTGCAAAGGCAGTGGCTGCAGGGAGGAGGATGTAGAGGTGAATGCTTAGAACCAGGGCCCTGAGGTGCTCAGGGTCCTCCATCCTCACAAGGGCCTTCCTTCCCCACTGCTCCTCTGGGCCTCAGTGCTAACGGGTGCTAGCAGAGCCTTCCTAGTCAGGTTATCACTGGGTAAAGTTAGGCAATACGGGTGAGGCACTGAACCTTCCTTGTGGTGTGGGAAATGCCCAGCCCCAGGGGCTTCAGGTATCAGATTGGCTGCAGCTGAGAGAACAGGGCAGTACTGGCGGGGTGGCTGTGGCCTCGGGTGAGCTTACTCACCTAAAGGGGGCTGTGGACTTAATGAAACAAGTCCTGGCCCCACTGGACAAACATTTTTGCTTGGCTGCCTGGGAGGCGGAGTTCACAGCCAATTCCATCTCAGGGATGGCGCTACACCAGGCCTGTGGTCTCTACCCCTCTGCATGTCCCTGCCTCCAGCTCAGCCAGTATGGGGCTGGCTTGGCCTAGATGTGGTACAAGTTAGATGCCAAGGTAACTTCTCCCCTGGGTGGGGTCTGGAGGCTTCTTTTGACCTGGCCCTGGCATACTGCTCCCAGGAACACTCTAACAACACAGGGCTAGCCCATCAGCCCACTACATGTTCCAGCCTCTCCATAGCCCTCTTAAGAGGCGGTCCAACTCCATTTTAGAGACAAGGAGACTGAGGTCTGGAACATGGCAGTGCATTTGCTCATGGTCACACAGCAGTTCTGGGCTGAGCCTAAGGGTCTTGCTGCCACTCTTCCTTAGTTCCTTAGAGACAGGGAGGGTGCATATGACAGCCCCTGAGGGCAGAACAGCAGGACAGGGAGGACTCTGGGTGCAGAAGATGGAGATGTTGCTTGGGACTGGGCGCTAATAGGATGCTCATGACCCCATGGCTTTCCTTACAGGCCTAAGAACAGAGGCAAGTACTGTGTGGGGGAGCGGAAGCGCTTCCGGCTCTGCAACCTGCCAGCCTGCCCGCCGGACCGTCCCTCTTTCCGCCACACCCAGTGTAGCCAGTTTGATGGCATGCTCTACAAGGGCAAGCTACATAAATGGCTGCCTGTGCTCAATGACGGTGAGCTATGCTACCCACATGGATGTTGAGGCCCAGAGGTGGGGGATGTATGGACCCCAGTGATACAGGACACCCAGTCCTTGGTGGCTCCCGGCTGTTGTCTGGGACAGCTGTTCATTCCCAGCTCCTCAATCTGCAGTTCTGCAGATAGCTATCAGTCCTGTCAGATGCCCTAACAGTTTGTGCTCCTGGGAGCCCTTAGCTTACCACTGATGTGTGTCGTGGAGGACACAGGGGTCTTCCTGGTGGCCTCTGTGATTCCTGCTCTTGGCTTTGCTCCATGGGTCCTCCCCTTGTCCCATCAGAGAACCCCTGTGAGCTGCACTGCCGGCCCTTCAACTACTCCAATACAGAGAAGCTGAGGGATGCCGTCGTGGATGGCACACCTTGTTACCAAGGCCGCGTCAGCCGTGACATCTGCATTAACGGCATCTGCAAGGTGTGTGGGACAGCAAGAGGTTCTCCTAGCCCTGCTGGCAGGTGCCACCTCCAGGGCTTACCTGGCTTTCTCCAGGCTGCATCCTAGTCCTTGCCATCTGACTTTTAAGACAAAGCCTCTGTGCCCCACTGTCTCTGGCAATGGAGACCCCCACAGTTAACACTATCTTGTCAGTCAATACTACTTTGTCTCCAACAGCTTCCTACTGTTCACCCCAGTGTGCCTGCCTAGACAGCTCTAGTCATGAAAGCCTAGGAGGATTCAGGCAACTGCCTCCTCTCTCACCAGAAGGGGTTGGCAAAGTGGTACTGGTGGTACACTGGGCTCTGAGCCTGCAGAAAGCACTGTGTTTGGTATCGGTTCTGATTTCTAGTGCTTGCTGCTCTTCCGGGCCCAGGGCCCCAGCCATCTTCCTTACTCTGCTTCTTGCCTTTAAAGTCACTGTGCTAAAGGCCTGGTTTAGAGGAGGTTTAAGAAAGAGGTGCTCACCCAGTGTCTTTGATAGTGAATCCTATTTCTAGAAAATTCCACAGCATGCCAGAGTCCATGCTTACCTGTAGTTTTATGTGAGAGACACTTCCTGTCTCCTGTCTCCTGGGATGTTCTTAACACTCTTTTAAGGCATGAAATGATGTCCCCTCCCCCTTTTCTCATCTGGGGAAACTGAGGCTCAGGGGAAAAAGAGCTCAGTCATTAGGCAGGATGACCGTGATGGGACTGGACCCAAGCAAAGGCTTCTGACCTCCTCCTAGGGTCTCTCTCCTGAGCCCTGGCAGATACCCAGGGGGCTGGTAGCCAGCACAAAGGGCCTCCTCTCTGTTACAGAAGGTGGGCTGTGACTTCAAGATTGACTCTGGTGCTGAGGAGGACCGCTGTGGTGTGTGCCAGGGGGATGGCTCGACTTGCCACACCGTGAGCAGGACCTTCAAGGAGGCTGAAGGCCTAGGTATGATTGGGGCTGCTGGGCTGTGAATGTATACCTGTAATCCTGTTCCCTGCCCCTGTGGTCCTCATCTAGACTAGACATGGCGACCGGGACCTCCTTGTTTGGCCAGGGTCCTTATCCTTACACAGCAGTCAGTGAATCCTTGTTCCAAGTGAGACCTATCCTCCTAAGGGTTCTTCCAAGTGACTGAATGGTGTGTAGGTTTCAGAGGGTTGTTGTCTTCAGAAGTTTCAGAGACCTCCCCAGTAGCATGTCCCAGCCTTGAGGTCTAAGTCACACATATTGCTGAAGTGCCAACTGTGTGCTTTAACTATGGGGGACGCCTAGGTGACAGAATCTTCACTGTGACAAAGGCACCAGGCTGTGTATTTCAGGGAGAGAAGGAAACACCAAGCTAGAAGGTCTTGACCCGGGAAGGCAGTGAAGTCAGGGAAGACTTCTCATAGGAGGTGGAGAATGAGTCGAATAATGAATGAGTCCAGAGATTGGGTGAGGAGAATCCCAGCTAGAGGCAAGCTTGTGGGAGAGCCTGCCCCTGTAAGGCAGGTAGGCCGTGAGGCTACAATGCTGGACTCCACAGCTTGCATTTCTTCCCAGGGCTGACTTGTGCCCCTGTAGGAGCCCTGTGCAGAGCACCTAACCTCAGTGTTTCATTTCCTCATCTGTAAAGTGGGTCTAACAACAGTGTCTTATATTATGGAGTAGTGCTGGGCACACCCAAGAGCAGTGCTGCTTAGTGGGAAGAGAGAAGTCAGGCTACCCAGGGGAGAAGAGAGACTCGAGTGGATTTCCGGGATCAGAGAGAGGATGGACCAGGCTGAACTGATAAAGTTTGGTTCCGCTTTCCAGTTTCCCAGATCGTGATGGTGGGCCATGAGCCATAGGGGAAGGATCTGTGGGCCCTTTCTGAGGCCTTGGTGACCCAGAGTGGATACAATACCTATAGTTTTGGGGGGAGGGGACTCAGAATAATGGACTGATGGTGGAGCCATTGGTTTCAGCAGCAGAAGCAAGTGCAAGCAAGAAGGTGGGGGGCAACTGACTGATCAACTCCAGGGACCAAACTCTGTACAACCCCGGCCCACAGGGTATGTGGATGTAGGGCTGATCCCAGCTGGAGCCCGAGAGATTCTCATTGAGGAGGTGGCCGAGGCTGCCAACTTCCTGGCCCTGCGGAGTGAGGACCCAGATAAGTACTTCCTCAATGGCGGCTGGACCATCCAGTGGAATGGGGACTACCAGGTGGCAGGCACTACCTTCACCTATGCACGGAAGGGCAACTGGGAGAACCTCACATCCCCAGGCCCCACCAGTGAGCCTGTCTGGATCCAGGTGCCTGCCTCTCAGGGCCAGGATGGGAGGAATAAATGGGGTGGTCCCCAAGGTAGGATAAAAAGGGGGAAACCTTGGGGCTTCTGTAGGATCTGATTCTGGGCTAAGCTCAGCTGCTGGGGTCTCTGAGTCTTGGTCTCAGTTTTCTCATCTCTAGAGTAGGTCTCCAGTACAGCTCAGTTCACAGAGGTGGCTGGAGATGACCCTAGGGGCAGGTGCTGGGCAGATGGAGAGGGCTCCCTGAGCTCACAGGCCCCCATTTGCCTGTCCCAGCTGCTGTTCCAGGAGAGGAACCCTGGGGTACACTACCGGTATACCATCCAGAGGGGCAGCCACAATCAAGTCCAGCCACCTGAGTTCTCCTGGCATTATGGGCCCTGGAGCAAGTGCACGGTCACCTGTGGCACAGGTGAGACTCAACACTTGTCAAACCCTTTGCTGAGCCTGCTCATGTGTGATCACATCTAATGGCCACCACAGGGCTTTGAAGTGGGTCTTGTTATTTAGTTCCATTTTACAGAACTAAAAGGTCTAAGTCACCACTAAAAGCAGCAAGGTGGGCCACCTAGCCTACAGTATAGGGTGTCACAGAGGGAAAGCTGGAAGGGCAGTGAGAAGAGGCCATGGAGGCCGGTCTTCACCCTGACAGAGGCAGTGGAACCCTGTTTGGGTTTGTGAGGTCTCTGCAGAGAGCTTGTGTATATGTCTCTTGGGGCATCCTGGTGCCAGGCCCAGGCTGAATTCCCCATGGCTTCCAGGTGTGCAGAAGCAGAGCTTATACTGCATGGAGAGGCAGGTCGGAGTTGTAGCTGAGGAACACTGTAACACTCTAAATCGGCCCGATGACCGCCTGAGGAAATGCAGTGAGGAGCCCTGTCCCCCCAGGTGAGCCTACTGTCCCCAACCAGAGCTCTGATTCCTAGGTATCCTGCTCCTGCCTTTGCAGACCCTGGTAGCTCAGGAGAAGAGAAGGTAGCTTCTTTTCCCAAGTCCATGGACCTAGCTTGGCCCTGGAGTGCAGTGGGGTGCACTGGGCAGCCCGTGCCAGCCTCGATGCCCTTGATAACTCTTCTTTGGATCTCTGGATACCTTGTCCAGGTCCCAGGGGGTAAGGCGGTGGGAGTGAGGAGGGCTCTGCCACTGGGCTTCAGGGGCAGGGAACCAACTTGGGACTTGGCTTGCTGGGGATTATATCCTCCATTCAGGTTTGTCTGCACCCCTGGGGCCATGTATGCCATGGCCATCTTTGTTCATAAACCTTGCTCATGATAGGTGTTAATGTCACACTGTCACCATTGTGTGCCCCTTACCAGGTGGTGGGTAGGAGACTGGCAGCCGTGTTCCCGATCCTGCGGGCCTGAAGGCCTCTCTCGTCGGGCGGTGTTCTGCATACGTAGCATAGGGCTGGATGAGCAGCGTGCCCTTGAGCCATCTGCCTGTGGACATCTTCCCCGACCCTTGGCTGAAACCCCGTGCAACCGTTATGTAACCTGTCCTTCCACCTGGGGTGTGGGGAACTGGTCTCAGGTAAGTGTAGAAGTGAAAGGAGACCTGCCCCTGGTACTACCCTTGCCTGGAATCCTTACTGTTTGGTACCTGAAGTGGGAAGGAGCCTGGGGGCATTCCTGGGACAACACTATTTCCAGAGCCTTGGGGGTCAGGGATTTGCTGGCATGCTATGACCATAAGCTATCATCTTGAGCTGAGCATAGCCATAGAGGACTGTCTGAGACTTCTGTCACTATGACAACCAGCAGCGGGCAGGTTCTGCTACCATGCCCCAGCTTTCCCAGAAGCCCCATCCTGGCCTGAGCTGTGACCTCCTTTGCAGTGCTCTGTGACATGTGGAGCTGGCATTCGGCAACGAAGTGTCCTCTGCATCAACAATACTGATGTCCCCTGTGATGAAGCTGAGCGACCAATAACTGAGACCTTTTGTTTTCTGCAATTCTGCCAGTATCCCATGTACATAGTGGACACAGGTGCCTCTGGAAGCGGTTCCTCCAGCCCTGAGCTCTTCAATGAGGTTGACTTCATCCCGAACCAGTTGGCCCCACGTCCTTCCCCAGCATCCTCACCCAAGCCGGTCAGCATCAGCAACGCTATTGATGAGGAGGACCTGGAACTGGATCCGCCAGGACCTGTGTTTGTGGATGACTTCTATTATGACTACAATTTCATTAACTTCCATGAAGACTTGTCCTATGGGTCCTTTGAAGAACCTCATTCAGACCTGGTTGATATTGGGGGTCGGACAGCACCACCTCATATCAGACCCACTGAAGTCCCCTCAGATACTCCAGTGCCTACTGCAGGGGCTCCTGGAGCTGAGGAAGAGGACATTCAGGGATCTTGGTCTCCTAGCCCTTTACTCAGCGAGGCTAGCCATTCCCCTCCAGTATTAGAGCAGACCCCTGTCAACCCCTTGGCCAATTTCTTGACTGAGGAAGATACTCCCATAAGGGCCCCTGAACTTGGGTTCCCCAGCTTGCCCTGGCCCCCTGCTTCAGTTGATGATATGGTGACACCTGTTGCCCTTGGAAACCCTGATGAGTCACTAGTGAAAGATGATCGGCAGAGCCAGCCATCCACTCCATGGTCTGATAGGAACACGCTTTCTAAAGATAGGAACCCCTTGGGTCATACATCACCTGCCCTGCCCCAAAGCCCTAACTCCACACAGCCCTCTTCAACCTCCATCAGTACTACCCAAGCTTCTCCGAGTCCTGATGTGGTAGACGTGTCAACAGGATGGAGTGTGGCCAGGGACCCTGACCTGAAGCGTGGACATGGTGAGCTGAGGCCCATGATGGAGGTGGCTTCTCCTCCACTTTCTCCCATGGCCACTGTGCCAGGCATCTGGGGCAGGGACAGCCCTCTTGAACCAGGGACTCCCACCTTTTCAACCCCAGAACTGAGCTCACAGAACCTAAAAACTCTCGTAATGCCAGGGACCTTGCTTTTGACAGTACCAACTGATCCAAGGAGCCCGGAACCATTGGGCCAGTCACAGACCCCTAACCCCGATGGAACCCAGAGCCCTGGGTTATTGCCTACACCAGTTCAGGAGACTCAAACTAACGGTAGCAAGGACCCTGAGGTCCCGCCTTTGCAGCCCAGCCTAGTGGAGGATGGTGACCCTGCAGATCCGCTGCCTGCCAAGAATGCCAGCTGGCAAGTAGGAAACTGGAGCCAGGTGAGTTGTACAGTGCCAGGGACCGTGGGAAAGTTTGAGCGGTAGCCTTGGACTCAGTTTTGAGCAGAGCAAGACACAGCTCTGTTCATCTGCCTTCCTTGGAGACCGCCTTGGAGACTGCCTTGTAACAGTTCCTGGGATGAGCAGACTGACAGCCATGGTGGGCTGAGGCTCCACAAAGTATGAAGAGGATTATCTCAGCTCTCATATAGGCTTGAGCCTCAGTTTCCCAACTTTGAAGTAGAAGTGAAGTGAGGGCCCTCATCTGCTTGAGTCTTGAGTTCTTAAAGGGCCATGAAGCACGGAAGGCTTCAGAAAAGTCAGTAGCAGCTACAAATTAAGTGCCTCTGGGAGGGGCATCCTCACACTGGCCTGCGTGCCCCAGAGATGGGAATCAAACCTTAGCTAGATGTATGGGTAAGGAAGGTCTCTTTCCATGGCTCCCAGACCCAGTGCTGCCTGGGAGGGTCTGGCAGGTTTAGCTGAGGCACAGCACAGCTCCTCCAGATGTTTCAACCATTGTCACCCTTCAAAATCCCCTCTTTTGTTAGGGATTCCATAATAGTTCAAGTGGCATGGGAAAAAGATGGCTGGTTCTCTTCTCTAGACTGTCACTGTAAGAGGTCCATAATCTGTGGGGAGGGAGGCAGGTTGAAATTCCTATCCATTTAACTGCCTGGATTAGGGCCCAGACTTCCCTGGTGAGAAGCCACAGGAGGGCAGGGTAGATAGGTAGGCCTAGCAGGCCCCTGGGAGCAGATAGTTAACGCTGGTGACATTTGACTTTTCTTCACAGTCTTCTTGGGAGGTGGGTGGAGGAATCTGTCTTGCAAATAAAGATGTGGTAGGTTTGAGGTGCTGCCGGGCCAGGGGCTGTTGGGCTTACAGTATCTGTGGCCCACAGTGTTCCACCACCTGTGGCCTCGGCGCCATCTGGAGGCTAGTGTACTGCAGCTCTGGCAATGATGAGGACTGCACCCTTTCAAGCCGTCCCCAGCCAGCCCGCCATTGTCATCTGAGGCCCTGTGCTGCCTGGCGCGCGGGCAACTGGAGTAAGGTAAGCAGGGAGCCCTGGGTCCCGCGCCTGTTGTTTGAAGACCAGCAGGGCACGGTGAACATCATGTCATGCCACAGTCTGTACTCTGATCCCATCCTATCCTCATCCCTCTTGGAGCTCTTCAGCCTGGCCCTGCTTGCGCTGCTGTCCTTCTGCTGTATTCACGCCACCCATCCTTGGCCTCTCTCTTACCAGCTCACCCTAATTCCTTCTGTCTCATCCCCTGGGGTTGCCACCTGGTGTTGAAGTCTTCTGGGACTCTTTGGTCTAAGCTGGAAGGTTTAACCTTGCTGTACAATAAGCCTCAATGGGTCATGTGGCATGCATGTGATGCATGTCTCTATGTGTCTATTCTTGGCTCTCCAGTGCTCTCGCAACTGTGGTGGAGGTTCCTCTACAAGGGATGTACAGTGTGTGGACACACGGGACCTCCGGCCACTGAGGCCCTTTCACTGCCAGCCCGGGCCTACCAAGCCACCCACCCGTCAGCTTTGTGGGACCCAGCCCTGCCTCCCCTGGTACACCTCTTCCTGGAGAGAGGTGAGGTCTGGGCCCGGGGAAGTGGGAACTGAGGACACCCTCAGACCCTGGCTATACTTGATGCCTCTCTGTTCTTCCAGTGTTCTGAGGCTTGTGGTGGTGGTGAACAGCAGCGTCTGGTGACATGTCCAGAGCCAGGCCTCTGTGAGGAGTCGCTGAGACCTAACAACAGTAGGCCCTGCAACACCCACCCCTGCACACAGTGGGTGGTAGGGCCCTGGGGTCAGGTGAGCGGGGTTACTTGAGGGGAAGATCTGGGAGCAACCCTTGGGAGGTAGGCCCTGGTCTTTGGGCTTTGAAGGATGAGGTGTTGAGTGTGTGCTGTGTGCTGGTCTCTGTGGCCGCTACATATTCAGTTGTGACCCGATCAAGTCCTTGTACTTTGGGTTGACACCTAAAGGGGTCAGTGCTGCTAAAGTAAGGGATAAAGAGAGCAGCAAGTGCTGAGCCCTGAGGCAGGAACGATGGAGTGTTCAGGGAATGGAACGAAGACCACTGTGGCAGAGAGGGCTAGAGAGGCCCCACAGGGCAGGGCAGCTTGCTGCTGAGCCTACTGGGTGCTGATTGGTTCAAGAACTTCAGGGAGTCCTTGCTGCACTGGCTGCTGAGTGACTCTGGGCAGGTGCCTTGCTGGGCTACTTTTTTCCTTCATCTTTAAATTGGAGGCAGCATGAAAGAGGAATGGAAAAATGAAATAAATGAAGCACAGATTAAGCCTGAGAACAGGCTGACTCGGGGTGGGGACCATGCCTGAGACACTCTGTCTTTCTCTCTCTGCTTGTAGCACACCTTCTGTATCTCACGGGCACCATGATGCCTCATCCCAGGGTCTGCTTTCTCTGTGTAGGCCTCTTGGGTGTGTTTTGCAGCTCTTCTTACTTGTATCTTGCCCTTATTGCAAGAACAGATGCCCCCAGTGACAGTGGGGATCAGCATTAGGCTCTACTCAGAGATGGCTTCCTGGAGAAGGTGATGCTGTCCAGTGATGGCCAGTCCCTGACTAGGATGGCTGGTCCTGGAGACATTCTCGCCTCTCTTCTGTGCAGTGCTCAGCCCCCTGCGGTGGTGGTGTTCAGCGGCGTCTGGTCAAATGTGTGAACACTCAGACAGGCTTGGCAGAGGAAGACAGTGACCTGTGTAGCCATGAGGCATGGCCTGAGAGCTCACGGCCATGTGCCACTGAGGACTGTGAACTGGTTGAACTCCCACGTGAGTGGCTCCTTACTCTGGGGGATGGTGGGAGAAGGGGAGAAGGATGTTTGGGAACTAGAGAATCATCTAGATGTTGGTTCCAGAACAGCTGCTGTTCTGTTTACAGTTGGCTCAAACCGCATGGTCACCGTAACTGGGAGGCCACACAGTGCCAAGGTCCAAAACTGGCAATTGGCCAAGGGGAATCCCAGCTACTTAGCCATCCTGCAGGTAGCTGTGTGAGCCTCAGGGAGTGGAAGGAGGCCCTGACCTCAGTTGTGACAAGCTTTTCTTCCCTGGGGTCTTAGTCCCCACGGTGAAGGGACGATGTCCTTGGGCAGTGGGCCTTCCCTATTCCTAGGGGGATAACTGCCTGGAGGTGGCAGTGGGGGCCACAGGAAGGACTCTCTCCTAGGGTGCTGCTGCTGCTTCTGATTATGGGCTTCCTGGCCAGCTGGGCCATTATGGAGGAAAGGTCTGAGGCAGAGGTGGCTCTGGAAGTCATCTCCTTCCTGAAGCTCCAGCTGTCCCCAGCAGTGCTAAACACAGGAAACAGTGTGGCCCTTGCGTCCCACCTGGACACTGTTCACCAGCTGTGTAGTCTTGGGCTCTATTTCCCGATCTGGATTGTCATTTCCTCATGTGTAAAGGGGCTGCCAATCCTTATTTTTATATCAGTGGGGTCTGTGGGTGAAGGACTCAGTATTACCAGGGCCCCTCCTTAGTGAAGGCTAGGCCACTTTACCCCCTCCCTCCCATTTTTGGCAGCTGTTATTGTTCTCCATTGCAAAGGCATGGGGAGTCTGAGGCCACTCCTGACACCTGAGGCGATCCAAGAGCTTGGCATTTACCTACTGGTTTGATGTACCTGTCCCCAGGACAATCTATGGGTGCCAGCCCCGATCTCCTTCTCCCTGCTCTGTACAGTCTTTACTGCCAGCAGCTAGTTCCTGCTGGTACTGGCTCAGGACCAGGGCAGCTACTGCTCTGCCATTCTGCCCTGAATCCCACTGCCTCAAGGTGCCGGGGAGATGCCAGCCTGGGTTTGTTAAGCCACCGCTGCCTGTTTCTCTCTCATTATCTCCTTTCCATCTAGCCCAGACGTCTCTGACACTCAGCATAGCTAAGCTGGATGCTGTACCACAGGGCTTGCCTTCAGGGCTGATAGTGCCTATGGCTCTTCTGTTTCTCACACCAAGCTCAGGGTTGGCAGGGAATACCGTAGCTGTGGTCCCAGGTGGTGCAGATAGGGAGAGAGCAGGAACTGAGGCTCTACCAGAAATAGCCTGGCTCAGGAGGCTGTGGGCTTGCAAGGTCTCCAAGGGGAACGGTGAGGGTGGGCTTAGCAGGGACTCCTGGAAGTGGCTAGGCTCCTACCAATGCCTATCCAAGTCTCTCCCCATCCCTCCCCACCCCCGTCCAAGTGAAGGGAGCCAATCAGGGAAGACTCCTGGATTGCAAGCTCCTGGAGCTTCCAGGATGTTTTGATGGTTTGTGGGATTGTTCAACAGGACATTTGGAAATCCTGGAAACTCCAGGGTGTGTGATCACCGTGGCAAGGCAGCTCACGTGCCTAGTGTCCTTCCCCATGGAGGTGGGGGTTGTTATCAAGAGGAAACCTTCTCTCAGTGCTTAGGCCTGCTGGAGGTCACCCAGGGGGAACTAGTGTGACAGTTTGGAGTTGCTACCTAAGGGATAGGGTGGAGGGGCTCGTTCACTGCCTTGTTCCCTCTTCTGTACCTGGGGATGTCCCAGACCAGGGCCCACAGCTGCCCTCCCGTTCTTCCTCCCCAGGGAATCTGCAGAAGTAAGCAGGGGTCTGGGCAGCTGTGGCTTCAGCAGCAGCAAGAGCAAAGCAGTAGCACTGGGAGGAAGGCCAAAGGTCTGGAAGCAAGCCACTTTCCAAAATAGCTTTCCCGGGAGAGCCAGCCAGGCCTCAGATCCTGACAACTAGGGCTTAAGAATCTCTCTCCCCTGCGCCCTGTCACCAGGGGCCTGACCCAGGTCTTTGGTTCCTACTAATGATCTCTGTGACCTTGGCCAAAGCCAACTTTCTGGGCTTTACCACCCAACGACATAGGCTGTCCTGCCACACAAAGGTTCAGGGTGAACATGTTCCACATGAGACTAGGAGGGTGTGTGTGTGTGTGTGTGTGTGTGTGTGTGTGTGTGTGTGTGTGTGTGTGTGTGTGTGTGTGTGTGTGTCATAGTGATGACAGTAAAGGCATGTGGGACTAATAAAGGTGGCAGGGTGTAGAGTGGATACATATTGACACAGTGCCTGAGATGAAGTGCTGGGCCTGGTTCCGTCAAGTACCAGGGGTGAGCAGGGATAAAGATAGGACCAAGAGGTTTACATCGCTAACCAGTAGGCTCTTGGGTATCTCCTGAGGTGGGAAAGGATGGGGGTCTTCAAACTTTTCTTCCAGAAAGCTAAATCCCAACAGTGTCAGTAGTCCAAGAGCAGGTGAGGCAGGGACAAGAGCTAGGGACCTGGGGACATCCTTCAGAAACTGGGTTTCTTGTTGGCTGCTAGTCTTCTTAAGGCAATAGGGCGAGGAGGGGCTTTTCAATTGAAATCACTGCGTGACAAAGTGTGGTTCTGGATGCCCACGGACTCTAACCACACCACTGTACCTCCTCTCCTCTCTTCCCTTTCCAGGCTGTGAGCGGGATCGCCTCTCCTTCAATTTCTGTGAGACGCTGCGCCTGCTGGGCCGCTGCCAGCTGCCCACCATCCGCTCTCAGTGCTGCCGCTCATGTCCCCCACTAAGCCGTGGTGTCCCCTCCCGAGGCCACCAGCGGGTGGCCAGACGATAAACCGAGGCCTGGCATACACCAACGCACATCAGAACGCACAGACTGACCCATGACACACAGACCTCAGTGCCCCACCACAGGCTGCGGTGGAGCCTCGCTCCTCGTGTCCTAATGGTGCTATCCCCACCCCTGCACAGTGGCAGGCTGGGGACCCCCTTTCCTTTCAGAAAAGGTATTTTTTTATTCTAACAGTTTGCACATTTGTTATTGTTTTACATAAATGAGTATCTACCCTTTCAAAGTGGTTTGGCCTTGTCTTGGATTTGGGGACTCTCCAACACGACCCCCTACCCATCTCTCCTGTCAAATGGCTACTACCCTGTCCCTTGTTGGAGCCAGAGCAGACAGCAGCTTCTCTGTTCCTTTGGGGGCAAATCAGCATGGCCAGCAGAGGCCATGCAAAGATGCCTAATGTAGATATGCAGGGTCCTGAAGGGGGTGGAGGTGGCTTCTAGGGAAGGAGAATCTCCAGAGGGTTACAGGGTTTGAGCAGGAAGGTCTTCTTTGCAGGGGATACAGGTTGGCAGAGGTCCAGGGAGTCCTGTTCACTGTCCCCGATCATTCTTCACCTCTGCCTGCTATCTTCCATGAAGGTCCTCAGAGACCTGGGTCTCACGAAATGGAGCCATGTGTACTCATGCAACAGGCTGCCTTGTCTCCCACGGGGACTACCTGTGGCATGACAGTAGGTACAGCTCAGATGTGCTACTTGAGAGTGGCTGGGCATGCAGGTACTTTGAAGAGGGCCCTGGTTGGTGACAAGGATAACTAAGCCTTCCTCCCCGGTTTGGCCCCTGTCTGCCTCTTCCTTCTGGCTATGAGTTATCCTCTGGAGTCTTCTGGAAGGCATTATGGCCCCCTTCAAGTTGAGGCCCTGAGGTTCCGAGAGGGCACCTGCTCCATTTTATTTGCCAGAGTGAGGTGCATTTGGAAACATGAAGGCACCTGGCCACTTAGAATGTGGGCACACTGGAAGTCACTTCCTGAGACTATGAAAGGGCATCAGAGAGTAGACTCACTCAGTGCTGGTCCTGTCCCGTGACTTGCTCTACCTAGGAGTGGGGAGGGTGGAGCAGGGGTTGGTGTTCTCAGGAGTAAAGGTGTTTTACCCAGCTCTGAGTTCCCTATGTTCCTGCCCTCTCATCCTGAAGCTGAACAGGTGAGAAGGTCACAGTGGAGGGAAGGGACTGGTCTAGGAGTACATGCCTAGGAGGTACAGGCCCAGTACAGCTCTTGAGCACCTACCTCCTATTCTGGGCTCCAAGTACACCCATACATGGCTTGGTCAAAGTCAGGCAGTCTACCAGGTCACTCCGGAAGCAAGTCACTGGTGACTTGTATGCACCCAAGCACCCATGCTGAGGGTGGAGGATTATTGGGTTTGTTTGTGTCTCTGGCAGCCCTGTGGGCCCAAAGAGGCCCTAGGGATCCACTCTGAGTAATGGCTTCCTATGACTTTGCCTAATGCACTCCCCATGGCAACTCCTCACAAAAATGGGAGCAGAGCCATTTCCTTGCTCCAGACCCATACACACTAGGGACTGGCACCGTGGCAGAGCCCTAGGGTCCCTGACCTAGCTCTGGCCTCTGCCATTACTACAGTGCTGTGTGGCCTCAGGAGCTCCCCCAGTCTTGCTCCCAAAGAACATCAGCAGTGTAATAGGTCCAGGCTCACACTGACGAGCCGTGGTCAAACTCCCCTCCCCCCTGTTGGAAAGACATTTGGTCCTAATCATTCTTGTTTTTTTCCAGAGATGGCTGGGGGAGTCCCTAGTGGCAGCTGGGCCTGAGCTGTCCACACGGACAGGAGGCAAACAAGCCATGACTCAGGCTGGGTACGCACAGCTGGTGTAAAAGGGTCCCTATCTGCCAAGGGGTGAGGTGTGGGGTGGGTAAACTGTTCCAGATACAGGCAGCATTTCACGTATGGCTTCAGCCTCTGCCCATAGTTCAGCCATGGTCCTCAGGGCAAGTAAGGCCTACCAGTGCCGAGAAGGGTACCCTGTCTCTCCTATTCCAGTGGAACCAAGGGAAGAGACATAAGAATCATCAGGCTGGCAAACTGGAGAAGCCCCTCAAGTACACCCCACACCACATGACCATGTAGAGGCTTCTGTCACAAATGACAACTACCTTTCAAGGCAGAGTATAATACAAATTAGTTTATTTCTTCCTTTACAAGTCTAATGTTTAACTCGAGGATGAGAACAGAAGCTGCGGTGATAGAAAAGGACAGTCACTTGGCAGTGTTCCCTCAAGTCCCCCAGTTGCCCACAGAAGAGCCTCATACACCGGGCTTGCATCTAGCCTCTGTCTTCTAGGACGTTCCTGACCAGCCACCCACCCAGAGGTGGCTGCATCAGGACTCCACTGTACTAAGTGAGAGGGGCTTGTGCAGTAACATAGCTAACAAGACCTGACTGGGTATTGCCCCAAGCACTTCCTGTATCAACAGACCAAAGCTAACAAACACCAGAGAAGTAAACGCTGACTAGTTACTGCTGTTCGGTGGTCATCATGGCTAGAAGTAGCCTCCAAGGCTACCTGGGTGAGAAGAGGGTGATGGTCAAGGCTAAGAGGTGGCACAAGAGGGACCTGCAATTTGGGAGACTCGGGTTGATATAAATACATACAGGGGAGTCGTGCACACAAAATAGAACTTGTTATATAAAAGTTGTACAGAATCTAGAAAAACCTTAATATAAAATAGTCTATAAAAATATAAAATGTAGTGAAAATATAAAAGTATCAACAGTTGGAATATTGGTAAGTCCCACCGGATGGGGCGCCAAGGGCAGGGTGTCCTCCTGCTGTGGCACGTGCATTTGGACCCACACGCTGGAGGCTGTGCTTTGGGTGTCTCGGCCCACAAGGCTCACCAGGCAGGAGCCATGGGTTGCATGCTGGGTAAAGGTTCAGATGAAAAGCAGCAGGAGGCAGCCCCTAACGTTAGGGGTACCTGCCATGGTGGCTGGTAGAAGTCCGGAACCTCAGGAGCACTGGAGGGTAAAGAAGTCTCAGTTATGAGGGAATGGGAGACGATGGCTCAGTCACTGGAGCTGTGCCTCTGGGACGAGACTGTCATTTTGTCCCCAAACTGGAAAGAGGGTAACCATTCCTTCTCGGCTTTGTAGACACAGTCACTGTTAGAGGGAGGAGAGCCTCTAAGTGTGTATTCCCTTTGGGACCTCTTCAGACTTTTACCTGGGCACTGATGCTAACTGCCTGAGAAACTAATGCTGTCTCTCAGGGAATGGCAGAACAGGCCCCCATGCAAACTGTAGATTTTTTTTTCATCGCTGGGATGGAACCCAGGGCCTCACATACCAGGCGTATGTTCTAAGCCACGTCCCCAGCATCACCAGGTACTTTAAAGATGCCCCCACCGGTGTGCAGGACAAAAGCAGCCCACCACTAAGAGAGCATTGACACATACATATTTGGACTGGCATCTTCTGTAGGAAACTGATAATGGCAACTGAGCCATGTGGCTAAGCCATGGGGCTCCAACCCTATCCTACTGTACCTCCTAACTGCTGTCCCCAAGGTTGACGGTGGCATTTCACAGGGGGTGGGGCATCTTCCTGCATTTGGTCTCAGGGAGGCTCTGGGAACAGCAGTGAGACCACGGTCCAGCTCCAGATAGCTTCCTGAAGAAGCCAGGCCTCAAACCACCGTCCCAAAGACATAATAATGACATTTTTGATACCTGAAAATAGACAAAGGCTATTGGCTAAATATAGAGACCAGCTCCTGTTACATGGTAATAAATGAAGCAACTTTTAGAGAAGTTAAGCACAGTCTAGATGCTGAAGAAGAGACTCAACCATTCAAGTGCTAGAAAGCAGACAGCAAAAACAGGAAAACGGGTCATGGAAAAAGCGCTTCTTGAAACTGTCTTGCTCCACTCCTTAATCGGAGTGTGTTTACACTAAGGATTGTTTCCAAAAATTTTTTTCCAGGTAGTGTAGAGAAATCCACTTAAGGCTGTTTCCCTTGTGTTCTGATAATACTGTGTAAGATGTTTTCTCATGACAGACACCCATCAGGGAGGCTCCCGGATTGAGCAAAAATAACTTTTCTTGTTCAGTCCCTCTCTGGGCTTCAAGGAGGAAGTGTTCCAAGTCCCCAGAGTCTGCTATTCCAGAGGTCACAGTGGCCCCAGACCCCTGATGAGGACAAGGATGATCCAGGCAACACAGAGACTAGGAGAACTCAGCAGTCTTGTTCCCAAGCAAAGGTGCTTCCAGATGCAGGAAGCTAGTAGTCAGCCCTACTCCCCACCCAGCTGTTGGGCAGGAGAGACTCTAGAGCCCTGAATCCAGGAAGCCACAGATCTGAGTTTCCCATGTTCCCTTATGCAGGGGTGGGTCTATGGAAAGGTTCCTTTGGAACCCCAATCCAGCCACACTTGGAGAATGGCGTGGTCTACAAGTCACCTCCCAGCTAGAAGAGCTGTGCTAGCCCCACTGCAAGCTGGGACAGAGAGCTGGCAAATAGCTGGCAATGAGAAGTGTGGGGGCACTGCAGAGCAGGGTGAGGGCTACAGTCTGAAAGGCTGTATAGGAGGGCAAAAGCTAGTCCAGAAAGGACTGTGGCTGGCAGTGCGAAGCCACCAGCAGAGGGCTCCCACGCTCTCTAGGGAGGCCAGTTCTGTGCTTGCTTTTTAAAGAGGTCCCTCCTCTTCTTCTTCTTCTTTTTTTTTGGTTTTAGACAGGGTTTCCTCTGTGTAGCCCTGGCTGTCCTGGAACTCACTCTGTAGACCAGGCTGGCCTCGAACTCAGAAATCCACCTGCCTCTGCCTCCCAAGTGCTGGGATTAAAGGCGTGTGCCACCACTGGCCGAGGTCCCTCTTCTTAGGGTGACCTTTGGCCCCTGGAAGCAGCCCCACTGCAGCCCCATGTACATTCCTCCACAGTGCTGCCCTTGGATTAAAGAAAGAGCACAGGGAGATGTGGAACAGAGTCTCTGCTGTAAACGGGGCCTTGGAAACAGTCAGCTGGTGAGTCACCAATCGGATGCTTGCTGCACATGATGCAAAGGACTGAATGCCGTGACACAGAACTGGCTGTAAAGCCACCAGACCCCTGCCCCCAAATGGGAGATGAGAAAGTGTAGCTTAGCTCTGGACATCTGCCCAGCAGATCCCCAGAGGCTGCAGATGTTACAATCTGACAGCTGATGGGCAGAGACCTGCCTTTGCTACTTTTGGTTATGAAGGAAGGCAAGAAGAGCAGCACCCTAGGGTGGCGATTCATTCACGTGTCTTCCTCCTCATCGCTAACTAGCTCGCCTTTGTCAGGGCTCGTGTCCCGCTCACGCAGGAAGTCCTCTCGAATGGCCTCCAGCTCTGTCAGCTCCAGACGGACCTTCTCCAAGTGGTAGGCTCTCCGGTTCCGGATCTGGCGCAGGGGGAAGGGGTTCAGATCCCCAAAGGAGATGCTGATCAGCTTCCTGGTGGGACAAAGGGCAGAAATGAGCATCAGCAGAGCTCAGGTGAGTGCTCAGAGGACTGCCTAGAGACCAGAGAAGAGAGTAAGGACATGTGCCATGTGATGGGGGAACGTCATCCTGGGAACCCAGGCCCATCTTATGCAGAGAGGCGGAAGGCACAGTGAGCTCCGAATCCATTTTGATCTGATTCTTTATCTGCACACTGGAAGCAACAGAGGTATACTCATTATGGTTCCTACATGCAGTAGGCACTAATAGCCTGGTGTTCACTTAGTGATAGCAGGTATCAATGAGTATGAGTCTTCAGGAAAACTGTCCTGATACCAATTAACTAGACATGGTGAAGACATGAGATCCTGACATCAGATCCTACGTGCAGTGTGACCTGTACCAAGATACATTCTACAGAGGTACACGCAGCTTTCAATGCACCAACTGACAACAATGTCTTAAGTTTGTAATACTTTAACTACTGGAGAGTCTGTAATAAAAATAGAGCTAAGGACTGTCTGGATGCCTGGTTTTGTTCTCCAGCACTCATGGGTCAGTCACACTAGTTCCTGGGGATCACAGAAAGACAGAGCTTCTCCTACACCAAGGGAGAGGCCACTTCCCAACCGATTCTGCCAGGCCCATGGTCTTGCTCCCTGACAGCAGGGGCTCATTCCCTTGTGCTGCTCCAAGGCCTGAGCTCCATTCAGCATAGGTGTATATAGAATATACAAGCCCTCAGGATTTCTCATTTTTGTATTTCAAACAGCTTCTCTTGTAAGGGAGTGAAAAGGTGAGACTGGCCTGCTCTTTTCACAGGCCAAGTTCCCTAGGTGTTCCAGGACAGGCAAGTACCGGAGGTTAAGGCAGGCCTGACGATGCCCAGTTGTTGTCCCAGCCCTGGCTTTGTGAGCTAGCTGGGGTGTGTCACTGAGACTGGGAACCAGGAGTCCACCACTGTCCTTTCTCTTAGTGAGCCACAGACTCAGGGTGTCTCTGTAAGCCAGACACCCCAGCCCTTGCTTCAGAAAGTGAAAAAGGGGGATACTAAATTATTAATTTACTCCTCTAGTCGGAAAGAACCAACTGCAACATGGCCCAGGCTGCACTACAAGGTAACTCAGACACCGCCTTTGTATGCTCAGCCTCTCATCGACCCCAGGAAGTCCCATCAGAGCCACCAACCAGTTCAATCTTGCATCATCCAGTGTCTCCCGAATGCACCTGGCTACTTTGTAAGAGCTATCTATTCTGCAGAACTGTCTCTCCTCAGACAGCTAGTATGGTACGCAGCTCCTTACACTACTGAAACTCCAGTGTGGAGGTGGGACCAAGGCACCGGCAACCTCAGCAACTTCCCACGAGGTGGGAGGGTGCAGGACAGAGGTAATGGGAACTGGAACTCACACACATTGGGCGCTCTTGGTCTGTGTCCCCTTTTCTAAAGCAAAGGGGAACTGCATCCTGAGCCATTCACCAGGTGGCGCTGTAGGATCAGGTAACACAGGAACTGCCTCGTTCTGTCCAGTGGTGACAGGAAGTAGAGGAGGAGGATTCATCTCCAGGCAGCCCTGACAGCCCCTTTAAGACCGTTATGGTTAGGCAAAATCCATCTCTGGAACCAAAATGCTCTCAACAGTAGCAAATATCATGTGGGAATTCATTCAGTTATTCTCAGTGCTCTTGACCAATGAGGTATGAGCACAGCCCTCACCCTGAGCCTTCCATCGTCTTGCACAGCAGAACTCTCAGATACCCTTTCCCACTGGGCACAAGTCGGTTAGTCTTAGTGTTAGCACTAAGCCTACAACCGTCCTGAAAACGTACTCCCCAAGAGAAAGACCCTAAAAACAGCGACGACCTCCTGGAGACCTGGTCCAGCTTCTGCCAACTTCCGATGCCGATGTCTACCCCAGCGGCCAGAACCAGAGCAACCACCAATTGTGGTCCAGGGAAAATAGCAGCCCAGGCGGGAAACAGCCGTGTGGCTTGAGGTGTGTGTGCAGGCGTGCGGGGCATGATTCAGGACTCTTCCAGCTGTTCAAGCTACAAACCTAGGGCTCTTCCAAGTTCAAAATCCCCAGTCTCTTTCATCTGGTCCACTTTTCCCCACCTCTCAGGACACCCCTCTCTAGGCCACTACCTTCCCTCTGGAGAGGCTTCTAATAGTCATGGTCGACCCTCCCAGTGGCTGGTCCTGCCCCAATTCTCTCATATCCTTCAGTGACTTTCCACTGTGTTTAGAATGAAGCTAAAATTCCTGAGCATAGTCTAAGGAGCCAGTCTAGGATGTAGCCATGAGCCCCAGCACCCTGGCAAAAGCTTGGTGGCCCCTCCCACTGTCCCCAAACACGCTTGCTCCCAACACCTCTGTGCCCCGAGGCATCCTTGTCAAGCACAGCTTAGGCTTTCTCATTACACATGGATCAGGAAAGGCTTGTTCCCTCGGGGAGCCTTGAGCTCAGGGCTGTCTTTTTATCTACATTCCCACTCCTAACAGGCTCTGACCTGTCAGAGACAGAGAAAGCTTTATGTATGGAACCACTGCTTTCCGTTATTGGGATTTACTCACTGAATAAAGGACAAAACCATATTCATCTCTGTTGTCAAATCATTGGAAGGCCATGGCCCTTCCCATTTCTTTCTCTAGGAAGGAGTATCACAGCACCCTGGACAGCTCTGAGTCTGAGGATCCCTGTGGACTCACCTGGCATCAAGGATAGTCCGAGTGAAGTAACGGAGATACTTGAATATAGACATTGAATCTTGCAATTTTAGGATCTCTTCTTCCTTGTATTTAAAAAGTGCCAGGGCAAAACGGAAAATCACCTGTGGGAAAGCCAGGGAAACTGTCACTGAAGATTCACTGTGGCTATTGACATGAGGCTGGACTCTGGAGCTGGGGGCTGGAGGTCTCCCGGGGGCTGGCTAGAGGAAGTATCCTGAGGGTCCTGCCCTTGGGCAGACACCTGAACCGAAGGGTGACTTCCAGGACTGAACAAGGCGCTTAGGTATAGGAAAACAAATGATTGTGGTTTCCAACAGTTCAGCCTAAACCAGAAATGTTCCCATGAAATAAGGTGACTTGTGGAATCCTTTCACGTTGGGCTAACCTTTGTATTCAACAAAGAATACACACCTAGACACCAGTTTTACATAAGATCAAAACCTGAGTTTTTTGAATGAAAACATAAAGCTGCCAACTCCAGAGTCAGGCATACTCTCGGCTGGTGAACAGGGGTCTGACCAATTTTTCAAAATGGTGAAATAATCAGTGGATTTTGCTGATTTATTTTTGGGGTACACTGGGCAAGGCTAGGGGGGGGATGAACTCCTGGTGACCTTACATTGGAACAAACTGCTATTTCCATATTTAAGAGCCCTGAATGGCTTATTCTAGCTACACTGTATCATACTTAGAAAGTGGTATTTATAGGGTTAAATTGTTCATGGTTCTCCGTACATACTCGCCTATGGTCCAATAGGAACTGCGTTGGTGACTCTAGTTGAGAATTCTTTATATTAATGACAAATTAGACTATACAGGTGGTGATGCCTTGTGTTGGGTACTGAATCTGCATATGGGGTGATATATACACTTGACTACAGAAGGCCCTTTTGAGCAGCAATCTGGTGTGTTACCCCAGTGCTACCCATGGAACAACCTTTGACCCTACAATTCTAGGCTAAATCTATAACACACTTGCATACATACAGAAGATGAAAGTCCCATGAGAACTGGGTGCAGCTTGTTCTGAAGCAGCAAGAGATTGGAAACAACCAAAGCAGCCACCATCAGGGGCGGCAGCGTACAAGGAAACTCCAGCGAGTTACGAAACAGGTTCTGTAAGTGCTAACACGGAACCAGCTCCAAGATGCAGTAAAGTTAAAGCTACGCTTAAGAAACACGGAAGACAACATATAAATCAAGGAGAGAGACTATGTATCGTTAGTTATATTTAGTTTTTATTTTACATAACCAAAATTATTTATTATTTGGTATGTTTATATGCTTATGTGTAGAGGGCAGAGGAAAACTTGCAGAAGTTGATTCTCTCCTGCCGACATGTAATTCCAGAGATTAAACTCGGGCTGTGAGGCTTGTTATGCTGTCCCACCAACCATTTGTTTATTTATTTTTGGTGTGCTATGCTTTGGTACAGTGCAGTATTGGGGGACAGCAGGAGGGCAGGGACTGAACCTAAAGGCCTCACATGAGCAAAGCAAGTGCTGGACCACTCAGCTACTGAGCATTATGCTAGTTTACTCTGTGGCAGGATCTCCCTGTGAGCTACCATGCCTAGCTTCACACTGAGGTTCTTCATGGATGAGCAAGTAACTGCTGCTTCTCAAGGCCGGCGGGGGCACATCACAGGCAGGTAAATTTGGTGCTGTGGTAACCTCACAAGTTCCAGGAGAATCAGCCATTCTGCCACTACTGACACAGCCTGACACAGTCTGACAGGTGCGTATATCTGCAGAGTCCACTCACCTTTGGTCCCTCATAAAGGAAAGAGTCCCAGATTTTAAAAAGGATGTCGCTGACAACGCTGTCCACAAATACCACCAGAAACCAGTTGAAGGTGATGAGGGTGTAGTCCACTTTGTACTGTTCAAAATGGGTGTGCAGTCGAGGCAGCTTCTCACTCATGAGGTCTCTGAACACCCGCTGGTCCACCTGGAGAGGGATCAAAGGGGAGAAAGGCCTGGGGTCTGCCAGGGCATGAAGCAAGTAAACCAGAACAGCCATGGGTGGAGTCCATGGGGACACGCAGCAACATGGCCCTCTGGATGTCCATGTGGGCGCACTACAAAGCCAGGCTGCTCTGTGGCTCAGGAGCAGCTGACCTGAAATGTTGCAAGGCCACTAAATGTCACTCTCCCTAGGGCATGGGAGAAGTGAATAGTCCCCAGCCTGAAAGCAGCTCCTGTACTCAGCATCTCATGTGGAAGCAGCTATTGAAAAGAGCTGGCAGGTTGGTGTCAGCCTGCCAACACTCCTATGAATACAGGCAGTCTTAGATGCATGAGCACTGAACAGGAAATGTAACAGTACTGCTCACACCCACGCAGTGAACAGGCTTGACCGGGCAGGGTGGTTGAAAGAACATGAGAGTCCGAGGATCCTAGGTGGATCTCAGCTCCAGTTTATTAGCTGGGTCTACCTACCTACAAAGGATGTTCGAAACAGCTCTGTATTCTTCTGGAGGATAGGTAGAAATAGCTGACTTACCCTGCTGCTGTGAGCATTAAAAGAGACATGCCAACTACTGCCTGGGCTATAGCTACTGCAGGTTAGGTCAGGCAAGCAGTCAGTGCTGCCAGTGTTGGGCAGAAGGCTAAGCAGGGTTCAAGGGTGACCTACAGGGTGGAAGAGATGAGCGGGGCAGCCAGACAAATGGACTAGCATAACTGTGGCAGGAGTCGGGCTTCTAGGAGGAGGGCTGAGAGGCCACACCAAGGAGCTTTCCCTTCTTTGTGTGTGACCCCCACAGAAACATCTAACTCCCTTCCCCCCTCCCCCATTCTCTTTCTCTGTCTCTGTCTGTGTGTGTGTGAAGGTAGCAGAAACAAGCTTCACAGAACAATGTTCAGGTAGCACAGGAGGACTCAGATGCTTTCTTCCAGTCTAAGCAATTTTATTTGAACCAAGAAAAGATTAATACCAATCTACAGAGCCAGCCTCTCTACCTCCAGTCTGCAAACAGCAGAGAGGAAAGGAGAAGCATTTTAAGGTTTGCAGTAGGATGCCCAACAGTGAAGTCTGTTCTCTAGTCCATCCTTCCATCTGCAACAGGAAGACTACACTAGACGGCCGGGGCCCGGCCAAGCTGACGAAAACAGAACAACGGAAGTGGGTGTGTGGAACTCAAAACTACGTGAAGGTAACTGCCAAAGGGGCTCTCCTTTGTGAGTGGTAAGAAAGGGTGCTCAGCACCTCACTTCTGAGCCTGCTACGGACATCTGAGACCTGAGCACAGAAACGGACTGGGAAGATGAGAAGCAGTGGGTGCCCCAGGGCACCTTTAGGATGAGACACCTACAGTGAGAGGTACAACTGCAAGAGAGTGGTGAAGAGGAGCCCACGGCCAGGCCCTGGAGGATCAGGCTCTGGTCTGCTCATGCTGAGGCCACGGGAAGCCGGTTGGGAACTCAGCTGGACAGCCACTTTGGGGAACAGTACGGCAGCTTGCAGGTACTGAAGGTGCTTATATGGAGTCTACCCTGGAGGACAGCCTGGACTAATCTGCAAAGCTGTCAAGTGTGTCCCTGCGCTGGCTAGTTTTATGTCAACTGGACGTAAGCTAAAGTCATCTTCGAGGAAGGAACCTTGGCTGAGAATCAGGCTATAGGCAGGCCTGTAGAGCAGTGCCTCTCACCCTGCCTATGCTGTGACCCTTTAATACAGTTCCTCATGTTATGGTGACCCCCAACCATGAGATTATGTTTGTACTACTTCATAACTGTAATTTTGCTACTCCTATAGATCATAATGTAAATAAATATCTGCTTTTCTGATAGTTTTAGGTGACCTCTGTGAATCGTTTGACCCTCCTTCCAAAGGGGTCATGACCCACAGGTTAAGAATCACTGCTATAGAGCACTTTCTTAATTAATGACTAATGGGGGAGGGTCCAAACAATTGTGGGTAGTCCATCCTCAGTCTGTCCTGGGTTCTACAGCAAAGCAGGGTGAACAAGCCATGAAGAACAAGCCAGTCATTGGCACTCCTCCATGGCCTCTGCATCAGCTCCTGCCTCCAGGTTTCCTCCCTTGCTTGGGTTCCTGTCCTGACTTCCTTGTGATGAACAGTAATGTAGGGGTGCAAGCCAAACAAACCCCTTCTTCCTCAAGTTGCTTTGGTCACGGTGTTTATAATAGCAATAGTAACCATAACTAGGACAACCGTTAATTAGGACTAGAGGTGTGTACACTCCTGGGATTTCTGGACACTAACACGGCCACAGTCCAATCAAAAGTTAACACTTTAAAAACACTATCCTAATGGACAGCGCAAAACTTTGACAATGGGGGCTATTTATTGGAAGTTCTGTCTTTTTTTTTCTTAAAAATAATTTCTATTTGAATTTTAACTTTTTTTTTTTTTTTTTTTTTTTTGGTTTTTTGAGACAGGGTTTCTCTGTGTAGCCCTGGCTGTCCTGGAACTCACTCTGTAGACCAGGCTGGCCTCGAACTCAGAAATCCACCTGCCTCTGCCTCTCAAGTGCTGAGATTAAAGGTGTGTGCCACCACTGTCCGGCAAATTTTAAGTTTTTGAAAGGTAAGCTAAAACTAGCAGGCATGGTGGTGAACACCTATATTCCTTTCACTTGGGAGGCTGAGGCAGGAAGATACAGAGTTCTAGGCCAGTTACATAGCAAAACCCTTTCTCAAAAATCCAAAAACAAATGAGTAAATAAACAGCTAATGTACTGGCTAGTTTTGTGTGTCAACTTGACACAAGCTGAAGTTATCACAGAGAAAGGAGTTTCAGTTGAGAAAATGCCTCCATGAGATCCAGTGGTAAGGCGTTTTCTCAATTAGTGATCAAGAGGGGAGGGCCCCTTGTGGGTGGTACCATCTGTGGGCTGGTAGTCTTGGGTTCTATAAGAAAGCAGGCTGAGCAAGCCAGGAGAAGCAAGCCAGTAAGTTACATTCCTCCATGGCCTCTGCATCAGCTCCTGCTTCCTGACCTGCTTGAGTTCCAGTCCTGACTTCCTTTGGTGATGAACAGCAGCATGGAAGTGTAAGCCGAATAAACCCTTTCCTCCCCAGCTTGCCTCTTGGTCGTGATGTTTGTGCAGGAATAGAACCCTGACTAAGACAGCTAAAAACAGTTTCAGAAACTAATTCTATACATTATAAATGTACCCTAGGGTTGACGAAGAACCGGTTACAATGCACATTTGCTTTCTAACAAGAACAAGAGACAAACTCGGAGGTACAAACTGCTGAAATGAATATCATTTTCTCAAATACTTAAGAAACATAAGTGCACATAAAAGGCTGTAGAGCCTGCCTCACCTTGCACCCATGTCCACCTGCCTGTCAAACTCAGGTTAGATGTAAAATCCCGAAAACCATTTTAAAAGCTGTCAGGCCATCCCACGGTGCCCAAACGTTGCCTATGCCGTCAAGCATCCAGCAGGCAGCCTCCTCCCATGCCCCAGGAGTGCCATCCTAACAGTCAGATCACAGGCTTGCTGCTCATTTCATCCTTCCCCACTCACACAATGACACAGTCGCCAACACTTCAAGTCCCTGGTGACAGGGACCGGGTGTAGCACTGAAGAAGCTGGAAAGGAACAGAGATGGACATCTGAGCACAAGACCAGGCAATGATGCAGGATCTAGTCCATCTGGATGGGGTCAGCTGGCGACATCTGCAAGGGCAGGATATCCATCTGGCTTTGAAGTGGGAGAAAATCTGTGTACAGATCTCTTCTCCCAAGTAGGTGGCAGCCAGTGCCTCACATGAGGCTGTCCAGGGGCTGGCAGAGGGCTGGGCATGGGGCAGCTGCCAAGGAATGACTGCCCAGGCCTGTTTTCCCCTCCTTCCCTGAGCTCTGGGGTACACAGTCTAAGTGTGTCATCCATTGGCTTCTGCAGTGCCTGGTGAGGTCCTGGCACATGACACACACTTCAAGGAAGGCAAGATGGGAATCCTGGCCAGCCGCTGGGTCTCAGTGGCAGCAGGCAGCAGGCTTGGGGCTGTGGGATCTGGCGAAGCCAGTGCTGGGGCTGACGGTGTGCTCATTTTAGGAGCAGATTTACACATGACACGCAGAGATAATGCAGATAAATGGATGTGTTAGACACACCCGAGAGAAGGACCTGACACTAACCTCAGGGTGAAAAGGTACCTGCCGACATGTCAGACAGTGGTCAGGGACAGCAATGTTTTGTTTTTTCTATTCCAAAACCCAAGAGTCATCTGAGACTTTAAGTTGGGCCTGAGGGCTGCTTCCAGGTGCTGAGCACACGAAGCCCTAGCCACGGGTTTTAAATCCCACCTGACTGAGAGCACTGCCTCATTGCCTTGCTGTCCATGTCCATGCTGACAGGGAAGCACCTCACAGGTAGTTAGAAAGAGAAGAGATCCCAAAGAGACCGGGCAAGCTTCTCTCCATGGACACATGTGCAGCTGGCACGGGGACCGGGACCTGGCAGCTGTGACAAGGCCAGAGCTCAGCTTCTCACCACCTCCCAGGGACACTGTGGAAAGTAGGCATGCGGACCCAAGGGCTGAGCCCAATCCCCAGCTCAGCCCACAGCAATTGCATCATCTTCGATATCATGGTGTGGAGATGAAAACTTGCAGGAGTCAAGTCTCTCCTTCCGCTATGTGGCTTCTAGAGATTAAACGTAGACCATCAAGTTCGGTGCAAGTGACTTTACCCAGTGAGCCATCTTGCTGGCCCTGGGCAACTAACTGGCCCTGGCTCATTGTCTTCGGCCTTCCTTTTCTCCAGAGCCCAGTGGCGGACAGTAAAGCTGCTACGCTGTACATGACTCAAGAGTGGATCTGGCTGTATGGGTCCAGGCTCACTAAATACTCATTCCCTCTCCTGGTCAAGCAGCAGCTCCTGCAGGTGCTGACATTTCTTTGGAATATATTGGATATCCTAAGATAACAGGGCTATGGTCCAGATGATACCACCAACTAGCTGGAGGATAAGCAGGCAGGCAAGGGTTAATCCAGCTAGGTAATAGTCATCACAGGCAAGGGTGGCAGGAACTGAGGAGCCCCTTACAGCTGTCCTGGGAACACAGGGAGGCAGTATGGAAGGGAGGGTGGATTCTGGAACTGACCTGGAACTTTCTAGATGAGCAAGGAGGGGATGGTGTTCTAGGAGAGAACTCCCACAAACAGAGACACAGTGTCCTGTCACTAGAGGGTGAACTGTATCCAGCAGTTGTACGGGGGGGGGGGGGGGGACTGTCCATGAGTCCATGGTGCTAGCCTAAGTGGAACAGAAAGCAAGGATAGGCTGCGTAAGGAGGTAAGCAAGGTCTGCTGTGAACCAGGGGAGGCAAGTGTGGTGTAGCTGTGGTTGAGAGACAAGAAGAACCCAAGGGCAAGGTGGCCAGGACACAGAGAGAGCAGGGATACTACTAGGGCAGCCCCAGGCCCACAGACAGGTAAGTGCCCAAGGCAAGACAGGTGTAGACAGATGAGCTGGTCTCTTCCAGCCCACACCACCCTACTCTGGCCTGTGGTGTCAAGATCCAGGTGTGAAATGGAACATGTGCCACTCAGATCCTGACTGGGAGGTGACCACCAATCCTACAGCTGCTCTTTAGGATCCATCACTGTCTGATTCTCAGAATCTAGGTGCACTGGCTAGTTTGTGTGTCAACTTGACACAAGCTGGAATTATCACAGAGAAAGGAGCTTCAGTTGAGAAAATGCCTCCCTGAGATCCAGCGGTAAGGCATTTTCTCAGTTAGTGATCAAGGGGGGAGGGCCCCTTGTGAGTGGTACCATCTATGGGCTGGTAGTCTTGGGTTCTATAAGAAAGCAGGCTGAGCAAGCAAGCCAGGAGAAGCAAGCCAGTAAGTTGCATTCCTCCATGGCCTCTGCATCAACTCCTGCTCCTTGACCTGCTTGAGTTCCAGTCCTGGGACTTCCTTTGGTGATGAACAGCAGCATGGAAGTGTAAGCTGAATAAACCCTTTCCTCCCCAACTTGCATCTTGCTCATGATGTTTGTGCAGGAATAGAAACCCTGACTAAGACAAGATAAGGCACCGAGGAAGCTGCTCCTGGGCACCTCTAACAGCTAAGAGACTATTTCAACTCTTGTTTCTTCCCCAGGATGGAGTCCCACCCAGTCTCCTCAGCAGCTCATTGTCACCCTACAGGCACTTCTCCAGGTGGATCCTGCATTCTGGAAGGCCTGAGGTAACAGACTGCTGGGAAGGGCTGTCTCTCCGTGGTACCCAGTGAGCTGAAGGAGCTGACACAGTCCACTCAAGGAGATCAGTCACTGTAGTCATGTATACAAACTTCCTGCTCCACCCCTCTACCGTTAATTCAGGTCACATGACAACTATGGTTCTGTGCCAGTGACCAAGAGAAAGTATTTTTAAAAGTACCTGGGATCCTAATAGAGTCTTTGTGTAATAGTCTCGAGGCATGAAGACTTCCACAATGGTAACGAGACACCAGAAAGCATCTTCTTGTTCCAGGTAAAGAAGAGCCACTGCCACCAACCTGTGGACAGACAGCGATTAGGTCAGTGCTGGAACCTGTTCGTGCTTTCACCCAGACATCTGCTGAAGCCATTTTCTCTAGTAGCCAGTGCGACTTCTAATTCTCTTATGAAGAAAGGTAAGTACTTCTGGAAAGGGACGAATCCTCTAAAACTTGAGAACAGTTTTGATCCTGTCATTTGTCTTTTGTTCAAAGTTAAAATTATTTCCCAGTGAAATCACCTCCCTGTGATCCATCAGACTTGTTTAAAAAAATGTTTCACTCTTACATTTTGCGTATGCAGCTAATTCTTTGACCTCATTGCTTAAAATGTTTTAATTGATCCTTTAATGTCTAAAAAATAAGGTGAATGTGAGCGAGTATGAGGAGGTTTACAGATCCGATTTCCCCCACTATCCAGCTGCCGCCCCGCAGGGAGGAAACAGGGTTGCACGGGATCCCATGACAGGCCTTCGGAACTTCCTGGGGTGCACACATGAAGCAGGAGAGGCGCTCACACATACCAACTGCTGTGTTGTTCACAGTGGAAACCTGGCTCTAAACGTCTGAACACTGTCAGAGTCAAGAGGTTGTTGGAAATGACCAATCCCAGTTTCACAGTAGGCTAGAGCACCAGGAAAGCACAACTGAGCCTCATGTCTGGCTGAGTTGGCAAGGCCCTGTCTCAAAGTTTAGAATGGAGGCATGTGTGAGGGTGTTGTGTACTAGGGATTCAGCTCAGGGGTACAGCATGCCTAGAAGTATGCCTCAGGCCTTGGGTCCAATCCTCAGCATCACAGAACAGGGGTAGGGGATGCGGCTGACTCAGCTGCAGAGAGCTCTGACAGGTGAGGCCCCGAGGGCAATCCTCAGCCCTGGAGCAGAGTTGAGGAAAAGTCTCTGCACTTAGCTGAAATCCAAGAACTGATCTAAATAAAGCTTACCTGCTTGAGTCAGAGGGAAAACATCCTTGACCTCAGCTTCTTACAAGGGATGGAGAGTCGGAAAGGTGACAAATGGGGGACAGTTACACAAAAATCAAATAATCAAAGATACAGCCCCCGAGGATGCCAGGGGTGGAGTGAAAAGTCCAAAACAGAGACTGTCAAGACATCTTTTAAACCAAGGCTGAAGATAAGCACAAATCCAGAAAGAGACGGACAGTTCTTACACTAAAGAACTAGGCATCGCTGGGCAGTGGTGGCACACGCCTTTAATCCCAGCACTTGGGAGGCAGAGGCAGGTGGATTTCTGAGTTCGAGGCCAGCCTGGTCTACAGAGTGAGTTCCAGGATAGCCAGGGCTACACAGAGAAACCCTGTCTCGAAAAACTAAAAAGAACTAGGCATCAGAAGGCAGGGACATGTGCCAAGTACACTGAGGGAAATCTCTCCCCACCCCAACTATTAAAATTCAGAAGCTTTATCAGCACAGGAGTGGAGTGAGTCAGAGCTCTCAGTTCCCTAAGGTTCACAGTCCTGGTGCCAGGAGAGCAGCCGGTTAGTCTTCACTGTGGTGTCCTGGCCTCAGGGGTTTCAGCTTCTAGTAGGTTTCAGTCAGTACAGTGTGAGCAGTACAGACTGTTTTAGGCTGGTTTTGGTTTTTAAATGTAATCTATCTAAGAGAAGCTGAAGAAGTCCTTTTTAACCTTCCAAGAGCAGAGAGAACTACCCCATCCTTGATGATGAAGTCATGGCTTCCTGGTAGACACTGGGCTTCATCTGCATTTTAAGTAAGTGGCAGTCCAGCTTTAAACCTTCTCTCTCATAGTTCTCCCATTGCAGACAGACAGCTTACCTAGGGATGGGGTCAGGAGCTGACATGGGTCAGGAGCAAAAAAGCTCTAAGCAGCCAGACTAAAGGGCAGCATTCAAACCTCAAGTACGCACACTTTGCCAATCTGTTCAAGTTCACACAAATATTTTATCTTTTGCCCCACTCGTTTTTGATGTGGGGGTTTCACTATATATCCCTGACTGGCCCAGAACTCACTACATAGGCCCAGGCTAGCCTTGAACTCACAGAGATCCATTTACTTCGGCCTCCCAAGTACTGGGATTAAGTGACCATGCTCAGTTTATCTTTCTGACAAGCCTGGCTACTTACTACCCCTACCTGGAAAGGAATACGAACACACCAACTGCAGTGAGAGCAGAAAGCAGAGATGAAGCAGGGGAAGAGGAGACGCATGGCAGGAAGCTGTTCCCAGAGCTGAGAGGAGTTGGGTGGGGAGCCCACTGGTACTCCTACAGCCTTGTCCAGGCCCAGCACACAGAGCTCAGGGTAGCAAGTCTGGAACACTAACAAACCATGAGAGGCCATAAGTGGTTTTTGCTAATGAAAAATATTCAAGACCTGTAAGAGAGTCTACTCGGTGGCTACAAAACTGAACAGGTATGAATGGGAAAGATTTATGGGGAAGAGGGGGTAGATGGGGATGGTCGGGGGGTGGGAGGGCGCTAGGGATGAGAGGGGTCAGGATGCAGCGTACGCATGTGTGAAATTGGTAAGAAAAAATTAATGTCTACCTATCCATTCATCCATCCATCCATCCATCTACCTACCTACCTACCTACCTACCTACCTACCTACCTACCTATCTATCTATCTATCTATCTATCTATCTATCTATCTATCTATCTATCTATCTAAACGGCAAGCAAATTTAGGTCCTTCAAGGGCTGAGTTTTAATCAGCAGAAAAAAAACAAAACAAAACAGTTCAGGGTCCTGTATAAGCAAATGGCACAGCCTTTACTCCATCAACTATCAAGCAGAGCGATCAGATTCTTATGCAAGGAAGGAAAAAATGAGATTCCAAGATCTTCAAGTGAGCTGACTTCTGTGCTGACTAATCCCGGTGCTGGGGATTGGCTTAGGGCCCCACTTGTGCCACTGAGCCACACCCCAGACACCTCTGTAGACCTTATGCTTTCTGAAGCAGAATCTGTCTGTGTTAGTCTAGAATTGGGGTACTGCATCATGAAAATTGTTGCTGTGAGCCCTCCTTTCCCCCAGGATACAAGCTTTTCTTAGTCAGCTGGGAGGAGAGGGAGGTACCAGGTACTGCCTGGTGCCTGGAGTTTTTCTAAACCACAGACAGGAATAGTCTGACACCCACCTGTTCAGGCCTTGGCAGTAGCCAATATCTGGATTCCGCCAGGAGAAGGCGAGCAGGACACTGCGCAGTTTCTGTATGCCCTCTGACGTGGGGCTGGAGTAATGTTTGTTATTGGGCAGAGTCCGAAGCAGGTCCAGCTCAATCTGCTTGGAGGCTGGGTTCTGCTTCTCTAGTGCCTTCTGGAGCAAGGTCTGGAAGTAGCCTGGCTCCATGCTGTCCTTGAACTTCCTGGTGTGACGGTCCACACACCACTTCCACACCTTGGAGCGGTGCTCGTGGGGAATGCCTGCTCGGATCAGGTTTTTCAGCTCTGGAGAGCATACCATCTCCCTGTTCATTGTGCTTGCAAAATAGTTTTCCCACTTGACCCCAGTGGAAACTTCCTGGTTTTCTGTGAGGTACAGAGTCTTCAGGTCCAATGCTCGGACCTTGGCGATCAACTTCTCTTCCTCATCATCATCAGGGACAGTTCTAAACCCGTAGATATCAAACTCACTGTGGATAAATCACAAGAGGGACAGCAGGAATGACATGGTCTTAGTGAAGGGTGCAGAGAAACAGGGCCTGTTCAGACCATGAAGCACATATGATTCTCAATTGAACAGGGCCAGAAAGGTCAAATGAGATAGACTCTTAATAGTGTACAGGGAAAATGGGCTAAAACTCTGCATATAAAGTCAGGAGGAAAGACAGGCACTCTTATCAAACAAGACTGATCTAAGCTGGGCACTATGGTGTACACCTCTGCTCTCAGTGTTCAAGAGGCTGAAGAGGGAGGAAGACTGCAAGTTTGAGGCAAGTCTGAGTGTAGCTAGAAAGACACTGTCCCAGAAGAAAAAAAGAAAAGAAAAAAACATACCTATGTGGTTATATAGTGTACATGTCTATGTTACTTTATACATCACACTTATATACAGAATAACTTCATGCTTCAAAAGATAGTTTTTTAATAAAAAAAGGATCTTACTATGTTTACCAGTCTAGTCTCAAATGCCTAGGTTCAAGTGATCCTTCTACCTCGGCCTTCTAAGTAGCTGGCATTGCAGGTGTGTGCCACCACACCTGTTCAGAAGGTGTCACTTCAAAAGGTGAAAGACAAGGAAGAGGGTATTAGTAAGACAGCCTTTTAGTTTTGGGTACAAAAACTAATCAAGGCGTTGGTGGACAGGATATGGCCCCACAGATGTCAACATCCTACCCCTGAAATCTGTGACTAAATACAAGGAGAGGACAGTGGCAGATGAAATTAAGGTTACAGAATTAACACAAGGAGACTGTCTGGGTTACCAAGGAACCCGGTATCCCCATGAACCCTTCAAAGAGGAGCAGGGGAGGCTGAAGAGCAGATGAGAGGAAGATGACAAAGCAAGAGAAGAGGCAGGAGAGACAAAAGCCAGGAGAGAAGCGTGTTTGTGTGTGTGTGTGTGTGTGTGTGTGTGTGTGTATGTGTGTGTGCGTGTATGTGTGTGTGTGTGTGCATGAGTGGGGAGTGTAGAGTGTGTGTGGTGTAAGTGTGTGTGAGTGCATGTGTGAGTGCACATGCTCACACATGTGTGCAGGGACTGGATCAGCTGCTGATGCTTTTGAAGATGGAAGGGGCCATGAGCTATGAAAGGCAGGCAGTCTCTAGAGGCTGGGAAACAGGGTCTCACCTTAAATCTGCCAGGAACTGTATCTACCAACATTTTCAATGATGGAAATGAACTGTTCCCCAGAAGTTCCAGAAAGGAGCCTGGTCCTTGGTTAAACTAAGATTTCAGTCCAATGAGACTTTATGTTGACTTCTGACCTATGAACTCTGACAGCAAACTTGCTAAGTCTATGGTTAGTCATGGCAGTATCAGAATCTAGTATACTTCTGACACAGAAGACATGCACTTCCTTCATATTAGGAATCTTGTTTCTCTTCTGCATCCTGGAGAAATTCTTGCCTGGGCACATAGAACATATACCATAGTGTTTGTAACTAAGAAAACTGGAAAGGTCCTAAGAGCTTTTCATGAGGGGAAGCAATAATGCCACTGTGGTCTGTTTACCTAATGGAGTTCTAAATGCACATGGGGAGAATGTAACAAAACAGCTCCCAGAGGTCACCAACGACGATGAACAAAGTATCCATATGTGATGTGGAGGCAGTACTCTTGAACTTGAGACTCTGGCTGCCTGGGCTGGGGTCTTATTCATGTGCCATAGGATGTGTAGCCAAGAATATGCTATACTACTTCCTAACTTACACACCTTGCTTAAAAAAGTGAGAGCAAATCCACTTGCAACAAGCGCTTACCACAGTTCTGCATGTGCACCACTTAACGGTTCCTGCATCCAGCACATCTCTCAGACTAAGTGTGGTATAACAATGGCGTTGGTTATATTCTGAAAGTACAGTTCTGCCATTTGACAAGTACAGTAAACGCTGGAAGGTAGGAACTGTCAGCCCAGAGAGGGGCCCAAGCATGCCAAAGGCCTTTGACTGAGGCTGGAGGAAAGGCAGCGAGGAGACTGCAAAGAGCAAGGCCCAGAGACAGTACTATTATCTGAGTGACAGGGACAGAAGAGGTTACGCCAGGGGAACCTGCAGATTTTTCCTAGCCCTGACACTTTGAGACTGGTCAGAAAATATATTACATGAGCCTTTAATCCAAGATCCAGTCTAGGTTCTATGACTCCCACCCACAAAAAAAAAATGCAGTATTTTACATGTGTCTGTCCAAGTGCATCTTGAGGGTGGGTCAATGGTTTGTCTCAGATGGAGTGGTCTTGGGCCACTCAATCAGGTTCTAGAAACCTCCCTCCCATACAAGGAAAAGCCAGCTTCTGTCTATGGCCTGTTTGTCCCCCCCCCCCCACAGTATGCACCTGTGTCACGAAAGGGCTCCTATTCTTTGGAAAATTGGCCCCTGCAGAAGGGTGTACATATTGGAGGTGAGGTTACTTTGACATAGTCTTGGAATCAATGGGCCTAGACTGATTCCAGTTCTATCACTTGGTTTCTGTGGGAGAATGACAGTACCTGCTTTGTCGGTCTGACGGCACTTGCCACAGGCATCACAAAAGACATACAGTGTTGAGTACCCTGTGAATGTCTCCTGCTAGGGAAGGAGACTTGGGAAATGGGTGGACTGTCCCAACAGACGCAAGCATGTTTACCTGACCAGATGAGGCTTAGCGAAGGGTTGCTCCGGCTGCTCTTGGCTCTCAACCTGCAGAGCATCTTCCAACAACTGGGCTATGACATCCCTGGTAGGCCCCTGTTCTTCTGAGCAAACTGGTGTCTTCATTTCTTGAAGCAGTATCAAGTACTTACTTTCAACCTGGCAGAGCTTGGCTTCCAGGCTAGAGTACTGCAGAGAATATAAGGTGTTACCTCCACCCAGAGACAAATACTGGAAAAGCAAGCCTTAGGTATGATAGGCAACCAATAAGTTCAATCCAGCATGCTCAAGACGGCTAGGAAGGGAGCCTGCTGCAAACTATAACACAGGCGAAAAGTTAAGTCATGCCACAGACCCTTTCCGGGTTAAAAGAGCCTGCTATGGCTCCCCTTTTTTCAAAGCACAGAAGGTGCTGATAAGAACAGGAACTACCCTACAACATGGTTAGAATGAGCAACAGAAACTGGGTCGTGAGCCAACTACTGAGGGTGACATGAGCCATGAATGCTCCCCCTGGCCCCATGCATACCAACTTTGTTAGGACATTATGTCCAGGAAGGATTAGTCCCCATCTGCTACCTGATCAGAAAAATCAACTTTCCCCTGGCAAAATGCAGGAATAAGGCTTAGGACTGTGCTTGGAAGGCCGCTCAGAAATAGTACGTGCAAGCAACAGCTGTGGACAAGTGCCAGGCGTTTCTACCTCACAGCTGGGGGCCTGTGGCCCCTTACCCTTCCTAAAGCCCTCTGCAGCCGTAGTCTCAAACCAACCCTGCTGGGTCTATGGGGATGGTAATATTCTCACCACTCTGGCCTCACACGCGTGAAACTAAATCTCAACAGGATACACAGCAGTCTAGGTAACTTTAACTTGGAGTGACCCTACCACTGCTCTTTGCTTTCATTCTGAAACCACCACTTAAAATGCATGACGAAGGCCACGTGGGAGAGTTTCTTTGTCATCAACAGAGAAAGTGTACTATACATTCTTCACATGTACTGACTCCACCAGCCATGGTTCTCCCATCATGGCGGCGGGGTAGGTTTTGGAGCACATCCGCTCCAGCATGGTTTCCACCCGCTCACTCTTCAAGTCGTAAGGTGAGTCTGTCCTGCTTACCTTCGCCATCAGATCCCTCTCTCTCCTTTCTGCATTTCTTCGTAGAGCTGAGAGTTCCAAAATTTCCTTGTTTAGAAATTTATTTTGGCTTTTGTACCCTTGCAGACTATCCTGTTGGAAAATTTTTTTAAAAATCAATTCATGTGGGTTGCATGTTGGCTAATTATCCTATGTAATTAGCATCTTTGAGTCCTGCCGAGTGAGAGCAAATTCTAAAGAAATTGGGAGATGTTAGTAGGTGCTTTCTGATGACTCTTTTTGGCCATTTGTGGCAGCAGAAGGAGGCGGGAGAACATTTACTTAGCAGTGGTGGTTTTTCTCAGCTGACGGCAGACATAAACAGGATGCACTTTCTAACTCCAGTCACATGGATGAGTTGGTGATGAGAAAAACCAGTCATTTAACATTCTTTTAAACCAGAGATTGACTGTATTCTATGTAGGTTCTCATTTTTACTTATTTAGTTCTATTTTTAAAAGGCTATAAAAATATACAAAAGCCCTTAATTAAGAAAGGCATGTAACAATGAACACTATGGCCTGTGGTGCATCGGGCACTCTGGAGAACACACTCTTCACTTCTGTACAGTGCAGTTTCAAACTGTGGAAAAGCTGAAGGAGGACATTAGGCACAGGGTGGAGGTCAGGGGTAAAGTATCTGACTATCAGACACAAGGCCCAGGGTCCGGTCCCCAGCACCACCTACCAAATTACCAAGAGCACAGTTGGCCCTTCACTGGATTGGCCAACTGTTTACTCCTGCAATATTTATTTTGTTTTTAGAGAGTATAAAGGTTGGATACAAAGCTTCCCCCCCCACCCCCCGTAAAGACAGGGTCTATTGTGTAACCTTGGCTGTCCTGGAACTCACTATGTGGACCACTCTGGCCTTGAACTCAGAGATCTGGCTTAGTCTCCTGTAGTCACAACTTTTGCCCTGTTCTACTTGAAGGAAAACTGAGTAGGGATGAGTTTTCATGTAAATTTCTCTGAAAATAAGTTTACAGACTGCTTTAGATCACAGTCGTGATAAATCAAGGAGGCTTGTGAATAAAGATGAATGAGAACCATCTTTAAGGCCGTGGTTGGAAAGACTCGTTATAAATTCCACCTTCTGTAACCATGTCCTCCCTCTGGCCCTGACCATTTCTACATACTTCACCAGACACTCCCCTGTCTCCAGACTGAACTTCCTTGAAGCTGTAGTCTGTCCCAATAAGATGCAGGTTTCCCTGGTACCCCCGATGTGCTGGCTAGCCCTCATGTCCCTGGTACCCCCGATGTGCTGGCTAGCCCTCATGTCCCTGGAGCTTGTGCCACAGGTCATAAACACTCTGGCAAGGCAACACTAAGACCTCTTGTAAAAAGAGAAATGAAAGAAAAATAATCAACGAGCAACCAAGCATGGTAACTCCCACTTGGGAATCTCAGCACCCTGGACATGGAGACAGAAGATTACTGAATTTGAGGCCAACCTGGGCTACAGTGATTTATGGGTCAGCTTGAGCTACAACATGAAACTCTGTCTCAAAATATAAATAAATAAAATAAAGGCTGTTTGACAGAAGATATAAATGTGAAATAGTAAGAGGTGTTTTGGTTTCTCACTAATACGTCCTACTGTGGAGAGGGCGTAGGTGGTAAAGTATATGCCACACAAGGATGACGGTCTTAGTTGGATTTCCATCACTCACGTAAAAGCCTGTGTGATGGTGTCCTATAACCCTGGTGCAGGGAGTGTGGAGACAGGAGGATCCCTGGGGCTTCCAGGCCAACTAGAAAGCTCTGGGTTAAGACTTTGGCTCAAAAATAATGTGGAGAGGTATGAAGGAGAAGTATCAACACCTAGCTGCCACATGCGTGAGTACACTTGTGCATATGCACCTGCACATACGTGTGTATCCATGCACACGCCACATACACACACACAATAGTCCATTATGGCTTTGTGTTGTCACTAAAACGGCACCCACACATCCCAGCCCTGCAGCCACTGTTTCAGTGTCCATAACTCTTGCTCATAGCATAGCACTTGCTCAGCTCACTGCTGGCAAATGGAAGGTGCTGGAAGCCATGAAGCACATGCTCTATAACGATCTCAATGCTAACACACCTGGACCCTTCAAGGATAAACTCCATTTGGAACTCAAACACCCGGAACCAGTGGCTGAGTGGAAATACCGGCGTATACTTTACCTTTGTGGGGTTTGCTGGAGTCAGTTGGGCTCTACCTAATGCCCAATGTCCCAGGGGATGCTTGTCTACCTAAAACTTCCCGGGTAGAGTCTCAGGAGCTGCTGACAGCAAAGACGTGCTAGTCTCCAGCCTTCCTCACAGCAGCCCAACTGGTTCAGCTCTCTGCTCTCGAGCAGCAGGATACTCTACAGGCATATGAGGCAGGCTGCTCTGCTTCCCACTGGGAGCGTGCTCCTCCTCCCTCATATGCTGCTTATCACTCCAGTTCCTGTCTCTTCAGGAGTCAGCCTCTCAACCCTGGGCTATCTCAGAGAGGAGTACTGAGAAGACAGCTCCATCCTTCCTTCCAAGTGCAAGACTTCTCACGTTGGGCAGTGACTCTGACTGAGCAGGCTTCTACTCTGGACTGCCTGGGGCTGAGTCCACCTTTCCTGCTGGCTTACTCTGACTACTGGGACAATATCTGTACCCAGGCCTGTGGGAGGCTCTTCAAGTTAAGTCTGTGTTTGTATTTTATGTACACAGAGGGGAAACTGATAACCTCCTTGGCATAATGAAGTCTTGAAGATGGGAAAATTAGAGGGGAGGGGTGTTTCAGCTATGTAAGCCAGGGGCAGGAGGAGCTGAAAGTGTCCTAGGCAGTGGCAGCAATGGCAACAGTGTTGGAAGTGCTTCAGGGGCAGTTCTTGAAAATGCCTGGGATTTGGCCCGAAAGCCTCTTTCTGCACCCCATCCCTGCTCTGCAATTAGCAAACTAGCTCCTGACAACCGGACCTCTAGGGGTCAACGCCGATGGAGCTAACTAACTGAGTCTGCAATGTCTGTCCAGAAAGCCAGCCCACACCCTGCCCTTACTTTTAGCCTGTCCAGCTCCAGCCGGTCCCTGCTGGTTGGGGTGGCCAAAGGAGAGCTGGGCCCTATGGTGGGTGACGACACGCTGCCCTCACATTCGCTGAGCTTGATGATGACCTCGTCCTTGGCCTGGATGGTCTCCATCAGCATCCCCAGCCGCTCATTGAGCTCTCCCACCTTGCTCTTCAGTGTCCTCACTTCCTGCTGGAGACTTTCCTTCTCCAGGCTGAGCCTCTCCAGCTGGCTGCTGAGGCCCAGGATCTGCTCGTCCTTTTGGTGGAGAAGCTCCAGTGTGTCCCTTGGGACCCCCTGGCTGATTTGGTGGCTCGTAAAATACTTGTCATATTGTGATGACCGGACTGTTTGCTGGAGCAGCCGAATGAGCTCCTAGGAGCCAAGAAGATAATGAGGTGAAGGATAAAGCCGTGGTGTGGGGGGAGAAAAGCAGAAATCGTAACAATGTTACATAAGTAATCACTGGAATTTGAAGAAATGTAGAAAAAAACTCCACTGGAAACATTTTAGTATTGAACTTCCTCTTGAAAGATCTCAAAAATAGAGAGGAAAAAAATGTACTCCACAAATACAGCCCGAAGAGAACAATAATAGGAAACGGGAAGTAATGGATGTGCGTGCTGTAATTAGCAATGGTTCCTGGCACACGTTTATCAGTGCAGAGGGATCGGTGAAGTGCGGCGCGGTGGCACATGCCTGTAATTCCAGTGCAGGGGCAGGGGGATCAACTGCTCCAGGCCACTCTAGATGGCACAGTGAGATGCTGTCTCAAAAATAAATGAATACATAGAAGTGTTGTGTGTGTGGGGGGGGAGGAGGGGCAGGAAGACGACTCAGCAGTTAAGAGCACATACTGAACTTGCAGAGGATCTGAGCTTGGTTCCCAGAACCCACATGGGAAGCTCACTGAATTTGACACTGGTTTCCAGCCTTCATGGACGCCTACATTTACATACTCATACATATAATTAAGAATAAAATCAAAAGGGGGAGGGACCCAGGCTCTAAGGTTCACTGAGCTGTCCAGCAATTAGGTAAAAGAAATTCTTACCAACTTACAAAAATGCTATCACCTGACAGGATGTGGAAACTTGAGAGAACTCGAGGCTGAGGAACTGGGCGTGGGTGTAGAGAGGAGCACCTTGTAGCCTGCCCATGGTCTAGGGTCTTTGAATAAACATGGGCATAGCTTAGGGCACAGGATGGCAGCCCCGGCAGCACGAGCTTCAGAGAAGGGCTCCTGGGGAGCAAGAGCTTTAGGTCTCTGGCCCACTGAGGGTACACAGAAACCAAGAGGCAGCTACCTTCTGACTGGATAGGTCCTTCTTGAGTTGCTCCAGCTCCTCCTGCTGGCTTTGAATCTGCAGCTGCATTTCCGGGACTGGCTTAGTGAGACATCCGCTGCTGCCCGATGATGGTCCCTCGATCAAAGGATCACTACTGCTGTGGCGGTTCTTGTATGACCCAATTATGTCCTTCAAGGGGCGCTTTCCTTTGTAAGGGTTCCGTCCAAATTCAAAGGGGAATCCTGAACTAGTGACTCCTATATTTAAAAAAAAAAAAAGTTTTTGAGCAAGTCAAACCTGGCATTCTTACAAATCATCCTCTGGGGTATGTGGACTCATCAACCCATGAAGAAAGCAGGGAGGCTGAACGTCCCTTGTCCCCCTTCATTGTAGAGAATGCCCAATACGTCTAAAGCAGCAGAGAGTCCTTGCTGGACCACTCTTTATAGAAGGCTACAGCATGAGCATTGTGAAGAAAACTGAGGTCCACCAGGCATCCCTGGCTTCTTTACTCATGGATGTTTTTTAAAAGGTATAAATATACTTTTTAAGGTGTGACTTTATATATTAAATGATCCAGATAATTGTTAATACGGATGGCTTCAAATGAACATTCAAAAATACAAACTGGAGACACAAAAGTACTATGGCCTTTTGATTATTTAAAGCTAGGAGAGATAGAGGCATCCATCAGTGCTGTGAGAAGCACACAGTGGTTCCCTGGGGTCAGGCAGAGATGGGAAGACAGGGGGTGGGCAGCAGCACCTGGTACCTAAGTGGTCCTGGATGCCTGGTGTGCCTGCTTCATGACAGCTCGCAGAGGGACATGCTTCTGACTTGGGGCCTTGTTTGGATCTAGCATGTTTCCTAAGGCCCATGTGTTAATGCCTCAAGCCAGCAGCTTGCAGGTACTGATGAGAACTAGGGGCTTAATGTGAGGTCTTCTAGACAGTGGTACCTGGGCTGCCTTCTTTCTTTTGCTTTTGGCCACGTTTCCACAGTGGTGCACCTAGATAGGCCCAAAGTAATGGGTTCAGTTGGTCACAGACTAAAATCTCTGCAACTGTGCCAAAGTAAATCCTTTCTCTACATAAGATAGCTTCCCTCAGGTGCTCGTTACAGTAAAGGAGTATGATTAATCTAACCAGTTCTCCAGAATCTGTGATACTATGTTCTTTTCTTTCTGAGTACACCTCAAATTTCTATAAATAAAGATGGTGTGTGTGTGTGTGTGTGTGTGTGTGTTTGTGTGTATTTTGGCGACAGAGTCTTGATACACAGCCCAGGCTCCTCTGAAACATGCAATCCTCCTGCTTCAACCTCCTTGGCCCCTAAACTGCAGGTGTATGACATAATGCCTGGCTTAGTAAGTACAAAGTTTCTCCAGTCAGCATCTCTGTGATGCACAGAGCATGCCAGATATTAAATCTTCCGGAAGAGGTTTACAGCCACCGGGCTCCATGGACAGTTACTCCTTGCAGCACTTTACAAGCCCCGCCCCCCACCGCATCCCCCTCCTATAATGCAAGGCCCTACCAGTTCATGCTTTCAGGGACTTGGCCACTCAGTGTCTCCTAGGTCCCTGGAGGTAACACATGCAGCACGGAGAGCAACAGGGCGCAGGGACAACAGTGTATGGGTGCACACACCTTTACTCCCCTCAGGCATCGGCTTCTTCCTATCTTCCTGTACCAGGGACTCCTCCAGGTCCTTAGGAGGCGGGTCGAGAAGCTCCCATTCTTCATTGGTGTAAAACACGGTCCTGCGACTCTCACTGTGCCCTCTCCCAGGACGGAATGACGACATTGAATTTCTATAAACAAGAAAGGGCAAGGCAAAACACAGCTGTGTATAGGATTGATAAAAGTGGAGATCTGATAACACCAAATGTTGGTGAGAATATAGAAAATGAGAAAACATACATTGCTGGAATGAGTATGCACTGATATTAGTATCTCAGAAAGTAGCATTGCAAAGTTAAATTGAAGAATTTCTTAAAAAATAAAACTCCCAAAAAACTTATTTAAAAAAAAGTCACACATCATGATTAACCAGACCCAAAGTCTAGGCATCTCAGTGGACTTCTGTACAGTTAGATTAGCCATTCTGAGGCTGGGGAGATTCACAATGGACTTTATACTTTCACCAGTGAATATTTTCTCATGAGAACCGCCTTTCTCAAGATACCAGCCTTTCCTAAGCAACACCAGAACACAGATTGCATTACCCACATTAATCACTCCTTGCACTGATGGTCACCTGATCGCCAGCAATAATGTAAAGAGATTCAGGCGGGGAAATGTGACTGTAAGAACTGGGAAAACCAAACTCGAACCTTTCCTCACACCACACTTACAAACTAATTCAAAATATACTATAGAGGCAGGCTGTTGTGGCATACGCCTGTGATCCCCCCACTTATGAAGGATCCTAAGTCCCAGGCCAGCCTGGGCTATACGGTGAGATCCTAGTTCCAAACAAGCCCCACCAAAACACAAAACTTCTAGAAGAAAACAAGAGAAAGCATTTTTCACATAAAGTTAGACTCTCCTCCCTTTTCGTATGTATGTACATGTGTTATGTATGTGTGCGCACATGCATGTGTAGGCCTAAGGGCAACTTTAGGTATCTGCCTCAATCACTTCCCAGCTTATTTTTTTTAAGACTTATTTTTTTACTTTATGTGTTGAGTACTTTGTTGCTCTCTACACACACACCCCAGAAGAGGGCATCAGATCCCATTACAGATGGTTGTGAGCCACCATGTGGTTGCTGGGAATTAAACTCAGGACCTCTGGAAGAGCAGTCAGTGCCCTTAACCACTGAGACATCTCTCCAGCCTTCTGACCCACCAGCTTATCTTTTGAAACAGGGGTTCTCTCTGAACCAAATGCTCACCTACTTTGCTAGGCTAGGCAATGAACTGCAGAGATCAGTCTTTCTCTAGCTCCCCGATGTTGGGATAACAGACACACATCTAGCTCTTTACATGAGTTCCTGGGGTCCAAACTCAAGTCAAGTTTATTTCCTCACTAAGCCATCTCCACAGCCAGCCCCACATTAGACAGACGTCCTAAAGAGAACTCAAAAAGCAAGTCTATAAGACAAAATAAGAAAAATCGAGTTCATTAAAACTTTTCTCCACTGGAAAATATTTGCAAAATACATACCTGACAAAAGGCTCATATTCAGAATATTTAAGACTGCTGAAAGCTCACTAAGACAAACAACTCAAAAATGATCAAAAGAGGAGGAAAGAAAATTTTAAAAAAGCAAGAAAAAGGAAAAAATACATGCAGTTTCCTAACTTGTAAAGTTGGACTTAAGATTTCCTTTTAAGACACTTTTTGATGGTTCCAAAGCGATACACATTTACTGCAAACCACACACTGAGCTAGTGATATGCAGAAAGACACGGAGCCAGGAGTAACTTCCAGTGAGCCACACTATCTCAAGGGTGAACTAAACAACAGGTCCTCTACAGAGCACATGAAGCTAAGCCACGACGCTTGCGGGGTTAGTATATAAAATGCATGTTTTGCCTTTGGTATTTTTAACTTATGTTTGCTAGGACATAGTCCTACCATGTAACCCACCCTAGGCTGAAGGGCAGCTCTCTATAAATGGTCAGTAACATAACCCCAAGGTTGAAGAGGTGGCTCAGTAAATAACGTCACATGCTGCTCTTGCAGAAGACCCCGGTTTCGTTTCCAGCACACACATGGCAGCTTGCCACCATTTATAACTCTTAGTTCCAGGACATCCAACCACTTCTGGCCTCCACAGGCACTAGACATGCATGTGGTACACTGAAATACATGTATACATACATAAAGTAATATAAAAATATACTTAAAAAAGCATCACTAGTTATCATATATTAGCTAAAAATACATCACACCTCCAACAGCTAAGGTTAAAAACAACAGCAATTCCCAGCGTTTGGGAGGATGTGGAGCAACCAGAACTGGCCAGGAGTGTTGGTGGGAACGTGAAAAGGACCAGTCACTTTGAAGAGTTATGCCAAGTAAATGATGAATACAACAGGCCACAAGAGCTCATTTATTTTAAATTCTTACAAAGCACAGCTACAGTTCAAGAGAGCAGCTTAGAGGTTGCCTGAGGCCAAGGATTAGAGGAGGGCTCCTGAGGGAACACCACGATTCTCGCTCCCTCCCTCCCATCCCCACCGTCTGAAACAGGGTCTCACTAGGTAGCCCTTGCTGGCCCAGAACTGGATAGATAGACCAAGCTGGCTTCAAGCTTACTGAGATTTGCGTGCCTCTGCCTTCCAGAAGCTAGGATTACAGGCTGTGCTCCGACACACAGCAATACATTTTGATTATAGAGGTGTTCCTATGGGGTGTAATTTTCTAATATTCCTCAGCCTGTACATCTAAAATAAGTGAGTCTAACAGGCAAGCCACACCTCAGTATGGCTGCTAAACCAGGAGAGAACCCCGCACATCACTGGTGTTTCCTGAGGCAGATTCAAGGTGAGAAGGGAAACCAGAGAGTCTCTCGTTTGAACTAGTCAGATGGCACTGTTATATAAAGCAGCTACATCTCAGTATTTCTGGTGTGTGTTGCTCTGTGTGTGTGTGTGTGTGTGTGTGTGTGTGTATGTGTGTACATGCATGCCCATATATGTGCAATTGTGGTTTCCTGTGTATGCATCTGTAAAGATCAGATGTCAGGATCAAGTATCTTTCTCTATTGCTCTCTAATTATTTTCTTTTATTTACTTTAATTTTCCTTTTTCTTTTTTGGGTGAGAGAGATGGCTCAGTGGTTATGAGCACCAGCCGCTCTTGCAGAGGACCTAGGTGTGATTCCCAAACCCCACTGGCTGCTCCCAACTGCCTGTAACTCCAGTTCCGGGAGTTATGACACTCTCTTCTGGTCTCCATGGCAGCAGGCATCTACGCAGGACACAGACATACATATACACGGAATAGTCATCCTCATAAAGTAAGCATTTTGCTTAGTTACTGGGAGGAGGAGAAGGCAGGAGGGAAGCACACCACAGTGTATATGAGGAGGGGACCAGAGGACATTTTCCACATCACAGTTAATCAGGCTTGATGGCGAACACATCTGTCTGCTTGGTGTCATCTCACTAGCCCTCTCTACTTTATTTTTGACAAAAGGTCTCACTGAACCTGGCACTCACTGTGTTAGCTGGATTAGCTGGCCAGAAAGCTTTTAGGAGCCCCTCCCCAGGACTGGGGTTATAGATGTGACCCCGATGCTCGGCTGTCACGTGGGTACTGGGGATCCAAACTCAGGCCCTCGTGCTTAAGCAGCAAGAACTCTATTCACTGAATCATCATGTCCCTTCATATTTGTGTTTTATGTAGCTTTGGTTATCCTGGAACTCCCTCTGTAGACCAGGCTGGCCTCAAACTCAGAGATCTGCCTGCCTCTACCTCCCAATATTTGTGTTTTTAAAAGCATGGTTTACTCCCTTGTATTTGAATTTTACTAAAGTAATTTAAAGTTTTAGAGGAACAAAAAGAAATTATATAGCACACATAGGTTCTCATCCTGCTGGCAAAATACGTTAAGGTATACTTTGCAAGCAAGCAAGCAAGCACGCACACACGCATGCAATTTTAACATTGAGTCCCTAGAACTCAGTGATTACACTTGTCTAAGACCTGGCAGCTGTTTTCTTACAGAGTACTGAGACCACAGGTGGTAGACAAGAGTAAGCATGTTCCATGTTACACACAGCCTAATCTCTTCTGGTGCCTGGCTCTGGGCAGAGTGGCCTTGTCAACATCCAGGGGAACCTAACAGAGCACCCTAATGTCATAGTCAATTCTGGTTTCACAACATCTCAAAACTGTGGAGAATGATTTCAAAATAGTTGTTCTGGAAGGAAAGGAAGTGTCACAAATGCTTCATCTACCCCTGCACGTTCCCAGCACCTGTGAGTCTGCCAACAGTTTAGGGACAGTTTCCAGGCCCAGAACTGCTCTCCTATGACAGGGGTTAGAATCTCCTTGCTATCTCGCATAGCTTCAAAATGCGTTCTTGTTCTTTTCCTGCAGAATGGTGTGTGGAACACACTGCTAGTGAGGAGCGTGCTCGGGGGAGTGAGCCTTGCCTGTCACTCCCGTTCTTAGGGTCAACAAAAAAGGAGAAACCAGAGAAGACCCAAACTCAGCCCAGGCAGGAAGAAAGGCAGTTTCAGGAACTAACTTCCATGTCATCTGCTTTCTTGTTTCCAGTCTGTTGCAAGCCCCTGCAGCTGAAGGACAGCTGAGGGACAGCCTAGGGTGCTGTGACAACTGCCAAGGCTTGGGTAATGGAGAAATGAGATTGGCTTCAAAGTGAAATCCCTTTCAGCTGAAGTATTATTTAATCAAACCCTGGGTGAGTGTGTTCTTGGCAGAACCCAGTTCTTGATTGTGCAACACACTGTGCTACATGGGACACACTTTCCAAAATAAATACATATAATTTAAATTAATTCAAATAACATAGTAATTTTATACTCAAATATTCACTGTAATCTTGATGAGCGAGTGGACATTGGAAGTTGAGAGAAGTGTTTGCAAATGTCCTATCAAATCTCTCCAGAGCCTTTAACTTCACAAGCTGCCTGCACAGTGTGGCTACACTGTGGCCAGCACCCCAGCTTCTCAGTGGTGAAAGGCTGGGCTAAGGTCAAAGTTTGGACTTACAGAAGGCTGGGGGCAGCAGGGGAGCAGGCTATCCCAGCGGCAGCACTCAGCTCCCTTCCCTCAGACCATGGTCAGAAAACCAAAACAGGATGTAGTCTCTCACCCACACCTTCCTGCATGAAGGTGACTCAGCACTGCCTCTTCTGAATTGATGAGCAGATACCCACAGCTAGGAACAGGTTAAGTAAATTAGGGCACAGCCATACAAATGACCTCTGCAGACCAGCCCCAACAGAGCTACTGAGTTAGGTCGTTCCAGACTATACAGTGCCTCAGCTCTAGGCATCATGAAGCTGTCATCCACACCGGTGCTGCCAAGCCTCACACTGCCGCTGAGAGCACAGCTCTGGTGAAAGTGGGCCTCACGACTTGGTGGACACAGAGAAATCACACCCACGGGAAAAGTCAGGCGAACGCTAAGGCACCGAGACAGTGTGTACAGCAGGGTCTCTTAACAGGCAGAGGGAATTCCAGGGTGCTTACATATACGAATTCATTTCTAGTAGCAAACCTCTTGATTATGGACTTTAAAAGGCTTCATTTTTGACTGAGCCCCTCAGCATGAGCAGGCTTCTCTCTTTATAAGCACGCCTGCCTTTCACCATCAAATAGAAGCATGACTAAGAAAAAGGACAGGCTGAATGGAGCTAGTGAGGGCAGCACTCAAGCCAGGTGGCTCTGGGCTCATCTAGGCCAGAGGGTCCAAGCTCTGAGTTCCTCTGAGGCCTGCTGGACATGTACAGTGCTCCAACAGGAGGTGGGGGGATCTTGAGCTGGGTAGGTCATGCTGGGTTATCTGCAGCGAGAAAGGTTATCTTTCTCGTCATCAGAAAGGTTATCAGAAAGGCTAAGAGAGCAGAATGAGTGGATCCAGGATGCAGAGAACTTGGCTCCTGTAACGAGTAGATCCAGCAGTTCCAGCAGAAGAGGCCGATTGCTCCCCCTCCCATAGCTCCCAACTCGAAATAGGATATGAGACTTCATTAGCTGGTTGATGGCCTTGGATAAGGCACAGATGGACACTCTTTGGGGCCTGGTTTCTTATACTGAGTCAGATGTCATCCTAGCCATGGTTAAGGTCGTCCAATCTACAACCACAGCCATGATTTCTCTAAAGCTAAAGTAGTCCTGATAATGAACAGGTCCCTGGAAGTGCATGGTTCCAGCCAAGATGGCAAGAAGTGCTGGCAAGAAGTGCTAGGTACAACCAACCTGTGCTCCAGGAAGCTGTTAGGAAAGACATTGACAGCAACACACACACACAGAGAGAGAGAGAGAGAGAGAGAGAGAGAGAGAGAGAGAGAGAGAGAGAGAGAGCACGCGCGCCTGTCCAATGTCTTCCACCACCTTTCCTGTGTTACCCCTCCTGAAGGCCTGGTTCTGAAAACACCCATGAGACAGCAACGCGACTACAAACCTCATATGTCTTGGCAAAGGCTGAGCTATGCCTTAAAACAGGGAAAATATAAACAAGTACCACCCAGCTACAGACATGGGTGACTTCCCCAAATGCACCAGATATCTGGGCACTCTTTGGGCTGGGGTGGCCTTCTCTTTGAAATGGGGCTCTGAAAGAGATAGGTCACCACAAGGCATAGCCCTAAATGACAAAACCAGTGGATTCCTGGGAATCTTAGTCATGCATACAAGTGACGTTGCTACCAGGCTTGGGTGAGGGGGGGGAGTCATAAGGAAAGCAGAAATGAAGGGTCAGGAAACAGCCAGCAGAACTAGAAGACCCACCAGAGGGAACCTCAAAAGGTGAGCACACCTCACCTTTTGAAAAGTTTCCAGCAAGCTCAGCCTTTCCATTCATCTGGGAAGCAGGGGTGGGGGAAGATATGAAGGGAAAACCCACTACATTTATGGCCTCAAGAGTCAGAGCAATGCCAAAAGCAAAATGCCTGTATCACTGCGTCTTCTAGGGACCACTGGCTGAGCACTAACGATCAGCCAGACTCTATGAGGCAGTGGTTATTCATACATACATACCACCTGGAATTTCACACGAGGTCTAGCTCCTTTCCCAGCGTGGTCTGAATGGTAGGTAGGTTAAATGACAAAGTCATTAAAGCAGGAAACTAAGTAAAAGTAACTACACCTCCAACAAAGGTGCCTAAGCCGGAGTATGTAAGTGGGCCTGCCTGCCCGGGCCCCTGGCTGCAGTCTGCCTTGCCTGGATAAACCACACTTGTACGATGTCACCTGACTTTTCTAATCCTGTTTTGCTGCTGCTGTTCTTAACGGAATAAGAACATACACTTACAATGTAAGCCTAGAATCTTACAGGCTTTTAACAATTTTCTGATTCCTCATAACCATGTCACCTACTTTCTCTCAACAATATTTTAGTGGCATGACCACCTTTATCAGTTTCCCCCTATGCATCTAACTCGTTTGTAATGGAAAATAAATCTCCTATATCTTAAGGAATCACTAAATGATTCAGTCATATGATACAAGAACAGTTACAATGGGCATCTGTGGTTGTGTTAAGGAGAATGGTCCCCTGTATTTGAGTACTTGTCAGCCAGTTAGTGGAACTCTTTGGGAAGGTTTAGGAGATACTGCCTTGCTGGAAGAGGTGGGTCACTGGGCTTTGAATCTCAAAAAGCCCAGGCCATTTCCGGTTCTCCGTCTCTGCTTCCTACGTGTGGAGAAGGACATAAGCTCTCAGCTACTGCACCAGCGCCATGGGGACTCTAACCCTTTCCAGTTGTGAACCCCAAGTCAAATATTTTCTTTTATAAGTTGCCTTGGTCATGGTACTGTACCATGACAACTGACTGACCTAAGTCACTAAGACAGCCATCAGTTATCAGACTCTTACACATTTCTAGCTCAGCTATAGGAGCAGGGCCCTCAAGTCTTGTACAACAGTGTGAAATTTAAACTCAGTTCATCAGGGGAGTCTCATTGAGGGCCCAACTGAACTGGTGGATACAATAAATGCATACACAAACACATGGTTATCCTCAACCCTGACCACAATCAATTTAGTACTCGTTTGAATCCATTACAAAAATACAACACTTGAGCTGCTGCTCCTTTTAGGGGAAAATAGCTTTGCAATTTCTAAGGTTATTAAGTTCTCTCTCTGTTAGGGTTGTAGCTCAGAAGGCACAAGCTGGCTTAGCATTAAAAAAAGGTTCTCTATCTACTCAGATCATTTTGTTTTAACCTTCCTAACACATGCCCACAAGTCAAAAGAAAAGAAACAATATAACCACTGAGATCTGTCTGAGCATCCTGCTTCTGCAGAGAGCAGTTCCGTGGAACACCACAAGGAGTCGCTTGTCACAAAACCAACAATGGCGACATTCTCTTTCCTAAAAACTAAGTCCCATGTTGCTCCACACTGTTTGTTCATATTAACTTTTCCTCATCTAGTCCCTCTCATGAGGTATGCATGGTTACTTACAAATGAGACACAGAGGCACAGAATGGTGCATGGTGTGCTTGAGACAGCTGCCTATGAAGTAGCACAGCAGAGAATCCTTTCGGGAAGTCTGCCTCTTACCCCATTCAGTACATTGTGGCTCCTGCTGATAGTACCTCCAAACTTGCTCAAAGAGTTGTCATGAACAAAGGTGACATGTGTTCTCTTTTCCGGGTGGAGACACTCTGAGCTCTGGGAAATGGGAAGTGCCCAATACTGTAGGCCTGATTCTACCTCATTCCAGTCTCCTCTGAGGGCAGAGGGGGCTGCACAAGATTAAACCCCTGGCTAACCAACAGCCCTCCACGTGCATTCTTGTTTCACTGAGACTGTCTTGCCAGGTAACCCAGGTCGGTCACTGTAGGACCACGCCCAGCTCGGGTATGTCCTTAAGTTGAAGAATGAAAGGATACGAAGTCCTCGTTGGAGGGACTGCCTGGGCTGCCTTTCGGTTCTGTCACACACTTCTGTAACATGGCCTTGAGCAAGTTGCTTTAATCTCTAAGCCTCAGCTTTTTAACATGAAAAATGAAGCAAGAGTCTCTGTCGTTTCCTGACTTTAGGAGCACAGAACTCTTTCTTTACTAAGAAGCACAATATGGTGCTGGGCCTGGGGGAGGCAGCCTTCCCCTTGCCTCTTCCACTCCCTTCCCCTGGGGACTGGGAGATACCCAGTGGGGCCTCCTATCAGATCAGTCAGCTGTTCACAAGGCAAGTGGGACTCCATGAGATAGATGAAGAGGGCCTCTGCCTCACAAGAGGGCCTCTGCCGATACATGGTGAGCAGAGGCTCGCAGATGAAGAGGAAGGAAGTCAACGGCCAGAATGAAGAGGCTCAGAGACTGAGAATTTTGGAAAACAGCTACTCAAGGGACAGACTAGAGTCATACTGCTGACACTCAAATGTCAAAGGAAGAGGCTTGCAACAGCTGCTACCCATGACCCTTTGATGCAGGGTGAGCATGTGGTCAGTGGCAAGAGGGGCGGAACATGGATAGAACGGAGCAGAGAGGTGGGGGCAGAACCACTGCCCAGGCCAGAGGCAGAGCAGACAGGCCTCTTAGAAATCTTTCACAAGTGCTGGTCTTCTGAGGTCTGGAGACCCATGTCATCACATTCTACTCAATCCCAATACATATTTATGTTTGAAGAACTGAAAACACACACAAGAATGACTTTATTATATGCAACCAAATGCAAAGGCATATATAAAAAGAAGTACAGGGAAGACACTTGCTAAAACAGTGTATCTTTGGATGGTAGCTTCTACGACATTCTCAATACCCAGGAGTAGTGCTGGAGCATGGCTGTCTGACAGTGCACTGGTCATGATGTAGTCCTACAGTAGATCAGAAAGCTTTCAGGGGTCCTAAAAATGCAGAGTGCAAACCTTCCTACCAACTCCCATGTCTAACTTGAGCCAAGTTTTCTAAGATTCTGTGGCCACCAAGTGTATTGCTGTGAACATCGATGAATCACCTCCATTTAAGCAATACATACAACTCAATAATAAAAACTCAGTGCGATTTAAAATAGGCAAAGGACCTGAGTAGACCCAACATAAGGCTGCTCCAAAGATGACGCGCAGATGTCCATGTGGGAACACATGCTCAATGCTGGTAGTCACTGAGGACATGCAAACCAGTCCCACAATGAGACGCCAGCCGATTCACACTAGTAGGATGGCTAAGATTAAAAAGGGGGACAACTGGGGCTGGGGAGATGGCTCAGTAGGTAAGAATGCTTGCGAGGCAAGCATGAGCACTTGAGAACTCACATTTAAAAAAAAAAAAAAAAGACAGGTGTGGTGCTGCACACCCCTGTAATCGAAACATTGTGTGTGTGAATGAGGGCTGTTTACATTTGTGTGAATCCAGGAGGATCACTAGGACTCGTGTGTGTGTGTGTGTGTGTGTGTGTGTGTGTGTGTGTGCGTGCGCGCGTATGTGTGTGTGCACGCACGTGAGAATCCAGGAGGACCATGAGGACTTGCTGGATCCCATCCTAGCTCCAGAGATCTATCTCAAGAGAATAAGGCAAAGGATAGAGCAGGGGCTCTGATGTTCACATATGGGTACAGAGATGTACACACATGTAGATACATGCTACATATACATAAAGAGAACTCTCATGCGCCGCTGACACAATATGTCAGACAGAATAACTGGGCCAGCCTGGCAGTTCCTCAAAGGGTTAGATACACTATGGGTCTAGCAATGGTAGGTACTAAGCCAACAGAAACAAAACTGTGTGTCCATACAAAAACTTGTACATAAGGGTTTGTAGTAACACTAATTGCAACAGTGAACAAGTAGAGGGGCTGGAGAGATGGCTAAGTAGTTAAGAGCATTTATATGCTCTTGCAGAGGACATAGGTCTGGCTCCCAACCCCCACATGTCAGTTTGCAACCACCAGTAACTCTAGTTCCAGGGAATTGGATGCCCTTTCTGGCCTCCAAGGGTTCTTACATGTGGTACACACATTAAACTCACACAAGCACACAGGCATATATACACATTTAAAAAAAACGAGAAAGGAAAAACAACTCATGCTTACCAATTAATGAACAATACTAAGCAAAATAACCAAAGCATGGCTTATTCATGTCGTAGTTTCAGCTGTCAATCTAGAGACTGACAGTCTGGGAAGAGAGCCCTAATGAGGGAGTGTCAAAATTAGGCTGGACTTGGACAAATCTTTGGGGGACTGTCTTGTTTACATTAACTGACGGTGGAAGAGCTGTTTGGGTCTTGGGTTATATATAAGAGGAGAAAGTGAGCCACATACAGCATACATGCATTCCTTCTGTTTGCTCTTATCTGAGGATTTGCCTAGCTATTTCAGGTTCTTGACACCCTGACTTCCCCGCAACTATGGAGTATAACCTGGAACTATAAGCTGAATAAATAAGCTTGCTTTTGTCAGAGTGCTTTATCACGGCAGCAGGAAATGGAACTAGGATAGTATACACTTAGCCAAAAAAGGAAACGAGATACTTATATACCACTACCTTGATAAACCTTGAAAACATTATGCAAAATGAAGAAAGCCACACAATATATTATGCAATCCCACTTACATGAAAGGTCTGGAATAAACAAATCCACACAGATCGAAAGCAGACTTGCCTAGGACTGAGGTGGGGAGGAGGGAAGAAGGTAAGTGAGGCAGGAAAGGACTGTATAACAGCTGTCTTCTGGGGATGATGAAAATGTTCTAAAATTGAGTCAGGCCCACACGTGTCTACAATCCCAGACTCAGGAAGCTGAGAAAGGGAGAGAGTTGCAAGTCCAAGACCAGCCTTGGCCATTTAGCAAAACCAAAGCTAAGAAAAAACAAACAAACAAACACACCAAAATGTTCTGAAATTGATTGTATAACTCTGGGTATATGAAAAAAATCAGCAAATACTATATTGTAAATGGGTGAATTATATTTCAACAAGGCTTTTCTTAAAAACACAAAAACCTACCTCCATCCCCACTGGTCCACACACAGTCAGAGAACAGAACCCCACAGCAGAGCCTCTGGACCAGCCCTGAGATTTAGGAAGAACAAGCCCAGCCCTACATCAGGAAGCCATTCTGTAGAATGTCAGCCATCTGATCTACCCGATAGAGTCAGGTGATCAGATGAAACCATGTGATGATCCTTGGCACGGTACCAGAAACAGAACAGGCATACTGTTGACAGCTTTAAAAACCATGACCTCTGTCAAAGTGTGCAGCAGAGTGCAAAGGCCCTTCATAAATGTAAAGTGGCTTTATAATGTCACATATAAACATATAACCCACATTATAACTCGTTATCTTCAATAGCACATACCACTTCCCAAAAGACTCACTTGAGCTCATTACCCCACTGCTTCAGAGAGTAAAAGTTAATAGGATTCGGGTGCCCGGGGGCTGGCTGATGAGCAGCCTGGTCTCCCACCAGCTCTCCAGGGGCGGCTTCCACAGCCAGCACAGTTCTGGCTTTTTCTGCAGAAGGATTTGGGTGCTGGGAAACTACATCTGAAAGAAAGGTAAATAATTGTTAGTTAACCCAAGCGTTATAGGGAACCTATCATCCCAGATAAAGCACTGCCTTGCTACACTACATAAGAATATCAGCCACACGTGTAATTGTACATTTTGATGTATACTATACAAAAACAAAACAAGACAAAAACAAAACAAAACAAACCAAACCAAAACCTGGTCCTTGGGTAGCTTTTGTGCTCCTGAGCTTTCTTCATCTGAAGCAGTGCCATGCTTCTCAAAGTAGGGTTATGATGTACTCCAAAGCCACCAGTGTTGGTCCAGGCAGAGAGAAAAGGCTGGGATTTCCCTCTAGTCTTGTAGACCAGTAACTGTGTGACAGGTTCCACTCACTATAGTGATAAGGAATCATTTCCAGGATTAAACTATTTGCAATAGCAAAGCAAGGATCCGTTTTGTGTACTCTATCCCTTTCTCCTGGGAAACGGGAAGATTAGATACAAGTATGTTTTCTAGCATTTGTAAACTGTGCCAGTGAGGAAATATGGTTTCTCACAGAGGTACAGGAGCTCAGCAAACTCACAGGCAAAGCACTGACACCCAAAACTTTTCTTTAAAATGTAAGCTTTGGGGGCTGGAGCGTTGGCTCTGTGATTAAGAGCACGGAATGTTCTTAGAAAGGATCCAAGTTCAGTTCTCAGTACCTACATGGCAGCTCACACCCATCTAGAACGCCAGTTTCAGGAGATGCAATGCCCTCTTCTGGCCTCCAAGGATACTGCAGTCATGTGGAGCACTTAATTTACCACACACATTCAGCCAAACACTCATACACATAAATAAAATAAATTCTTAAAAAAAAAAAAAAAGTAACCTCTGGGGATATTCCAGCTTGAAATAATATGGTGTCCAAGATTTACTTGAAAATAACAATATTTATACCTTAAATAATATTTAATTCAAATAACACACTAAATTGTTTCAAAATCAGAAAGACAGGTAGGGGTAGGAAATAAAAATGTTGTAATAAAAACAGTAACTGATGAAGCCATCTAATTAGCACGAAGATAATGCTCTTACTCAGTTTGCATCACGTTTAAAGCAACAATTCTAACAATCTAAACATTGTGTGTTCTTCCCGGTTGGCAATGTTCTGAGAACAAGTAATGTTTGTAAACAGAACTTCATGTTATTTGATAATGATCAACTTGATCTACATGTCTTTTAAATAAAGTATGCACAATATTAATGTGAAAACACAATTAGAATACAACTGTTAACCCCTGACAGCCAAGAAGAAAATTAATTTCTAATAGGACAAGCATACCCCAGGGCTGCTTAGGACTGGCTTCCACAAAAGACTAGTCAAGACAGCAGGGCCCAAGAATCCTAGGCAGCCATGATTCCAGGAGACAGATGTCCTTGAGAACGGCTTCTTACAGGCTCTCACTCTGTAGGCAGCTCACCAACCTGACTACCATGAGTGCTGTGGGAAAGACTCCACGAATGCCCCGTGAAAGTACCCTGACCGTGACAGGAGTGAGGGGCTGCTGTTAGGGACCGACACACAGCTTGTGGACACGCTGTCATGTCTTAAGCACTAGGCGCTGAGGGAACAGCACCAATGACACAGGGCTGTTACCCTAAAGGAAAACTCTTCAAGGAAAGTTAATGTGGCTAGCTCCCAGTCACCACAGAACACAGAAAGTCCTGGCAGCCAGACCCTTGCCCTAGGCTGGAGGCAGAGACCGTTAAGCATAGTGGTTGCTCTCTTCACTGAAATGTTGCGGGTCCCTTTTAAGATTGCATTTGGAAGGGGATCTCATAAGCAAAGGAAAAAAAGTCCAGACACCACTAATTCAGCCCAGTCTCTAGCTATTATGTCTGGACACTAAAACTCTGAGCCTGGGATAAGAGTCACCTGCCTTGGCAGTAACTCACATGGCTAGGAAGCAGAGAAGACAGACATTGTTCAGTACCTGACAGCTAAAATAGAGCCATCACTCACTATCTGTGAGTACTTGGGCTAGCCCACAGGCACACTGAGTGCCTTCAGAGAAAGGCAGAGCTGTTTCACACACTTCCTGAAGGCCGGTCTCTTACAGACCCAACTTGAGTAAGAGCATGGTTCTAAGCCTGGCCTGGAAATAAGCCCCAACTGTACCCACTGCTATGGTCTGTTGGAGTAGTGTTCCTTCCTGTGTGGGCTGGCAGAAAGGTTGGGAGGCCACTCAAGAGCAAGAGTGTCACCTTCAGATGTGGCAAGTTACCTATTACCACAAAAACTCACAGTCCACCCAGTGAGGACTTTAGAGGTACTGGAGGGGGTGGGGCAGAAAGGGTCTTCAGGGAGACCATGGGAGACCACACTGCAGAGATGATTTCTATTGGGATGACCTTTTTTTTGTTGTTGTTAATCTTTCTTTTTTATTATTATTTTATATTTTATTGGATATTTTCTTTATTTACATTTCAAATGTTATCCATCCCCTTTTCCAGTTCCCCAACCCCATCCTGGAAACACACCCCCCCCCCCCGCTTCTATGAGGGTGTTCCTCCCACCCACCCATCCACTCCTGCCTCCCTGCCCTCAAATTTACTGGGATGACCTTTAAAAGTCACTACTTTACCTGAAAAAGAAGCCGCTTCCCAGCTGAGTTTGCTCGTTTGCCTATCCATCCATCCATCCATCCATCCATCCAT
>CM052706.1:30853129-30895764 GCA_028551405.1 Uromys caudimaculatus | reverse complement strand
TTCCATCTATCTATCTATTTATCTATCCATCTATCCATCCATCCATCCATCCATCCATCCATCCATCCATCCATCCATCCATCCATCTATCTATCTATCTATCTATCTATCTATCTATCTATCTATCTATCTATCTATCTATCTATCTATCTGTCTATGTTTGAGATCTGTCTGTCTATGTTTGAGATCTATCTGTCTATCTATGTTTGAGATTTATGTCTGTCTGTCTGTCTATCTATCTATCTATCTATCTATCTATCTATCTATCTATCTATCTATCTTTGAGATCTATCTGTCTGCCTGTCTGTCTGTCTATCAGTCTATCTGTGTTTGAGTACTTTGTCTGCATATATATGTTTACTATGCACATGCCTGATACCCATGGAGGTTAGAAAATGGTGTCAGATCCCTTGGACCTGAAATTATGGATGGCCATGAACCAGCATGTGGGTGCTGGGAATTGAACTCAGGTTCTCCAGAAGAGCAGCAAGTGTTCTCAACCCTGAACCATCTCTCCAGCCCTGAGTATATTTTTATGGTTATTGCAGTTTCAGTTTGGTTTTGCCAGAAACCTCTGCAGACAGCAGAGGAATGTATGCATGTTCCAGAAAAGTCCCAAGGGAAAGAACACTGGGCGATGGCCATTCGCCCCACTCTAGTATTGGAGAGTAAGTATGGCGGGCATCACCACAGTAGGTAGGGGAGGCTTGGCTATGCTTCATGAGGGTTAGGCTCTTGAGCTTGCTAGGCTAGTACTCCACCAGAGCCACAATTCCAGCCTCCAAAGGGCTATTTAAATCACACTGAGTTTCAATCTAGATTGTGAAGGAGTGAGTAGGGATATCTTCATAAGGCTATAATCCCCATAGAGAGACAAGAAGCCACAGGGTTCCGAGAGCCTCTAGGGTGGACCAGCCTATGCACCTAAATTAAATCGTCTATCTGTCCATGATTCCCACCAAGAACACAGCCTGAGACCTGATTCACTAGTAGCATAACTAACACCTAGCTGCAGAAAGGCTCAAGTGAAAAGGGCAGCCCTGCCGCGAATGGCTGATTGTAGGAAACTGCTTCGAGGCAAGAGAGGCTTCCTGTGGGTGGAGGAAAGGATGCAGGAGGTGGCCGAGGCCTCCGCAGTTCTCAATGGGTTCACACTCACGGCTCCTCTGACTTCCCTCTCCTGCCATTCCTGGTAAGTTCCTTGAATTAGCAGAGGTACATCAGACTTATCTTCCCTCTCCTCTGTCCCATCTCTCCCTGCTCTTCAGCAATGTCAGCCCCAGCTACCATCTATAGTCACAGCAACTGCCTTCACCTGTACAGAATCAGGATGTCTCCAGGGGCCAAACCCTGGCCAGTTCTGGGCAGTTTCCTTTCAGAGGCTCCTCCACACATCTCTGCTACGTCTTCTCTCCCACAGCTTGACTTCCACAGAACCTGGCTCTGAGAACGTCTTGTTTCCTAAAGAGGATGCTGAGCTGCGATGAGTCACAGTGAAACAAGCCTCTCAGAGTCAGCACTGCTGATTACTGTGGTGCAAATGTAAAACGCTGCACCGTATCTCATAGCATTTCACAAACAGGGTAACACAGACATGCAAGTGTGATCGTTGCACAGGACTGTGGCATCAGAGGGTGACAAGTGACTGTGGTGCTAGAGCCAGCTCTGTGCTCCACCCACATGCCTCCAGGCAGCCCAAAGGCCTAGGGCAGTGGTTCTCAACCTCTGAGTGGAAACTACTTTGGTGTGTGTGTGGGTCAATCGACCCTTTCACAGGTTGCATATCAAATACCCTGTATATCAGATATTTACCTTATGATTCAGAATAGTAGCAAAATTACAGTTACGGGATAGCTAAGAAAATAACTAGGGCTGGGGTCATCACAACACATGGAACTGTATTAAAGGGTCACACCACTAGGAAGGCTGAGGACTGCCGGCCTAGAGGGACCGCTGCCCATGTTATGGAATCCTTGTGCTCACACAGAACTTCAGGTGTGACAGCTACAGGAGGGGATGCGCTTTTGCAGAGGAAATGTGTGGTCACCGCGAGCTGTTTTCACAATACCTTTTCTGAAGAAATACTATCCACATACAGGCAATCAGGCCTCTACCACACGAGCTTGAGATAAAGAGTCTCCTGCCTCTGGACTAACTCACACAGCAGGAAACAGAGGACAGTGTGATGACTATCTTTCATGCCCGACTCTCAGGAAGCCTCGCCAATAGCAAGGTCTTACTATCTCTGCTCTTTCTCTAAAGGTCTTGTGAAGAACAAAGTAAACAAGTGGACTGGACATCTATCTACCCTGAATCCACTTTCAGTGTGTGGATTCTCATATACCATGCAAGCCTGCAGGTATATGAGAATGGACTAGACAAGTGGACTGGACATCTATCTACCCTGAATCCACTTTCAGTGTGTGGATTCTCATATACCATGCAAGCCTGCAGGCACACCTTTGTGTCTCAGTGGATACGAAGATCTCAGTATGTAGGCAGTTGATTCTTTCCAAACATCGCCAACGCTGAGCTCAGCCCATGCAAGGGCCCAGGCTGCCCTGCATTTCCCCTGACACTTCTTGCTTTTCTCTGCACAAACATTCTGGCTGACAGGAACACTTGAGGGGAGAAACTGGGGACAAGCTCAGGCACTTGCTGAATGAGCAAATAGCATGGCACAAACTCTAAGTACCCATAGCTGGAATCCCCAAGCCAGAGAAAGGGAAGATGACTCCTCTCACTCCTCTACTTAACCTCTGGTTTGCAAGGAGGCAGGACAGACATGACAGAGGGACTACAAGACCAGCTGCCCTCCTTCCAGCAGCATACCTGAGTCCTTGATGGAGAGGAGTGATCTGTGTCCTCGAAGTAAAGGCAAATGTTTCTTTAAGCCACTAACACGGAGGCTGGTCATTGCCCTACAGTTTCTTCCCAGTGTTCTGAGTGACCTTGAAACTGATACAGAGCTTCTTGTCACTGAAAGAATGCTAACAGTCCCTTTTGAGTACCCCAGTCTATGGGCTGGGAGCAGAGGCAGGAGGATTAGGAGTTCAAGGTTTTCCTCAGCTACAAAGTGAGTTTGAGGCTAGCCTGGGCTACATAAGACTGTCTCAAAAAACTATAAAACAAGTAACAACAACAAAAAAAGGTGCAGTTTAACTGCTGGAGTGCTTGCCTACTACACCCCAGCACCCCATAAACCAATGTAGTAGTGCAAACATGTAATCTAGCCTGGGGAGGTTAAGGCAGGATGATCAGGAGTTCAAGGCTAGCCTAGAACAATGAAAATAAAAATTAATTAATATATAAAATAGAATAAAAAACCCACACCAAACTAAGCCTCAGGCAACAGGAAGTCACATGAACTTGAATATAAAGGCTTGCCTTCCACTCTTAGGAGAATCAGAATGCTAAGACTCCATGACAGGGGCTCCTAGAAAAACATTCTCAGGTACAAACATACGCAGTATCTTTTTACTGACTAGATAGTCTGCTAAAAACAAAACGAAACAACAACAAGAACAACAACAACAACACCCCGCAACCAGGAAAGCAAGGCTGGCAAATTTGAGAGTCTAAGATGATGAGTGATTCTAGAAAAAAAGCAGCAACTCTGTGCTCAGAATTCAGCTTTGCTGAGCGGAGGGTCCCACATGCTTTATGGAGTACAGACCACAGCTTTTCACAGGAGTGCTAGAACAAACCCTGGACTGGTTTCAGTCTTAATGTGTACTCCTTTGTAGTGTTTGTTAGCATAGGCCAGGCATGGTGTCACACAGCTTTAACCCCAGTACCGCAGAGGCAGAGGTAGAGGTAGGTGGGTCTCTATGAGTTAAGGTCAGCTTGGTCTACATAGTGAGTTTCAGGCTAACCAAGGCTGCATAGTGAGACTCTATCTCAAAAAAAAAAAAAAAAAAAAAAAAAGTAACTAAGAATGCTAACACAAGGCTGGCAAGATATCTCAGTGGGAAAATGTGCTTGTTGCTGAGGCTGATGACATCTCTGGGACCCATATGAAGGAAAGAGAAAAGTGACACCTGACTGAAAGTTGTTCTTCGACCTCTACATGCTCACTGTAGCACACACAGGGGCACACACACACACACACACACACACACACACAAATACAATTTTTTAAAAAAATTTATTTATGTTATGTACATGAGTGCACTGTTGCTGTCTTCAGACACCCCAGAAGAGGGCATCGGATCATATTATAGATGGTTGTGAGCCACCATGTGCTTGCTGGGAATTGAACTCAGGACCTCTGGAAGAGCAGTCAGTGCTCTTAACCACTGAACCATCTCTCCAGCCCCCCCACACATATAATTTTAAAATAATTTTTAAATTGCTAATAAAATGCTCTGGCCATTTTAGAGTTCACTTCAGGGCTTAGGAGCTTGGGGCTTGTTCTAACAAGCTATCAGGAAGGAGACACAAAAACCAGCCTCAACCTATAGCCTTTGGAGGGGGGGAGGTAGGTCAGACAGATGGTTTGCACGTAAGTGACTCATTCTTTCTAGAGGGCTCAATACAATCAACAATCACAAGAAGATCTTGGGGTTTAAAGTTTGCTTCTCAAGTACAAAAGCACATTCTCTCGGGTGTAAAAGGCCAGGGCTTGCTAAGACAAAACAATGCCATGGACCTGCAATAAACCAGAACCAGTGCCTGGCTGTTTGGCCTTCCTAAGAGTACTAGAGGATAACCAGTGAGATGCTGTGAGATTCCTTTCCTAGCACTTTCAAGATGCAAGCCTTCAGGAGGCTGGCCCAAGCATGAATGCATAGGTGAGTGCACTTCATCTTTAATTATGGTAGAAAGTGGGCTAACCTCAAAGCCCTCATAGCCTTGCCTGACTGCACCCAGGTCACTCAATATTAGCTTGAAAGTGGCTCTGTCCCTGAGCTCTTGGCATTGTGGACTGCAGATTGTCATTATTTTCATTCTGAATTCCTTTTCACTCACTGCTGATTTGAGTTTGCTATGTCAAATGGCTACCCAGAAAGAGCAGACATGGAGTCCTCCACCTGTGTCTTACCTGTGGTATCTCTGGCCACAAGGCCCTTGGGGAAATCCCCTGGAGTTGGGGAAGTCCTGCTGTCCCACTTCACCATGTCAAGGCTGTTGCAATATTCCCATCTTTTCTGCTGAAGCTCCTGTAGCCAGTAAGTCATGAGCTCACGATTAGGAGCCTAGGATGAGGGAGGGGAAACCTTGTTAGAACCACCAGTAACATAAAGAGCCAAAAATCTCCGTGTAGAAACTGTACACAGGAAGAGAGCGCCATTAGGAGGAGAGCAATTTGACTGCCCAAGAGAACATAATGGTAAGACTTTCCTGCTGAGAAACCAGCCACATACTTCAGATCCAGAACAAAGACATGAAGCTGAACAGAGCTGAAGCATTCTTCCTGCTATCTAACTTTATATTGTTGAGTTACTCTGCTGAGGGAGAAAAGCCATCACCGGTATTGCCCAGCTGTGCACCCTAAGAGGTACAACACATGAACGTGGAAGGCACGATACGCTTACAGGTGCGATGTTGCTACGGTTGTGGCAGGCATAGCCACCTACTTTTGGTTGTTTCCACAAAAGGTTGGGAGCTGAGAGAAAGGGCACAGGGTAAGGCAACAGCTCCAGAAGAAGGACCCCTGGGCATGCAGCACAGCTGAAGTGAAGGGAAAGGAAGTTGAAGATTAGGGCCAAGCACCTGAAGGCTTGGAAGCTTCTGAGTATAGTGTCTTAGACGAAGGCGACTTGGGAGGGCAGCTCTTATTTCAGCTTACAAGTCCTGATCACAGTCCATCACCGAGGAAAGGCAGGGCAGGAACCTGGGGGCAGGGATGAAGCAGAGGCCCTGGGATGGTACTACTTACAGGCCTGCTCCCCATGGGTCAGCTCAGGGGTGGTCTATCAGGCATGAAAAACTGGGTTGGAATTTCAAAAAGAAATCTAGAAATCAGGGCCAGGGAGATGGTTCAGGGGTAAAACACTTGCTATGTTAGCAAGAGGACCAGAGTTTGACTCTCCAGAACCCACGTGAAACCCATGTAAAAAGTGTGGCAGCTGCTTGTAATCCCAGCACTCAGGAGACAGACAGGATCCTTTCCCAGAGAGAGCTGGGTTGCAAGGCTGGGTGGAATCTGTTCCCTCAGTTACTGTGCCTCAGTAAAAAAAAAAAAAAAAAAAAAAAGAATGATCGAGAAAGATGTCCTATTCAACCTTGAGTCTCCACATGCTCACATGTGTGAACCTTCACACGTGTGAATGTGCATACATACACGCACATAGTCACAGAAATCTAGGAGTGAAATGGATACGATGAGTCTGCTTATGTCCATCGGGCTGCTGTCGTCTGTGGTCAGAGAAGCTTCTTTTCTGCGGTGCATAGACTATCCAAGCACTGAAAATAAATGCCCCCAAAATGCAAAGCCACACGTGGAATATTTACCTTACCCCTTCCACAGCTCAGGGAAGGATGTAAAGGAAGGGCAGAAAGGATATAAGAGCCAGAACAAGGGATGAAGGGTTACTCTTTTACTGTTCTTTAAGACAAGCTAAATGTGCCGGTCTCACTGGTCTAAGGATTTGGTGTCTTGAACACAGATGAGAGGTAAATGTGTACCTGGTTTCTTAAGTTCCTTTATTGCTGCTATCTCAAGAATGCTCAAATTCTCAAATTCAACTGGCAGTTCCTGCCCAGTTGAAATACAGCACTGATCCCCACATAAAAGATCAAACCAAACATCTTGGGCAACCACCTGGTTGTCTCCTCTACAGCTGGATAGAAGTGAGAGGTGAGGCAGGTAAGGGCTTTGAGGGTCCAATGTGGCATGGAGCCACTGAATGCCTCTAAGAGCCATGATATCAGAGAACAGAGCCTGGCATGCCTCATTCAGTCGAGGAGGAGCCGTTCTTGACAGCTGCCTAAGAAGTACCGTGGGGTGCTCCGGCTGCTGCCACGTTCTTATGCCTGGGCAGCCACAGCATCGAACCGAGAAACCAGCTCACCCATAGATGAGTCAGGCCCTGGCTTTCTGTTCCTTCTCGAGGACCCCAGGGACTGCCCTTCTTCTAACCCAGACAGCTTTCACCTCGGTGCTCAAAATAATACTACACTAAATCATTTAATCCCAAGGCTGTTGATTTCAGCAGAAATTTCCTTTTTTAAATAAAAAAAAATTAGAAGTGTCCAAAGAATTTATTGGCCATTTTGTATGTTGACAGTCCAGATATGATGTATACTGTATAATACTTACTAGTTCCTTTGCCTGGCTTAGACTTTTATGTCACTAACTATGCAAACCTTTTCAACAGACCTCTCTGAAGGGCCCACCACAGGAGGACTGGGGAGCCTGGCTGAGGGTTTAGCAGCAAAGCCAAGGAGCTGGGCTCTACCTGCTAGCAGTCTCTGCCTGTGACTGCCTCGCCTCAGCTGTTCACTTTCTGGGACTCCAGTCCTCCAGCTGAGAATGTTCACCTGTCAAAACTCTCTAATTGGGAGGGCTGGGTTGGGAGCGTGCTTGCTTTGGAAGTAGGAGGGCCTGAGTTTGATCCCCAAACCCACATGACAAAAAAGAGAAAGGCAAAGAAAAAAGGAAAGTAGCAGCATCAGTAACATGTTTATATTCCAGGGCTAGGGAGGCAGAGCAAAGGGATCCCAGGGGTTTGCTGGTTAGACGTCTAACCTACCTCAGGTCAAGGAGAAACCTTGTCTCAAAAACAAGCAAGCAAGGAAACAAACACAAAAGAGAGAAAGAGCTAGAAAGCACTCAAGAATAACAACTAATATTGTCCCCTGGTCTCTGTATGAATATACACAGATACATGCACACCCCTGAATGTGTGGTGCATGTCTCTTGTCTCCCCACCCCCAAACCGTAGTCTCGTTTCTAGGAACTGATCCCAAGACCTCCTAAAGATGAAAAGGGGACAATGTTATGTCCATTAGAGAGAAGCCAGCACCGCATCCTAGCAGTTAGCCTTAGGGACACAGCTCTTAAGAGGACCCAATTGATTCCTGTTGCTGAGACACTTCGACCTAGCAGCAAACAACTAGACACATGCTCATCACCATCGACATCGACATAAAATGCTGAGGTGGTTGGAGGTGAGACAAAAGAGATCTTTTTAGCATGTTAATCCACTGTCTTCTTAGACTGGCGGCTTTCTGAATAAAGTAGTTCTAAAGATTAATAACACACACACACACACACACACACACACACACACACACACACACACACACACACCAGCTCTATAACTGAGATACCTTTCATTCTCCAGACTGAAAAAGTCTGGCCCAAATTCAAAGCATGTAAAATCCTTCTGAAGTTCAGTCTGAAATAATGGGCATGGAACTGTCCTGCCCCAGTCAAACATATTATAAAGCCACAATAATTAATGCAAGAATATGTACTGCTAGCAAATCAACATACATGGTTAAGTGTGTAAGCTGGTATTTAAGTAACAATCCAAATCAAACCAGTGGAGAAAGGATTAACTATTGAATGATGGCACTGACAACAAGTCAAACATCTGGAAAGAAATAAAATCACCATGAATTACGACCTACATGAGAAACTTGTCATAGTGGGGACTTATTTCAAATGTGATTCAAGACTTAATAAATTAAATACAAATCATTAGATGAACAAGTTAGTGAACTTGTTAAATTAATGAATGGAATAAAATCCACAAAGTTACAAGAAAATGTCTATATAATTAAGATTGTTTGTCTCCTTCTGCCTCTTGAGGCAAGAGATACTTAGATTTCTACTGCATTTTTAAGGAGATGAAGGAAGGGCTGGGCTTACAGAGCCAGGGAGCAGAGCAGAGATCAGTGGGGAAAGGTTTGGCAGAGAGCTTGGACAGCAAGCAATTAGGTCTGCTCTGGGCATAGTCCTGCCCAGAAGTGAGTTGCGGTGCAGTGCGTAAGGAAACCAAGCCACTCCTTTAGGACTGAGCCCTGAAGTGTCAGCTAGAAGAACAGACTTCAGCCTGCAAGTCCCTAGCTGATTCTCCCTCCATGACTCCAGGGGGCTGGCTCCAGGCTGATAGTCACAGGGTTGAATCTCTCCCCTAGCAACATGGAAGGAATGTCCTCACATGTCTACTTTCTTGGAACAGAAAGTCTTTCTAAAGCCTCAATGTAAGCAAGCAAAGAAAATGTCCATGTGACTAAAAATGCCAGAACTAATCTGAGAAGCTTGAAGATCTGATGTGGAGTCTAGGGCTGCCACCGCTCTGCAGGGAATCCACGCTCTGCCCAGACCCAGTGCCGTCCTATCTACTCGAAAAGACCTTCTTTTTCTGCAATTTTATGAAAGTGCATTTTAATCTCTCTCTCCCTCCCCTCTCTCAGACAGGGTCTCATCCTTGCTGCCCTGGAACTCTCTATGTAGGCCAGTCTAGACTCAAATTCAGAGATCACTAAACTCTGCCTCCTGTGTGCTTAGCCTAAAAATTCACTTTAGATTTCAGGTTTTTAATATTTATTTTATTTTGTATGTATGAGTGTGTGCCTGGTACCTGAGGATGAGAAAAGGGTGTCGTATCTCCCGGAACTGGAGTTATATATGGTTGTAAGCTGTCGTGTGTGTGCTGGGACTGAACCTGGATTCTCTGTGAAAGCAATGAGTGCTCCTAGCCACTAAGTCATCTCGCTGGTCCCAAATTTAGACTTTAATGTCAAGCAATAAGGAACACACACACACACACACACACACACACACACACACACAGAGTCACACTTCTGTGATGAATATGGAAAACAAAGAAGAAAATAAAGTGAATAACCACATCACCAGAAATGGTCTCTTCCAAAACTTTGGTGTACTTCTTTCTGAACATTTTCCTACAAATACATTCACCAATTTTCTTAAACAAACAAACAAACAAACAGACAAACAAACAAACAAACTGTAATGAAGTAAGACTCTCCAGCCATCTCCATGTTAGTAATGTAACACTGTCAATAAAACAATGGCCAGGCACTGAGGTTTTGTTCCAGTCATCTAACCCTCTCACAATCTCCCCAAACAGCGTCATCTACCTGCCTACCCATGGAGCCTAGGCACCACCACACCCCTGCGGAGAGCTGGGTGAGGCCCATTCACCCAAGCCTTGGATGCCACCCTGGTGAAATGGGGATCACACTAGGACCCTGCTCCCAGGTGGTGCTCTGACTTGACAGGTGTTACACTCACTAGGGCACTGTGTTACCCAGCTCTCTCCACTCTCAAAGTCTGCACGCCCCACTCCCGAGGAGGATGAGAGTCTGCCTAAGACAAACTCCATTTTCTGTACTTCAGCAGGAAATACAAGTTCCTCTATGGCTTTTCTCAAACGCTGAAAGGCTGATGATCTTGAACAGCACTGAGGTTTAACTTCAAACCCTACAATGGTGCTGGTTTTAGGGGCATACCAGAGGCCAGCACTCATGAACGCACAGGGCCTCAGTTCTGGAGCACAGGCATGGTCCCTGACGCTGAGAGTGCAAGAGCATCAGTCCATAAGGTACCTTCACTGGACACTTGCAACCACAGTTCTACTTAAGAACATGGTCTAAAAATAGAAAGCAGCAGGGCTATGGTTAGGAGCACTTGTTCTCGTAGAGGACATGGGTTCAACTCCCAGCACCCACAAGGCAGCACCCAACCATTCATATTTCTAATTCCAGGGAATCCAACACCCTTTTCTGACATCTGAGGGCACCAGGCATGTATGTGGTGCACAGATATACAAGCAGGCAAAACCACTCATACACATAAAATAAACAAATGTTTTAAAATAAGATAAAAAGAAAGGGAAGGCAGCAAGCAAGCTTTAGACCATGTTTAAACAGATGCAGAGAAGACAGCAAGAGCTTCCACACAGAGCAGGCCTGCCCACCAGGGCTGCTGATGTCCTGACCCGGCTCTCAAGACTATCCAGGCCTCTGCAGCAGGCCCTCCAACTGGATGGCCTTCCCTTTCGAAACCCTTGGATGTTTCCAAAGGCCAACTCATCTGGCCGGGGACAGGGCCCACACTGCCCACACCACAGAGCCATGTCCTTCTCTCCTACTCAGTGGATGAGCAGGCCAGTTCTGCTCCCACAACACTGCCTCCCACCCAACTACCTCAGCGTCCATGTCCCCTGCAGGGCCAACCTTCCATCTCTCCAAGCAGCTATCCGTGATGACGACTTTGGCTCTGCTTGGGAGACTGCACTCTGGCTTCCTGCTCAGGAGCCAGGTCCCACTGCATTTATAAGCTGTAACAGCAGATTCACCAGTAACACAGAAGACAGAAGGACACATATACAGATGGGTTAAGTCTGTATGCTAGGAGCTGCATAAACCACATGAAAGGTTTTACCTACAGTTCTTAAAGGCAGTAATGGCTGCTAATGGGAAGGAACTCGATTTTTAAACTTAAGAAAGGATATACTCATTTCTAAGGAATGTCCAAGGTACTTTCCACATAAGCAATAAAAATTGTAAGCCTGATAATATAAAACAAAGTTAAGATGGATGGCAGACAACACTCCGAATCTAACAGACTTTCGCTTCCAATTTTATCTTTCGAGTGTTTCACAATCATGCATGAGCCTAGAAACACTCTCAAGGGATCCTGCTCCATACTAATGGAAAAATACATGGTTCCTTTGGAAGATTTTTGAAATCATCTGTTTGAACTCAAGTGAGAGGCCAAGGAAGCGAATACTGGGCCTCCTGCTCCTCAGAAAACAAGATGCAATTTCACAAATGCCACACTTCTAGGGAAAACAATAAATTCTCATTGGTTAAGTCTTTAAATTGCTCATAAAAATTAGCATTTTCATACATCTTATGAAAATAACCACTTGAACTTTAACCCAACTCCTATTTGAGGGCTGGGCATTTTCCGTGCTTCTGACTTACTCTGCCCAGCTGGAGAGTGCTGCTGCCTCTAGCACCCGAGCAGTCGGCTTTTCAAAGCAAATGCTTGTGCTAGCCAGGGCAGCTCATATGCTAACACTGGATCAACAGAGAAGATTAATATGGCCCCATGAAGGAATGACAGGTCAACCTGTGAGACATTCCATATTAAAAAAAATCTTGAGGAGAAAAGTAGTTTCTTAAAGGACCTTTAACTTGAGACCATAGTAGATGGCAGCCAGGTACGGTGACTCACACCTGTAATCCGACATTCAGTGGCTGAGAGGCTAAGGCCACCATGGGCTGCCTGGTAAGTTTCAGGCCAGCCTGGGCTGCAGTGGGACCCTGCTGTGGGGGGATGGGGCAAGTGCTGGTGATAGACTTAGAAGAAAGTCCACTAACAAATCAGAAGAGGTGGAAAGTATGAAAGCACAGGTGCAGCAGACGTGGCCAGCCTGCAAGGCGCTGGCCGAACCACATCTCATCTCACGCTGCCAAACAGGCAAGGTTCATCATGATGCAGGCACCGGCAAGGCCACCCTGGGCCTGCTCTTCCTCTCAGGAAACGGCAAAGCCTGTCAAATGCTCTCAGTTCCAGAGAAAGGGAACATGGGAAGCTTCCAAGAGACCAGAGAGCTACATTCTGGTGGCTCTGCCACTGCAAAGTCTGTGAGGGCCAAGACAAGTAAGAACTCCTGTGGCCTCAGCCAGGGGCCTGCTTGACGGCCCTGCTCCAACACTGCCTCCTCCCAGAGCATAGAAACCCACAATGCAAAGACGATTGCAGCTACAAACCACAGACCGCTAACCTGAGAATAAAGGGCTCACACTTCACCGGTTTCCACCCACGCGGTTCTGTTATTTTGCTTTACCATCAAAGGCCAGAGGGAAGGTAACCTAAGTCCATCCCCGGAACTCATGTAATGGAAGGAGAGTAATGGCTCTCCCAAGTTGTCCTGTGACATCTACACATGCATCATGGCCACCATCAAACAGTACCCCAAGGAACAGTCATCATGACCCACAAAGCAGAGAGGGGAGGCCAGAGATCTACAGCAGAAGGGCAGGGATGTCCACTGCAGGTGCAGACTGTTGAGGCCTACACTGGCCTACTGTGCACGGCAGAGTCTCCAGGATGGCAGGAACCCCACCATTGCCCTTCCATAGCACCGGAGACTTGCTCCACACGGTCACTTCCAGGACCACTGTTCTGAGGAGCCACATTTCTTCAGGAAAAGTCTTGCTAGCATGTTACCTCTGGAACGGCACACGTGAGAGCTTGGGAAACTGTTCCCTTCTTCCGGTTAGAGGACTTGCTCTAGCCAAAAGCCTGCTTGCTTTGGCAAACACTTTATCACGGAGGCGCTGGAGAGGGATGGGGAGCAGACCCATCACTGCTTCTGTTTGGTCAGCTCCCACTGGAGGTTTGGAATCTCTACTGTCCTTTTCCAAACTTCGTGCAATTAAGCTTCCTCAATTGATGTCCAACATAAATAGTTAAATGAATAATTGTGAGTCTGTATAAAACTGTTGGCGCATACGCCTGATTTCCTAGTAATGGATTTACTGTGGAACAGGTACCCTCTAACAGTGTGGACCATGCGTCTGCTCTAAGACTAAGTCCCAGTGAGAAACAGTTTCCTCAGTGTGTTATATGCAGGGGGAACGGCAGGCTTATCTCAGGGGACCTCTCTAGTTCTGACTTTGGGGCAATGGGCAGAGCACCAACACCAAATGACCTCGTCCAGACAGCACATTTAACAACAGTGCCCTGATCACATTCCAGTGTGCACACAGGCTAAGCACTCCCTGGGGCCAGAGGTGAGAGTAGACTCCAGCTGGAGAGCCATCAGGACCTTGCGCTGTAAGGCCTGCCGGGGTAGGGAGCTGGCTGCAATCACATTTAGAAAGTTAGGCCATCTTCCCTACAGTCTTCCCCAACATCGGAGAGCTGCAAAGGGAAATAAAACTGGGCTGGCTGCCTAGAAGTCATTCCTTTAATCCTAGATCAACATCCTGATTACTGTGGCCAGTCCTCCTTCAGGCAGGAACACTCAGGGCTGGCTGGAGGCCCTCTGTTGCAAGAATAGCCCAGTGACAGCAGAGGAGGAGGCCAAAGGATCCACCTCCTGAAGCCCCCTAATTCCTGTTCTTCATACAGTCTCTGCAAAAGTTGAGCCAAACATAGGATAAAAACCTATTAGACGGTTCAGACTCTCATGTTCCTGGGGACATTTCTGCAGACCCAAGGGGCACTAAGTCACTGAGCAGCTGCACCATTACACCAAAGCCTAACTCCCCTGGCTCATCTTCTCCAGGGATTTTTCTTGATGAAATTAGACAGAGTCTGGGAAATGGCTCAGGGTTAGGTAAGTGCTTGCTATGCAAGCATAAGGACTCAAACTTGGCTCCCTAGCACAGAACTAAAAATCCAGGTGTGCCAGTCTCCCCGGACCCTCTCAGCGTCTTGTCCGCAGAAGGCCCCGTAACTTACCAGTCCCAGGGCATTATCTTTTGGTAGAGGGGATTTACAGAAAACTATTCAGAAATATCACCACTTCCCAACTCCTGATGCCCATACTGCAGGTACCCAATGAAAGCAAACTAAACCCAGCAGAGCCCTGGCCTGAGGATTTAGGGAAAATCCCACTCACGTGTCTCTGGACATCAGAACTCCAAATTCTTAATCAAAACTTCTTTCCCTTTCCCAGTCTGAGAATCACTTGTGCACCAATAGTGTCCTCCCTTCCTTATGGGAGGAAGAGGGTTATTGTTTGTATTCTGTTCTAGCTAGAGATGGGAAGGCTGCAACCAGTGGCTGATGTTAAGTGGCTCAACCAAGAGACCCACCTTCCCCTCAGATCCTTTGTCCGGGTGGAAATCAGTATCAAGTACACTTGGTACCTCTTTTCGTTAATTTTCTATTGCTGTGACAAAATACCAAGACCAAAGCTTTTAATCTGGGGCTCAGAGTCAAGAAGGTAATAGTCCACGACCATCACGGAAGGAAGCATGGCAGCAGACAGGCAGGCGTGGCACTGCAGCAGTAGTTGAGAGCATACATGTTGAGAAGTCAACCTTGAGGCGGGAAGAGCTAACTTTTGAAACCCTGAAGCCCACTCCCAGTGATACACCTCCTCCAACAAGGGCACACCTCCTAATCCTCCCCAACACTTCCACCAGCTGAGGACCAAGCATTAAAGTCTGTGAGCCTATGGGGACCATTCTCACTGGAACCACCATAGCGACACCTCTATTTCTCAGGAAAGTTATCTTGGAAGGGGAAATGAACGGGTAGTGACACAGGAGGAAAAAATGTAAAACACCCAGTTAGTAAAGATGGCCACCAGGAAGGCATCATCAGGAGAAGTCTGGCAGGGCAGGGCATGTCCTCCCAGGCTATTACAACAGGTGTCAGCACTCTTAGCCGTGACAAAGCAAAGATACTTCAGAAACTCCTGTTGGAGATATCTCCAACTCTACATTTATTTACTTAAAAAAATTACATTTTCTCTATTGGCACATATTCATCGTATTATAAAAATCGGTAGGTTTCATTGTGACTTTCGTATCTGTGTAGGACGTATTCCCATCATCCCTCCATTACTCTTTTTAGTCCCCTCCCACTGACTTCCCTTCCGCTTCCCAAGTTGTTGCCTTTCTACTTTTATGTCTCATGTACCCTCTCATTCACACACGCATGTTTCATACATATATGTATATATACATACACACACATAAATAATCTTGTGTATACACATAATCTTTTAATTCTAGATTCCACATGAGAGAGAGCACATGACATTTTTGCTTCCTGATTATTTCTAGGTTATTTTCCTTAGCATGGCATTCTCTACCTCAGCCCATTTTCCTGCAAATGACACAATTTATTTCTTCATGACTGAACAATACCTCACTGTCTGTGACACATTTTCTTTATCCATTTATACACTTAACATTTCATTTTATAATGATGCCAGTAATGTCCCAGGTCCTGTCCAAACACTTCCCAAAATTAACTGAGCGTCAATGACTGCTAATGAATTAGAAACCATCATTAGCTAGAGTCACTTGCTCAACAGCACACAGCAGGCAGGTGAGGCAGGAACTCACCCACGGGAAGCCTGACTGACTCCAGGGCCCAAGCTCTTAACAGGTTCTTTATCTTAGAACTCCTCAACAACAGAACAACTGGGCCCACGCATTCCGTGGCGAGCAGCTGTCAGAATCACTCACTCATCCTGCATGTGGACAGCATGCCTTTCCTCTAGTGACCTTGGGGGTAAGAACACACTGAACTAACTGAGCCTGGAACACAGGTTTCCTGATGCTCCATCTACTGTATTCTCACCTCTGCAACAAGACTGGTTAGGAAGGCCAGTGGGCAGATCAAGTGAAGGTCATCAGAAAAGACCCCGAATTAGGCTCCTGGCAGCGGAAGAGAAACACTCAGACTTCTCTTGTAGTACCGTCATCTCCCTGGTTTGAGAGATACTTGGGCGTCGATATGAGGCTACCTTATTACTTAGAGACAGCCTTCCCCACCCCTGTTATCTCCATGGTCCACCTCTGTTTATACACTGTGGTAGAGCAATCAGAAGACCAAGCCTCACATGTAAATGCCATCTCACTGGTGCAGACATGCAACTCTGTACGGCCCCCCAAGTATTAGGATGTGCTGGCTCCATCTCCAGTTTCAGTTGCTTCTCAGGCACTCAAGAATTACTTTTGTTTTTGCTGTTATTATACCTGTGAGCATGGACTCATGTCTACCTTTACAGAATAAAGAATTCCTTCAAAGGGTGCACCCAAGCTGGAGGAACCACAAAGGTACTCACTCATAGTTCCCAAGGTTGTTCTGTGTACACACACACACACACACACACACACACACACACACACACACACACACACACGATCATCAGGCTTTGATGACTCTAATTCCTCTGTCTTTAAAAGGAGATAAAAGGGCTGGGGATGCAGCTCAGTTGGTAGAGTGCTTACCTAGTACGCATGAAGCCTGGGGTTCAATCTCTAGCATTACATAAACCGGATGTGGTGCACACCTGTAACCCTACCACTTGGGAGAGAGAGCAGGAGGATCCGAAGTTCAAGGCTATATATAAGCCCAAGGCCAGCTTGGGCTACATGAGATCCTACATCAAGGCAAAAAAAGAGGGACTGAGTGGGTTTAATAGAGTTGTTTTGAAATAGTGTAGGGCTTAGTAAGTTCTACCGTTTGAGGCCCAGCCAGAAGGCATCATCTGTGAAGCAGAGTGAGCGCTCAGCAGACTAAAATCTGCTCATACCCTGGGCTCAGACTCCCTAGGCTCTAGAACTGTGAGTAACACAGTTCAGAGATTTATAAGCTACTTAGTCTATAGGCTGTTGCAGCAGTCCACATGGATGAAGACAGACAGCTGGGGGAAATTGTCATCAATCTCTGCTTAACATTCACTGATTCCTTCAGCTCTTAGGAGCATAGACCCAAATCCTGCCATAAGCCCAAGGAAGCGAAGGGAACATGGCTGGGTCTAAATATGACCTTACTGTGTGAGTCCTCCCACCTCAGGGCCAGCTGCTGTTTACTTCTGTGTTGCCCAAGAGCAATAGAATTTTAAAAATGAACATTTTTAAATGGTTGGGAGAAAAATCAGAAGAAAAATCTTTTGTGACATAAGAATATTATATGAATTATATGAAATTCAAATTTTGGGAACCCAGCTATACCCACATAGACTACTATAACAAGATAGAGTAACAACAGAGATGGCATGACCTGTACAACCTAAAGTACTTATGATATGCCCCTTTCTGTAAAAGTTTGCCCTTGCTAGAACAGTGTCCACGGAGTCCACACTGTGGGCAAGAAAGACACCACAAACTCCCACATACAGGACTGACTGCAAACTCTCTCCTCTGGGGAAGGCTGAATCAGAACCTTCTTTTGGATTCCTGTGACTGCCTGTGATATTTCCTGGCCTTTTACTGAATGGCCGCCACTCTCATGACATGTGGCAAGCATGTTTTTAAAACATCTGCACATTTGAGAGTTCTGGATGATCTAAAGGGTCAGGGGTCACGTTAATATCCATGCTTACTGGTGATAATGACTTTCCTTCAGGTAACAAAGGCCAGCTTGGGCTCCTTGTTTTAGTTTAGGTACCAGAAATAAGAAAACCATCCACTGGAGCTGTGCAGATGGCTCAGCTTGCTACCAACCATGAGGACCTGAGCTTGGATTCCCAGCATCCATGTAAAAAGTTGGGAATAGCAGTCTATGACTGTAACTCTGGTATTCTGTGACTCTGCATGCATGTGTGTGTTGGGGTGGGGGTGGTACAAAAGGGCAGATTCCAGGACCTGACTGGCTTCAGTGAGCAACTCTGTCTCAAGGGAAGAGGCAGACAGCAATAAAGGAAGATTCCTAAAATGTCCTCTGGCTTCTGTTTGCATAAACACTCACACACATGTGGCATGCACGCATACCCATCACACATGCAAATGATGAGGTGATGCTGCTGCTGCTGCTGTCATAGACTGAGTGGCTTAAACAGAAATTTATTCTTCACAGTTCTGAATGCCAAGATTATCAGTCCCTGGCGAGGACATATGAATCTGTGATCTGGCACTGCCTGTCTAACTCACAACCAGTCTTCATTTAATGTTTGAGGAAGGACACTTTTATGCTCTGACCTTACAGAGGCAAACAATTATGAAGGCCTCACATTCCAAATCCATAATACTTGAGTCAGGGCTTCTACATATCAACTTTGAGAAAGATAATAGTCACTCAGTTTATAGCACAGCTACTTTATGCCAGGTACCGTTTTGCAAAGTCTGCGGAGAGCCAGACTAGACAGGGCAGGGTAGAGACCCCCCACAACAAGCAGTACGTGAGAGGCAGGGGGAGACACAAAGCTACTATCTTAGGAACTTGAACAGATATGCCCGCCTTTAAGGAACTGACTCCCTGAGAAACCATAGCAAATCTATGAAAAGCCAAGTTCCCACATCTTAAGATTTAAATAATGCTTCAAGACCCTACACAGAGGCCTGAGTGCAGAAGAGCTTAGCCGAACCATTCAGCAAGGAAGACTGGTTTACCACATCTATTCTGTGTCAAGCATACTGTGATTACCCACACTAACACGTGTTTATCATTAAGCTAAGAGCCGTTCAACTCGAGGGAATGGGCACTTCTCCCACAAAATGGGGCTGAGAGAAGGGGACGCACAGTTGTTCAGTTATGTGTGACTCAGGAACCAACATTAGACACACACATGTCCACGTGAGCACCAAATGCTTACAAGAAAGGGAGAGCATGGAGGGGAACTCATTTGTGACCAGTCTGATGATACATCCTGCTCCAAGAACTGCAGAGATCAGCTGGGGCAGGGTCATCCGGACTTTATCCACATTCAGTCACATGCTTTCTTATCCCCCAATACCAGTTCAAATCTAGAAATATCTTTATGCCTCTGGTCTCAGGAAAGCTGGAAAAGAAGACTCTTGCACCCTGCATACACTACGGAGGAAGCACCTGCCTCTTCCAGGCCTTTGCAGCAGCTTCTACTTAAAGCTAAAGTGCCTGCAGCTAGCAGAACCAGGCAGGACAATGTTCTAGGTACTTCTGGCATTACAAGGACTGACTGAAGGAGGAAAGCCACTACACTTTACCTAATCCAAAACAAGACAGAACCCAAAGTCTGGAGAGAGGTGTGCCAAAACAGATAATGGGACTTGGACACTTCCTGTTCCCAGAGACTCTGCTTTCAGATGGTCTGAGTCTAGCCTTGTGATCTCAGGCAAATAGTCCCTTCTCAGGCCTCTTTTCCCTCATCTGTAAAATAGGGCTCTGGACCAGATCCCTGACTTTAAGAATAGAGGAGTTTACCAAGAAATTCCAGTCTCAGCTTTCATTAAGACTTAAGCAGTCAGGCATTTTGAAAAAGCCCAACAAAGCCACAGCTGCTCCCGAGAAGGCTGCACGATGCTTAAAATAAGAAACACATGATGATATAATAAGCAAACCACTGATTTTCTCTCTTTTTAACTCATCCTTTTCAGAAGAGATGGCGTGTGCAGTTATATGCAGACTTGAATCAGAGCAGGGAGAAGTCCTCACGGCTCTTTGGGACCCAGACCCCCCCCCCCCCCGGCCTGTGTTAAGCGTCCTAGCTCATGGGAATCAGATCACATGAGGAGGATATGACTGGTCTTTTCCAGTTTAACATTTTTACTCCAGCAGCTCAAAAGGAACTACTGTGCCCTGAAGTTCTCCTTGTATATGTATGTGTGTGTGTATTGTGTGTGTGTGCGTGTTTGTGTATGAGTGTGTGTGAGATCAATGTTGGGTGTCCTCCTCAGCCACTCTCCACTTTATGTTTTGAGATAGGGTCTCTCACTGTGCCTGGAGCTCACCAGTTGACTAGACTGGTTAGCCAGGAAGCTCCAGGGATCCCGATTCTCTCCAGCAGGACTATAGGTCCATTAATACCATGCCCGGCTTCTACTTGGGTGCTGGGGATCAATTTTAGGTCCTCTTAAGCAGTTCTTCCCAGTCTCTTAAGGTTCACTTAAAGAACAAAGCCACCCTGACTCTGACCCCTGCATCTCAGCTGCTCTTCTCTTTTGGAAAGCCCTGCCTTTTCCCATTCCCACCACCCCTGCCAGGCCAACACTCTAAGTTTCCATATGAAACTGTCTTGCACAAAGGCTGGAGAAATGGCTCAGTGGCTAAGAACACTTGCTGCACTTGCAGAGGACCAGGGTTCAGTTCCCAGCAACTACCTGGGGCTTCCTCACAACTGCAACTCTGCTCCCAGGAGATCTGATTAAGTCTTCTGATTTCCACGGGCACAGCACACAGAGGGCACACTTCCATAAATGTAGGCATAAAATAAAAAATAAATTTAAGAAAAGTTCTGCATGAATATTTATGAAGCCTGTGAAAGTCTGAATAAAAATCAGGTGGGTCAGTAACCCATGTGAACGTGTCTCCCTTCCCCTCTTGAAAAGGCAAAACAAAACAGTGTAGGGGCCAGAGATGGCTAACAGCACAACAGCACTTGCTTTTACAGAGGAGCCAGGTTCTGTGGCTCTGTTCCCAGCACCCACACGGCAGCTCACAACTGTAAGTAACTCCAGTTTTCAGGTATCCTTCTGGCCCCTGCAGGAACCAGGACATACACATACACTCATATATGTAAAATGTTTGTAAAAAGTTTAAATCTGATCTGGGTGTGGTGACACACACCCTTAAAACCTCAGCTCTCAGGAGGCAGAGACACTTAAACTATGAGTTTAAGGCCGGCCAGGGCTACAAAAGAATAAGTTGAAAAACACAACAAACCGTGGTGCAGCTATGACCCAGTCTAAAGTGAGAAGCCTTGCAGAATCAGAGTCAAAGCCCCAGGACATCCATCCCCTTCTGAAACCTTATCTTCCTGTCAGAGTTATCTACCACTCTGAAAGCAGGGCTTGTCACTATGACCTAGCTTCCCAGCCCCCTGCAGGGCACAGCACGGATCCTCAAGGTGTACAGATGATACTTCATATAAACTTCTCAATCCTTACATAAAAGGTGTCATTCTGTAACTTATTTCCTGCTTAGCTTTACATGTGTGACAGGCATACAGATCGACACATACAACTGATTTCCTGTTTCCTGCCCGTAACATTCCATTATATGACTGTAATGACTATTGTAGTAATACCCAATTAATACTTAATTCATCAAACTATACCACATGTGTGGCCAAAGACAGTGCCTGCTGTTTTAGATGTCTGCCAGGTAGTGCTTACAATGTGCCAGCCATTTTCCATAATGGTTTCTAGAGCCTTCCAGCCATTCAAGAACGTTTTCTAGAGCCCTCACTGCCATTCAAGGAGGAAGGTAAAAGTCACATTAGACCAAAGCAGGAACTAGACAGAGAAGTGGTAAAATGTGTCCAATACCCATGGTTGATGACTCAGGCTGCAAGTTCAAACCCATCCAAGTCCAAAGCCATAGTCATAACATAAAACACTGTAACTCCACTGAGGCAGATGCTGCCATGTTTAGACAATTTAAAAATGAAAGAACCGGTAGGGAGAGAGTTCTAAAGTTATCTGAGAATATCTGAAACAGGAAGTTCAGTTTTCTTTTTTAACAAGCAATTCCACCGGAAACTCACCAGTGTCCACATGCACACAGAGGGCAAGCATCTGCTTCTGACAAAACTCCCTGTGGACACTGTGGGAGCCAGTCCCAAGTTTACACAGACTGAGTTACCTCAAGTTGAACTGCAGGCCTGCTTGGCTTCCTTTAGCGAAACTTTTATGCATCTGCTCAGAGAGCGGGGCAGAGAGGGGCCCAAAACACCATGTCTCCCTGTCCCCCCCCCCCCCCCGCCCCGTGCCCACCCCCAATCAGACTCTGCTGAGTCGACAAAGCTCTAAGAAATGGCTTAAGGGAACAGCTCCAGCTGTGTCACAGTCTGCAGATCTCAGGAACAGTCGCATGTTCACAAGGCCACTCGACTCTCCACTTGGCCAGCTTTGAGAGGGCTGCTGCTTCAAGCCCAGCCCTGTTGCTCTGGAGAAAGCCCAGCTTGCAATACGGAAGAGAAGCCAGAAAAAGAGAGGGTGGAGACTCAGGGAACCAAGCAGGGAGCAAGGCCCAGAGTGAGAGGCAGCCCAGCTCTAGGCCAGGGCCCAGATCCTTGGGTGCTCCAAACAGGACAATTCCTAGGAGATGTCAGGGTCCAGGCCTTTAGATGTCCCAGCAACAGGGAAATGCTGCCTCAGGACTGGTGACTACTGCCAAATCTCTAATACTCAATCTCTCTGGGGAAGCCTAAGGAAACCTCCCATAAGCTGAAGCAACCCCTCCCACCTTTCCCAAGAAGTAAGAAAAGAACCAGAGTGGGCACTGCTAGAGCATCCCTGACCTCTCTAAAGAGGGCTGTGATAAATTATTTCCAGGGGCCCTGCTGTCACTTGACCCTGACTATAGCACTAAATGTACCACTTTTTTTTTTTTTCTTTCCCGAGACAGGGTTTCTCTGTGTAGCCCTGGCTGTCCTGGAACACCAGGCTGGCCTCGAACTCAGAAATCCGCCTGCCCAAGTGCTGGGATTAAAGGTGTGCGCCACCACTGCCCGGCTGTACCATATTTACTGAACACTTTAGAGTGGAAACCACTTAATCCCAATACCCTATATTACTGTTGTCCCCAATTTACAGAGCAGGCAGCTGAAGCACAGAGGGGTCACTCAAAGAGTATACCCAAAGTCACAGGAGGAGTTATAAAGTCAGGGATGGAGGGTGGAAGCCTGCAACTGTGGGAGGGACTCCGAGAGCATCTAAGGGATGGTGAGCATGGACACGAGAGGGAACTGAGGAAAGGTGTATCGGGAGATAATGGGTCAAAGTGTTAAAGATTAGCCCTGTAATCCCCAACCCTGCCTCCGCTTCATAGTCCAGGTAAAGGGCAAAAGATAAGAATGAGGAAGGAATCAAGAGTAGGCAGTGGCGAAAAGAGGCTTGGGCAGGACAGGAGGAAGCCTTTGGGACAAGGAAGAAAGGTGGAGGGGAAAATCTGCAGGCAGGACACGAGTGGGCACCGGGGAGCGATCTTCCCACCTTGAGCACGGTCACTGCACCGGCGCTGTGCACCTGGAAGTGTGTGGGAGGATCGGCTCCCGGCTCCGCAGCCTCATCGCGGCCCTGGTAGCTGAAGCAGGCGTCGGCGATGTCCAGATGACCGAGCGGCAGAGCGTCCTGTGGGCTCTTGAAGTAGTAGAGGTAGCAGCGGCGCGAGTCAAACACGAACCAGCGGCTGCGGTAGCCGCGCAGCGGGCCCTTGCCCGAGAGCTTCTGCAGGTAGCCGCACAGTCGCGAGGGCTCCCGTCCCGCCACTGCCCCAGCCTCCGAGCCAGTTCCCGGCACCGCTCCCTCACCACCATTGCAGCTCTCCTCCGCGCCGTCCCCGGCCCCCGGCATGGCCCGCCGCCGGCGCCCGCGCCCGCGCTAGCGCCCCGCTCCTCTGGGCCGCTGCCGCAGCGCCCACCTCCCCGCGCCGCGCCCTCCGCAGGGCCGTGGCGCGCTGTGCAGCCTGGGACTTGTAGTCCCGCCCCCGCCGCGCCCCCGCAGCGTGGGGAGCCTGGGTTTCTTAGCGATCCAGGCTAGCTCCACCCGGCCTCTACTCTTTTTTTTTTTTTTTTTTTTTTTTTTTTTTTTTTTTTTTTTTTTTTTTTTTTTTTTTTTTTGGCGTTCAAGGTCCGCCCTATCCCGGGAGGCAAAGTTCTGTTTATGCCAGCGTGAATTCCATGAAAGGGTTTCTCAAAAACTACAGAAAGTCCACTTAACACTGCCCTGAACTCCGAATAAGCTTTGATTTTAAATCTATGTCCAGCCAGTTACAGGCTGATACTACGAAAACGAGAGCGCCTGTTGCCTGGCTCAGAGTGGGTGTTCGGTAAATATTTGTAGAGTTTGTGAATGGGAGCCAAAGTATTTACTGCCTCTCTACATCCTGGTTTGTTCACTGAATGAAAACAAATATTTATGGAGGGCGTTCTGTGTAGGATTCAAACACTGGAGACTTGGCAGTGGCTTCCTGGCCTCATGGAGATTATATTCTAATAAAGCAGAACAATAATGCACACATTTTAAAAGGCAAACAAATAGAACAATTGTTATGCTGCACAAATGCTCTTATGACCTGTAAATTAGGATTGCTGCTTAAAATATTACCATTGTGCTGGTAGTGTTTTGTTGTCTTGACCAAGCTACAGGCCTTTGGGAAGAAGGAATTTTAATTGGAAAAAAAAAAAAAAAAGCCTCCATAGGATTGGCCTTTAGTCAAGTGTGTGAGGGCATTTTCTTGATTGACTATTGATGTGGGAGGGTCCAGCCCACTGTGGGCGGTGCCACCCCTGAGCTGGTGGCCCTTGATGAAGTAAGAAAGCAGGCTCGGGAAACTGTGAAGGGCAAGTCCTGAGAGGAAAGCGGTGAGGGGTGGTCGTCCACGGTTCCTGCCTCGAGTTTCTGCCCTGACTTCCCTCAGTGATGGACTATAATGTGGAAAGTGAAAAAACAAAAACAAACAAACAAAAACAACAACAACAACAATGTGTAAAGTGAAAAAAACAAAACAAACAAAAATCCCAACAACAACAACAACAATAAACCTTTTCTTCCCAAATTGCTTTTGGTCAAGGTTCTTTATCACAACACTGCCCTAACTAAGACATCATTTACAAATGATTAGTGAGGGTGCTGGGAAGGTAGGATTGAGACAATTTCTCTCCGTGTAGCCTAGGCAGGTATTGAGCCTTGTATCTTCCTGCCTGCACCTTCCAAGTGCTAGGATTCCAGGAGTGTGCTAGCCTCACCCAGCTTCCCAGTACTTCCTGTATTAACTTATTTGAACCCTCAGAACAACCTTACAAGGTGTTTTTAAATGCTTAAAAACAAAACAAAACAACAAAACAAAGGAAAAGGATGGAGTTTGCAAAGGAAGAGGAAGGTAAGCTACTTCTGTAGGTTGGTTGGTCAGAGGACGCAGATCTTAAGAAATGAGCAGAGCCCTGCGTGATGGGAGGGGGAAAGGTAGCTAGAGACTGGGGGGGGGGGGGGGGGACAGCGTTCCAGAATGATGAGCACGAAGCTCACCTTTCCCAAAGAGAAATAGACATTCTAGTTATATTTGTGAGGACCTCTCAAATACACAGCTGGAAGAAGGTGCCTGATCCCATACAGCTAGAGTCACAGAGAGTCGTGAGAGACCATGTGGGTGCTGAAAACCAATTCCAAGTCCTCTTCAAGACGGACTAGTGCTTCTAACTGCAGAGACATCTCTCCAACCCTTCGCATCTCCTTTTGCATATTTTAAATGTGTGCATGCTTGAGCGAGCGCGCATGCGCGCGCACACACACACCAAAAAAGACAAGGACCCCAAAGTAGACTGCCCATTTGGAGCTTAGGTCAGGCTATTTAACCTCCTTTTGCTGTAGTCTTTTATTTACTGCCATTGTTATTGTCATTGCGATCAGATCAGGCCATTAGAGTTGCTTCTTCTTGGTGATCGGATTCTGAGAGGGGAATCTATCAGTCCTGCTGGTCAACATGCACAGTAGGCTAGAGACCTCTGTCCTTCGTGCCATCTGGGTTGCCCCAGGGAGTGAGGGGAACCAAGTTCCATTTGAGCCTCTCTCAGTGGATACTCTATGACTAGTTGGCTTGTGGAGAAGGCAGTCAGGATGGGGTATGACTTTGAAATGCTACGGAAAGGGGACGAGCTGGGAAAAATTGATTTGGGCAGTTGAGATGCGAGAGGCAGAAGGATAGAGCCCACCTCAGCTCAGTCGGTGGGTTGTGAGAAAGTGGGGCTACCGCTAACTTATGGTCCTACAGGACAGATTCAACCTTTGCCGATGGCACTTGGAAATATAGAGGTAGCACCTTTCTTGGGCAGAGGGAGGGAGCCTGGGAGGCTGTCTGGACTGGAGGCTGGAGCAGGTAGACAGTACTGGGTAAGGGATCCCAAGCTGGTCCCAGCCGGACTCTGCTGTACCTGAATTCCTTGCATATTCACATTGAATGAGACTGGGACCCCACTTTAGTGCTGCAGGGCCCTGCCTTTGTCCTTTTGGAGACTACACCTTATGTCATAGTAAGCACACTGAAATGATCTCATGTCCCAGAGTAAATATCAACACAATTTGGCTATAAAAATGTTCAAAGATTGGGACTGGAGAGATGGCTTAGTGCAATGGTTCTCAAAATGCAGGAGCCATATGAAAGGTTGTTTGACCTCCAAAGGGGTCACGGCCCACAGGTTGAGAACTACTGGTTTAATGGTTAAGAGCACTTGCTGCTATTACAGGGGTCCCAGATTTGATTCCGGGTCCCACATGGCTCACAACCATCTGTAATTCCAATTCCAGGGGGAACTGATACCCCTCTGTGGGCACTGCACGTGCATGGTTTATGTAGTTACATCCAGGAAAACACTCTTACACACGAATATAAAATTAAAAATTTCTATGATACATCCATATTTTTTTGATATTACAAGATGATGAGTTGTTTATTTTAATTTCCTATTTGATTTTTATTTGTTTGTTTTGTTTTTTCGAGACAGGGTTTCTCTGTGTAGCCCTGGCTGTCCTGGAACTCACTCTGTAGACCAGGCTGGCCTCGAACTCAGAAATCCACCTGCCTCTGCCTCCCAAGTGCTGGGATTAAAGGCATGTGCCACCACTGTCCGGCCCTATTTGATTTTTAAAAAGAGATTTGTTTATGTTATTTAATGTGTATGAGTGTTGTGCCTGCATGTCTACATGTGTACCACATGTGTGCCTGGTGCTGGCAGATGTCAGAAGAGGATATTGTATCTGTAACTCCTGGAGCAAGAGTTACAGATGGTTGTGAGCCACCACGTGGGTTCTGCGAACAGAATTCTGGTCTTCCTCAAGAGCACCAAGTGGTCTTAACTGTTGGCCTATTTCTCCAGCTCCTGGCTATGATTTCCTGAGCACTACTGTGTCTCCATGGCAATTCTGAAAAGGAAAATTCTACAGGATCTTTTTGAGGGTAAAGGCATGGACATAGTGTTGCACTCTACGCGAAACATGTTTACGTAAATGTTTAATTTTGATTTTGATTTTCTTTGTGGATTTTTCAAGTCCATACATTCCTGTTTTCTTTCTGTCTTTTGCTGGTCAGGGCAGCTTCTCTCTATGAAGCCCAGGCTAGCCTAGAACTTATGCTTTTGTCTCTGCCTCCCAAGGGCTGCACAGGCTTTTACCAACACAACTGCTATCTTTCTTGTATAATAGATGTTTCACAAGTTCCTCAAAAGCTATGGCCAGACCAAAATGTGACTCTTTCAGGAGGCTGAAACCACAGGTCTGAGACCCCCAGTGGCAATGTAAAGTACCATCTTGGCAGAGGTCCCTGGAAAGTCTGGATTCCCCTGAGCCACGGGAAGTGCCAAGCCTTTGCAATCAACTTAATTCAACTTGACCCTGCCCGTTCCTCTACCCCACCCATTCTCTAAGGTCACTCGAGGCTGCCACTCATTTCATGGTTTTTTGTTTTTTGTTTTTTGTCTCATCTAGGACTCTAGGTTTATTTCATCTCTGCACCTCTTTTTTTTACATTCAATTTGGACACTTTTTACAAGTTTATGTAAAGTGTAAACCAAACAAACATAGCTTCGTTTTTTTTTTTTTTTTTTGAACTCGGAGTCAGAGGGCTTGTCATCTGTGACATGTGAGTCCCTGCATGGCCAGCTTCTTGAAACCCAGTGACCAGGAGGAAGTAGCCACCCAGAAGGAAGTAGACACTGTTTACCAAAAAGAGGAAATTTGGGAAATGAACTTACTCACACAAGGCCAGTCCCTGGGCAAACCCCAGGGAGCATACATCCAGGGGTTCATCTCCAGCCAGTTTCTTCTGTGAAGGTACAGCATGGCCAGAGGCTGTAGAGAAGCCTCAAACCACATGCTGCCCACTTCCCACCTGTATAGCAAGTCCTCTGCATAGAATCCCAGTTTCCACCTATATAGCAAGTCCCCCGAATAGGACTTCAGTTCCCACGCATATCCAGGAAATGGAAGGATGAGACCTATTTCTAGGGCCTCCTCCTGCTGCTCTGCAACCTAACACTGACAGAAGGCCTAGCTGGGGCTGGGGGCTGGGGAAGCTGTGGTCAGTCTTCTGCAGTTCCCCAGGCCAGTTCATGCCTTTGTGCTTAAAGCCCTGTTGGTTTCCTGCACACGACTACTTTGGGGTAACATGCTGGCATCATCCCCGTGTTCTTCTTGAGAAGTCATCCTTATTCTCTCACCACTGAGAGAGAAAGCAGAGAGAGAAAGAGATGGGCTAACTTCTTGGGGGCTGGGGCACAATATGAAGAAGCAGGCCTGATGGGGAGGAGATCAGAGGTAGAGGAGGAGGCTGGGGGCAGAAGGGTGGGAGGGGAAGGGGAAGAATGAGACCATTCTCAGTATAATGGCTCCTTGGCTGCAGTAAGTGGCTTCCCAGGCTGCCTGCATTCAGCAAAATGCCTGAAGCCCAACCAAGTGGGTTCCCAGAGAAATTGGGAAAGATGGAGGGGGTGGGGGATTGCTAAAATAAGCACTCTGGTGCTTCGGCTTCCTCGTCTGTGCAATGGAGCAGAGTTGAGTACAATGGCCTCCAAGAGCTGTCCTGAAGTCACCTGACTTAATGAATGTAAACATGGGCAGGTCCCTGACATCCAGTTAAATGTCAACATAGTGGCTAAGATATTCCACAAACCTCTCCAGTCCCTGTTCTGTACCTCTGTCTGGGGTGGGGCAGCTACTGTGCTGGCTCTGGGCCTAGTCCCTGTTGTAAGGCACTTGGCAGGTAGGAAATTTCTGGGGAATACCCTCTCAGGACACTTTGCTCTGCTCACTGTTCAAAGGGCCTCTTTTTCCCAGGAAAATATATACCTCATGGTTCTCCTTCTGAGGGAGAAGACATCTGATGACTTCCTAGTTCCTAGGGTCAGGGGAACTAAGCTGTTGACAGGCAGAAGACTGGATGTCCTTGGAGCTAATGAGGGTGGATGTTTACCAGGCTCTCCAAGCCTAGAGAACAAGACTTCCACAGGAAGTAGGAAGAGCCATGCTGGCCAGAGAGCAGGGAAGGCCTGGACTGCAGGAGAAGCAATGGGACGGCAGTGGCAGAGGCCCTTGGTCCGTCTTGTTCAACATTTTATCCCTAGAGCCGGGCACAACGTCCAGGACACTGTAGTCCCCTCTGCTTTCACCATAACCTGTCCCCACCCCAGCACCACTCAGCCAACCCTGATCTCAATTCTCTAGGTTCAAACCCAGGGCCTCATGCATGCTCAGCACTAAGCTCATTCCCAGCCTTCCCTTCTCACACAGGAAGGACTGAGGACTGAACACCTTCTGTGTCCGTGTGGGAGGAGGGACATTGACCCGAAAGTCTGAAGAGATCTGCTGTTCTGGTAGAGGAAGTTCAGGTGTCTCTTGGTTCAGAAATGTGCTTATGTAAGCAAAGTGACGTGGCAGGACCCCAGAAGACCAGAGATAATGAAAATGAGGGTCAGAAAAGACCTTGAGGAAGCTTTTGATAGAGTGGAGGAGGAAATGTTTGTTTTAAATTGATTATTTACATTTCAAATGTTGTTCCCCTTCCCGCTCTCCCCTCTACAATACCCCCATCCCATAGCCCCTCCCAGTTGCCTCTAGGCGGGTACTCCCCCACCCTCCCATTCCTGCCTCACCTCTCTAGCATCCCCCTTTGCAGGGGCAAAAGCCTCCACAGGACCAAGTGCCTCCCATACCATTGATGCCAAATAAGGCCATCCTCTGCTACATTTGTAGGGGGAGCCATGGACCCACTCATGTATATTCTTTGGTTGGTGGTTTAGTCCCTGAGAGCTCTGGGTGGTCCAGTTAGTTGATATTGTTGTCCCTCCTATGGGGTTGCAATCCCCTTCAGCTCCTTCAGTCCTTCCCCTAACTCTTCCACTGGGGTCCTCGGGCTCAGTCTGATGGTTGGCTGTGTGTCTGCATCTGTCTTGGTCAGGTGCTGACAGAGCCTCTCAGAGGACAGCCCTACTGGGCTCCTGTCTGCAAGCAGTTCTTGGCATCAGAAATAACATCGGAGTTTGGTGTCTGCAGATGGGATGGATCCCAAGGTGGGTAGGCCTTTCCTTCTATCTCTGCTCCATTTTTTGTCCCTGAGTTTCCTTTAGACAGGAACATTTCTGGGTTAAAAATTTTTGAGATGAGTGAGTGCCCCCTTTCCTCAACTGGGGTCATGCCTATCTACTGGGGGTGGTCTCTTCAGGTTCTATCTCCCCTCTGTTGGCATACCTGGCATCTGGGACTTTCTAGTGGTTTGGGGAAAATGTTTTAAACTCAACTAGTTGGAGTAAATGTAAATTGGGTTATTAGATTTTAAAAGTACTTCTAGCCAGGTAGAGTAGCACATGCCTTTAATTCCAGCACTCAGGTGGCAGAGACAGGCAGATCTCTGTAAGTTTGAGGTCAGTCTAATCAACATAGAGAGTTCTAGGTCATCTGTGGCTATATAATGATACCCAAACTCAACATAATAGCAACAGATAAATAGACCATGGTACTTCAGAATCTCCGGTCAGGCAAAAGGGGTCAAGGTCATGAGGGGTTATGTGTCACGATTATTGGGAGGGGGCTGGGATCGTTCTATGTCTTGAGCAGATGATTTATGTCCTGAGTCCCAGTTTACCTGTTTTATAATGAGAACTAATGAACGGTGATAGTAAATGTATGCCTGCTATAAAGACAATGGAAATCTTATGTGTTTCACATTCTTGGCACTTGATAGGAGCCCAAAACTCTGTAATGCCAGCTGATTACAAAGCATCGAGTCCAAGAGAAGCCTGGGCTACATAATGAAACTCCCACCTCTAATAAACAGACAAATTAAACTAAGCAGGGGTATACCGTGGACCTCAATTTTCCCAGCAGTAGGTGAAGGGAGAGGTACCAGAGCCAGTTTGAGATGGCACGCAACTCCTGCGCCCCAGCCCTACAATCTACTAGATGGACCAGCCTACCTACCTGGGCCCCTTGGCAGCTACCTGGCCTCTAAGAAGCTGTAGAACAGGTTTCTTCAAGGTCTGATCCTTGGCCCTGATTTTCCTAATGGGTTCTAAATGGATTCTAACTGCTTATCATCCTTTCTTTAGCTGTGAGGAGCAGGCAGCTGTGTAGAAGCTTACTATTTCCTTCTTACATGTGACCTAGGGTAGCTGGGGTCTCAATAGGGACACTCATCTGTGTGCATTGTCAGAGACATTGAGGAGTCTCTCTCTGAGGGAGGGTTCCCTTCCTCAAGGTTGTCAGGAATCCTAAGACCCAGAGTATACAGGAAGAGTTTCATGAGTCAAATGGGGCTGGCAGTTGTAGCATGTAGTTCTGGCTACACAGCTTTGAGTTCCCAGCGAGTCGTAGATGTGCATGAGCCCAGGAGCTATGGCTAAGCTCTTCTCAGCCTTCTGTGGCTTGCGTGCCCTTATCTTTACTCCTAGCTCAACACCTCAAAATCTACTCTCAACTGAGTTGCCTAGTTACCTTCTGTGAAGCCCATTGTTCTTGCTACTCAAGACTCCCATAGGCTGCTTTCCTTTTCTGCCTACATTTTAGAAAATCTCTCCTACAGCTCTGAGTCTGTTCTGTCTCTCTCCCCCAAATATCTCGAATGGCAGCTCATAACCATTTGTAACTCTAGTTACAGGGGATCTGATGCTTTCTTCAGGCCTCCTTGTGAAGCAAGCATACACATGGTGCACAGACATGCATGCAAATACTCATACATAGAAATTGACATCAAAGCCGGGCAGTGATGGTGCACGCTTTTAATCCCAGCACTTGGGAGGCAGAGACAGGTGGATTTCTGAGTTCAAGGCTGGCCTGGTCTACAGAGTGAGTTCCAGGACAGCCAGGACTACACAGAGAAACCCTGTCTCGAAAAAAAAAAAAAAAAGAAAAAAAAAAGAGAGAGAGAGAGAGAGAAATTCACATCAAATGCAAATAAATATTTTTAAAAATATGTGGGAGCTAGAGAGATGGCTCAGTCCTGTGAGCATGAAGACCTGAATTTGGACCTCCAGAATACATGTAAAAGCCAGGTATGATGACATGCATATATACAACCTTGGCTTTGGTGGGGGTGGTGTTGGCAGAGACTAGCAGAAGCCCAGAGCTTAATGGCTATCCAGCATAGCCAAAACAATGACCTTCAAGTTCAGTGAGAGACTCTGCCTCAAAACAAAAACAAAAACAAAAACAAAAACAAAAACAAGATGGACAATGATAAAGAAAAAAAGACGCCAGATGTGGACCTGTGGCCTCAACAGACACAAAGAAGGATGAGCAAACTGTCACACACATGCTTGTTCACATATGCACACACACACAGATGTGGTTCTTTTCATTTTTTCTTTTACATTTTTTGATGGAGTTATTTTTATGGTTTTGCTTTTGGAATGACTTGGCTTTGAGGTATTCATAGAATTTGCAGTTCACAAGGATTTTATTCCTCCACATTTGAGGATTCCTATGAGGCAAGACGATATGGTCTTCAAACCATTTCACACGTGAACAAGCTCTTACGACTAACGAATGAAGCTTATGCAACCATTCTCTGTCTTAATGTTGACTTACATATTTACTCTTGTGATTCTATAGTTTTCTCTTTTTGGATTTTAGAGACAGTGCTCTTTTTGTTTTGTTTTCCAAGGTTTCAGACCTTTATAGAGGTTCTCAAAAAAAGCAATGCAAATTATAACAGCTGAAATCAAGAGATTTCGAAGGTGATGAATATTAGTAAGTGGCCTAGAGACTGTTGTGATTTTTGGCGAAGGATGTGACTGCATTCTGTCCTTGTCCAAAATATCTGCCTGAGGCTAAACTGAAGAGTTTGGATTAAGGACGCTGGCAGCAGAGGTTTCAAGACAGCCTTGTATTGACTCTGTTGGCTGTTAGTAGTGACTCCTATACAGATGTACAATGAAAAGGAACACATTGAGCAAGGAATACTATAAAGTGTACGGTTTGAGGAGAAAGGGAGCACCAGGAAGCATGTTGGGGATGACTCCTTTGCTCCAGGAGATGAAAAGTTTAAAGAAAAGCCTAATGCTAAATGGAATAAAGGGAGTGGTGATCTCAGGGCGAGACTCCATCTGGCTAAGCTTCCGATTGGTGGAAAGGAATCAAAGAAAAGCTTAACCAGTGATGAAAACCACCACCAACAGAAAGCTGGTGAACAGTTATTTGAATGAGGGCCCAGCTCCAGCCCCAGTTGGCCATAGATTTTTAATTAATAAATAGAAGCAGATCCTGGGTTATTTGCCATCCTAGGTTTTTGAAGTTAATGTTAGCCATTAGTATACCGGTGACCCCAAGACTGGTTTCTGCTGTTCCTAACCCTAAGCTTATTATGAAGGGAATGGGGATGGGAATTTCACATTTTCCTCCCTGAACATGGAGTCTGGAAGAGCCTGTGTCCGTGCATACCTGTATTTTCTCCCTACTGGTCCATCATAAGTAGATATCCAGGGGAACAAGGATGCCAAGATATGGAATTTCAGAGTTTGATACACCTGCCAAATAGGCAAGCAAGGGTGCTATCTGTCAGCACTTGTAAACCAATCAGTTCCTTCCAGAAAGTGAAGGAAGAAATGTCCACCTGACAGAGTGGTGGTTGGGAGCTGTGAGACATTTATGGCAAGTTTGCATTTGCTCTTAAAGGGAGATCTAGTCGAATCTACCATAAAAGAGCAGGAGAGAACATAGATAAAATAAAATTATGAGTCTACCACTCACATCAATCTTTAGTGGATCTTCTTAGGCCTTGGTGATGGTCCATTTTCTGCAACCAGCTTGTTATCCCATGATGTGCTTGACTTGGGAGTGACATATCTGGGTGTGAATACAGTCCACCCTGAAAGCAGTCTGGGTAGTCAGGATGACAAGGTGTGGTCCCTTTTGGGGGGAGGGGTGTCCCAGTTTCCTTTAGACTTATTATTTCAGCCTTTTGTTGAGGATAAGCGTGACATACTTTCTTCTGTAGCTGCTTCTGAGCGGAGATTAGGGCTGAAATGCTAACCAAAGGCCAAGGGTTGGGGTTCAGGCAGTGGAGGCATTCATCAGAGGCATCTGGTTTGCTGGCCCAGCTGAAGAGATAGGGAGCAATCACATTGGCTGGACTGGTTTACATCAGCTTCCAGCAAGTCCGGGGCTTGCAACTGTCTGGAGTGGTTTGTCATTTGCAGCTGATTCATGGATGCTGTCTATAAGGCAAGAGGAAATCTCCGGGAACAAATATAGACTAGGGACAGAAGTTAAAGTTTAAGAACTTAAAGGAAATGACCTACCCCCTCTGGAATAAGCAGTAGGTGAGGAAGCTTTTGCTGCTGATGGGCAGAGGTATTTACGAAAAGTGAATCCAAGTCACAACTTCCTGAAACTTACATGAATTTAAAGTTTATGAAAAGAGACAAAAGTTTTAGATATATTAGCACTACCACTGTTTGTAATCTGTACAGAAATCCACATTGTAGAAAAGAAGTAGACCCATACCTTTGAGTTATGGTAAAAGCTTTTGGGTCCCAAAATGATTTTGAGGTAAAAAAGATTAACACATTTTCATATATACATATACATACCTATGTATACATATAAATACATATGTATAAATATATACATGTATATATGTATATATGTGTGAATATAATATATATATGCTATTTTTAGCATGATAAGAATCACTTTTTGGTCTATATTTAGGAAAAAAACCAAAGGGAATTAATAGCATATCAGAACTCTATTGATTAACATGATAAAACTCTTAACCTTTGGAGTCTTAACATCATATATTGTCTCTAAGTTTTATTATTATTTTAATTATTTTTTCAGACCCTTATAACATGCATAAACCTCAAACCTTTCTCCTTTTACCATTCAGTCATTTACCATGAGATACAAGTGGTTGAGAGCATAGAGAAACAAGTTCTTTTAAATAAAGGTATAGTAAAAAGTTACATTGATACCTGTCTTAAGAGTTTGTCTTTCGTCCCTGGAGACCTACCTAATAGCTGTATAAAAAGCAAAGCCTGATTTTCATATATGAGAATGCATTGGCAAGGCAGCTGCTGCTAAACTGACAGAGCTATAGTGTAAACATTACTTTTGTTCTCCTGATGTAATCATTGTCTCTGAGGCTTACTGCCTCCATCTGCTAACCTAGGCCTAGTCCTGGAACCTTCTAGCCTCATCTAATCTAATTTAGGCCTAGCATGTTTTCAGCCTTTGCAACTTACTGCTGAATAAGCTCATCCCTTCTTGTTTTTTCTGGACCCTGGTTGGTTGGTTCAACTCAGCTGTTCTAGCTTAAACTCCTCTCCAAGCCGATTGACTCAATCTGGCTTCTCTCAGTTTCTGAATGAATTTCTCTGCTTGGCCTCCTACTAACTTTGGCAATAGATTCTATTTTTCTGGATCCTTTCCATTCTCTGGCTCATTCTGTTTTCACCTGTGTCTAGTTTGTTCTATCTTCAACTTGCCTTTGTAAAACTCTCCCAGTGAAACTATCCCCTCTCTCCACACTGCTCTCTCTTAAGTAGCCTCTCTTTTCTCTCTGCTTTCGAGAGGGTTGGGCATGTCCTATTCTGCCAAATCTTTCTCTGATTTGTCATTTTGTCTTCCACTCAATTAGGCATTACTTTCAAACATGAATGCTTCCTTCTACAAACTATCTTTACCTTCATTGTTTGGATTAAAGGTGTGTGCTAAGGGCTTGTCTGTATTCTGGCCAGAGGGATTAAAGGTGTGTGCTAAGGCTGAGCCACACCACAACCGGAAACAGGTATTTCCAGTAAACAACATAATCTCTGTGTTACACTGTGATCAAATATCCTGTAACATTTCCCCCTTTGGATCATCAACACCATCAGAGATCTGAGGAGGATACATTTGAGCAGGAAGTATGAACCAAATGGCTTCTATCAATAAAACAATAAAGACTTACCAGCTACCTGGAGGATTACCACAGGTTCCTCTTCAGCAATCTCCACGGAGGCAGAGTGACTTCAGTCCCCAGGAGTCACACATGACCCATGCCCCTGCAGGACCAAGACTGTGGACAAGCAGAATACTGAAGAATTGACTGTTTCCCTTTGCCTTGCTAAGGTAGGCCAATATTTCAAGTTCCTCACTCATAGGAAATTCTCTCACATTTTTGCGTCTGGGTGCCAAAGGCTGATGCTGCCATATGTAGCAGGCAGAGTTAATGGTGTCCTGTGTAAGGAGAAACATTCCATGGGCTCTTGCCAAACTGCTTAGGCCACTGTCTTACCATATCACAAGACAGAAATATCTTAGTTTTAATCAAGACTGAGGCTCAACTCCGTGGCCCCAACTCCTTAGCGTCTCATCTCTTTACATACGTTTAATTTTTCTTTTATCCCCTTTCATCCTAGTTTACACTCTCTCGAGCCTCTGTTATTCTTCATCTAGAATAATATCATTCTCTGCCATCTTAGACTGGCCAAAACCCTGGTAAGATCTTATTTCATGACATCAAACCTCTGTTTTTTTTTTTTTTTTTTAAGGTCATATTTTTAATCAGAAAATCCAATTAGGGATGCTGGATAGTGACTGTCAGGTTAGAAACAAAACCTGGCCAGAGGAAAGTAGCCCTTTACCAGGAGGTGATATGAGCAGATTATTTTTTGGACAGCTTCCTTTCTGGAGCTTTTCTACTTGGTTCTGCTTCTGGCAGTGTTTTCTGTCTTGGGTGTTTTAATTGGATTTCTTGGGCTTAGTCCTCTGGATCCTGAGCTCAGGTATCTATTTGGCTGTAGCCATGTATTTCAAGTGAAATGAGAATTGGCAAAATTACTAGAAGATTCTTTGCATATATCAAACCACTGATGATTACAGGATCAATGAATTTTGAGAACGTCAAAGACAAACATTTCATTTAATCCATGACATTATTCTGAAATAAAGCTGACATCCTGACGACCTGTTATTTAGTCTTTTTTTTTTTTTTTTAAAGAGCAAGGAATTATTGAACACTGGAAACAAAACCTCATTTATGTTGCTTTGGTTAAGGAATAAAAAATTATTACATTTTTAATGGTCATAGCTTTTTCAGTATTATTTCCCAATTAATCTTCTTAAACCTTGGTTTTTAAAATCATTTTGTCCTCATCTGTTAGTCTTATTATCAGGACATGAATCACCACATAAAAATTCATCCCAGTCCAAAATATCTAGGTGTCCCACTGTTATTTAAAAGTATCCATTTCTTTAAAAACATGGATTGAGTCCAAGTAACACATACAATGCACCATAGGAACCAAGATTACCTATGTGTAGACTTTCAATCATCAACTCTCTTACTATAGGTTTTAAGTTAAATTTTGTTATAGATTTCAGAGCTCTTAAACCATATCCGGTAAATTTACAAATCCTGAGGTACAGGAAGTTTATACATAATAGTCTTACAAATCTTGAGATAAGGTTCATACTTGATCTCATAGCAAAGGTTCATAGCAAAAGTTTTAGAGAATTAAATGAAATCAAGGGTACAAAATGAATGGCAATACTCTCCATTAGGAATGGTTTTTTCTCTCCCTCTCTCTCTGTGTCTGTCTCTGTCTCTCCCTCTCCCTCTCCCCCCACCTTTGTCTGTTTCTCTTCTCTCTGTCACATAGTCAGGTGGCCCACCCAACACAGAACAGAGATTTTGGAGAAAACTTTTAAATAGTCATGTTAGGGTCTAGAGGAGGGGCAGTCATAACCCAACCCCAGGACCAGCTTTTTATTCAAGTAGAACAGCATAAAACAACATTTTAATGCTATCCATACCTAAAAGAATCCTAAATTCCTGTAAAACTGACCAGAGTAAGCTGAGAACAAATAAGGCTTACAGATAAGATTTTTTTTTTTTTTAGCTTTCACTATCCACAAAGCACAAGGGCCAGTATCATCCCCGTCCTCTTGGTCCTTCCCACTTGAGAATTAATGTTGTGTCCAGCTTTTCCATGAGTCCTACAAATGTGCACAAACAAAAGGACTCTTACCTATACTTCCAGAGGTTTTCTGATGGCTCTTTTCTCACAATTGAGATATTGAGAACCTGCCAGTGACTCCCTCCAAATGCTGGGCCTCTATTATTTCTCTACTTTCAGTACTCCAGGAGCCTGTAGGGTCCTGAAGCCAACCAGAAAAAGAAGGTGGATCTGGATGAGCACCCAAATGTTATCAGTCGGGGTTTCTCTTAGTTAGGATTTCTATTGCTGTGAAGAGACACCATGACCATGACAATTCTTATAAAGGAAAATATTTAACTGGGGCTGGCTTACAGTTTAGAAGTTTACTCCATTATTGTTATGGTGGGTGTGGTGGTTTGAATAGGTTTGTCCTCCATAGACTCATGTGTTTGAATGCTTGGCCCATAGGCAGTGTCACTCTTAGGAGGTGTGGCCTTGTTGGAGGAAGTATGTCATTGTAGGGGCAGGCTTTGAGGTTTCCCATGCTCAAGCTGCCCCCAGTGTGAGCCAGTTTCCTTCTGCTGCCTTCAGGTCAAGATGTAGAACTCTCTGCTTCTCCAGCACCAAGTCTGCCTGCATTCTGCCCTGCATCCTACAAAGATCATAGTGGATTGAACCTCTGAAACTGTATGCAAGCCCTAATTAAATGTTTTCTTTTATATGAGTTGCCTTGGTCATGGTGTCTCTTCACAGTAATGAAACCCTAACTAAGACGGTGGGTAACATGGCAGCATTAAAGCAGACATGTGCTGGTGAAGGAGCTGAGAGTTCTATATTCGAATCAGCAGGCAGCAAGAAAGGAACTGGTTTAAGCTTCTGAGACCTCAAAGTCCACCCCCATAGTGACACACTTCCTCCAATAAAGCTACACCTTCTCTAAAGAGGCCACACCTTCTATTAGTGCCACTCCTTATGAGCCAAGCATTCAAACCTGTGAGTCTATGGGGGCCATTTCTATTTAAATTACTAAAGGTTGTCCAAAGATTCACCAGTCTGACTATTAATAAATTTTAACAAAGAAGAGGCTTTTATTCATACACTGGTGCCAGGTCTATTCCTGGGACTTGGGATTCCAGAATGCAGCACACAGGCACCTCGTCATGGGCTTTCAAAGGCAGAGAATACAGTTACATTCTGCCTACATGCATGTAGAAAGGTTACCTCGTGCTAAGCAAGCTTTTGTTTACAGAAGCAGAAACAGCAGTTTTGTTAAAGTTGCACAAGAACCAGGCAATTACAATATTAACTCTTCATAGCCCTTAACATTTGAAAGTTAATTTTTGCTTTATGGTTCTCTTAAGTAAAGTAATTTTAAGCTTTTAAACAGAAAGTTGGCCATCATGGATATTTCAAGACAACACACAAATTCAGGCAATTCATGCCAATCAAGCCAACACTACAGAAAGTTCTTAGTAGAATACATTACAGAGAGGAAGATGAATACATGATAGAGCATATAAAACTACAGATAAACAAACCACATTTGGGAAATAAACAACCATGTCCAGTACAGCAACTTAGCAAAACCTGAAAATTAATATGGGAGAAGAAAAAGAAATACTAAGAATCTGCTAAAGCAAAACATCACCTAACAAATTTGTAGATAATAGCAAACCCCTTTCTATAATAACCTTAAATATAAATAATGGCAACTCACCCACTACAATGATATAAAGCAATGTATTGAAAAATAAGAACCAACTCTATGTTGTCTCCAAGAAACACATTTTGCCCCCAAAGATAACCAAAAACTTGATGTCAAAGGATTAAGAACAAGCTATCAAGCAAATGGAAAATGAACACAATCAGGGATAGCTATCCTTATATCAACAAAATAAACATTATGCCAAAACTAATTAGAAGAGATAAAAAGGGAAATTACACATCTATAAAAAGATCAATTCATTAAGATATTATACCATTTGTAAACCTTTATGCATCAAAATTCAATTTCATAAAACACCAAAAGACATAGAAGACCACATAGGTCTTGACACAATGACAGTGGGGAAATTTAAAACTCCACTCTCATATTTAAATAGGTTTCCTAAACTAAAACCAAATAAAAAACCTTCAGATATAAAATATAGTATGGCTGAACTAGACTTGAGAGATGTATACATAAAATTCCACCAAAGAAGTATAAGACCTCCATAATCAAAACTTCAACATATCAAGAAGGAAAATTACAGAGGATACTAGATGATAGAAAGATATCACATATTTCTGAATTGTCAGAATTAATATTGTGAGATGGCTATACTATCAAAAGTAATTTACAGAGTTAGTGAGGTACCTGTCAAATTTCAGTGTCATATTTCATAGGCTTAGAAAGTAACAATACAAAATTTCACACGGCTCCACAACAGATCAGGAATAGCTAAGGCAAGTCTATGGAGTAAGAACACTGCTGTAGGTATTACTAATCATGACCTCAAATTATACTATAGAACTATAGTGACAAAGCCTGCTTGATACTGGCATAAAAATAGACAGGAAGTCCCATGGAATAAAATAGGGACCTGAAAATAAAATGGCAAAGCTATGGTTACTTAATTTTTAACAAAGAAGGCAAAGACATATTGGAAAAAAGGTTATATAACAAATGGTTAGCAAAATGTTTTCTACATGAAGAAATACGAAATTATATTTATATATTTCACTTTGTACAAAAATTTGTTCAAAATCAAATATTTAAGACCTGAAACAAACATCTAAAAGGAAGCACAGAGGCTACCCTTCAAGACAGTGAGAACTTCTAAAGAGAATTAACTCCAAGTATCAATATATGAGACCCCATGGAAAAAAATATTCCTGTACATCAAAGAAAGCAATCAGCAGAACAGACAGCCCAGAGACAGGAGATGATCTGTAACTCTTCACTGAATGTGCTCATATCCAGAACTTAAAAAAAGAACTTAAAATATTAGACACAAGGAAAATAAAACTGCCAGTCAACAAATGGGCAAATGAATTTAAGTCTGTCTCTCTCTGTCTTTCTGTGTCTCTCTCTTTCTCTTATACAAACCACCAAAAAACAACCAACCATCCCAACCACCACCACCACCACCACCACCACCACCATCACCACCACCACCCCACCACCACCCCCAACCTCACAAAAATACCTAATAATTATATTTACAAAAGCACTCAATATCTCTAGCAATCAGGGAAATGCAAATTAAAACTACTTTAGGGGAACGTCAGCTTGGACCACAGGGCTCCACAGCAAATTAGTGCTGGAACAAAGACCCCTCTCAGGAGCTCGGAAAAGCCGGGAGAGGGCCAAAGACACGCCCCACAGCTCACCAGGAACTGCCCCGAACCCCCGAGACACAGGGACCAAGGTAGGCGGGCTTAGAAACCCCCCTGGATCCCAACAGCGGGCGGCTGAGGCAGGAAACTTTTGCCTGGGACACTAGGATTCCAAGCAGCTAGGATAGTCAAGCAGCTCCGGGAGAAAATTTTCTCTCCCAGGAACGCAGAAAAGCCCTGAGCAGGGGCAACACAAGCCCCAGAACTCACTGATTCCGCCCAGTTTCCGTGGGCCACAGAGACTGACGGACAGCAACTTCCGGCGGCGGCCAGGAACCTCAGCTTGGGCCACAGGGCTCCACAGCAAATTAGCGCCGGGACAAAGATCCCTCTCAGGAGCTCAGAAAAGCCAGGAGAGGGCCAAAGACACGCCCCACAGCTCACCAGGAACTGCCCTGAATCTGCGAGACACAGGGACCGGTGCCACAGCTCTCCAAACCCAAACACCTCTCAGAGAGAGCTGGTCTTCAAGGAGTACTGACACAGAGACCTGCAGGAGGGGCAAGCCACAACCAGACAGAGTAAGATCAGCTAACAACAGAGTCAACAAGATGGCAAAAGGCAAGGGCAAGAACATAAAGAACAGAAACCAAGAGTACTCTGCACCATCGGAACACAGCTCTCCCACCACAGCAAGCCCTGGATACCCCAACACACCAGAAAAGCAAGACTCAGATTTAAAATCATTCTCACGAGGATGATAGAAGACTTTAAGAAAGAAATGAATAACACCCTTAAAGAAATGCAAGAGAACAGGGATAAACAACGAGAAGCCTTTCAAGAGGAAATGCAAAAATCCATGAAAGAATT
>CM052706.1:30835424-30852629 GCA_028551405.1 Uromys caudimaculatus | reverse complement strand
TCAGCCTGTTTATCCTTTGAGTATAGGAAGGCTACTGATTTGTTAGAGTTAATTTTATATCCAGCCACTTTGCTGAAGTTGTTTATCAGCTGCAGGAGTTCTCTGGTGGAGTTTTTCCGGGTCACTTAGGTATACGATCATATCATCTGAAATTTTTTTTCTTACAAAGAAATAAAAACCTAGCAAGAAAAACTGTGTCTTCTACATGGATAATTATCACTACATAAGAAAATGTTGTGCAAACCATAAAATTGGTACAGTAAATGGTGTTATTAGTTATCTTGGAGATTTTTTGCCTCTGATAACATTGTGTGAGAAAAGTAGTATGGAGAAAATCCAGCACCATATAACGCAGTATTTGTCAAAGAGGGACATACCATCCTATGTTGGTAAATGAATAATGGCAGACATGTTTATGGTTCTTTAAGTTACATCTAATAATATGAACAAGGAAAATATAGACAATACTTAATAAATCATTAACAAGAAAGGTTGTTCCCTGGGGAGAAAATGAAAGAGGAGCAAACAAAAAACTTTGTGCCCCAAAAGCCAATAATATACTCTGGAAGGTAGGGATGGTAGATTGCAAGTTTAAGGCCATTCTGGGATATATAGCAAGACTGGGAAAGAGACAATGAAGTGAAGTACTTTCATGTATTAATTCATCATTCCCAATCCTTTTCATTAGAAGGAAGAAAGCGAAGAATTCAGTCTATTTTCCTGCTTATTTATTACATCTTCATACCATAGCAAACTTGATACATTGCTGGTGGGGAATATGTTCTATTTTCCCATATTTTCTGTTTTCCTCTCTTCTTAAAGATATTTTCTCCTTTTGTTGTTATACGAGACAGGATCTCAACTATTAGGCTGATTTTCAAAATTTATAACAGGAGAGATCCTTGAACATTAGCCTCCTAAAGACATATTTAGAGCCTAGATAACCTAGGCTCTGAATTCGGATGTATTGGGGACCAAATTCCATTTCAGTTATTATTTGAATGACTTTGGATGCAGCATTCAATATTTTTTGCCTTCAGTTTATCCATCTACAGAATGGAAGGAAACAAAACCACTTTGGAGGGACTGTGCTGGAGGCCTATTTTATAATGTGTGCAGGCGCTTTGCTTGGCACAAAGTGGGACAGACGCATTTCTTCCACACTCAGAATACCCCGCAGAAGTTACAGAGTAGGACTCATGTGGTGCTGAACCTAATGGACGATTTTGATGTGGAATGCACAGTGATTATGGGCAATTAGTTGCTTTCATTCTCTGTAATGCCAAGGTGAGATAAATAATCCTAGAGTTGTCTGTGTGGGATTCAGGTTTGCACAGTGGGCTCTCGTCTTGCCTTGGCTGACTTGCACAGCCTGTTTGGAATTGTTTTTGTGTATTATATGAACAAAGCACGCTTTTAGATACAATAAATTGTCCTCCATAAAGGACGAATTTATCAAATCTTGTGGTTTTCATTTCACGGAAAGTGGATGTAATTTTTATTTTTAGATCATTCAGCTAAGATTTCAGGTGGTTTTTCCCTAATAGAATTTTCCTCATTTATTGGTCTCACTTCTAAGAAAATAGGTTTACTTATATACTAAATTCACACAACCAAACTGGAGATCTGGCTGTGTAAGAGCCAGATAGATAAGATAGTGTTGAATTTAGTGGGTATTTTTATATAGAAAGCTCAATGCAACATAATTGTACATAATACACTTTTGAAAGTGAACACTCATATCGACTTAAACTGTAAAAGGTAACATTTGAGGACATTAAAAGTGTTATTCTGAAGTTTAACTTTTCTAAATTCTTGAAGTCTGGTAGAATCTTTACTTATGTGGTCCATTGGATTTTAACTTATTCTACTATGTCTATTTTTTTTAGCCATAATTCATTGGCTCTACGCCTTTCTTGGTGCTGTTTTCCAGAGCTCCAGATTACACATGCACACTTATTTCTGTCCTGAGAAGCTTTTCATTTCCTCTAAACCTCTTCCAGGCTTGATTGTCAAAAACTGTGCTCAAACTTAACCTTCAGAATCCAAATTCATGATTGTTAGGTTTTTGCATTTTTATAAGTTTCTTTATAGTATATTTTTTTGCTTTACAAAATGGATAACTTCTTGTCATTTAAAAAATACTGCAATGATTTTTATTATTTATTTATTTATTTATTTATTTATTTATTTATTTATTTATTTATTTATACTCCAGATTTTATTCCCCTTCTGGTCCACCCTCTGACTGTTCCACATCCCATACCTCCTCCCTGCCCCCTGTCTCCACTAGGATGTCCCCCCCTACCTGACCTCTAAACTCCCTGGGGCCTCCAGTCTCTTGAGGGTTAGGTGCATCTTCTCTGACTGAACCCAGACTCACAGTCCTCTGCTCTATATGTGTTGGAGGCCTCATATCAGCTGGTGTATGCTGCCTGTTTGGTGGTCCAGTGTCTGAGAGATCTCGGGGGGGAGGTCCAGGTTAATTGAGACTGCTGGTCCTCCTACAGGGTTGCCCTCCTCCTCAGCTTCTGCCAGCTTTTCCCTAACTCAACCACAGGGGTCACCAGCTTCTGTCCATTGATTGGGTACAAATATTTGCATCTGATTCTTTCAGCTACTTGTTGGGTCTTTTGGAGGACAGTCATGATAGGTCCCTTTTTGTGAGCACTCCATAACCTCAGTAACAGTGTCAGGCCTTGAGCTGGATCCCACTTTGGGCCTGTCACTGGACCTTGTTTTTCTCGGGCTCTTCTTCATTTCCATCCCTGCAGTTCTTTCAGACAGGAACAATTATAGGTCAGAGTTTTGACTGTGGGATGGCAACCCCATCCCTCACTTGATGCCCTGACTTTCTGCTGGAGGTGGGTTCTATGAGTTCCCTCTCCCCACTGTAGGGCATTTTGTCTAGGGTTCCTCCCTTTGATTCCTGAGAGTCTCTCACCTTCCAGGTCTCTGGTATGTTCTGGAGGGTCCCCCAACCTCCTACCTCCCAAGGTTGCCTGTTTCCATTCTTTTTGCTGGCTCTCAGGGCTTCAGTCTTTTTCCCCCACCCAATACCACATCATGTCCCCCCCCCCCGTCCACTTTCCCTCCCAGGTCCCTCCCTCCCTCTCTACTTGTGATTGCTTTCTTCTTCCACCCGAGTGGGACTGAGGCATCCTCACTTGGGTCCTTCAGCTTGTTGACCTTTTTGAGTTTTGTGGACTGTATCTAGGGTATTCTGTACTTTTTCTTTTTCTTTTTGTGGCTAATATCCACTTATTAGTGAGTACATACCATGCATGTCCTTTTGGGTCTGAGTTACCTCACTCAGGATGATATTTTCTAGTTCCATCCATTTGCCTGCAAAACTCATGATGTCCTCGTTCTTAATAGCAGAGTAGTATTCCATTGTGTAAATGAGCCACATTTTCTGTATCCATTCTTCTGTCATGGGACATCTGGGTTGTTTCCAACTTCTGGCTATCACAAACAAGACCACTATGAATATAGTGGAACACATGCCCCTGTGACATGGTGGGGGCATTTTTGGGTATATTCCCAAGAGTGGTATTGCTGGGTCTTCAGGTAGATCTATTTCCAATTTTCTGAGGAACCTCCAGATTGATTTCCAGAGTAGTTGTACCAGTTTGCAATCCCACCAGCAATGGAGGAGTCTTCTCCTTGCTCTACATCTTGCCAACATGTGCTGTTGCCTAAGGTTTTGATCTTAGCTATTCTGATTGGTGTAAGGTGGAATCTCAGGGTCATTTTGATTTGATTTCTCTGATCACTAAGAACTTTGAACATTTCTTTATAAATGTAAATTTATCACCTGTTTTAACCATCTTTTTCATTAGATTACTTGCTTATAAAATGAGCAGAAAAACATGAGTGTAAAAAAGAAGATGGATAGGTTTTAGTTAACTAGCTAATTTATTTTCATAATATTCTTTCTATGTCTTTTCAGCTCATTTTTGCTTTTGGGGTGACTATGGCCCAAGAACACAGACTTAGTTTTTCCCAAATTCCATGTTCCAACGTGGAAGCAGTTTCATGAAGTTTTATCATTTTACAGAGGAAAGAGAGTCATAAATCAAGGCAAGTTTAAAATTCACTTGTGAGTACATCGGAGGGGTGGGTACAGCAAGAGGTGGGAATCTTCTATAGGCCTCAGGTGCTAAAATCTAAAACCATTAGATTACATTCCTAAAGCTAGCCACCAAGGTCTATTTCCTTATTTGGCCATTTTCTCATTCTGAGGTTGACTATTAAGGTCCAGCTATCAAAGTGTTGAAATCTAGGAATCAAAAAGCCACATTTGGCTCACCAAAACCACCATTTGCCTATGGGCCTCATCTATCTTCTCTCTAACCAGAGGCAATAGTCCTTTGTCCCTCTAGGAAAAATACCCTTTTTCCTCTCCCCCGTTCTCCTCTCATCCTCTATCTCCTCTCTTTGTGCTTTAGCCCCTGCCCTCTGCCCCTCTAGGACAAATAAATCTCTTTTTTTCGGAGAACTTGGTGTTCGGGGTCCTGAGCCAACATCCATCTCTTACACACAGTCTCTGTCTTTGAATTATGGCCACTCAATGCCTTTGAGAGCTCTCTACTGTCATGGCTGCTGTTTCTCTATTTTACAACAATTCTGCAATCCAAATCAAATCCCAGGCTCATTTTTCTGCTTCATCAAGCAGAGGTAAAGTGAAGCTGATGCTTCTGAAGTGAAAGAGGAAAATGTTCCTGGATCCAAATGAGCCCAGCAGCTGCTGGGGACTTCGGGATCAGCTCACTACAAGTGGCAAACACTCTCCCAGGTGTTCTTTATCACTTACTGGTGGCCATTTAGTTATATACTTAGGGGGAGGAAGTCATAACCTGTGTCCCAAATTTGGCCTGGATTATCCTCAATAAACCTCTAAAAAGAGCCCAGTTAAAAATAGAAAGCAGAAGAAGAGTTATTCGGTGTGGCTAAATAAGGAAGAGGGATAAGGAGACCCACGACCCCTCAAGTCTGTCTGTGGGATCCTGAAGTGAGATTAAGGTTTAAATGGAGAGCTAAGGATATGCACGGCTAACCAGTCCAGTCAAGGTGTGGCCCCATCCTCCACTGACCCATCCTTACTGGGGCTTCAGTCTCATCCTGTAAGGAGGTCTGACAAGTTACAACTCTCTTTCCAGGAGATAAGTTCCCCCGCTGGCTGGCTGGTGATTTTTTCCTTCTCCCAGCATGAGATTCCTGGGGAAATTCCCATTTCTTTGGGGTCCATTGTTTCTGTAGCCTGAGATGGCTCAGCGGTTAAGGGCTCTGCCTGCTCTTCCAAAGGTCATGAGTTCAAATCCCAGCAACCACATGGTGGCTCACAACCATCCGTAATGAGATCTGATGCCCTCTTCTGGGGTGTCTGAAGACAGCTACAGTGTACTTACATATAATAAATAAATGAATAAATAAATAAAATTATAAAAAAAAAAAGAGAAACAAATGACTCTTTTGAATCTGTGATTTAGATTGTTTTATTTCTGCCCAGCTAGTTACCTGGACAAGTGGCAGGATTGCTTTTTTTCTAATTGCTTTGCAGTATTAGACGTAATCGTGTAGCTTGATTTGACCAATGAAATGTAGATAGGATACTTATCCTTTTTAGATTGTAGCTATTAAGAGCCTAACATTATGCAGGCTGTTATAATAAAATACCACAGCATTTGGAACTCACAGTTGTGACATTTGAGAAATCCAAAGTCAAGTAATGGACAGATTTAGATACACCTTGCTGCATGCGTATTTTACAGGAGATGTGAGTACTGAGTCTTTGCAGGAGAGAAAGTGAAAGAGCAAGAGAGGATAACGGATTCATCCACTCAAGCCTTTAAGACATTAGTCTTTTTATGCGAAAGGAGCTCTCATGGTCCACTTCCATCCCCAAAGCTTCTAATTTACAATGATGTTAATGATAGTTTGAATGAGAATGGCTCCCATAGATTCATATGCATGGATGCTTGGTCCCTAGTTTGTAAAACTGTTTGGGAAGGATTAAGAGCTGTGGCCTTGTTGGAGGAGGAATGCCATTGGGTGTGGGCTTTAAGATTTCAAAAGCCCATGCCACTCCCAGTAAGCTCTTTCTCCCCATATATATATATTTAATATATATATTATATATATATGTGAGATTTATGTTCTTAGCTACTTCTCCACCACTACATCTGCCTACTTCCATGATCCCTGCTATGATGGTCATGGACTCACCCTGTAAGCAAGCCCCCAATTAAATGCTTTCTTTTATAAGTTGCCTTGGTCATGGTGCCTCCTCACAGCAACAGGATAGTAACTAAGGCAGTGTTATGCTGAGGATTAGGTTTCAACATGAGTTTAGTAGGAAACAGATTCTGCCTACTGCAGTTCCTGTAGGCATATTCTTTTCCTGCCTGTGTTCCATGACATTTCAGAGGGTGATGGTTTCTGTGATTCAGTTGCATCTCTGGATGAGAACACTGAACTGGTATGAATCTGTGGCAGTAACTAAGGGTAAATATTTCCCTTGTGTTAAAGCACAAAGGTCTGTTGTGATGCAGGTTCTCAATTAGCAGTAAATATAACAGTGAATCAAGTTGATAATTTACAATATTCCATTTTGTTTTGTTTCAATTCTCTGAGGCTGTCGTCTGTCTATTTCTTTCTTCCTATATGGGCTCTATTTCTACTTGATCTGATCTTTCTGTATCTCTCAATGATTCATTTAGAGCCCTGCCTTCCTCAACCCCTTTCTCTCCCCCTCTACCTCTTGTCCTTCTCTTTTCTTCCTGTTCTTTATTGTGTTTTTGGAGGCTGGTCTCAAATTAATGATATTTCTGTCTAAGCTTCCCTAGTGTCAACATTACAGAGTTACTTTTGATCCTAGAATTCCCAATGGATTTTCTCTCCCCATTTAAATTATTTGTTTCCGTTGGGGCAAGCTGAATTTTTAATCAAGCTTTTCTTCCTTCCTTCCTTCCTTCCTTCCTTCCTTCCTTCCTTCCTTCCTTCCTTCCTTCCTTCCTTTCTTTCTTTCTTTCTTTCTTTCTTTCTTTCTTTCTTTCTTTCACTACTCTAAGAGTCAAAACTTTTGAAGTCTTGTGGACTTTTAGAGTGAAGTGAACTTAAATGAATTATTCATACTACTTAATGCCTATTTTCAAGTGTCTGTCTCAGTGTATGATAGTTCCTGTCCCTGCCCCTCAGTAAGCAGTATTATATTTTATAACAGGGTTTCACAGTTATCTCAGTCTCACATAACTTTTCACGAGAAAATGATGTGCTGATTCTCCTATCTCAAAGTATCAGTAAATAATTGGAACATAAATGCTAATGTTAGCTAAAGACATATAATTAGTGGCATACATGTGATATATTTCAATATTTACAGTTTTAATACTGTACATTTTACCTGATTGCAGCTTTTTATAGTGTGCTAAAGCACCTATGCCCCTATCAACAATTTATATGTTATAATGTACAATTATATTTCTTTAGAACAAGTTTATTTTCTTTATGACTCTTCTCTAATCTTAGCCATCCAACAGTTTTATACTCATATTTGTAGATATTAATATTTTTAACATTTTTATGTGCAAAGTCTGAGTTAATCTTTAATCTTATAGGGTTTGAGTTAAAGTTTTCCAGTTTTATTTTCTCTTAGCCAAAATGGAAAGGAGACCTTACAAACATGCTATACTGATAAAATACACAGTTTATGAAATAACTTGAAGACTATTATTGTATAATCCCCTTACATTAAGTAATATTAATTGATATAGCTTAGCTTTTATTTGTATGTATATTTTTAGTGGGAAGAGAGACAGAAACAGAGAGAAAATACACATAACTTTTTTCTGCTCAATTTTGATACTTGAAATATTTGTAATATATCTTTAGGATTATTCATTTTAATTAAAACTTAAAGTTTAGTGTATCTTCTTAGATAGCACTGTTGTCTCCTTTGTAACTTTTGTTACATTATTAAAACTGATTTATGTTAGAGTTCTCAATATATTCATTTAACATACATCTATTAGCACTTAATAAATGTTAGTCACAATGCAAGTCACTAGGGGTATATTTATGAATAAAATACAGACTTTGGCTTCAGACTCTTCACAGGTTAATGAGGTCATTGGTGCTTAATTTTACCATTTTCTCTAACTGTCTCATGATTTCTGGGGTTTAGAAATTTTAATACTACCTTCATCTTCACCTACTTGGACAACTGGACTAAAACAGACATGAGGAGAGCATAAGGTTCAGTAGAAAGTTTGTATTTTGGCTTAGCTTTCCCACAGTCTGCCAACTTGTATAAAATAATTAAGTTCTGAGTAAATTTTACTCTTAAACCAGATTTGTTATTTTTCTCATAGGCGGTATACAGGGTTCAACTTTAAAAGCTACAGTCTTAATTACATTTCTAGTGATGCTCTAAGGCATAACTTATAAACTAAAGTGTTTCATTTGGGACTCACAGTTCCAGAGGGTTAGAGTCCATGATCATCATGGCAGGGAGCACGGCAGCAGGTAGGCACCGGAGCAGGGAGCACAGCAGCAGGCAGGCACCGGAGCAGTACTTGAGAGCTAACTTGATGCACAAGCATGACATAGAGAGAGCTAACTGGGAATTATGTCCTCAAAGATTGTCCCCAGGGGTACAACTCCCCTCAGAAGTGCATACCTAATCCTTTCCAAACAGTTTCACCTACTGGGGACCCAGCCTACAGTGGGCATTCTCATTTCAAACCAAGTTTTTAAGTAATCTTCAAGTAATTTATATGTTGAAATCTATAGAAGAAAAATCACATTAGGTCACTTTTGCTGGGTGAAGTATCACCGTTTTTATGATCATTGAACTAATTCCAAATGTGTCGTACGCTTCTTTAGACTATATAATGGGCTAGACTAAATGTTATGATCAGTGTTTCTCAACCTTAGCAGCACATTATAATCATGTGACTAACATTAAACGCCAGTGAACAGGTTTTATTTCAGACTAATTGCAGGCAGATCTCAAGGGGATGGACTCAGTCACCAGTACTTTATAAAGCTCCCCAGGTGATTCCAATTAATTTGAAATTAAAGGTTTTGATTCATTATCTCATTATAACTTTATACAAAGTACACAAGTTGAGAAGCCTAGCTCTGTTTTGTATAGAGGAAATTTTCACTTGGCAAAGTGGGAGACTTTTCTCTGCATCAAGTATCCAAGTCAGGGGCATAGAATTCAAATCCAGGTCCTTCTTGTGTCAGAGTCACCGTCTTTCTTATGCTCTTTAATGTGTCATCAGATCTCTTTGCATGTATTGTAAATTGGAAGGCTAGGATGGCAAGACTATGGAGGGCTGAATCTCAGGTTTGTAGGAATCTTCTCTCGGCGCTGAGATTGAACCCAAGGCGTTGTGAATATTAAGAACACTGTATCATTCAGCTACACCCCAAGCCTTGGACGTTTCCTTTCTCGATGTGGTATATTTTCTGTATAGAGAGGTTAATATGTTATAGTAATGGAAGTGTTAGGAACATTATGAAGTTAAAATTCTCAGTCTTGTAACGAGGAGGACCTTCCTATTGACTGTGAATAAGATGGATGATGATTCTGTGTGCCACAAAAGTGTGGGCACTAGCAAGAGGAATGGAATGAAAGTTTAAAAATTGCTTTTTAAAGGAATGTAAAACTGCAGGACTTTGTCTATAATTTTCGGAAGCATATTTTTCATTTCTTTTTTTAAAATTTTATGTACATTGATATTTTGTTTGCATGTATGTCTGTGTGAGGGTGTCAGATCCCCTGGAACTGAAGTTACAGATAGTTGTGAGATGCCATGTCATGCTGGGAATTGAACCTGGGTCCTTTGGAAGAGCAGCCAGTGCTCTTAACCTCTAAACCATCTCTATAACCCCATTTTCTATTTCTTTATCTCCAAACCTTACCTATTATTTTGTGTTTTGTTGAATACTGTAAATACAAATAGCCTAAAGTCAAACTTTAAAATATTATGTGAAACTTTAATATTTTTAGTCATAAACTTTTAATAACTACACTTAACCTGGTGACATTATACTTACAGATGTATTTAAACATATTTCCATTTCTAGATATTACTCTCCGAATTACTTATTTCACTTATTGTTATCTCAGTTTATTTTAGATCCTTTAAGTTTTATTCTTCCCATTTTTTTCCTCTCCAGTTTTGGGAGTTGTACTAGATATTCTTACTTATAAGAGGCATAAACAAATTCTAATAGGAATAGAAAATGCATTAATGAAAAAAATATGTTGAGATGCTTTTACAAGTGTCACACACTAAGATATGGAAGGAGGCAAGATAATAGAAGGCTGGTATTCTAAATCTCTAGATTTGGAAACTGGAGTCTAAGCTAAGACTGTCTGCTGTCCTATAGCTCAGCCTCATTCCTGCTCCGGCCGACTGTTAGCTGAAGTGTCAGACACTGGACTTCCTAACCAGCCAGACTTGTTCATTTGTTTTCAATAGGTCAGTTACACAAACAGAATTGCAGAAACAGACAGAAGCAGTATATTCAATGTGACCACGTTTGTTAAGAGGAGTAAGAAATCCAGTGATCTTCGAGTCCATTTTGGGGGTCCTGAAGATATTGAGGATAAATAGAAAGCAATAGACATGTATACCTAGGGGATTTTAGTCAAGGTATACTTTCCCAATTATTATTTTCTCAGCTTCAGTCTCTTCTGAATGGTACTTTGGCAAGTTATTAAAATTGTATGAGGCTCCGGTTGTGGTGGTGCATGCTTTTAATTCCAGAACTTGAGAGGCAGAGGCAGGTTTATCTCTATGAATTCAAGGCTAGGCTGGTCTACAAAACAAGTTCAGGGCAACCAGGTCTGTTACACAGAGAAACATTGTCTCAAAAAACAAACCAAAAAAAAAAAAAAAAAATTGTGTGAAACACCTTTCGTTAGACAAAGTTTCCCTCTGGCTGGCACCAGAGTCCTGTTTTTTTCCCTTTTTGATATGGGATTCCTAGGGAAATTCCAGTGTCTTGTGGGTCTGTTGGACCTCTGCTGCTAGTGATTGGGGCAGCACCACGGTCTCCCTGCAATCGTGGTCTCATCACCGTCGGGACAGCACTGCTGCTCCCCATCACAGGCACAGCATGTTGGACCTCCCAGTCTCTCCACGTGATAGGGGCAGCACTGCTGCTCCAGACCACAATCTTGTGCTGCCCAGCCCGGGCCTGGGTTGGGGCTGTCTCCATGGTGATGGTCCTCCGAGGCAGGGCCTGAGGCAGCCTGTCCGCAGGCCCGGGTTGTGAGCACAGTGCTGGCACAGGGAGGAGAGAGCTCCAGCTTCCTCTTTAGAGGGGTCCCTGCTCTGCAGGGGACACTGATGGTCAAGGGACATGCCTCCCTGGCACACGGAGGGGAGCACCACGTACAGCCTGGAGCAGCCCTAGCCGTAGGGGATCCCAGGTTCGCAGCAGCAACTGCAGCAGCAAGAGCAGCTGAAAGACCCGAGCCCATTATAGGGAAGTTAGACCCCCCCTTAGCAAAATTAAAGCCAGAGATAATATAGCCATATTCCACCGCCTAATGGCTAACATACATCCTTTGTCCCAGGAAATAGCTAACAGCAGGATTGTTATCACAACCGCCTAATGGCTAACCTACACCTTTTGTCTCAGGAAATAGCTAACCGCAGGAATGAATGGCTAACCTACATCTTTTGTCCCAGGGAATAGCTAACCGCAGGAATGATGAACTTAGGACATTCTATACCTTCCCATGACGCATAGAATTTCCTTGCTTTATGGTTTTTTTCTTTAAATACCCCTGACTTCAGCTGCTCAGGGTCGAACTCCTCTGCCTCTGCGTAGGTTATGAGCTCGACCCCAGTGCACTGGTCCCCCGAATAAACCTCGTGTGATTGCAGCAAAGACGGTCTTTTGTGAATTCTTGGGGGATCATGCCATCCCGAGACTTGAGTGAGGGTCTCCCCAGCTCGGAGGTCTTTCACAGAGTCCTGATTTCTTGCTGACTTGCCCGTCTGCCCTCCTGCACTGGGTGCCATGTTGCTCAGCTAAGCTGAGGCTGCGGCAGCTCTGGGCCAGGGCTCGGAACTGAACCCCTACTGCATGGCACTGGGGGTGTTCTCCCCCTCCTGCTGTCCTGAGGGCAAGAGGGTGGGATCCTGGGAAGTGGTAGTCTTGGGCCCCATTTTGACACTAGTTTGGGCCTTGAGGACAAACTGGAGCCTGGCTCAAGTTCTGAGACCTGTCTCAGTCACTTCGGTATAGGAATGACTCAGAAAGACCTGTTTGGCCCTCCCTCTACCCTGCCTTTGCTAAGTTGCTGACATAGAGCTATGCCATTAGCCCTGTCAGTCACCCCTTCCCCTTCCCTGCCTCCTATGTCATCTCTCTCATACCTAAGTGCCCATCCCTTTGCCTTCTCTATATAAGCGAGAGGTTGATACAATAAAGTTGAATTCCTGCTTGACAAGACTCCCGTCCTGGTGTGTTTCTTTTGGCTGCTGACACTCACCATCCCGCTCAGCCCCGATAGACTCGGCTGGACCGGGTTCTCTCCTCTCTCCTGGACCTGCCATTTAGGAGCCAACAGGGGTCTGTTGTTCCAAAGGTCTGAGAGCTGGTGACAGGCACACAAGCATCTTTCAATTTCAATTATTCCTGATTCGACAGTTACAGCTCCGCTATTTTGTTGCTACCATTTACACCTTCACAGTCAAGAAACTCAATTCTGATTGCTTCTACTTATGTGACTGTCACAGCTGTCTTGGGAAGCTGACATCAGTCCATTGTGCAGATTGCTATATGTTCAAAAAGACTTGGATAGGGCTGTATATTTTGTGGGCCTAAGTCTCGTTCCTCTTTACGAGTGGCTGGAGGCCCTGGAAGGAAGGGATGTGACCATTATAGCTTCTATGGTATTGGCAAGAACAGGGAACAGGCCCTTTCAAGGTAGCAAACCAACAAGCAGACACTTTATCCTTGAGAAAAGTCAGAGATACTCCTGGTCCTGTCAGTGATTTTTGCCTTTGCCAAAGGCCATAGATTTGAGAAATAGTTTAGTCAAAATGTCTTTGGTTCTACCATGGCCAGAGGCAGGATGCTATAAGGAAGTCTAGTTTCTCTTCCCCTGTCAGAGCATCCCTGCCTGGAATCTCTATGTAAGGACATGACCAAAACTGAGAGAAAGCACCAGGGTGTCTCATGGTTGGACCACTGGGTGATCAGCTCATTCTCTTCCCAAGGCCTCATGGGAGTTTCTGCCACAAGTTTTATATTAAATCCCTGGTTCCCAGAAGATAGGGCCATTTTCTGGGACTCACTGCTGCTGTACAGGGGGTCTGCCCTCATTCTCAATTATAAACTCATAATAAATAAATTTCTCAGAATCCTCCTCTCCTGCCACATCGTCAAAGCCAACTGAATTCCTTTTTAAAGTGCATACTCCTCATTGTCTTTGAATTTCACCCTTCATTTATGAGATAAGAACCTGGAGGCTACTGACAGCATATGTTTTGTGTGACCATGAACACCCAGCACCCCAGCTTTAGCCAAATTGAAGCCCTTCTGAAGGGAGAAAGAAGTGTTCTGTTGAATTGTAAACATCTCATTTTTCTTTATTGATATAAAGGGAGATCTGCCTGTCTCAAATACATGTAGTGAGGAATCTGTTAAAGGGGAACATTAATAAAGTAGTGGGTGGCCAACAGTAATAGTAAAGAAGTCAGCAAGAGAAAGAAAGAAACACACACACACACACACACACACACACACACACACACACACACACACCCCACAGAGGGAGAGGGAGAGAGAAAAGTAGGTGGGGGGTGGGAGAAGGGGAGAGTGAGCAAGCAAGAGAAATGCATTTTATTTAGTAGTTTTTTAAACAAAAATTTAAAGTATAAAAATGACATTTTAAAAGCTGTGGTTAAACTTAAAGCATATCTGTGTACTCCTTTATTCATGACTGAATAATTCTTCCTACGACAAGATGCAGTTTCCTACTTTCTTTACTGGTTTAGCCATCTCCCTTGTGGCCATCTCCCTTGCCCACACAGTTATCGTGATTTAATTTTCTTGAGCTTTCCTGAAGATTTTATGAGAAATCTTGTTGTATTACTAGTTATTATGTCATCACTAATAATTATGTCTAATTCCTGTTGCTTATTTCTATGATTCGCAGTTACTGAGCAGGAACATAGTTCAGTCTGGTTAAAGACAAAGGCTACATAAATAAAGTGCCTTACTTTTTATTCTTCACTATTGCTGGCCGTATGAGTTCGACTGAGTTTTTGAACTTTCTGCATTTTGACTTTCACATCTAAAATATGAACAATCATTTGTGGATCTTAGGACGGTATACATATTGAGTTAACTCTTACTTGGTGGCTTATGCCTGTAATTGACAAGTACTTGAATGGATCAAATTATTTTAAATGATCAGAAAGTTATAGACACTCCTATTTTCTATGATTATAAGTTTTTATACATACATTGCTGTCCTTGAATGATCTTCTTTATACAGTCTACGTCTTTATCCTCTAAGCTTTAGTTTATTTTTTAGTCTGTCTCCTCTAGTTCTTTTCTTACCGGATTTGTGAAGTGTCTGAGAATGTACAAGTTCATTTTGTAGATTTTAAATGCTATAGCACTTTAGCTTCAGAGTTAATCTTTCCTCATCGCATTTAAAAATATGACACCAGCATTTTCCATTACCTAATGTTGATCAAGAAGTAGCTTCAGGAGCTATGTCCACAAAAATCTCACTAACACAACTTCTGAAACATGAACTGAACAAGGATAGCACCAGTGCACATGCCCAAGCAGACGGGAAGAGTCACGAGGCTTCGACATTACACAGAGAGCTGTAGGCAAGTGTGGAAAGTTGCAGCAGAGGAGATCTTCTTGAGGGAAGAACACACCAATAGATTGTCCAGTGCCAAATGGTCAGCCCTTCTGAAAATACACCTACAAGTAACCTTATCTGGAGTGAGGAGGTTATATTTAGGAATATGTATGTATATCCATTGCATTTATGCATATAATGACAATAAGAGAAAGAAGAGGCCATGGCTTTGAAGTAGAATGGGGAAGGGGAGATGGGAGGCATGGGAGGAAGAGGAAGGAAGAAGTGTCTCTGTATCGGAATCTCAAAAATAAAATTAAATGAAAAGAACAAACTATGATGTCTCTTCTTTTCCCTGACAAGTGACATATTTTCTCCTTTCTCCTTGATGTTTTGAGATTTCACTGTAACTCATTTCAGTGCCGATATTTTTAGATTCTTGGTACTTGGAGGGAGTTTTAGTCGAAGAATTGATGCTCCGAATGGGTGAGAGTTGAAAACTCTAGTGAGATTTTGTTTGCACTGTTCTTGTTTCTCACCTCAGAGCAGCAGATATGACAGAGCTGTACAGAGCGGAGAAAAATGGAGTTACAGTCGGAACATTTGTTTTCGCCACTGCTGATTTCAAAAAATGGTACTCGAGAGTAAATCAATGAATTTTTCAGCAGTTCAGGCTTTATGTCCAGTTCATTGATCCATTTGGAGTTAATTTTTGTAGTGTGGTAGATATAGGGCTGAATAGAGAGTGCTCAACAGAAAAAAAATCACTAAGAAATATCTTTAAACATGTCTAACACCCTTAGCCACCAGGAAAATGAAATTGAAAACTATGTTGAGATTTCATCTCACTCAGTCAGAATTGCTAAGATCAAGAGAACCAACAACAAATCCTTGCAAAGAATTTGAGAAAAGGTGACCCTCTAATTCTCTGTTGGTGGGATTGCAAACTGGTGCTGCCACTATGGAAATCAATGTGGAGAAGTCTCAAAAAGCTAAAAATAAATCTCCTGTATGGCCCAGACATCCCGCTCATTTATTTGCAAACGCTCAAAGGACCTGTCATCCTATTTCCCAGCTTCCTGAGCAGTCACAATCATTGCCATTGTCCTCTCAATAGTCAGGAAATGGACACAGCCCAGGTGATCTTCCACTGACAGTGGGTGATGTCGTAGACGTGCACTATGGAATCAATCATGAACTTGCAAGTACGTGGACACAACTAGAAAAATATTCTATTGAATGAGGTAACCCAGACCCAGAAAGACAAAGGCACATGTTTTCTCTCATTTGTGGTCCTATATCCAAGTCTTTAAATGTGAGTATATAACCTGATGTAACCACAGAAACTGGGATAAAAAGGGAACATGGTGTGGCTGGAGAGGTGGCACAGTGGTTAAGAGGACTGCTCTTCCAGAGGTCCTGAGTTCAACTCCCAGCAACCACATGGTGGTTCACAACCATCTGCAGTGGGATCTGATGCCCGCTTCTGGTGTGTCTGAAGACAGCGACAGTGTACTCATATACATAAAATAAGTAAATCTTTTTAAAAAAGTACACAAGGATTTTTTTTTTTTTAAAAAAGGGAGCACGAGAGGGTGGCTCTAGAGAGAGGAATAGTATAGCACAAGTGTTATGGGGGAGATGGGAAAATAGATGAGATTATCTGGAGGTGGAAGAGTAATACAGAGGAAGGGGATGGGGGGGAAATAAATTGGAGAAATCCTTATGGAAACATTATTTTATGTTTACTTAAAATGCATCTACAATATATAACATATAAGTATGTAAATGTGGTACACAAACACATATACACACATTCACATGTGCAAGTGCAACCCCCCACGCATGCGCACGTGCACACACACACAAAATGAAGCTATGCTACTTGTGGTGATAATGCTCCCTTTAGCTAGGAAAATCTCCCTTTGTATTGTTGGTCTGGAGCATCCAAGAGACTCCCAAAACAGTTTAGGCTATTTAAATTGTCCCAGATTTCCTCATAGAACTTGAAAGTGATACCTCAATGCTGAGGACACCACACACTTCAGATACAGGACTTGGAAGAATTGAGCAGTGACTGACATGGAAACCTCTTCCCTGAGGACTAGAACCGAGAGTACCTGAAGGTAATACATAAGCTTCCAAAGGAGAAAACCAATCAGTAGTCCTACCTATTTGTAAATAATGCACACCAAAAAATGACCAGCCCAGCAAGACACCCCAGTGATGCGATAGTGAACTATTATCTTGGGGGTAGCCAATAGCTGTCTAATTGGATTTAAGTCTACTAAATAGAAGGTAATTCATGCCTAATATTATAAATATAGCCCAATACTTAGGCTGATTAG
>CM052706.1:30819054-30834924 GCA_028551405.1 Uromys caudimaculatus | reverse complement strand
TCATCATCATGAGAAATGATTTTAAATCTGAGTCTTGCTTTTCTGGTGTGTTGGGGTATCCAGGGCTTGCTGTGGTGGGAGAGCTGGGTTCTGATGATGCCAAGTAGCCTTGGTTTCTGTTCCTTATGTTCTTACCCTTGCCTTTTGCCATCTTGTTAACTCTGATGTTAGCTGATCTTACTCTGTCTGGTTGTGGCTTACCCCTCTTGCAGGCCTCTGTGTCAGTACTCCTTGAAGATCAGATCTCTCTGAGAGGTTTTTGGGTTTGGAGAGCTGTGGCACAGGGTCAGCTCTGGGGTGCAGACAGAAATCAGAAGGATCTTGTCCCCAGCTGTCCCTTGGTTCCTATGTCCTGATGGCTCTGCAAGAGTCCCTCTTGATCCAGTGAGTTTGAACAGAAGTGGTGGTTTTGCCTGTGCTCAAAGGTGTGTCAGCACTCCTGGGATACCTGCTCTCTCCTGGAGCCTTGTGGCCCAGGTTGAGGTCCCCAGGCACAGATCCCTTGTGGCCCATGCAGAGGTCTCCACCCACAGATGTAACCGGAAGGTTGAGAGGTTTCCTGCCCCTGCATTCTCTTCAGGCCATGTATCCGTCCTGTTCCGGGCGAGTCTCGGTGAGCAGTGTTGCTCCCTTAACCCCACTCACAGCTTTTCCAAGCTCCTGGGAGGGTAGCTTTCTCCTGGTGGTTGTTGGTTATGGACTCCTGGTGGCCCAGTCAGAGGTCTCCACCCACAGATGGAAACTGGAAGGTTCAGAGGTTTCCTGCCCCCAAGTTCTCAGACCCTGTATCCTGCCTGTTCCAGGCGGGTCTTGGTGAGCAATGTTGCTCCCCTTAACCCCACTCTTGGCTTTTCCACGCTCCTGAGGGTAGCTTTCTCCTGGTGCTCGTTGGCTATGGACTCCTGGTGGCCCAGGCAGAGGTCTCCACCCACAGATGGAAACTGGAAGGTTCAGAGGTTTCCTGTCCCCGAGTTCTCCTCAGGTCCTGTATCCTGCAGGTTCCGGGCAGGTCTCGGTGAGCAGTGTTGCTCCCCTTAACCCCACTCACGGCTTTTCCATGCTCCTGGGGCTGGTTGGCTATGGACTCCTGGTGGCCCAGGCAGAGGTCTCCACCCACCGCTACTTAACATTCTAAAGTAGATTGAGGGAATCTCCCAAGCTGCTACCTATGATTCAAGATGTGTGGTTCATGCTACATGTAATTCATGGATGCTATGATAGGGACAATTAGTTTTCTTCAGGGATACATTTTCCAGTCTCAAGTAGTCATTCCTTAACACATAACCACTCACACGCACGCACACGCAGGCATGGGCACATGCACGTGAACACACACTCATGCACGCACACACATGTATATAGCACAATACATCATGAATTTGAGAGAGAGTGGGGGGGAGTAAGAAGAGTTGAGGAGAAGGCAAGAGTGGAAATGAGTACAGTACTTACGAAATCCTCAAAAAGCATTCAATTAAATACAAAAAGAAATAATTGACAGTTTTTATTTGTTGTGAACGTAAAAAAAAAATTGTAGATATATAGATCTCGAAATATGATCATCCAAAAATGGCTGCCTTTTACTCCTGACAATTCAACTTAAATCCATTAATTAGTACTGTTAGATAATTCTATGTTTATTTAGGAAAGTTTGTCTGTCCTTAATACTAATTTAGATCAAAGCTAAAATGAATGTAATAGAGAAATTAATATCTCACCTAAATTACAAAACTCCACCTAGAACTAAAATAAGATTCATCAGTAATAATTAAAATTTAAAAATTATTAATATTTTAATATGAAGATCTATGTAAAACTAGCATCTAATTCCTGTGTTTAAAGCAACTAGATGTTTTAAGAAGATATTGTTTTGCTTTTTTGTGGTAAACTAAGACAAGATCTATGTTTTGTTTAAAAAATTGTTTTAGATTTTCTGCTGTCTGCTTTTCAGCCTTTTGGCACCTCAGGAAACTATCTTAACACAGTCATGGATCACTTAAGTATTTATCTGTGTTGAAGTCTCTTGAATGACCACTTTGTAAACAAATCATTTCAAATTGATTTTAGTATATTTAATGCTCTATGTATGTGCAACTAGATACATGTATATCTGCATACCTAAACTTTATATATTATAAAAGAGTTACAAAGTTAAAAGCATATGACATTTGTTGATTCAAGAACAAAACAACAAAACAAAACAAACTTAATTTTCATCTTAATGGGAATGAGAGGTAGTTTTATTCTGGAGCCATCTTGAGCGACTGTTAGCAATCAGGCATTCCACATGTCTGTCCTTGGGGACCTAATTGCAAAAGCTTACCTCATCAACCGCGGCTGCCAGTTATGTCAGGATTGCCAGGTATGGGGCACAAAAAGGCCCCAGCCATCCCAGATCAAGTTCTCTCTCCCCCCCTTTTTCCTCTCTCTCTCTCTCTCTCTCTCTCTCTCTCTCTCTCTCTCTCTCATTTCTCCCTCTCCCTCTCTCCCTCTCTCTCCCTCTGTCTCTCCCACTCTCTGTTTTGTTCACCCTCTCTGTCCATCTGTCCATCCGTCCGTCTGTCTCTCATGTTCCCACTCCAAGACGGCCTTCACTCTCTCTCCTCCCAGTAAACCTCTTATACCAGATCTGTTGCATGGCGTAACTTCTTAGCGGTGCACCTTGGCCTGGACTGGCTGAAGGTACCAACCCCTCCACCCCAGCCACTTTATTCTAACAGTGACCATGGCCTGGGAACACAGATTTCGGCTACTCTGAATTCTGTGTTCCAATGTGGAGTCAGTTTTATAGTTTTACAGAACACAGAAAGTAATAAATCAAAGCTAGTTTAAAATTCATTGGTGAGTGCACCAGAGAGGCACTTACAGCAGGAAGGGAGAACCCTTTCTATTGTTCTCAAATCTGATGACATCATTAGTTTTTAGTTTGATGGAAGTGAGTCTGCTAAATTAAAAGATTCCTAAGGGTTTTTTTTTTTTTTTTTAAATCTATTAGTCCTAGTAGGATAAAAGTTCTGACACAGAGGTGGGCAAGGAACTGCTGTTCTGGGGAGCCAAGGGTAGCCCAAGAAAATATACTTAGCCTTTGGACTTGCAGCATTCTAATCTCTCCATGTAGTGCAGTTCTAATCAGTCTCTGCAGCTGCAGCTTCTTTCCAGGTGTTGTCCTTCATGAGTTAATAATGCAAAACAACCAATAAATGCTGCTACTCAGCACAGTTGCTTCTCAGCAACAAGGTGTGGCTGAAGAAGAAACACTAACAGACGACAGGTCATCCAGAGCCAGCATGAGCAATTGGTACAATGGGCCAGGAATGTGACTCTGCTTCTCCCTGGCCCCGGCCAGGCGGAATAGCTTGATCCAATGTCACTGAAGACAGAAAATATAGGAAAGCCCCATGAAAGCACCCTGGATGAGAGTGGTGACTCATAGTGATCATGGATTTTGGAGGATTAACAAGAAAATTCTTCCCTTGTGCTCAGCTGTACCTAATTTTGCTCTCTTAGAGAACAACAGATAGAAATGATGGAATCTTTTATGCACTATTGGATCTTACTAACATTTCTTAATCCTCTTACCTACTGACTACTGAAATCAACCAGCACCTGCTTAAAATGGACAATTCATGAGTCTATGGAGATCTTCCAACCTTGTGAAAAACAGGTTTCTTTACGTGTATAGGATAATTGTGACCCCTTAGTGTCTTACAGACTTAAAAAGGCATCTAAAAATTGCCATCCAAAAGCTCGATATATATGTATTTAGTTTGACAAAATAACTATTCTCCTATTGCATATATTGAATATACATAGACATAACCTCTTGTAATAACTAGCACTGTTCCCTAAATAGGTAAGAAATTTAAAATTTTAGCTGTCATTACTATAGGCTTAACATACTAGACAAATGAGCCTAAATTTTGCTTTAGCATTAGTTTCTATATAGACTTATGTAACGATGCTGATAGTTGCCTCTCTTTTATATTTATTGAGCCTTGCTTAAACTATTCAAGCCTCCTAAAGATTAATATTGTAAGGGTTCAGCTAGTGCATATGTCCAGAAATGATAGTTTTGGCTCCCTGAAGCTGGACTATAGAAGGATTACTAAAAGCCTACAGCAAGCATTCCTCAGGAATCTGTAAAATGGGGTTTCTGCCTACCAAGAAGAGATGGATGGCTCTCTGCTGACATATACCTTTTGTTGCATATCAAACCCCTGTGATCTCCAGATTCCCTCAGTCCTTATTCACAAGTACTTGCTATGCATCTCAAAGCCCCAACACTGGCCCCTGGCCCTTCTCACCTCCCCGGTCCTCCTTGACTTTTCTAGCTCCCAGGCTGTTCTGGATCCATGTTTTCTTTAGGACAGCAAGGATTTCTGCCCCACATCCCTGAGATTCTCTGTTATTCTTTCTTGCTATCCTTGCTATTCTCTCTCTCTCTCACTATTCTAGCCCTGGCCATGTCCAGTCTGTTGTTTTTTTTTTTTCCTCTTAGCTCTGGACTCTTCCAGATGCCTCTGGATGTTCTTTCTCTTACCCACAATAAAAGCTTTCTCCCTAATGGAGCACCATTTCAGTGGCTTCTTACTGCCCCCTTGCATACAGTATGTATTAGGTAATTGTAGATCTGTACCCAGTTACTTAATTTTCAATTTAGATTTACATTTGCTGGGTATGTTTTTATAGAGCTTTATAGACAACTGTTGTCTGTTGCTTGATAGTTGGGTTTTGTAAACCCTTGTGACTAACCCCTTTGAACATTCTGCAGAGGTACAGCTTCTTACAAAAGAACTCAAGCAACATTTTTGAGATGCTAGGACATTACCCACAGTACAAACAGACAGGACTTCAGGTATGCCTCAACTATGAGCCGTTTCTTCCACAGCTCAGTTTCAATGGACCCTAAAGAGTTTATTGGTATTAACTCCTTGATGGTCACTTTCTTCCCCAACATGAGATTAAGTCAGAGCAATAGGATGGATCTTTTTCTGGCATCATGACACAATGAAGAACAAGGCATCAGGTGGTTAATCAGCAATGCTGTAAGAGAATATTTTTCAGAGACAATGGAGAGAGTTGTCAGGAATAAAAATGTTATGCTGGGCATGGCAGCACGTGTCTGTTCCCATCATATGAAGTAGCAGGGTCATAAATTTGAGACCAGCCTAGGCTTCATGACGAGACTTTGTCTTAAGCCAAGCAAGGTGGAGTTTACTTGGGCCAGCTTTTCTAAAAGTAACTAAAACTGAGAGGCTATGCAAAGTGATTCTATAGAAACAAAATTTTCAACTTGACGACCAGATTACTAGAAAAATGGATTCCCAAGAAATAGAAAATTCCCTAGTATTTTCATTCTGGGAGGGAAAAAAAAGCACCAGACAGAGGGAAATTTGTCTTTCAGAAAGATTTCATATAGGTTTAACAACTTGTCAGACTATTTTACAGGGTGAAACTGAATCCCAGATAATAAAATGTCAGTGCTGGGTGGGACTATACCTTGACCGAGTCTGCTTAGATGTGTGTGGTGGTTTGAATAGGTTTGGCTCCCATAAACTCATGTGTTTGGCTGATAGGGAGTGGCACTATTAGGTGTGGCCTTGTTGGAGTAGGTGTGGCCTTGTTGGAGTAGGTGTGGCCTTGTTGGAGTAGGTGTGGCCTTGTTGGAGTAGGTGTGGCCTTGGTGGAGAAAGTATGTCACTGTGCGTTTGCTTTGAGGTCTCCTACGCTTAAGCTCTGCCTAGTGTGGAAATTCAGTCTCTGTAACTTTAATTTTTTCAAAGCCTACTTTTAATGATGCTTAACTTAATGATACTTAATGCTTTAACCTCCCTTCTAGTCTATCACCCACTGGAGCTGGTGGAAAAGAAAAGATATGGGGGAAGTGGACCTGTTTAGAAATGGTTCATTGGAGCAAATCCCATCTGCATTGTCAGAAAATTAGCAGTTCAGTTCAGTAGTGGCCGTTCAATACACTCCCAAACACTTCATGGATATACCAGCAGTCCAGTTTAATAGCGTCGGGATAGCAGCAGCAGTGGCATGATCTAGCAGGAACAGCCAGGCCTTAGCCAAATTGGCACAAGTCAGCAGGAGGGACCAGAGCCAATAGGAACTCGAGGAGTTCATGGCTGTGCCTCTTAGCGAAGACTGGTGAAGCCCTAAGAGCAATAACCATTGCAGCTAGCAAGCCCAAGCTCCCATCACTGTCTGTTGAGTGCTATTTATACTCCCTTCAAACATCATGTGTCCTCTACAGGTCTTGCCTCTGCACAGTCTTTCTCAGTTGACATCACTCTGCCAATCAGCCCAATACCTCGGAAGCAGCTAGAAACTACAGCATACCACCAGAAGGTTTTGACGTGTATCTCTCTATGGAGTCCTGACAGCTGGAGCTCAACTATGAAATGTAAGGCAGACCAATACAGGTGTGTCATTAGCAAAGAATCCTTAATCACGTGTCCTTTCACGTGCTTGCTTTAGCAGAACATCCTTTTACCTGTGTCTGCTTCAGCAAAACATTCCTTCATGTGTTTGCCCCAGCAAAACACTCTCCAACACAACTGACTTTCTGAAGAACTCTTAAGTTTCCATTTCAAGTCTTCTCCTGGCTGCCTTCAGATCAACATGTAGAACTCTTAGCTTCTCCAGCATCATGTCTGCCTGCATGCTGTCTTAATTCCCACCATGATCCATGATGATAATGGATTAAACCTCTGGAGCTGTAAGACAGCCCCAATTAAATGTCTGTCTTTATAAGAGTTGCCTTGGTCATGGTGTTCCTTCACAGTAATAAAACCCTAACTAATACAATGTGCATGTCCTTGGACCTTTGGATAAATCTTTATCTTATTATTTTAGGACCCCAGAAGATACATACACTAGGGAGAATCAGTGAGTATCTTTTTCTTCTTCCCAGTGTGTCCACATTGAATAAATCTTGTTTTTATTCTTTCTATTATTAAAACAATATTAAGGAAAAAGACACACGAATAAGTCATTGTGGATGTAATGTTTTATGCATGGGAATTTAATATATATGCCTAGAGAATCATTAAATGTCTGTTCAGGAAATATGTACTTCTTAGGTAGTACATTATGTAAGGAAAATATATTTCTAGATGGCATTATATATAAAGTGTGCTGAAATCTGTGATTAAAGGCTGACATTGGATAGAATATTATAAAGTAAATGAATGAATGAATGAAATGTATTATAGAATAGTAACTTGGAATTGAGAAATACCTTACTTAAAAACACAAAGCCCAAAGTATTGAAGTGAAAAATTGAAAATCTTTATTACATAAAACTAAAGGGGTTTTAGTTTGTCCAAGTATGCCAAAGAAAAAAGACACATATTTGGAAAACAGAAAACTAACAAGAAGCAATCAGTAAATAAATCTAACATAAGTTGATAAAACCTATTTATTACGCATCATAACTTTGTACTGAATTATATGAAACAAGAAATGTCAAATTGATATAACTAGTTGAAAAACAATTTGATATTACTGTTTGATTATAAAGTTAGACATTCATTAAAATCATGACCCTTTGATTCTGTGCCTTAGGTAAATAACCAAGAGAAGTCTAGGACTTGTGTAGATGTTTAACCAGAGGCATTTAAATTATCCATAGTAGTGCTACCCACTGGGGAAAAAAAAGAAAAACACAGTATAACTGTTGAGTGTTCAGATAGTCTCATCAATTAGACTGACATATGGTCAAAATGAAGGGATTCCAGTTGTATGAATCTTAGCAGTATAATAAATATTAGGTAAGAAAATGAATTCCTACATAGTATCTTTATCAAAATAAAAAATTAAATAGTCTTTATTTTAAGTAATTATACTAAAAGTGTGTAAAAGTAAATATAACAAAACATTTGCAATCCTATTATACATAAAAATGAAGGTGGACATTGGTAAGATTCTGGGTGATTGCTCTCTGGATGAGGTGAATGGTAGTGGGTACTATAATATTTTGGTGTAGATCATTATCTATGTAGGTTTTTGTTAGGGTGTTTTGTTTCTCCAGTAATTTATTATGCTATTTATTAATCATTAGCTGTCTAGCAAGCCATGGGGCTCCATCTGTTTCAACCTCTCCATTGCTAGGAATATAGGCCTGAGCTACCGCACCTGGGTTTTCAACTTACTTTTTTGTGTTAGTGTTGTTTAAGATTACCCTCAGAGTCTAACAACCACCATTGTGGGGGCATTCAGCTGTGCTGGATTGCAAAGGACCATCCCAGCTGGCTTGTTGACTGTTTACCTCTTCTCAGAGGAGCCTGAAGTGTCAGGAGACCCTTCCCTTAGCATTCAGCCACCTTCTACCACCTGTTGTGTAGAACGTTGCCCTAGCTGTATGCTTCCTCAGGGAGGGGCCAGAGGATGCAGCCCAGGGAAGGGTAGGAAATGTAGACTCCATCTATGTGATACGGGAAAGTCATTAGCTCTGCTGGGTAAAGACTTTCCAGAGAGGCCTATGTGGGGCAATTATCCATGTTCCAGTAAGTAATCCCTCATCTATGTTCTGTAAGTAAGCCTAATAAACTCATTATTGGTGGAACTGTAATGTGGTTTGCCATTAGGACCTTATGAGGAGGGGTAGACGTATGTCTTCTCCAGGGACGGAACTTTAGCAATACTTGGCATAGTTGGTAGGATACCTCACAACTGAGGATGAGTGTAGGAGGAGCGATGATTTACCCTTTGTGGGGATACAAACAACTGAAGCAAAGTTTCATGAGGACAGGGTGTTTGCAGAGATTTGGATACAGTGCTTCTCTGGAGGTAGTGGCAGAAAAATGGATGGCAAGATATGTAACTAGGATAAGGTCACCTGGGCAGGGGGTTGTTGGTAGAGAAAATCTTAGAATGGCAGTCTTCTAGGTATGATGTGGCATGCTTGCTTTATGGGTGACCCCAGGGTGTGTGGTGATGCTCTGAGAACAGCCAAAGGTCTGGAACCTTTGGTATTATAAACCAAAGGTATTATAAACTTACATCAGGGGCAGAGGCATTGACAAGCAGCTGTAGAGGTGGCCATTGCTATAAGCAGCAAGAAATCTACCTTGGTGAAGGTGGCATCCCCGAGGGATAGTGCAAGTGTAAAGGAGAAGTTACAGCAATAAAGGGATATGAGGCTGGCATTTTAAGTAGGTAAGCCTCCAACTTAGCTTAGCAGGCAGATTAGATAAAAGGGAAGGAGAGATAGAGGCGTTTGTTACAATGCCTTTTTTTTTTTTTTTTTTTACGGCTAGGGGTCCAACTCCCAAACCTGGAACCCATGGAAGGTGTCACATAATGATGAAGAAGGGGCACCCAAAGGCAAACAAGGAAAGTCTAAACTTTTATACACAGAGAGGAAAACCCATTAGTTGGTATGCAGTTGGGAATCTTAGTGGTAGGTGGGACAGACCATGGTAGTCAAAGAATATTCAACAATGGAATTGCTTCAATTAGAGAAAAACTTTAAACAAACAATGACATCAATATGGGGGCAGATAGGGTCAGTAAGTGCTTCTGAAAAAGAGAAACAGCAATATAACCAACCACAAATCCTCCCTTGGGACACAAGTGGCATAATCTGAGGTGGTACAAGGAGAGTCAGACCCTGAAGAACAGGCGCAAAGGAGCCATTAGAAAATCCTTGCTTATTACGGGTGGAGTTTCCCATGGATATCAGTATCTGGACGACAACAGAGGAGTGATAGACACTACTGAGAGACTGAAATATGAGGAAAGCAGTGTACAGCATACTCACAGGATCTGTCAGGACTGTGATCAACAGAAGCTTAAGGAAGAACTCGATTCAGCAGACTCCGGGATCAGTATGGAGCTCCAGTAGCTTCTCCAAGATGTTGGCAGGGTAGGATCTTCATGAGGTAGGAAAAGCTTTGGCTGATCTAGATGACTTAGACAAGGAGGTAGAGTGTCTGTAGAGCAGTTGCAGTGGTTCTTAACCTATGGGTCACAAACCTTTTGGGGATGGTCTTAGACCACAGGGGTGGTCTAAGATCATCAGAAAACAGATATTTACATAATGATTCATAGCAGTAGTGAAATTCCAGTTAGGAAGTAGTAATGAAAATAATCGGATGGTTAGGAGTCACCACACCTTGAGGAACTCTACTAGAGGATAGCAGCAGTAGAAAGACTGAGAACCACTGCTGTAGCGAGCGAGAGCAAAAGAGATTAGGTATGAGAAAAGCACCCGGAGAAGGAAGTCCACCCGAGGCACTCAAAGGCAAGTGGATAGATTTTGTATTTAGTTGCTCAGGAAGAAAAATGACAGAAAGACAAATTCTGTGCTAATGAACTTCGGGAAGGTTTAAAACTCAAAGAGTGGTTAACTGGAGGAATGGATGATAGAACAGTCCAGGCGGAATCATAACTTGTTTTGCTGTTAGGACCTCCGGAGGAGGGGTAGACACCATTTACTTCTCCCCTAGAGAAGGAACTTTAGCAACAGATAATGATTAGATAATTCATGATTTTTGAAAAAAAAAAATCAGACCTCAACAGGCCATCCCACTTTATACAATAAATATAACAAATCCCAACAGAAGTGTTGCACTTGAAAAAATATTATTCTTCCTGTTTTAAATTATGTGTATATGTGTTGTCTGTGTATGGGTATGTGCATGTAAGTGTAGATGTCCTCAGAGGCCAAAGGAGTCACATACCCTGGAGCTTGAGTTCCAGGCACTTGTGACTCACTACTAGTGTGCTGGTTATTGAACTCAGGTCGTCAAAAAGGTCACTATTTTCCCCTAACCACTGAGCAATCTTTTTAGCCCCACTGGGGGAAAGTTGCTCCAAGGAGTTTATGTTGGTCCAGGAACCACTGAGATACCTGAGATACTTCCTGTTTCTGTTGTCCCTGGATAATATTTTGCTTTATTTTTCTGGAAATACCTCTTAGAATTTATTTGTGATATTAACCAACAAAATATAATTTATTGCCAAATTATTATATGTTCTTCATCCCCAAACTACCAAAAGATGTGAGTTGTTCTAGGGTTTGTCTCCCTTCTTTCCAACAGATTATGATTAATGGTAGGATAAGAAACCTACAAAATTGTAGCCTGTTATGGCAGCACACACGTTTAATCCCAGCAGAGGCAGATGGACCTCGATGGTTTTGAGACCAGCCTGGTCTACACAGTAGTAATAGGCGAGTCTCCACTTCATAGTGTGATATCCTTTCTTCAAACAATCAACAATAATAAAAGGACCTAGAGAATCTATAACATTGTTCTTAGAAGACATATTTCTACTTTGCTAAGATTCCTTAGAGAGTGTAGTTATTAGAAAGGGAATAGGATTTTAAATTTTAACTTTAATTTTTTTTATTTAACATTTTATTGATTCTTTGTGAATTTCACATGATGTACCCCAATACCACTCACCTCCTATTTCTATGTATCTGCCCTCTGCCCTTGCAACTTCCCCTCCAAAGGAGAAAAATCTCCTTGTGGAAGCTGTAATGTGTGACAGTGTGTCCCATAGTATATCCTTTTGTCTACACTTTTTCACTTGGAAAATGTTCATTGCAATAAACCATTGGTCTGGTTCCAGGTCTCTGGCTCCTGCTACACTACCAATATTGTATTCTCACTGGGACTCCTCTTGGATAGACTGCTGTTGCCCTGTGCCATGGAGATACTGTAGCTTTGGATCTGTTGGACCCTCCCCTTCATGAGCTCCAGCAGTTCAGAGATGGGGTAGATGTTGGGGTGAGCCAACTCAAAGCCCTTGATTTGGGCCTAAGTGGTAGCTGAGCTGGTCAGCCTGCCAGTTCTCCCACTCCCACACAATCAGGGCAAACTCTTCAGCATTGCCCAGCTAGCTCTTTCAATGACACAGTTGGCAAGAGGCAGAGACAGCTTTTCCAATCTCATGTCCTCCTGCTCGGCTTACCCATGCCCACTTCAGCAGGGCCGGCTCTATTGTGCTGCTCAGTTGAGGTGCGGGGTCCCTACTCTTTGGAGTGCTGGGCCAGCTCTCCTGCTTGCCTCATGTGGGGGGAGGTAAGTGAGGGAGGCATCTCTCCCTAACCACTACAGGGCAGACTAATAGAAGGGCCAGTTCTCCCATGCTCATGCCCTCGAAGCTAGCTCAGTTGTGCTAGGGTCAGCTATACAGTCCTACCCAGATGAGGTGCAGGGCCCCCTCTCCCAAGTGCTGCAGCCAGTGAGGGACAGGGCCAACTCTCCTGTTCTCACAACCCTAGGGCCATCTCTCCTTCGAGGGGAAAGGCATCCTGGGAAAGGCATCTCTAAGGGAATAGGATTTAATTTGAATGTCAAAAGGCTAAAAATCCATCTGCAGTCTATCAGTTGAGTTGATGACTTTGATGTAAGCCTTACTTTCCTATCTGTAAATAGAGACAGCAGTAGCTTTGGTGTATAATACTGTTTACATTAGATACCTGAGTAAAGCATTAGTTTAACAACTGATCAGCTTTATTACGAAACATGGCAAGAGCAGATGACCAGGTACCTAAATCCCTGTATTTTCTTTTTTTTTTTTGTTATTGCATGGGCTTAGGTTTAGATCTGTAGGTGGCTTCTATTTTATAGGGAGCCATTGTGAGGAGGAATGGTCTGCTAGGGATAATTCCATTTGTATTGACATGGTCACTTTCTGCTTTCTGTTTATAATTGTTTTTTACCTGTTCTGCTGGCAAGCGGTATATTTGGTTTCTACAATTGTTGTATGATCAGTAGGAAAAAGAAGCCCATTAATACCTTGAGCATTCAGACTCCTGAATGAGAGAACCTGCTCTTTTTATTCAGATTTGAACCCAGCAAAACCATACACACAACATTTTTTAGAGGTAATCCACTAAATCATGCATATATCTACATGTATATATTTTTTAGGAGTCTGGAGGTGAAACCTCTGATCTGTGGTTACTGTGACGTAACGGTGATGGGAAATAGGCTGGATCCTGTTATGGGCCTTTCTGGCTCACAACATGTTTCTTTCTTTATGTAGATCTAATTTCTCAAGCCTTAGAATTTCCAAACAATCTCTCAAGTATTATTTGTTTCGCACCTAATAACTTCAAATATGTAGGTGTTTTTTTCTATTAGAAGCAACAACAAAAACAATTTTTTTCCGACTCTGAATCTAGTTAAATGCCTGTTTAAGAATTGATGAGCAATTTAGTGGATTTAGGAGAACGTTCTGTGTTATTATGTGCAAATACATACCATGCCTGGCTCCCTCTGTCATTAACCTGACAGTCATTTCATGCATGGCTCCCCATCTTATTAAACTAGCAGTATGGAATATTTGATTTACTAAACTGATATGAATGACTTAGTGTGTTAATACAGGATATTATTTTAAGCTTCTTTGGAATAACTATCTTTGAAGGAGATTCTCAAAGATGATAACATTATTTTGACAGCTGTGCTCAGTTTCTAAAAGTATATTTTGGGAAGCTTCTTCTAAGTGGAGGAAATGTGCCTGGATGATGATTCTATTGAGTCATAGACTAATTAAAAATGAAAACCACTGGAAAGTAGAAGATTTTAGAATTCTGTAACAAGATTTCTTACAACACAGGTAAATAGATTTAGTAGAAACATTTTCTTCTAGGCAGGATGTAACAGTGTGTGGCTGCTTGATAGCCTCCCACCAGCTCCCCAGTTACCACGACGTTCTGAAAAGTCTTTATAGCTGATCCCTCAACACTCTCGTTTCCAGCTTTTGTTTCCACAGCAGCATTCACTGTCCATTGAATTTACAGTGGAAAAATGATGGGGAAGTAGATGCATCTTTGTGAAGTTGGGGCAGTGCCAAATGTAGCAGGAATTATGAATTCAGGATGCTGGAGTCTTCCTTTAGTGTCCATTTCAGCTGGCACCTAATGTTGCTCACATAATCACAAACCACTCTGTCATAATTCAGACCAGCTGGATAAAATGAGACAAAAGGAAATTTGGCAGCAGTGGAGGGGATGGTAATTTAAGAGGCTTTTTAATTATGTTTTTTTGTGTTTTTCAATCAACAATACTTTAAAGCCTTTAGTTTTTCTTATAATAGGATTTCTGCATTGTTGGGTTGGTTGTTAAGGTATTAGCATGAAGTTTTCCACCAAAAATTTTAAGCACTAAACAAGGGAGCAAATCTAGAAATCCAAAAAGAATTGAAAGAAAGCATTTATAGTAATCATCACTTAAGTAAAAATTTTTTCATTTAAATTACATAGGTGAATTGCTTTTACTCTTTCAAAATGGAGTAGTTTTGGTTTGAATAGTCAATGTTTACCAGATATAACCCTCAACACTTCCAGAGATGTGATATTATGTTCATCATTTTCCCCCAATCATGACTGTGTATCAGAGTTTGGAAGGCAGCAGAAGAAAAACAGCAACAATAACAACAAGTCAAACTGTTAATGGAGTCAGAAAACCAAGTAAATAATCCAGGGAATCCAGTGAGCTATGTGTGATGGAACCATGAATACGTAAAGAGAAACTGGCTAGACCAGGAGAAGAGGAGAAATACCATGTAGAAATCTTTTGCAAGAAAGAGATCTCCAATTTTAGTGGAAGCATTTTTATGACTTTTTTTTTCTGAGATAAATGTATAGTTGAACTAATTTGTTAATAATGGATTAGCTTATGAAGAGATGGTCACAAATAGAGAAATTTGTAATAAAAGGATTATAATGTCTGACTGAATTTTAATGAGTTTTTTTTTTGATACAGGGTCTCTCTTCATAGTCCTGGTTGTCTTGGAGCTCACTATGTAGAGAAGGATGGCCTCGAACTCAGAGATCCTCCAGCCTCTGCATCCTGAGTGCCGGAGTAAAGGTGTGTGCCACCATGTCTGTAATGAATTTTTTCATTAAAAATGCTTATTTGTTGAGAATTTCACACAATGTATTTTGATCATATTTTTTCCCCTTTCCCAATTCCTTCCAAATATGTACAACTTCATTTCTCACCAACTTCATGTTCTTTCTGTTTCTTAAAAAGAGAAAACAGATCATGTAGTTTGACTTGTGTTTGCCACCCTACTTTGCTCTGGAGTATGGTTACGTGCCCACTGTCACTTCACTAAAGAAAACTGATTTTTCCTCTCCCAGGAATTATCACTTACAGATAGCTTCTTTGCTAGGAGAGGTACTTAGTGCCTGCTTCTCCTTCTCCATGCTAGGGTTTTGTCTGAACTTGTGTAGGTATTATACGTGCTGTAAGAGTTCAAGTGAGTTGTAGCTATGTCTACCTTGTTGGGTCTGTAAAACACAGTTTTCTTTAAGCATCTACCACCTCTGGCTCTGAGGGGAGGGGTGTGATATAGACATTCTTCTTAGGGCTAAGCACTCCACAATCTTCTACTCTCTGTAACTTGTCCAGTTGTGGTCTCTATTAATTACCACCCACTGAAAGAGGAAGGTTCTTTGGTGAGGGTTGAATGATGCACTGATCTATAAGTATAGCAATATGTCATTAAGAGTCATTTTATTGTGATGTTTATTTAACAGAGTAATAATAGTGGGCTTTCTTCTAGGGTCTCTGACATATCCAGTGTTCTGTTCTTGGCCTCATTATCAGAGCTTTAAATCCAATAACAGTGGTTGGTTTCTCTCATAACATTCATGCCATTATCTCACTAGTGGCAAGCAGTTGGAGGCAGGTCATATCCACCACTGCATTTCTCTCTCAGTAGGGTAAATAGTGTCTCCTAGAAATTTTTTTTTCTTTTTTTATGTATATGGGTATTTTTTTTCCTCCTTTTTTATTTTTGATACTTTATATACATTTCCAATGTTTCCCCTTTTCTGAGTCTCCTCTTTGTATACTCCCCATCCCCTCCCCAACCCGCCTCTAGGAGGGAATTCCACCT
>CM052706.1:30800049-30818554 GCA_028551405.1 Uromys caudimaculatus | reverse complement strand
TATGGCTGCTATGAACATAGTGGAGCATGTGTCTTTATTACATGTTGGAGCATCTTCTATGCCCAGGAGTAGTATAGCTGGGTCCTCAGGTAGTATTATGTTCATTTTTCTGAGGATCCACCAAACTGATTTCCAGAGTGGTTGAACCAGTTTGCAATCCCACCAACAATGTAGGAGTGTTCCTCATTCTCCACATCCTCACCAACGTCTGCTGTTACCTGAGTTTTTGATCTTAGCCATTCTGACTGGTGTGAGGTGGAATCTCAGGGTTGTTTTGATTTGCATTTCCCTGATGACTAAGGATCTTAGTCACTTCTTTAGGTGCTTCTCAGTCCTACAAGTTTCCTCAGTTGAGAATTCTCTGCTTAGCTCTGTTCCCCATTTTTTGATAGGGTTATTTGGATCTCTGGAGTCTAACTTCTTGAGTTCTTTGTATATATTGGATATTAGCCCTCTATTGGACATAGGATTGGTAAAGACCTTTTCCCAATCTTTTGATTACCATTTTGTCCTATTGACAGTGTCCTTTGCCTTACAGAAGCTTTGCAATTTCATGAGGTCCCATTTGTTGATTCTTGATCTTAGAGCATAAGCCATTGGTGTTCTGTTCAGGAACTTTCCCCCTGTGCCCATGTGTTCGAGACTTTTCCCCACTTTCTTTTCTATTAGATTCAGTGTATCTGGTTTTATATGAAGGTCTTTGATCTACTTGGACTTGAACTTTGTACAGGGAGATAGGAATGGATCAATTTGCATACTTCTACATGTTGACTGCCAGTTGAACCAGCACCATTTGTTGAAAAGGCTGTCTTTTTTCCACTGGATGGTTTTAGCTTCTTTGTCAAAGATCAAGTGACCGTAAGTGTGTGGGTTCATTTCTGGGTCTTCAATTCTATTCCATTGATCTACCTGCCTGTCGCCGTACCAATACCATGCAGTTTTTTTTATCACTACTGCTCTGTAGTACAGCTTGAGGTCAGGGATGCTAATTCCCCCAGAAGTCCTTTTATTGTTGAGAATAGTTTTTGCTGTCCTGGGTTTTTTGTTATTCCATATGAATTTGAGAATTGCTCTTCCTAAGTCTATGAAGAATTGAGTTGGAATTTTGATGGGGATTGCATTGAATCTGTAGATTGCTTTTGGCAGGATGGCCATTTTAACTATATTAATACTGCCAATCCATGAGCATGGGAGATCTTTCCACCTTCTGTGGTCTTCTTCAATTTCTTTCTTCAGAGACTTGAAGTTCTTGTTAGAGAGCTGGAATTTTTTAGTGAGACTCTTCATTGTGGTTTAAAAAATCAGTTTATTGGGTTTTTCATTTATGGGTTCTTTTCAATGAAGTTGGATTGTTTCAGTTTGGTTCCTTAAACAGTTAAAAATCTATTTCTATATTTTGGGTTGACTTCTTTTATTCATGTATTTGTTTTCTTTAATTTGGTTGTCCATGGTTATAATTATTCTGAATTTTTTTGTCTGAGACTTTTTAGTCATGCTCAACAGAGGTTATTACTGTGAGATTTGCATTTTTTTGGAAGAGATGTGATATTTTAGTTTTTTCTCTCTTTTTTTTTTGGTATTTTTTTCTTGTGTTGAGATATGTGCATTGGAAGGTGTTTTATTGCTTGAATCTCTTTCTTTCTTTTTTCTTTCTTGTTCTTTTCTTTCTTATCAATTTCCTGAGTTTTTTTAGTTGTCTGTTACAGACTGGTGCTATCAGGAGCTTGGAACAGTTTCCCAGTAGCACTGTGTACTGGCTTTGAGTTTCATGGCTGTGTTCCATCCTGGCAGCTGGCAGTGCTCTGATAAGTGCTGAGGTGAAGGAATAGCTTGAGTTATATGCCACATGTGTTAGTTATAAAGTCCCTTGTTGGGTGAGTCCTAAAGGGAGAGAGGAGGGGTGGGAGGAGGTTTTAGTCTCAAAGTGACTGGGATGGGGATTGGGGATGTGTTTAGTAATAAGGAGGTTATCTCTCTTCCCTTGCTTCTCAGATATAGTATGTTCCTGGATTGGAGAGATCTAGAATCTTGTGAATTTCAGAGAGAAAGAGAGAGAGAGAGAGAGAAAGAGAAAGAGAGAGAGAGAGAGAGAGAGAGAGAGAGAGAGAGAGAGAGAGAGAGAGAGAAAGAGAGAGAGATATTAGGATTTCTAGAAAACAACTGCAGGGCAAATGAGGAAGTGAGATGTTTGGGGAGGAGACCCATGTTGGGGAGTACAGGTAAGCTACCTATGTCTACATGCCATGTGCATGGTGAGGAGGGGCCTGAGATTACTGAGTCCCCAGGGGAGTGTACTGGCTAGTTTTGTTTGTCAACTTGACATACGCTGGAGTTATCACAGAGATAGGAGTTTCAGTTGAGAAAATGCCTCCATCAGGTCCAGCGGTAAGGCATTTTCTCAATTAATGATCAAGGCGGGGAGGGCCCCTGGTGAGTGGTACCATCCCTGGGCTGGTAGTCTTGGGTTCTATAAGAAAGCCAGCTGAGCAAGCCAGGAGAAGCAAGTAAGCCATTAAGGAACATCCCTCCATGGCCTCTGCATCAGCTCCTGCTCCTTGACCTGCTTCCAGTCCTGACTTCCTTTCGTGATGAACAGCAGCATGGAAGTATAAGTTCAATAAACCCTTTCCTCCCCAACTTGCATCTTGGTTATGATGTTTGTGCAGGAATAGAAACCCCGACTAAGACAGGGAGGTAAAGGTCCCTGGTAAGCAACCACAGGGCAAACAGAATGGGGGTTATTGAGTACCATGTAGGACAGTACAAGTAGCTTATCTCTGCCTCTCTGTTACCTGGTGAGTCACACACTTTTCCAGCAAACAACATATTTCATATTTTAATTAAAACTTCATTGAAAAGAACTTGTGAATTAAAAAAAATATAAAACCAAATTAGCCAGACTAAAAGTCTGAACATCTCAATGAATTGTTCAATTCATTAAGCCATTTGTTGATTTTATTTCCTTGGTACATAATTTCTGTAATTATTTGTGAATCCTGGCTATTATTTCCCTGTATGAAATATACCTGGTAAAGATTTCTCCCAATCTGTGGGCTGTTTGTTCACCCTACCGATAGGTTTTTTGTTTTCATCCTTTTGTATGTAGTCACATCTCTTGATAATCAGAGCTAAGCCCTTTGTGTTTATTGTTCTATTCCTTGCCTATATCAACATCTGAGAGCACATCCCCTATAATTTCTTGTGGATGTTTCAGCATCTCAGGTTTTAAATTAAGGTCTCTGATTTATTTCAGATTGATTTTTGTACAAGAAAGATATGAATCTAATTTTATTCTTTTCCAAGTAGCTATTCAGTTTTGTCAGCACTTTTTGTTGAATAGGTTATCTTTTTTCAAATGTAGGTTCTTGCCTTCTTTGCCAAAAATTAAGTGAGTGTAGCATTTTTATCTTATTTCTGGATCTTATATTTTACTCCATTAGTCTATTTATTTTTTTTAAAGACAATACAAGGCTGTCTTATCACTATGGTATATAGTATAATTTGAGGTTGGGTCTTATAATGCCTGAAGTTGTGTTTCTACTATTTATGATCTTTTGTGGTTCCATATGAATTTCTAAATCTGTGCATAGTTTAACAGTTGTTTAGTTTCAGACCTTGAAGTATTTCACATTTCATTCCATGTTCTTTGGCTTTTTTTTGGGGGGGGGGTGTGCTTTTTTGAGATAGGGTTTCTCTGTGTAGTCCTGGCTGCTTTGGAACTTGTTTTGTAGACCAGGCTAGCCTCAAATTCACATAGATCCACCTGCTTCTGCCTTTCAAGTGCTGGGATTAAAGGCATGTACCACCACTGCCTGGCACTCTTTGAACTTTTAGTGTTCCTAAAATAAGCTCGGAGAAGTTCTGCTCTTTCTGCCTGTGTATGTGAGTTGACCTTTCTGTTGTGCTGCTTTCAGGGTTATTTCCCTACTTTACATTTTGACATCCTGACTATGCTGTTTCACGGAGAATTTCTTTTCTGGTCATGTCTATTTGGAGTGTTATGTGTTTCTTGTGTTTGGCTGACTACTTCTTTGTGCAAATTTGGGGAGTTTTCTGCTGTAATTTCACTAAGTGGTCTGTCTATTCCATTTTCTTTGAGCTCTGTTTTTTCATATACACTGTGAATTTTCAGGTATGTCCTCTTGAATACATTCAAAATGTCTTGAAATTATCATTCACATTCTTTGTTTTTTTTCCCCCTTCTCCAAACCTTGTCTTCCAACCCTAAAATTTGCTTACATAGTCTTGTCTGTTAATGATGGCCTCTGTTGTGTTTTTTTATTTGATTGAATATTTCAGCAGTTCCCAACCTGTGGGTTGTGACCCCTTTGGGGGTCGAATGACCCTTTCACAGGGTTCGCATATCAAATACCCTGCAGATAATATGTGTACATTATGATTCATAGCAGTAGCAAGATTGCAGTTATGAAGTAGGGATAAAAATAACTTTTGGCCCCTGTTGTAGTTAGAGTTTGTATTGGTGTGACAAAACAGGATGGTCAAAAGTAACTTGGGGAAGGAAAGGGTTTATTTTAGCTTAAACTTCCATATCACAGTCCATCAATGAGGAAAGTCAAGGCAAGAACTTAAAACATGGAGGAAACCTGGAGGCACAAACTGGTTGAGGTTGTGGCAGAGGCTGCTTACTGGCTTGCTCCTCATGGCTTGCTCAGCTTGCTTTCTTATACACTCCAGAGCCACCTGCACAAGTGTGGCACCACCTTTAATGGGCTGGGACCCTCTACATATATCATCAATATGCCCTAAAAATGCCCTAGAAGCTTGCCTAAGGGCAATCTTATTGGGGGGCCTTTTATCAATTAAGATCTCTTCTTTTTACATAACCCTACCTTGTGTCAAGTTGATATAAAAACTAGCCAGTACACTCCAACTGACTGATTTATTCACTTTTGAGACTACCCTCTCAAGGTATTGGATAAGTCTCCTTAATTCATATATTTATTTGTTTAAATCCTGTCTGAGATCATTAATTTTTTTAAAAGTAAGACTTTGTATTTTTTCTTAGACATTTTAAGTTGCTTTTTAGCTTTGGGTTCCCATATAGGATGGTGGCAGTTGCAGACGGGACTTAGATGGTGGTTGTGTCAAACTCATAATTCTTTGTTATCTTCTGTGCATCTGTTGGAGCAGCTTCTCCCTCAGAGTTTGGTTCTCCTTCTTCCTAGTTGATTTGGGTGTTTTGTTTTCTATGATTCTTCATAGAGGAATATCTACATGAAGATTTCTCTGATTCTTCCTAGAGGAATACTGGGGGGGGTGTGTGTGTGTGTGATGACAGGAGAGAAGCCCAGAAGGCCAAGAGAATGAATGGAAATAAGAAGCCTTGGGGGATGGGAAGTGGGGGATTCTCTAGAAAGTACCAGATGCTTGGGAGGTGAGAGACTCTCAGGACTTATTGGGGGGGGGTGACCTTAGCCAAAATGCCTAACATTGGGGAGAGGGAACTCGAAGAGTTCACCTCCAGTAGATAGTCAGGGATTTAAGTGGAGGGACAGGGTTACTAACCCACAGTCAAAAATTCTGACCCAGAATTATTCCTGTCTAAAATAATTGCAGGGGCGAAAATGGAGAAGAGACTGAAGGAAAGCCAGTCCAATGACTGGGCCAACTTGGGATCTATCTCATTTTGAGGGGCACCAATGCCTGACACTATTACTGATGCTATGATGTGCTTCCAGATGGAAACCTGGCATGGCTGTCCTCTGAGAGGCCCTACCAGCAGCTGTCTGAGACAGATGCAGATACTTACAGCCAACCATTAGATTGAAGTCAGAGACCCCTATAGTTGAATTAGGGGAAGGATTAAAGAAGCTGAAAGGGAGGGTGACCCCATAGGAAGACCAGCAGTCTTAACTAACCCAGACTCCTGGGAGTTCCCAGAGACTGAGCTACCTACACTTAATAGTTTTTTGAGATAGTCTCTCTGTATAGCCCTGACTGTCTTGGAACTTGCTGTATAGTCCAGGCTGGCCTTGAACCCACAGAGATATGCCTGCCTCTTCCTCTTGAGTGTTGGGATTAATGTTATATACCACCACCCCTGGTGTTTCTAGTTTCTTCAGGACCAGAGAGGTCTAAGCACTCAGGCTTTCAGCTCCTACAGGACCAAGGAAACAGGCCTTTGACTTCTAGGGGAATACAGAGCATCCAATGACCATGACTCCAGCACACTGGCCTCAGAGCTCAGTTTAGGACCTATACTTCTGCTCTAATGTGCCCAGTGTCCTCTAAAAGACTGCTTCTTTGGTTCCACTGGTCTCTAAAGTCAGTGTGGGTGGGTGGTTCTGACTTCTGAAGTTCCAGGTGTCACTGCAGTGTACAGCGTTTATACTGATATGTTCCCAGAGGGTTACTTTAGACTTGCAGCTCTAACCACAATTCCCAGATTGTAGACAGACCTTAGTAGGTCTGATGTTTCATACCCTGCACTGAGAAGGTCCATAGAATCTAAGATGTGACCAAGCATTTGCTTTGGTGCATAGTGTACAGCCCAAAATTTGTTCCCATTGACGCTTTGCCAAGACAGGATCTCTTTAACCACTCCATTTGACAATCAATACCAAGTTCACCAATCCACATAGCTGAATTTTATGGAGATATCCCTTTAAGAAGAGTGAAAGAAAACAAACTATCCCATAAACTCAGAGGAAGTCAAATCTGAATGATAACTCCACTCCCAAAAGACCTGCAAAACATAACAAAGAAACACCCCCCCCCCACACACACACACTCACACACACACTCTACAGAACACATGAGCATAATAAAATTGATGTTTTGCAGTAAGTGTTGAGGTGGTCTGAATTCTGTTATAGACACCTGGAACATGATAGGACATGAAGAAAATTTTTGATGGGTAAATACTAAGCAGAACTTATGTTATTATAGATTAAATATTTGAGTCAGCCTTCTGATGCTTGGGTCCTTCCAGGATAAAATACATTTTCACCATCCAAACTCTGAACAGATACCTCATGGGACTGGCATATTCCTCATTTAGCATGGAATTGTTTTTGTCTTTTCTGGATCTATCTAATAGGGTGTGATATAAAAAGAAAAAAATGGGACTGAGAGATGGCTCAGTGGTTAAATACGCTTGCTTCTCTTGCAGAGGACCTTAATGCAGTTCTCAGCACATATGGCTGGCAGATTACAGCTGTCTGTATCTTCAGCTCCAGGTTGAATGGTATCTCTGGCCTCTTTGGGCACCTGTATTCCCTCCTCTCTCCATAAAAAGTAAAACAAATCTTTAAAAGAAAACTATTAGGAAGTTTATAAGATTCAGTCATTCAATCATTTGTATATACCAATTCAAGCCTATTTCCCCCCAAGATAATATGTGTATTATCTGTATTGCTTTTTCCTTCATTTTTCCTAGCATGTGAGAAAACCAGATTAAGAATAGCAGCTATTATATATGATGCTTTTGGCTTTTCTTCTCTATAAGACAAAAGATATTTTTAAATGACACATTGTTCAATGTTCAACTTACCAGATATCGGTAGACGGAAATAGCAAGAAGGGTGATTTTTTTTCATAGTTACAAAAGCATTTTTGACTAACAAAAGAAAAAACAGGTTTTCATGATGACTGTTCTTTTGTCTTTAATGAAGCACACAGTGCCATCTGTCTCTATTTCTGTGCCCAATGGTTAGATGTTGTCCTGCTCAGAATAGGTAATTTGTGGATACTGTGTTTCTGGGCAGTTTACCATTTACTTAGCAATTAGCCTGTTTTTCTTTGTGATCTAACCTCAGGATAAAAAACTGTTTTCAAATATGCATCATTTAAATGTCTCCATTTTGGCTCTGTTGAAGGATGATACAGCTTCTAACACCTGAAGGCATTGGTTTCTTTCCCTCAACCTCAGCTCTACATTTCTAACACCATGTATAATTATTGCTAAGATAAGCCACTAATGACTCTCTGAGTTCAGAGCTCTTGGGATCAATTCAAATTCTCATAATTGACTCAAAGATTGTGATGAAAGCAGATCCTATTTCATGAACAGAGAGCGCTCACTCTAATGCCAGAGTCATGGATGCTATTCTGGACCACAAACCTATGAGGTCTGCAAAGTCCTGAATGACCTCTGGTGTTCAGAAGCATCCAAATCATATCATCTGATACTGACTACAAAAATGAGAATATAATCTTTTTAAAAATGGAATTTTTGTATCCATATAATTTAATAATGTGTTAGAGAGTTTTCTAGGACAAAGAAAAAAGATACTTAATCACTGGCAAAATGAAAGAATATTTACATATTTTGTCTAGGAAACTGGTTATGGTGATACACATCTAAAGCCTCAGCACTTGGAAAAGGGAGACAAGCATTATGAGTTCAATGTCACCCCTCATTGAGTAACAGTTGTGAGGCTACCTTGGGCTACCAGAAACCTTGCCACAACAACAACAACAACAACAACAACAACAACAACAAAATGTTATCTAAACAAGTCAAGAGAAACAGCTGTCAGATTGCCTGTAGTTCAGACTAGAACACTTGTGTACATAAGGCTTTGGGTTCAATCTCATGGCCAAAATTGTATGCGCGTGTGTGTGGGTGGATAGAGAGGTAGAAACATGGACAGAGAGGGACAGGTAGACATAAAACTAAAAACTTCTCAAATGAGCTGAGTTTTGAAAAAATAGTTAAAAAAAATTTTGCATTCTATGGTCAATGGGTAGATATAATGGGACAATAAAAATTTCCATTTATAATAATTTTTAAGCATTCATAAAAACCTTTAATTATTTCATAAGTATGGGAAATACATATGAGAACAAAATCTTACTGAGAAGGAACTGAGCAATTTAAAAATAATTTGATAGTATGTACACAATGTTTTTATTTAAAGATTGATGCACACTGTTATTCTAATAATGCATACATTGAATTAACAAATATAAATATGATCTATAGAAGCACATAAGAATTTATTTTAGTATTTTCCATTCAAGTATTCTTATACTTTTAAAATTTTATGTAACAAGCATATTTCACAATGTGAACAAAATCTTGAAGATAATCTCCTGAGACTTTACTGAAATATATATATATATATATATATATATATATACACATTAATCAGTTTGAAAATTTGATTACACTAAAAGTAAACAATTATTACCTTATAAGTTCTAGAAGTGATGATTCATCAGCCTTTTTAACTTATGAGATCTTTTACCTCAGGCTCTACATTATTTTGAGGAAAATTCTACCTCATAATTTTAGTATATTTTTGTAAAGTATGGAAATCTTTTTAAAGAAATAAAGACAAAGTATTATGATTATTGGAGAAAATTAAACAACTGTTTTTTAAAAATATTTTCAAGTGTTCAGTCACCATTTAAATTTAGTATTTGTCAAATGATTTTTAATCATTCGAATCAGAATTCAAATGAGATTTATGCATAACAATAGCTGACAAGTCTTTCCAGTGTCATTTATTGTTTAAGCTTGTTCTTAATCTTTGTTTTTTTTAGACATGAATGTTTTATTTGAGAAACTGGGCCTTGTAACTCTTAAAAGCTCTTGTGCGAGCTTTAAATTTTGCTCAAGAAAATTCTGTTTCATTTAGTAGATTCTCTGAATTTTTTTTCTAGAAATATCCTAGAGGTGTTATCAGATTCACATCAGTTTTAATTTTTCTTTCTAAAGTAAATATAAAAAACATAGACAAATTGAAAGTGCATCCTGCATTCTAGTTAACCACAAAGAAAAAAAGCTAGATATCAGCAACAAAAGAAATGACATACAATACATACAATCATGGTGGCTAAACACCACACCAGCAGATGATAATGAAGGAAGGAAGAAATCAAGAAATAAATTAAAAATTTCCTAAAATATAATGAAAACAAAGCAGAACATACCAAGATCTATATGACATGCAATGAAGACAGTCACAAGAAGACAGTTTATAATATTATATACCTACATTTTAAAAAGTATACTATATACTTAAGTTATAGAACATGAAGAAATCTAACTGGCCCTCAAATGGAAGCTTCATATCTACTGACTATCTTTGATAGTGCTGGAAGCTGCCATTCATGCTTCTGGAAGACGAAAGTAAACATCTATCAAATCCAGCTGTGAACACTGTGAGCTAAGATGACTGACTTAGCAAGTCATGGCCACTAGTGTAATCGTTGTGGACATCACAGGGTAACCTTTCACTTACTGATTGGCTATAAGTCTCACTTCACATGATGCAACCCATACTTATTACCATTATTGAATAAAGAGTATGTGGCTACACAGGCTCTATGGTTTAGGGGAGAATATAATACTATTGTAATATAATACTATTATTCTATTCAATGGACCTAGTACTAAACTGACTCTTAATTATGTATCATTGCATCCATAGATCCATGTAGCTATCAACTCTCACCTGAGAAGCTTCTATTTGCAGTAGATAGTAACTATTACATAAATCCATAACTGGCAAAGGTGCAGAGAATAAGAGACAACAGAATGCTCAACTCTAAATGGAACATATGTATTGTTCTTTAAGCGGAAACTTAAGGGTTCTTTGGAAAGTCAGTTGTGCTGGATGGGGTTTTGCTGGGGAAAACACATGAAGGAATGAAGGAATGTTTTCCTGAAGGAGACACAGCTGAAAGGCTAAGGCAGACTTGTGAAGGAACATTTAGCAGAAGCAGACACAGGTGGAAGGATAGTCTGCTAAAGCAAGCACCCAAAAGGACATAGGATGAAGGATTCTTTGCTAACAACACACATGTATTGGTCTGTCTTATATTTGATAGTTAAGCTCCATTTGTTGGGACTCCATAGAGAGAAACACACCAAAAACCTTTGGGTGGTATGCTGGTGGCTTCTTATCACTTCCTAGATCCAAGGTGATTGGCAGAGCAATGTCTGCTGAGACAGACACACATACTGAGACAAGACATGTGCTTAGGAAAGACCCATGGAGGACACCTAATTTGGAGGAACATGAATAGAACCCGTCTGACGGTGGCAGAGGCTAAGTTTGGCTTGCTTGTAGAGCTAGTCATGCGACGCTTGTTGGTCTTGTGTTTTTGCTGATCTTTGCTTTGTTGAGAGAGGCACAGCTGGGAACTTCTGGTGTTCCTGTTGGCCCTGGTCTCTCCTGCTGCCTGGCTGTCTCTGCTAGGTAGTGCCACCGCTTCTGACTTGTGTTTGCTATCCCGACTCTACCAAACTGGACTGTTGGTATATCCATGAAGTGTTTGCGAGTGGATCCAGCTGCTGCTGCTAACCTGTGAACTCAACTGCCAATTTCCAGATAACACTGATGGGAGTTGCTCCAAAGAACCTTTCTAAACAGGTCCACTTCCCCCATATCCTTTCTTTTCCACTATCTCTGGTGAGTGGTAGGTTAGAAGGGAGGTTAAAGTGTTTAAGAACCATCATTGAAAATAGGCATTGAAAAAACTAAAGTTACAGTTCCTCATTCTTCCAAGGCATGGAGTCTCACCCTGTCTGTGGAGCTATTGGTAACTGTTAGAGAAAACTGTCTATTCCTTTCCCAGAATCTAAGTGTATATATGTTTTAAGTTGACTGTGCTCCAGTGGAAGGGCACATATCCAAAAATATTTGAGCATCGCATATTGATCTTTATTGGCTGAAAATGATAATAAAAAGATGCAAAGTTAGGTTGTAGAGAAGTGGGGATGGATGTGGGAAGAGTTGGGGAGGAGGGGGGTAAATATAATCAAAACAGGTTGGATAAAACTCTTAATACAAATATGATTTACAGAAGAACTTTGTGGTGGGTCTTCAAACAACAATGAATCAATTGATCATTTATGACTTAGAACCTCATTTATAAATACCTAATCACACATGCGATGTACACATTTTTGATAATGTAGCCACACATTTTTACAGTCCTTCTTGTATATTGCTTCATGTAGCTGTTAGGCATTCTTGAATAACTCATGAGGTTTCATGAGTTTGCTGGAGATTCATGACGTATTACCGCCAATCAGATACATCCCCGTTCCTTCTCTGTTGTATCAGGAAACGTTCGTGAAGTTCAAAAAGATGACCAAGAAGCCAATCTGATGCAATCACATTAGGGTCTGTTTATTTAGGCTCGAGCTGGGGCCTCACCAGTCTCTGACACAGGAGAATGGAATGAGGCAGCCCTAAGCTTACTTTCAGGCAAACATTTATAGAGACAAGAAGGGGTATCTAGCCTGGCACACATCTGATGGGGGGGCCCTTTCTGGCAGACAAACCACAAACTTAACTTCTGCTTTCCTTCTGATTGATGGTTGTTAGGAAGTGTCAGGAGCAGGCTTGTAAACTGGAGGTGTAGATTTCTTGGGGAATAACCTGGAAACTGGTGCTAGCTACTGTCATGTTAGTTAACTTGATTTCAACCTTAGGTCAGGTTCTCAGTTCAGATGAAGTCTGGACTCAAAAGATTTGGTCTCTCATCTTCATGCGTTGAAGGTTTATTTCTTGACCGGTTGTGCTGTTTCAGGATGCTGTGGAAGTCTTAGAAGGTATAACTGGCAGAAGTAGGTCACTAGGGAAGGCTAATGAAAATTATAGCCTGGACCCTGAGTCTAGTTACTGTCTTTATTCTGATTGGCTATGACGTGAGCCGTCTTCATTGCTTTCTTTCATTACCATCAAACCACCATGTGTCTGCTATCACAATGCACTGAATGCATCTGAAACAATCATCTAAATGAATATTTCATCTTTAGAGTTGTTCTAGTCAACTACTTTAGTTACTATATAAAGTAAGGAATACACTCTACCTGTCTGTGCATGTGTATGTATAAGGACAGATATCAATTGAAAATGTATATGTTATTACATATAATAAGAAATATAGAAAGTATATGCAATTCAGGGCAGTATATACCTTGGATGGGGGTGCAAATATATCTCTCTAAATGATTTGTTGAAATTCTAATTATCAATACTTGTGAATGTGACCTCACTTAGCAATAGGGTCTTCAGAAATGTAATAAAGCTAAGGTGAATTCATCATTCATATGCACTATAACTGGAAAACTATGATAACCAAGGAGAGAGATTCATAATACCATATAAGCAGATATGCAGAGATTCTCATGCTGAGGTTACAAGCCAGGCTATGACATCCTTGTTTATCAAATATCAGTAAGAGTCAAGGGAGAAGTGTTTTCTTAATAGTCCCTGAGAGAACAGGGTCCTGCAGGCACCTTGACTCCTAGCTTCCATTCTCTGAGATAATAATTTATGTTTCTTTAAAAGACCATATAGTCTATTATTACAAAATACCTAGAGCACTAACAAATGCAGCTCTCAAATATCTAAAGAAGGATGCTAATACATCCTGTTGCCATAAAGTCTGACAGCCTGAGTTTGATGCCTAGAGTCCAGATGGTAGAAGGGAAATTACTCACATGAATTGTCCCTGACCTTAATGTATGCACTGTGACATATATGGCTACACACATTAAAAAAGTAAGTAACAAAGAAATAAATGTAATTAAAGCTTAAATTTAAAAATACAGAGCATTGTGTGGTTTGTCTTAATTTTTTTTTACCCATCCATTTTTATTATTGGGAGGATAATTAGTAATGAAATGATCAAACTCAGGAAATAAGGAACACACACACACACACACACACACACACACACGCGCGCGCACGCACACACACGCACACGCATATGCACGCACACACACACGCACACACACGTACACGCACACACACGCACACACACACGTACACGCACACGTACACGCACACACACGCACACACACACACACACACACACCATGTTAAAGAGCATAGTTATTACTTTGCTGTCTTTTAGATTTCTACATAACAGACATTGATAGCTGTTTAATTTATTTGAACTTAGAGATACATTATAGTACAAAATATACTTTAATCTCCACACATCAAACCTCCCCCCCACTGACCAGAACAAGCAACCTTTATTGCACTTCATCTCATCATGGGCTTACAGAGCAAGAATGTCTTTGCCACCTGAGGCCTCTTGATTTGGGCCCTTGCAGCTTCCAGAATTGTAAGAAATAAGCCCCTATTTATGAATTACTCACTCTGTAGTATTCTGCTGTAACAATGCATCAACTAAGAAAACCACGAAGCGCTAAAGTATATTTTCCTATAAAAAATAAAGGATTTCACAAAATTGCACACTGTTACTGCTAAATTTCAAAGATACCTTCATGCATAAAAGTGTGCATTTCTCTGGACGAAATGAGGTAATATTAATTTGGGGAATGGTCATTTGAAAGGATGTAGATGACAGGGAGCTGCAGATTTATGCTGATGTGTAAAAGTTTGCAGCTTTTAAAATGCTTTCACATTTTATTGTATTGAGTTCATAAAATAATTCTGTACAGCCATAAATGTGGTAATTCTCATTTTATTATGTGGCAATTGAGTTCTCCAAAAATCACACGGATTAGAAGGTCTTCTAACTAGTAGGTAGCAGGACATCTTCACATATAGGTCTTCTAGTTTTGACTACAGGGCTCTAAACTTTTATATGCTTGGATGCCCTGTGTTATTACAGAGAGCTTAAAGTGAAACCACAGTATTGCAGACTCATTAAAAACATCGTTGGTAGACTTAACCATTGCATTCAGAAAAGAAGCGGAACATTATTGTACTTTAGTAGAAACTTTATGTAGCAAGAGAAACTGTTTTTGAAATGTTCTAATACAAATTAGAAGAAACATGATCAAAAATCATTAAATGTGTCATGTGAGCTATACCATACATTACAATCCTAGCATAACACAGTATACTACATTTAAATATTTTTTCTAGATTCATTCTGTTTTAGAACAAGGCTTCTATGTGCCACTATCTTTTCATTCCAAGTCTTTGCCTTCCCTATCTCTAGAATACTATACACGAGTTCCATGCTGTTGGGTATGACCTTTCTGATATTGGGATAGCCTGGAGCCTAGAGTTTCAAGGAACAGATATATCAAAGTGTATTGGGCTTATCAGAAATGAGGTTGCCTCTTGGATTCAGACTGTCCTGACTTCTGTCTTTCAGGAACTGCTGGTGAGTCATGCTTGCTTGGGCACTTTGACATTTCCACACTGCCTACTTTATTAGCAACACTCCGCTGCACAGGGCATCTTTTGATGTGGAAAGGAATGGGAAAACTATACATGTGATGTTTAGATGCTGGAATAAGTAAGTTTTGTGTACAGTAGTAACAAGGATGTACACTATGTGGCGGGTGCAATTCTTAATAATTTGTAAATATAAACTCACTTAAACTGTATTCTAGTTTGCATGTGAGGAAACTGATGTATATAGTAGTTAAATCAATTATGTGGAGTTGTTTTATTGCTAATTTACAACTGGGATTTGAACTTAGTGTCTGGCTCATAAGTCTCCTTCCTTTTACAACTTTAGGTTAGACCTGTTATGCCTTAAGATGCAGAGTGGTTGGATAAAGTTATATAATACTTTTCAGGTAAAAATGAAGGAAGTTTGAAATGCAAATGACAGAGAATACAAATTAAATATAGTATCACCTATAACCAAATATTAGAATTCAATATAGTAGGCCACCCTGAGAATGGTATCTCAGATATGATGTCTCCACTAGTTTATCAGGCATGTGTTCTTTGTCCAAATGTCATTTCTAAGAGTTTTGTAGTCAAACTGCATGTCTGAATCTTCCATCTTGTAACTCATGAACAATGAGATCTGTAAAATCTACTACAGAGGCAAGGGAAAACTAATTCCAAGTATCCATCCTCAGGTTCCAAGTGAGGAGTCCAGTATTTCCAGTTTAGATACCCAGCCCAAGCATACTCTAGCAGCAGAGGAAGGACCAGGTTTCCTCATTTAGGCTTCAATTAAGCAGACATTCAACACTTTGCTTAAACAGAGAAGACTCTCTTTCTAGTCAACTTTTATAGAGACTTATGGTAGCACTAGGTCCTGAGAGTAAAGACAGCTGAGTGCTCAGCACTTAAAAATGATATTTATCTGGGTTGGAGAAGGGGAGGGGAGGTGGGGGAAGGGCTGTGTGAAGTGTGGAGTAAGGGGAGGGGGCTGCAATCAGGATGTGGAATGAATAAATTCATGGAAAAATGACATTTATACCTTCCCGTCTGAGTCTTAAGAAACACTGAAGAAGAAATATATGTGTAAGAACCAGGGATAAGGAGGAAGGGCTGTGAAATTTCATCTTCCAAGCAATGCATAGAGATTTCAACCACAAACTGGCAGCAACTCTGGATGACTGATCTGGGTCTTTCTAAGAATGAGCCCATCAACAAACAGGCATGAATGGAGGAGACACTCAGAGATCATGTTCCTTTACAAACAAACCATTTCTTAGGGATGGATTCAGGGAAAGGCAAGAATCTCTATGTTTAGTTGTGGACCTGCTCGTGACCCCACCTGTAGGGAGCACAGGAGCCCTGGGTGTGAATGAATGTGTATTGTTGACATGAACACAACCATGGCAAGGATCACAAGAGGCTCAGAAGGATGACAAAGCTTTCCACCAGAGTCCAAGTGTCAGTAAGTGATCAGTGTGCTCAAACGCGAGGATCTGCAGCTCCCTTTCCCTGGATGGTTATGGTCTGAGACTGCCACCTATAGAGACCTATGGGGACTAGCTAACTGTTCCCTCTGTGTTGTGCATAATAAACATGCTGAGGTTCTGGATTGCAGTGGAGCAGATGCCACCTGATCCAAGTTTTACTGAATGTGTGTCTGTCCTTCATTCCCTCTCCATGGCTAGTTAGGGTTCCAGACCCAAACTGCAAGTGTCATGGCATCCACCAGGATGTAAATCTAAGGGCCACATGGATGTCTCTGATTAAATTAAATAGGACACACACACACACACACACACACACACACACACACACACACACACACACACACACACTCATACACACACCAACAAGCCACAGATCTGCAAGACACAGGTAGGGATCAGGGGTATGGTTGATAGTAGTGGAAATGATTCCATCATGGCAAGGTTGTCTTGAGTTGCAAGAATAGGTTCTTTTTCTCTTAAAATTTAAAGAACTAAAAAGACAAGAGAGGCAAGGTCTCAGCACTCAGATGAGTTTTATTGACCCCCCCAAGAGAGACAGAGAGAGTTCCCAGATGGGAAGAAGACCCAAAGATAGTGTCTGAGTTTTGTCTATAAAACCAGACTCTTATATTTTTGGAGGAGGAATAGGTTGCTTTTCTCCTTCAGAAGTCAGTAGTTTGGTTTGTCACTGGTAACTAGATAATTGAGACAAAGATCACTACTTCCAACACACAGGGAGAGTTGAAAGTCCTGCCAAACAGTTCTTTGGTGGGAAAAAGCCTACCTAGACTTTATCTCAGAGAGAGTGAAGAACGAAGAATTTGACAATCTGAACTGGTGAAAAAAAAAAAAACATAAATATAACCAGAGTCTTGTCTGCCTGCCAAAGAATTGAACTGATGGCTAGTATCTTGGTTCTTTCTTTCAGAGGTCACCATAATTGTTGCTGTCAGTTTGGGGATGGTGACCTCTTTGACATCACAGAAAGAATGGTGCTAGGAGACAGTAAGTCAGCATTCTCCCAGAATGAGTAGGTCTAAGGGTTGCAATAAATGTGGTGATTGAGACTGGGGATCCAGGATAAAGGACAGCCATTAGTTGGTGCCATGGTTTCTTTTTGGCATTTCTTATACTTGAAGTAGCATCTTCAAAATCGTATAACAATGATTGCAGATCTGCTACCCTGTGTCCACCTCCCCCTCGGGGTATCCAGGCCCATTGTGCCCTGAGTTGGATTGGAGGGAGGGAAGCTTAGCCAGATGAGGGTGAGTGCAGTGCATGGGTAATAAACACCCAGGAACAGCTTAGGAGAACTGGTTCAGTTCATTGGGGGAAAAGAGGATATTTATGCCCCTGGGGAGGTGGTCAAGGTCTCTGAGGCAAGGTTTGTTGTGTGGCCAACACCATTGGCCAGGGCAAGGATGTTGAAAGATGCTTCATCTCCATACATAGGCTGTAGGGTGTGTGTGTGTGTGTGTGTGTGTGTGTGTGTGTGTGTGTGTGTGTGTGAAAGCTTGAAGATCAAACAAGGAGTGAGGCCTGGTAGCTGTCAGAATAATAAATTCTTACTAGGATTGATGATGGGGTAGCTGGCTTTACGGTGCTAGCTTGGGAGTGGGGAGGTAGCCAACTCCTGCCATCCTCATGTTTGAGGTATCTGGGGTTGAAGCTCCCTTCACCTCTGTAACCCTGGTCCATTATGGTCCCACACAGATCTACCAAATTTCTGTCCTTTCTCCTGGAACCTTAGCCAGAGAGGGCAACACAAAGGAGTCATACATTCCAGCTTCTGGCTATTATAAATATGGCTGCTATGAACATCGTGGAGCATGTGTCTTTATTACATGTTGGATCATCTTCTGGGTATATGCCCAGGAGTGGTATAGCTGGGTCCTCAGGTAGTATTATGTTCATTTTTCTGAGGGT